>JBBGZY010000306.1:8610000-9335000 GCA_037952925.1 Lithobates clamitans | reverse complement strand
TATATTTTTGTCTATGAACATTTTATACTAAATGCAGAACTGAATGCATACCAACCATTAATAAAAACATCTCCTTTTATAGGATTTTAACAAATGTGTGGTTTGTTATTTCAAGGCTCAGTATCAGTTTGGTTATAATTGTCAAAAAGTTGTTTACAGTGGCAATGGAGCTTATTTAGACATTTTTAAAATTCAAATACAGTTGGCACTACAACTGCTCGACCATAACCTAGGAGACAGCCCAAAAGAAAGGCAAGCAATAAATATAATGCCAGATTTCAGCAATATTTTTTTTATTGTCAAAAATTATATATCCTGGCCCATTGCAATGGCCCCCCTACCCATAAAATAATCAACATATTGCTGTCTAACCTGACGGGAACTTTGGGGGGCCAAGCCAGTACGGACAGTATCCAGGGCCTGTAAGGTTGGCTTCTATTTGTCCGGCCTCAGGCCCAACTGTGCCTATATAATTGGCAGAATGCTTATTTAAAAAGTTGTGCAGAATGCAGCATGATAAAATTATAAAATTAAGTTTGTATTCCGCCAAATTAATGGCTGTTTGAAACAGGCGGAACCGGCTGGCCAGAATTCCAAACGCATTCTCAACCACTCTTCTAGCTCTGGCCAGCCGGTAATTAAAAACCCTCCTCTCCGGGGTGAGGGTTCTTTGGGGGAATGGCCTCATGAGGTGCTTGCTCAGAGCGAAGGCTTTCATCGGCAATGAAGACAAAGGGGAGTCCTTCCACGTTATCCTCATCAGGTGGCAATCCCAGGCCACCACTCTGGAGACGCTGGCAGAAACTCCGTCTGGGCAAATACTCCTCCATCCGACATCCGGCCATTCTTCCCCACGTCCACATATAAAAAATCATAGTGTGCCGACACCACCGCCATTAAAACAATACTGTGGAACCCCTTATAATTAAAATAATATGACCCCGAATGGGGTGGTGGCACAATGTGGACATGTTTCCCATCTATAGCCCCTCCACAATTGGGAAAGTCCCAACGGCTGGCAAAATGGGATGCCACAGTCTGCCATTCCTGTGGCGTTGAAGGAAACTGGGGAATCAAACAAGAAAACCAAAATCAATTAATTTGGAAGCTAACATTGCAAGAAAATTAGACAATTAAAAACATTATTCCCCAGCATCAGTATAACATTCAATAATTTAATTCTTCTGGAATAACTAATATGGAAAAAGGCACACTTATCAGATTGCTCACCCCCTCTGATAGAACATTGATTACATTTTAGGGGGTTGTGAAATCCCAAAAAAAAATTACTTTAACAACACGCAGGAATTTAGGGATAACAAAGGCTACAAGACTGCAGTTGTCGCACTCTGCAGGTGCAGTTGCTAACCAGCTTACAGTAAATGAGGTAATGTCAAAAGGCATTCATGTTGCAAAGAGTACACAATCACATGCAAGGGCAATTAATGAAAACACTTTGAGGCTTGCATATGATTTGATGATGGAAATCAGCAGAGCTTCTGCTCATTTACTAAAGCACTGGAACAAATGCACTTGTAGAGTGCACATGCATTTTGCAAAGTGCAACATAGATTTGCTTTAGACAAATCAACACCACAGAACATTCAAGCAAATTTTAACGAGGGTGGGGGTGGGGGGGTTGTGAAATCTAGCTAATTGCTAATTAGCAGCACACTATTTGGAGTGAGTTCAGGTGGGGGGGGGGGGGGGGTTGTGAAATCTAGCTAATTGCTAATTAGCAGCACACTATTTGGAGTGAGTTCAGGTGGGGGGGGGTTGTGAAATCTAGCTAATTGCTAATTATAAGCACACTAAATACACTCCAACAAAATACATTCAAAATGAGTAGACTAGGTGGATATGTTCCCATCACTTCATGCTGGGAAGGTTATTGAAGGAAACTATACATGCATGACAAAAAATAACAGGAAAATATCCCAGCATGTGTGAGGATAAAAAGGGGACATTCACACTATATTGCAATGATGGGAAGTAGTGTTTGAAGCAAGAAATACATTACATTATCAAAGATTACATAAAAGAACATGTGATGCTAATAAAATAAAAATAGCTTACCTTAATATAGTCCTTCTGCAGGACCTGTATGATGGCAGAACAGGTCTCTGGGATAATGATCCCCAGAGCCTGGGGGGAGGATGCCTGTCGAGAACTTAAGGTCCTGCAGGCTTCTCCCTGTGGCCAAATACCGCAAGGTAGCGACCAGCCTCTGCTCCGGAGTGATGGCTTGCCTCATGCAGGTATCCTGCCTGCTGATATAGGGGGTCAGCAAAGCCACCAAACGATCAAAAACGGGGTCCGTCATCCGGAGAAAGTTCCTGAAATCCTCAGGATTATTCTCACGGATCTCACGGAGCAAAGGCATGTGACAGAACTGGTCACGCTGAAGCAACCAATTCTTGGTCCATGAACTCCTCCTCGCCCTGTTCATGGACTGGTCTTGGGCTGAAGAATAAACTACAGCACCAAGCACATACAATGCACGAGCTCTACGACGAGTACGTACAGGTAACATGGCTTCAAAACGGTCGGCTGGTCAGAACGCACTAAACAGAACGCACTGAAGAACAGCAAGGCCTGTGAAGAACGACCTGAAAATCAGGAACGAGCGGCCAATAAAACAAAGATTTCTCAATGCCAACTGACCAAACGCACTGAAAAGCAGATACAAACCTCACAAGCACAGACTGAACAACAGTTAAAATGAACTGAAAAATACGAGTCTCACAAGCGCGAATCGTCTCTCACCAAACTTCTACTAACACGAGATAAACACGAGATTAGCAGAAGGAGCCCAAAGGGTGTCGTACGGGCTATTGAACTTCCGTTTTATAGTCTCGTCGGACTTGGTGTACGTCACAGCGTACTAAGCTGGCGTACTTTTGTGTGGTCGTGTGTGTGCAAGTCCGTTCGTAAGAAAGTCTGCCCCAAGTCCGCCGAAGGTACGCCGGAAGTATGTCGGACAGGCTGTCCGACTTTTGTAGCTGCAAAGTCCGACCGTGTGTACGCGGCATAAGGGCAAATAATAAGGGAGATAATGGGCAACCCTGTCGGGTACCTCTTTTGATATTAAAGGCATCAGATTTGTATCCAGCATATTTTATATAGGCTTTGGGTTTATTATATAATGCTTTGATCCATGTTAAAAAGTGGGGTCCAAAACCCCATTTTTGTAATGAATATTGCATATATTGCCAGGATACTGTGTTAAATGCCCTCTTAATATCGAGAGATAGAAAACATAAAGGGATTTTCCGTTTTTTAGCAATATGTGCCAATAACACTGCCCTGCGTATATTATCGCCTGCCTGTCTATTTGGCATGAAGCCTACTTGATCTCTATGTATTAATTTTCCTATAATGCTATTGAGGCGTTTTGCTATTATTTTTGCTAATAATTTAATATCAAGGTTTAACAGAGAGATAGGCCGATAATTCACACAGGAAGTATCATCAGAAAGGGGTTTTGGGATCATACAAAACAATTGCCATTAGTGTTTCTAAGAAAAACCAAATATATACCTCAATATGGGATTTTTAGGGCAATGTAATGATCAAAGATTTGAATAAAAAATGTTAAATTTTATTGATACAAAAACGAATAGAATACAATACAAATCAGCATATAATGAATATTTTGAATAAATGTTTTAAAAAAAGGACATCAGATACATGAGACCAAGTGATGCATCCTACTGCTAAATACAAACACCACCCAAGTTGATACGATGGCATCCGATAGCAGATTTCCAACGCGTTTCAACTTTATTGTCAAAGCAAAGTCTTCCTCAGGGAAGGAATTGCATCACATTCTAGAATTTCAAAAGATAGCATAATTACAATGATAAATATATACACATGTCGCCTATATCTAGAAAGACCGCATTTTAATTGAAAAATCATAAATGCGACTTACATTAGAGCATGTAGCTGCAGAAAAATGCCTTTTAGTGCTGGCAGGGGCCCTGATCACCAATTTGTCTAAACCGCTCACTATCCTCTACGGGGTGACCCGGTATGCTTATAAAGAGACCAATATTTGGCAGCCATAAGAAGCAGAGAGGCTGAAAAACATGAATAGTGTTTGAATTAAAAAGAGAATTAAATCAATAGTCTTAGAAATCTTAGTGATTCATGAGAATCCAAGTTTTCCATAGTAGCCACCAAGTAAAAAAATCATGATCAAATTACCTTGAGTGAGTCATGTACAATGGCGACCCTAGGGGGGGGCCAGAGGGGGCCCTGACCCCCCCAACATTATGCTGGGCCCCACCATGTGCCCCCCCCCCAAAAAAAATTTATTTTATTTTTTTAATTTTTTTTTTTTTTTTTTTTTACAAAAAGGCAATTTCTTTTTGTTTGTATTCATATCGGATGTGCCGCATCTTACTCGAGCCACCGCTGGGGTAACAGTCTCTATTGAGAGGGAGAACGTCCCCAGTCAGCTCCTGCAGGTGATTCCTCCCTCTGCTCGCTGACACTGCATAATGTGAGCGCTCACACAACCACGGCCGCCCGATCTGCTCCTTCCCCTGCATCCTCATTGGCAGGGAGAAGAGCGAGTTGCAGGAAGGACTCCACCAGGACTCTCAGTTACTGAAAAAAAACTGATTTCTCCCGTCCTTAGGACAGGAGAACGAGCCTGTAAATTCCAAGAAATGCCAGACCAGCGCTGTCAATAGCAGGGGCAGGACAGCAAGAGGAGGCTGGGAAACCCCACAGTGGCAGAACACCAGGGCCCGGTGGCAAGACAACCTTTGCAACCCTGATAGTTCTCCCACTGCTTTGGACCCTTATATTTTCTTGGTATGCTGGTGACATATATCTCTTGTTCTCTGTCACCCTGGGGGGGGCCCCAATACAGTAGGAAGGGAGCTCACTGCAGAACATGTGAAAGGGCCGTTGTGGGATCGTAGTAAAGGGGTAAAGGGCCCCAGGATAGATAATATATATATAGATATATCTATCTATCTATCTATCTATCTATCTATCTATTTGCATTTTATATTGCCCCCCTATTTTTGTCCCTGTCCCCCCATGTGCCCCCCCTAAATATGAAAGCTGGAGACGCCACTGGTCATGTAGCATGTATGGGTGAAGTTCCCAGTTGTAGGTGAGAGAGAGCTCTGGTCCTAGAGTTCCTCTCTGTTAAAAGCCAGTTGCAAAGTGCTGCCCTTGGCCGTCCCTGGCGTCCTAATGTAGGGGATATGGGTGTGGTTTATGTGATGGGCGTGGCATGGGTTTAGGAGTATTACCCTGTTCATTGGTGGTGCAGTGTGGGAGGTGTGGCCTGCATCGGCCGCCGTCTCTGTCATATAGTCTCCTTATAAGGTAGTAGAAGGAGTGCATTACTAGGCATCCTGTTGTTATGGTGATGGACGCCTCCAGCTTGATGCTGGAGGGCGTCTCCCAATCGTCTATGTTGCCTCCCCTCACAACACAAAAGCATACTCTTCCCCTGCCGCATTGTATAGCCCACCTCCGTCTATGTGTTGTATGGAGTGTGGGCGCGGCATCCTGAGGAGGAGGAGAGGTGCGTCTGGTCGTCAAGGCAACCTGTATAGTGCAGGAAGTATTAAGACGTGTGAGGCGTCGGAGTCACGTGATTCTGACGTCACTCACTCATCACTGTGAAAGGAGAGTATGCGCTGTGTAGTGTGTATAGCGCTGATGTTTGTTTTATTTGTAGCTCACATAGCATCAGGGCACAAAGATTCTGATGCCAGTCAGGTAACCAAGAGAGACCCTTTTTAAACCTGGACAGCGCCAGTAGATGCAGTGAGTAGCATCATTGTTGTAAAATGACATTTTGGTGTCATATTGCTATAGAGGACAGAACTTTTATATTTATATCAGGTCTCTATTAATTAAATATGAACTTTTTACTAATGTCATTTAAAGGAACAGGAGCTTTGATTGCACTCCTATTTGAACTGAAATATACCCAAACCCCCTTGCTCTGATTTTCTTTGCATTGTATTTGAATGCCAATGAGCCTACATTAGGGCTTATAACCACCGGCACAATAAAAACTCCCCTGGCACCAAAACAGGTGGTGTCTTCGGGGGGTGGGGGCCATGATAAAAATCATGACCCCCCCCCTTGTGCCGGGTAGGGATAAAGAGAGTGGAAGAACGGTGGTCATCATGGCCCCAGGCGTCAGCACAGAGAGGCAAATTTATCAAAATAGGTTGCATGCAGATGCGTCTATGATAACAGCGATCAAGACAAACAATCACATTGAATAGGTACATATACAATTTCGGTTGAAGATTGTTATAATGAAATGAGTTACACTACCTAGATGTAGTACATAAAAATATTAAATACGATTATTAAAGAAAAACTCTCCTATATGGTTTAACTGGGTGGGGTGCAGAAGAGCCAGGCAGTTTAAAATATATATAGCCATCAATTAGAGAGTTCCATTTGGAAACCAAAAGCCTGTTGTGTTGTTGATGGAACTCTTGATGAAGAATGTATACTGCATTATGGTCATTATGCATTATGGTCAGACCACGGAATCAGAATTATATCTGATGCAATAATTTCTGGTATCATTCCTATTGTTAGAAAAATATGATCTATTCTGGTTTGATGAGGGTAAGAGAAATAAGTGAATTTCTTTTTCATTGGGTTACTTTCTCTCCACGAATCTACCAGATTGTATTTGGAAAGAAGTTGAGAAAAAGGTAATCTAGAGGTTATTTTGGATGGTGTAAAAGGTGATTTATCTAGAAATGGGCGGAGGACCTGGTTCGAATCCCCACACATTATCACTGTTCCTATTTTGTGTGTATTAATCACTTGTAATATATGTGAGAGGAATGGTGTAGGTTGTTTGTTAGGAGCGTAGTAGGAAATCACCGTGATTGCTGTATCCATTATATAACCCATGAGTATCAGATATCTACCTTCTGGGTCTTTAATTTCTGATGATAAGGTGAATGGTGTGGATCGGTGAAATGCAATTAGAGTTCCCCTTTGCTTGGTACAGGCAGAAGCCGTGTAAATTTGTTGATAAAAAGGAGAAATATATTTTGGAGTAGAATCTTTGGTGAAGTGTGTTTCTTGGAGGCATACTATGTGAGCCTTCTTGTTATGGAAAGTACGGAAGGCTTTGGTCCTTTTTTGAGGGACATTTATTCCCTGAACATTCAGGGAAAGTATATTCAGTGGTGCCATGGCAACAGATCAAATAGTTTTGACTTACTTTTTGTTATGCAGAGCTGACTGCGCAGATCAACCTGTGTGGACTGAAGAGATGAAAAGATAGAAAAGAAACCAGTGAGTTCTGGAGTAAAGAGTAAACAAAAAACATATGAGATTAGATGATACATTGTATAAATTATTTTTTGCAAGTAATCACAATTTACCCGTGAAAGAGAATAAATATCTCTCTCAGGGGAATAAGTGCCTTTGTCACACTCCCACATAATATGGTTGGGAGAATGAGGAGGGCTAATGGGGGTACACGGATCTTCCGCTTACAGGAGAGAAGTGCTATGTCAAAAGACATCAAAATGTGTTTCATTAATTGGAGTGCAGAATATAGTTTTTGTTGAAATTATTTATTCCAGGGTGGTTGTATATGGTTAGTCTTGCCCTAGGCTAAATAATTCAGTTAGAATGGTACTGTTAATAACTTTGGTATTGATGAAGATAGTTTGAATTATTTTGGGATTTTAACCCTTTTAGAGTAAACAATTACATATTTTATTCATATGTAACTGTTTAGATATGTTAACTCATAAAATTGAGGTTGTCTTGCTTCAGATTAGAATAAACAAAAACATAATTCTAGGAACTAGTTAGGTAATAATATACCGTATATACTCGAGTATAAGTCGAATTTTTCAGCACATTTTTTTGTGCTGAAAGTGCCCCCCTCGACTTATACTTGAGTCAAGCACTTTTCTGCAGCAAAAAATGTCATTTTCCGAACCGACTTTGAGGCCCCGTATCTCAGGGCCACTTGGTGCTAGGAACCCCACATTTGGTGTGCAAACCCAGTGGAACTGGTACCATAACATATCCAAAGATGAAGTTCCTAGCACCAAGTGGCCCTGAGATTCGGGGCCCCAAAACCGGTTTGGAAAATGTCATTCTCTGCTGCAGAAAAGTGCTTGACATTTTCTGAACTGAGTTTTGGGGCCCTGTATCTCGGGGCCACCTGGTGCTAGAAACCCCAGATTTGGAAATTGTATGGTGCTAGTTCCACTGGGTTTGCACACCAAATTTGGGGTTCCTAGCACTGAGTGGCCCCGAGATACGGGGCCCCAAATTCGGTCAACTGTGTCCATCTGCAGCAATGTAATTTCAGGACCCTTTGGGTTCAGAGACCCCAAATTTTGGCTGCAGCTAGGGGGCATCTAGGAACCCTTAACTACCGAGTTTGAAGTTCAGGGGACCTATGGCTGCAAATGGGCACAGCGAGGCATGCAAATGGGCACAGTGATGCTGCAAATGGGCATTGTTGACCCTCTTTTCCACTTACAGTAGCTGTGCATTTCTCACCCTCGTCTTATACTCGGGTCAATAAGATTTTCCCATTTTTTTTATAGTAAATTAGGGCCTCGACTTATACTCGGAACGACTTATACTCGAGTATATACGGTATTTGTTTTAAGAAAAGAAAGAAAAAGCTTCCATTACTTCTGGATTATTGAACATATTTGTCCTAAAAAGTAATAAATCTATTGTTATTACCTGATAATATATAACTGAACAAGAATTTCCTTATTTCACTTATATATTCTAAGGCTATATGAATCAGAAGTAATAAGAAATATAACTGGAATGTAACATGATCCCACACAGCGTGTGACTATCAGAATGCAGTTACATTCAGTTATAAAAACAGGTTTTTTTCAGAGAACCATCTCTTAGTATAATAAATGAAGAGATATCAGGAATTAGGATGTCAGTCCATTGAATCTTCTTGGTCCATGGATGATGTGGCATAACGGCCTCTTTTGTGAGAATGATGATTCCCATTTTGTTCTGAAATTTTCTGGGTGCTGCCTGAAGGTGAAGATGATGCCATTCTTCTGCATGTGGGAGAGTTGCTGCTTGTGGGTTCTGTCAGATTTAATTTTAAAAGGGTTTGTTGTAGTTCATCTGCTGATCTGCTTCTGTAAATTGTACCTTGGTAGTTAAATCTGACTGAAAAGGGGAAGCCCCATTGATACATAATGTTGTGGCGTTGCAGTTCCATTAGTTGGGGTTTTTATGGATCGTCTTTTAGTAATAGTAAGTTGGGATAGGTCAGCGAAAATTTGATAATTGTGTCCTTGAAAATTAAGTTCCTTTTTTTCTCTTGCAGCAACTAGTATTTGTTCTTTCGTTCTGTAATAATGAAATTTTGTGATTATATCACGTAGGGGTCAATCTTTCTTTTTGGCTGTGAGGGCTCTGTGTACTCTGTCCAGTTCTAAGCGTTCAATAGGGATATCTGGCTTTAGTTCTTGTAATAGAGCAGTAATAGTAGATTGCAGGTCTGTCACAGTTTCAGGTATTCCCCTTATGCGCAAGTTTGAACGTCTGGTTCTATTTTCGTAATCTTCGAGCTTAGTTTGAAGTATTAAATTCTCTTCTTTTAATTGTTCCAATTCTGTTATATTTTCTTGGGTTGTAATTTCAATTTCATCCATTTTTATTTCTAAGGCTGCGGTGCGGTTTCCCAGCTCTCTTATTTCTTTGGTTAGGCTTTTTGTTATTTGGTCTGAGGTTTGTTTTAAAGCTTTATGAAGCATCTTTTCAAATTGTAATAATATTACTGGGGATGCTGAGGAGGCTTGTGGAGAAGTTTGTGGGAGGATTTGTTCTGTATCTGACTCAAATGGAGAGTCTTGCTGTGACATTTTCTGTCTGTGAGAGCGCCCTGATGCTGTATCTTGTGAGGTGACTGGAGCTGCTTTAGTTGCAGTGAGTGCCTGTGAGCTCTTTGTGAGGTGATTTTTATTTTTGCCACGGCTTCCTCCCAGTACCATATTTCCTGCCCAAACTTTCACAGTTTGTTCCCTGGGGCAAAAAGGTTCAAATGGATACCTTTTGAGCCTGCAGGCTCCTCTTTGTCCTTTTCTTCTCTCCTCAGCGGTGCGGAGCTCTAACAATGCATGTCTGCTCCGCTAGGCTCCGCCCATCTCCCCCCCATATTATGTATTTCAAGTTACTGTTTGTTGCCACATGTGTTCATTCTCTTCAGCATCATCCCTGTTCACTACATTCACTACATTCCAGCCTCGGTTTTCCCCCTACATGCATTTTTCCCACATGACGACCTTTGGTCGGTATGTGGTGTCAGCGGTGTGAGTGCATATGTGATGTGCAGATCTGCACATACAGGGTGCACCACAAGCGCTGGAGGTAGATATGCTCGCGTTTGATGATATTTATATTTACTTATTTTATTTATTTCTTTAATTTTCAATTTTTCTTTTTATTCTAACAATAAGAACTATTCATAGTGTTTTTATCATTATCAGTTATAGCACCCCCTTGTTATATATATTTTTTATCTCCTCTGGCCCATTTGTGTTGCTGCTTGTAAGGCAGCTGTATGGATGGTTCTAATGAGCGGTCAGCTCTGACCTCCCGTTGTTTGCCTCCAGCAATATGGTGCAGAGGAGTCCCTCGCCACCTACGTCATTGACAGCCAGCGTATGACGCAGAGGAAGGGGACACTTACTCCGCCTCTTCCTCCTCTCTGGAGCACAGACGCATCAGCATGCGTTCCAGGATGGGTTTACTACCCAGAAACGATCGGCAGCTTTGTTTGTTTTGTTTTGCGCGATGGTGCGGTGGCCCGCATACTTAATAATCGGTGAGGCCTCTTGGAGGTTTATATATTTACATCTATCTGTGTTTTGCTACAATCTTCTTCACATGATGAGGTGCCCCCCTTTACTTGCTATATATACATATTATTTATATATAGCTTATGTCACTTCTGCATTTTACGTGTGTTGTATGCCACTATCCACTATCAAATTCCTGCTTTTCTTCCATCATGGTCATTTCTATTGTATTAATATTATTAACTATCGATTTATTTTGATTGATTTATTTTGATATTTACTGATTTTTAATAATTCATTTATTTATTTTTTATTTTTGCCCACGTGTTTGAGGGGCGTGTGAGGGAGGGAGGGACAGGCCGAGGGGGTGGGGCCTCCTGCGCTCTCCCCATTCACTGGTGGTGCATTTAGGCACTCTATATAAACAGGGACTGCTGAAGGAGTAATCACTGCTGAGCTCTGATGAAGAGGGGACGTTCCCTTCGAAGCGCGTCAGCTGGTAGTGATGCTTGTGTGTTCCTCCATGACCGTTGGAAGGTTTTGCTCACCATAGTACTGTATGCTGCTATTTGGTGCATTTTCACATTGGGACCTACTCTACTACTGCTTGTGAGTAATTTCCTTTATTATTCATTCAATAAATATTTTACAAAAGATAATGCACATGGCTGGTGTGCCCTCTTTCTCTTTTTCTCCCATACAGTGGTTTAACAGGACAGGTTCCACTCAGAACAGGCCTCACCATGGTCGACCAAAGAAGTTGAGTGCACGTGCTCAGCGTCATATCCATAGGTTGTCTTTGGGAAATAGACATATGAGTGCTGCCAGCATTGCTGCAGAGGTTGATGGGGTGGGGTGTCAGCCTGTCAGTGCTCAGACCACACGCAGCACATTGCATCAAATTGGTCTGCATGGCTGTTGTCCCAGAAGGAAGCCTCTTCTAAAGATGATGCACAAGAAAGCCTGCGGTTTGCTGAAGACAAGCAGATTAAGGACATGGATTACTGGTACCATGTTCTGTGGTCTGATGAGACCAAGATAAACTTATTTGGTTCAGATGGTGTCAAGAGTGTTTTGCGGCAACCAGGTGAGGAGTATAAAGACAAGCGTGTCTTGCCTACAGTCAAGCATGGTGGTGGGAATGTCATGGTCTGGGGCTGTATGAGTGCTGCTGGCACTTGGAAGCTACAGTTCATTGAGGGAACCATGAATGCAAACATGTACTGTGACATACTGAAGCAGAGCATGGTCCCCTCCCTTTGAAGACTGGGTCGCAGGGCAGTATTCCATAGTTACATAGTTACATAGTTGGTCAGGTTGAAAAAAGACACAAGTCATTCAAGTTCAACCAAAAAATAAATAAAGTACAATCCCATATACACAAACCTACACCCACAGTTGATCCAGAGGAAGGCAAAAAACCCCAGCAAAGCATGCTGCAATTTGCTACAGCAGGGGGAAAAAACTCCTTCCTGATCCACCGAGAGGCAATCAGATTTTCCCTGGATCAACTTTACCTATAAATGTTAGTACCCAGTTATATTATGTACATTTAGGAAAGAATCCAGGCCTTTTTTAAAGCAATCGACTGAGCTTGCCAGAACCACTTCTGGAGGGAGTTTATTCCACATTTTCACAGCTCTTATGCCCCGTACACACGGTCGGACATTGATCGGACATTCCGACAACAAAATCCTCGGATTTTTTCCTACGGATGTTGGCTCAAACTTGTTTTGCCTACACACGGTCGCACAAAGTTGTCGGAATTTCCGATCGCCAAGAACGCGGTGACGTCAAGCACGTACGACGAGACTAGAAAAGGCCAGTTCAGAACCAAGCGCAGCACCCTTTGGGCTCCTTTTGCTAATCTCGTGTTAGTAAAAGTTTGGTGAGAGACGATTCGCGCTTTTTCAGACTCGTGGCTTTCAGATCGTTTTCTGCCATTCAGTTTGTGCTTGTGGGTTTGTATCTGGTCTTCAGTGCGTGCAGTCAGTTCGTATTGGAGTTTTCTGTGCGATCTTGTCCGCTCGTTGCTGTTTTTCAGGTCGCTCTTCACAGGCCTTGCTGTTCTTCAGTGCGTTCTGTTACTTCGTTCTGAGCAGCCTACCGTTTTCTAGCCATGTTTCGTATGCGTACTCCTCGTAGAGTTCGTGCTGTGCGGTGGCTTGGTGTTGGGGTCCTGACCTTGACACAAGTCCAGTCCATGAACAGGGTGGGGAGGAGTTCATGGACCAAGAATTGGTTGCTTCAGCGTGACCAGTTCTATCACATGCCTTTGCTCCGTGAGATCCGTGAGAATAATCCTGATGATTTCAGGAACTTTCTCAGGATGACGGACCCCGTGTTTCACCGTTTGTTGGCTTCGCTGACCCCCTATATCAGCAGGCAGGATACCTGCATGAGGCAAGCCATCACTCCGGAGCAGAGGTTGGTCGCTACCTTGCGGTATTTGGCCACAGGGAGAAGCCTGCAGGACCTCAAGTTCTCGACAGGCATCTCCCCCCAGGCTCTGGGGATCATTATCCCAGAGACCTGTTCGCCATCATCCAGGTCCTGCAGAAGGAGTATATGAAGGTAAGATTTTTATCCTTTTATATCACATTTTATTGTATTGAATGTTTGATAATATGTTGTATTTCTTTCCTCATTCCCTAATTACCATGATTGTAATATGCTGTGAATGTCCCCTTTGTCCTCATGCATGCTGGATTTTTATGTAATTATTATTTTAGGTCCTTCATACATATTTTCCCTTCAATAACCTCTCCAGTATGGTGTCTCCTGCCCTATATTCACCTCATGTAGTCACTTAACAATGTATTTTATCAGCTCCATAGTAGTGCTTTACCCCAAACACCCCATAAAATGTTTTGAAATGTTATTTTTGATTTAAATTCAGGCAGAGGGCCAGAGGCTTTTTTTTGTGGTGTCCCCAAATTTTTTGTAACCCTGCCTCCCTCAACTGCTAAGTCAGCTGATCCCAATTCTCTATCCTCAATCATCTATCTGCTGACTTTGCCAAACCCATACACACTATACCCACCTCTTTAGTGCTCAGATTTATGGATGAATTCCCCCAAGCATGTAGTGCAAGGGCCTGCCTGTATACTTTCCAATGGTACTGTTTAAAGTTCTTGTATCCTATTATGATCTTGATAGGTAATAGCAGAATGTCCAAATGTGCTCAAATGTGTACAGTGTGTATTTATATCTTTGTATTATGACACTTCTTACCTGTCCAGTGGGCTGCCAATAGTGTAACTAAGGAGGGGCTGTTCCAAGTAATACCCTGTATTTAGGCATTCATCTCTCAATGAAGTGAAGAGGGTTACCTGTCCAAGAGTTCCCCCCCCCCTATAATGTTAGAAATGGCCCATGAGAGGGGGGGAATATGATAGGTGTACCTTATACTTTGTTGTTGTTAAATTCCCCTTAATAAATGCTATCTGGAGGTTGACCCATAATGTTTGTGTCTAATCTGCTTGCCAGGTTTCTGTGAAAAAATAGTAATGTTTATTGTTTTTTCCTCAACAGTTTCCTTCCACGCCACAGGAATGGCAGACTGTGGCCTTCCACTTTGCCCAGCGGTGGGACTTTCCTAACTGCGGAGGGGCAATTGATGAGAAACACGTCCACATCGTCCCACCACCCAACTCGGGGTCGTACTATTATAATTACAAGGGGTTTAATAGTATAGTGATGTTGGCGGTGGTGTCGGCTAATTACGACTTCTTGTATGTGGACGTGGGGAAGAATGGCCGGATGTCCGATGGTGGAGTGATCGCCCAGATGGAGTTCTACAGGCGTCTCCAGAATGGCAGCTTGGACTTGCCACCTCCAGAGGACAATGTTGAAGGTCTCCCATTTGTGTTCGTTGCTGATGAAGCATTTACGCTGGGGGACCACCTGAAGCCATTTCATATGAGGACCCTCACCCCGGAACAGAGGGTTTTTAATTACCGGCTGGCCAGAGCCCAAAGAGTGGTGGAGAACACATTTGGGATCCTGGCCAGCCGGTTCCGATTATTTATGACACCCATCCATATGGCGGAGTATAAACTGAACCATATAATACTTGCCTGCTGTGTTCTCCATAATTTTCTACGAAAACATTCAGCCAACTATGCTGGCTCAGTTGGGCCTGAGGCCGGAATCCCAAATACTTCAACAATGACGGCACTTGAAAGCGGCCGTCCTGGCTTGCCCTCCCTGAATGCCCGTGATGTCCGGTTACGATACCTGGAGTTCTTTGCGGGTAGGGGGGCTATCAATATGCCAGACAATCTGTGACACCTTTTTCAAATAAAAAACAACCAAAAGAAATTCTTGGTGGACATTTACTGCTTGTGTTTGTTTTAGCTGACCCTGACAGAAATGTGTTGAGTGCAGAAAATGTCGTGATTGGGTAACCTTATAAAAAACAGCGTTGGCTGGTACTTCCTAAATGCAAAAACACATTTCACTACAAGTGCACTTGCAACTGCACTGAACCTGCACTTGTAGTGCAAAGAGGATTTGCCCTTAGGAAATAACCCCCATTTGTTCATAAAACAACAATTACATCACCCCAAAAGTGTTGTAGTGTTGAGACAATAATCCACACATTCTTGAGTAAGGCACTTTTTTATACCTGCACAATCACATGCGCATTTACCAAAGGTTTTTAAAACAAACCAACATGTTTGTTGTATAACAATGTTTGCAATAGCATTATGAAAAATCAAAATATCCATTTCAGATAAAACAGGCCTGTGTAAAACCAACAAGAAAGCCAAAAAACTTGAACTTACAAAGTTCACATTAGGTAAAACCTGAAGGCTATATCAGACATCAGTATTTAGGAACTGGGTTTGATATAGCGTTCAGATGGGGGGAAATCACCCCTGGAAAAGCCAAATTTGGAAGATGCACACCAATTTACAAATGTCCACATGTGCTATCTGCCATCAGGGGGGATCAAGGGATGTGTTTTGGGGGAGCAAGCCCTTCCTCAACGCTACTTTATAATTGAGGAAGGGGTTGCCCCCCCAAAACGCGTCCATTGATCTCCCATGATGGCAGATAGCACATGTTGGCACACTGTGTGCATCCTCCAAATTTGGCTTTTCTAAACATTGAAAAAAGTTTGGTACCATAAAACAGGTGATTTTGTGGGGTTTAAATTCGCCCCAAAACATCAATGATTATTTTTTTTAATAACATCACTGATTTGTTGCTGGATGTTTTGCAATTGGAGATTACACCCCATGATCTCCCCTATCAGTATCTGGGCACTTTCAGATGTAAATCGTTCTGGATCCCTCACATCACGATCACCTAAAAAGAGATAAAGAACAAAAAAAAAGGTCTCAAAAATCTGCCACCAGCCATCTCTTTTACCTGAGTCTGTGGTCACAGACACTCACCTGTTGTGGTGCCAATCTCCACCACATCTTCTTCTTCCTCCTGCTCTTCTTCTTGGGTAGGTATTTCCCCTTCTTCCAGAGGGGGGGGTCTCTGGTCTCCTGGGATGAGGGGTGTCCGAGTCTTTTCTCCCCTATGTAAAACAAAAATGGTATACTTAGCACACAGATATTTGATGGCAGAACTATAGAAATAGGAAACATTGCTTGGAAGTGGGGTATAATTGTCTATTTTAGCCGAGTTCAAAGATGTATGTTTTTTATTGCCCTTTGTCAAGCTGCAATACTTTACCTGTTTGGTACAAGCTTCACAGATGGAGACCCCCCTATAGTATACACTGGAGCACCTGTGTGGCCCCCTAATAAAAATGGTGTTCTGGGGTCCCACACTAGTGCTCCAGTGTCCAGATGTGAAAACAGCTGCTCAGTGTCCTCTCCTTACACACAATCTAGTTTGCATTTCATTCTAGTAACAAACCCATCTACACAAACAAATATTTGGCATCCAAGTAGGCCCCCAAAAATGTGTGAAA
Source organism: Lithobates clamitans (assembly GCA_037952925.1). Lineage (NCBI taxonomy): Eukaryota > Metazoa > Chordata > Amphibia > Anura > Ranidae > Lithobates > Lithobates clamitans. The sequence continues at coordinate 9,318,248 of JBBGZY010000306.1, read as the reverse complement.
ATGCATATGGCCTAAACAATGGTGTTCTAGAGGCCGAAAGAAAAATGTTTGATACGAACGAATAATGTGCCCATGAACATTAAAGTTGACCTTTGGAAACGTTACAACTAATCAAAGCATATGGAGCAGAACGAACGTAATAAAGACAGAAAGAATAGGAACACAGCACAACTACTTACTTTTTTGCAGCACTCTCCGGATCTTTCGGTACTGCTCTGGCTCTCTCAACTTCAGGTCCGACCACCGCTTCCTGAGCTGATCTTTAGACCTTCGTACCCCGAAATTCCGCTCGAGACTCCTGACCACTTTCGCTATGATTTTGGCCTTTCGGATGTTGGGGTTGGGGTAAGGCCCATATTTTCCGTCATAGTCGGACTTCCTCATGATGTCGACCATCTCCAACATCTCCCCAAACGACATATTTGTGGCCTTAAAACGTCTCCTTCTGGATCGGGACGTGCCTGGATCCGCCCTTTCCTCCTCCTCCTCCTCCTCGTTGCTACAATTAGCCCGCACCTGCTGTATGTCCGCCATCATGCTCTTCCCCCACTGCGCCGAACGAAAAGGGGCGGGGAATACACTAGAAAGAACGTCAGGGGCGGGCGGAGTTACACGCATGCGCAGTGTATATAAAGCGTAACACGCGTGCGTATTACGTTTGATCTGTGAGCGGAGGAAGGAGCATTGAACGCGGCGATCGTAAGAACGAAGGTAAGAGACAAACTTGGGCCTATACTGCTTCTATAGATTGAGGCCTATATTGTAACAAGATTAGGAGAGTTTGGTGTGACATTAGGCTTTGTCTTGTGTTGTGTCTTGCAGTGAACATGGATATGGTACTGGAAGATCAGGACTTCATTTCAGTCTTCATAGAGATGCTAAGGGAGCTACCCTGTCTGTGGGAGATTAAACACCCCCATTACAAGAACCAAATAAAGAGGAAGGCAGCACTGGAGCAATTGTGTGAAATTGTGAAGCAGGTGATCCCCACGGCAGACATCACTTATTTAAAGATCTTCATTGGTGGCCTGAGGAGCACATATCTGAGGGAGCGCACTAAAGTCCTGGATTCACAGAGATCCGGAGCAGCAGGTGACATCTATGTCCCCAGGATGTTGTACTACGACAGGCTGCACTTTCTGGCAGGCCAGACTGAACCCAGCCATCCCTCTCAAGTCTTCCTTCCACGCTTCCTTCCCCCCCGGCTGAGGCTTCTGCCGCCCAACCTGGGCCTTCCAGGCCACATGTGGAGGAGCCCAGATTGAGCCAGGTATAGCATTCCTCTAAATATTTCTGCTTGTCCAATCAATGATGTTAACTAGATGTTAGTTGGGAGTACTAATTTATGATTGTGATTGATGATGCAAAAACTAAAACCATGTCCCTTTTTCATACACAGGGAAGTCTCAGCCAGGAGGTGGATGATCTGCCACCCCCCCTGGAAACAGAAAGTGGCAGGAGGAGGAGTAGCCTAGAGGAGGCGGCTATCAGATTTTTTTATAGGGCTACAGAGGTCCTGGGAGCACCACACACCAGGCAGGAGAACCTTGCGGCATTCATTGCCTATACAATGCAGAGGATGGAGGAGGGCCAAAAGGCCATGTGTGAGGCCCTCATATCAGAGGCTCTGGCGAAAGGTGTGAGGGGCCAACTTACACCTCACACACAGCTTTGGGATGGTCCTCCTCCTCCTCCTGCAGGTCCTACTCCTCCTCCAGGTCCTACTCCTCCTCCTGCCACATCTCCAACTGCACAGCCACAGCCCGGAAGGAAGTGTGAAAGGAAGACCAGACAGTGAGGACCCTGGATCCAGTCTGGTCGGCCAAAAGATGCAGCCTCTTGTGGTACCACAGCCTGGGGACACTGATGTCATCTGCTGCTATCCAAGTCTCTGTGAATCCCGGACCAGACTGCCCTCCCTTATATATGGACTCCTCAGGCCACCAATTTTGAGGTTTAAGAATTGATGTCTGCCGTGGGGGTCCCAGGCTTCACTAATTTCTGCTGTTGATCCAGTGTTGCCTTCCTCTTTGCTTGGTTCTGAGCCCTTAATAAAGGATTTTTGTTTTGAATTATACTCTCCTATGTATTTTACTTCTTCAAAAATGATGGTTTGTTTGTGAGGATTCAGGTACATTTCTAATATACAATGTGAAATGAACAAGGGACACCAACAACAAAAAATCTCATGGAGATTAAATAATAAAAGATATCAATGGTGTTGGGGTAACTTGCCACACAAAACACACACAAAAATATTCTGGAGTAAAAATAAAAATAACATTGAACAAAGATCAGCCTTGGAAAAAATCCAAACATTAAAGAAAAAAAAAGGCTTAAAAACAAAAAAAAAAAACCATAAAAAATATAAAACTGTCAGATGTGACAACTAATAACAATATATTGAGGGAATCCCACTAAAAAAAACACAAAGAAAAGTTTGTGAGAAGTGTGTGTGAATATGAGCAGCAAAACTACTTAATTCTTGTCACATTATAAAGAAGAAGAGAGTGCGCTGTATTAAACCATTTTTTACATTGCAGCGTGACGAAAGTGCTGTATCCATTGCGAACGCTAAGTTTACCAGAACGAGCTGTCCCGTGTCGGAATTTCTTCTGAGCATGCGTGGCACTTTGTGCGTCGGAACAGGCCACACACACGGTCGGAATTGACGCGATCGGATTTTGTTGTCGGAAAATTTTATCTCCTGCTGTCCAACTTTGTGTGTTGGAAAATCCGATGGAAAATGTCCGATGGAGCCCACACACGGTCGGAATTTCCGACAACACGCTCCGATCGGACATTTTCCATCGGAAAATCCGACCGTGTGTACGGGGCATTACTGTGATGACCTTAAAGTGAATATCTCAACACCAAGTTCACAATATGGACCACTTATATATTTGTACATGTTGTCCCTCCTTAATCTCCTTTTCTCAAGAGGAAATAGATTCAGTTCCTCCAATCTTTCCTCATAGCTGATCTCCTCCATGCCTCTTATCAGTTTGGTTGCCCTTCTCTGCACTTTCTCCAGTTCCCAGATATCTTTTTTGAGAACCGGTGCCCAAAACAGAACTGCATATTCCAGATGAGGTCTTACTAATGATTTGTACAGGGACAAAATGATATCTCTCTCTCTGGAGTCCATATCTCTCTTAATACATGAAAGGACTTTGCTCGCTTTGGAAACCACAGCTTGGCATTGCATGTTATTATTGAGCTTATGATCTACCAAAACCCCCAGGTCCTTCTCCACCATTGATTCCCCCATTGTACTCCCCTTAGTATGTATGATGCATGCTTATTCTTAGCCCCCAAGTGCATAACTTTAAATTTATCAACATTAAACCTCATTTGCCACTTAGTTGCCCAATTAGACAGTGCATTGAGGTTGGCTTGTAAATTGGAGACATCCTGTAAGGACATTATTCCACTGCATAGTTTAGTGTCATCTGCAAAGACAGAAATGTTACTTTTAATCCCAGACCCTATATCATTTATAAATATATTAAAAAGTAAGGGTCCCAGCACTGAACCTTGGGGTACACCACTGATAACCTTAGACCATTCAGAGCACAAGTCATTAACCACTACTCTCTGAATCCTGTCTTTTAGCCAGTTTTCTATCCAATTACAAATTGATCTTTCCAAGCCTGTAGACTTTACCTGTGTCAAACGCTTTTGCAAAGTCCAGGTATACCATGTCCACTTCTACCCCTCTGTCCAAGATTTTACTTGCCTCCTCATAAAAAGAAATCAGGTTTGTTTGACAACTTCTGTCTTTCATGAATCCATGCAGTCTGTTGCTTAGAATATTGTGTGGTCTTTTATTAAACTTTCCAGTACCTTCCCGACTATAGAAGGTAAACTAACAGGTCTATAGTTACTTGGTAAAGACTTTGATTCCTTTTTAAATATGGGCAGTGAGCACCACATTAGCCCCGCGCCAATCCAGTGGTACCATTCCAGTTATTAACTAGTCCCTAAAAATTAGAAACAATTGCCTTGAAATGACAGAGCTCAATTCTTTCAAGATACGTGGGTGGATGCCATCTGGTCCAGGTGCTTTATCCACCTTTATTCTGTCTAAATATTTCTGGACCATTCCATCCCTTTCAAGCCAATGTGGATCATTTGTGGCTGTGTTAATACCACCCCCATTATGGGAATGAGCTCCCACATGCACAGTATACACAGAGCTGAAGAAAGTATTTAATAAATTTGTCCCCAGTCACCCACTCTAGATTATTTTGTAAGGGGCCTACATGCTCAGACCTCACCTTTTTACTATTAATATATTTGAAAATTTTTTAGGGGGTTTGTCCTACTATTTTTTGCAATCTGTTGTTTGTTTTGAATTTTTGCATCCTTGATTTTCTTTTTACATATTCTGTTATATTTCTTGTAACATTTTAATATAGATAGCATTCCTTCATTTTTATATTTTTTAAAAGCTCTTTTTTTATTATTTATAGCCATTTTAACTTTTCAACTACATGGCAAATGAGGTTCGGTGTAGAAAAATAAATAAATCCCCCATTGTTATCTCTATCCCAGCCCTTGCAGCCCTTTTTATCTATGCAAGCAGCTGAGTCTCTACCTCCTCACTAACACTGGGAGATCTATAACAAACTTCAATGACAACCTTTGGAGTATGCACACCCATGTACAGTTCTACCCATAATGCTTCAGACTCATCACACTCTCCATCAACTAGGTCCTCTTTCACACTTGCTTTGAGATCACTTCTCACATAAAGACAGACACCACCCCTTCGTTTTACCCTGCCTTTCCAAACGAGAGCATAGCGAGGTATATTAATAGCCCAGTCATGAGAATAATGAAGCCACAATTCAGCAATACCAATTAGATCATAGTTCTCCTCGTGCACCAGAGCTTCCAACTCACCTATTTTGCTTGGCAGACTTCTGGCATTGGTAAACAAACACTTTATTTCATTGCCACATTTTGCAAACATTTGTTGCATATTTTTTTACTCTAGCACAAATAGTACCATTTCCAATGGTTGAATGTAATATAGGAACCTTCATACCATCTGCCATAGCCCTCCCCCCATCTATCTCCATGCTGTTACAGGCATTTGGTGTTTCAAATGCCTCTGAAAATCCGTCTGAACCCATTTTATTGTGTTCCAAAAAAGCTTCTAAACTCAACATGATAATGACCCCAAACACACCTCCAAGACGACCACTGCCTTGCTAAAGAAGCTGAGGGTAAAGGTGATGGACTGGCCAAGCATATCTGCAGACCTAAACCATATTGAGCATCTGTGGGGATCCTCAAACAAAAGGTGGAGGAGCGCAAGGTCTCTAACATCCACCAGCTCTGTGATGTCATCATGGAAGAGTGGAAGAGGACTCCAGTGGCAACCTGTGAAGCTATGGTGAACTCCATGCCCAAGAGGGTTAAGGCAGTGCTGGAAAATAATGGCGGCCACACAAAATATTGACACTTTGAGCCCACTTTGGGCCCAATTTGAACGTATTCAGTTAGACTTCATGTACACGGGACGTTGTTCAACCTCTCCTGAGCAATTTAACTTGACAGCTAGAAACCAGCATCTAAAAGCGTTTAGCCGTGTTTTATTTTTATTTTTTTGTTAAAATGAAAAAACATCTGTAAACGAAATGCTGCTAAATGTGAGTTACCGCGTTTAGCAGCATTTACAAGCTGTTACTGGCATTTGGCATTTCAAATGCCTCTGAAATTCCATCTGAACCCATTTTTTTGTGTTCCAAAAAAGCTTCTAAACTCAACTGCCTAGAAATGACTGTAAACGACACTGTGTACATGTACTAATAAGATAACATAGAGGAGAGTTCAGGGACAGCTTAAACAAATGCCCAACTGCTCCTAAACGTCAGTTTACCAGCAGCAGTGTACATGAGGCCTTAGGGGTGTACTCACTTTTGTTGCCAGCGGTTTAGACATCAATGGCTGTGTTGAGTTATTTTGTAGTGTATTTGCACTTTTCAATGTAGCAAAGTGTAATTTCTTCAGTGTTGATATATATATATATATACTTTTTTAAAGCATTCTACACCTCATGATTACATTCATGTACCATCAGCTGGAAATATTTTTTTAACTGAAGTTCCGTGAGACCTGAAAATTATTTTGGATTTTCACAGATGTAGTTCAAGCGGTATTGATAATCTAAAGGTACCTACGTCCAAAAATCATAATGTCAGAAAAAATGTGTTTGAGGCTGTGTGGACTTTAATGGTACTGTCATTGATTTCAACACATAACATTTTCTAAAACCATTATTTTATTACATCTATTGAATAAAAAACAGACAATCTTGTGCCAACACAAGGCACTAAAACTCTTTCATAATAGGATAAATACAAATTGATACCAAAGACTAGATGGTAAAGTCTAATGCAACATATTTATACATTTCATCTCAACATGTTTCACGGTTCTATCCACTTCTTCGGGAATATTGTTTAGAGAGCAAGGCATCTATAAAAAAAGTTGATAATTATGATACATACATATGATAAAACATATAATTAGCAATATTACACAAGTGAATTTAACCAAGGAGGACATATAGGGCTTACCCCCAACTCATGGAGAAAACCCACAGTTGATAAGGCACCAAAAGAAAATGTCTCCCCGGAAGGTATGTTTTAACCAGGTAACACTTTTTAAACTGCTCCCATACCCGCTGGGTATTGGATCTTTTCCTACTTGCTGTTGTGTTTCCAGGAATGGCAGTAAAAGGACATCTCCTCAACAGGGCACAGACAGAAAATCATACATTAATATGAGTTTAACACTTCCCTACTTTGTCAAAGACTAAGAAAATTTGTAGTGCTACCCCCCGAAGTGGCAACTGAAAATGTAACCAAGTCCCCCTTGCTAAAATAGGGAGGCTGCTAGACCCAGACACACTGACAAATGTAGGCTCAGTCTAGGAGATGTGTTTATTTTATTTATTCCTGAAAACAGGAGAGGGGTAGGGGTAGGGGTGCAGGATACTCCAAAACATCAGGAGAAATTAGCAGGTGAACAACTTTTTGTAACAGCCTTTGCTAAGGGTAGGAGGGAATGGCCAACTAAGCCGGAACTCTATGCAAGTACCAGTCCTTATGGCACTTACATTCGCAAGCACGTGCACAGCTGGGATCCATAATCAAAGTCTTACTCACAAAGTCCAAGGACAGCTGTTTGCTACCCAGTTTCCATGCAACACTCTCCAGTGAGGAAGAACACATCTTTATCCAGGATGGCCTGTGCAGGTGATGCTTCCAGCAAATATCTCTAAATCAGGTCTCCTTGAGGCCCTCCGCCAAGCACATGGTGAGGCCCAAACAAAAGATCTATTATACAGGTCGCATACCAGAGGCAACAGCCCCAGGTAAAAAAACAACTCTAATTAAGCCTCACAAACATTTTGCCTTTCCCCAGCCACCTTTTGGGTGTCTTTTCCCAGGAATAGGCTGAAGTCTAATAAATATTCATAACTCAGTGGTTGACCCTCCTACTATATTTTCTGGAAGCATCTTCCAGAAGCAGGCAGGAGTAATCACCAATGACTTTAGGGAAATCTGACCATTACCACTCCATTGATTACAGCAGATCCAAAACACTAAATTTAGTCTACCTAGGGCAGGGCACTACAGATATTTAAAAAAAAAACTACCATATATCTACAATTCAAGGTTTAGAATTAGATGAAGATATTAAACAGTTGAACATGTGTTCCCTAAAGTAGAAGGCATTTATCTACAGACCACATATAAAGTTAGGGATTGTAAAATCAATAATCATGACAGCAGAGTAATTATTTCAAAAATAATATGTCACCACAGCATGGAACTGTGGACATACAGTATGGACTATAAATCTGTACCATGTCCTACAAATCAGCCATACAACATTCTTGAGAGAGAAAAATGGACTTCGGAGGCACCATAACTACACTTTGTAGATTAAAATCAGATATCATTATTACAATCCATTGCAATTAAGCAGTATATATAGGAACAAACTGATTTAAAATAAGCATCAAGCTTAACAAGACAATATGTCCCAAATGAGATTGACTTGGCCCCCCGACAAAACTGGTGAATGATAGGTAGAAATTTTAAAATTATCACTTAATTTCACTGAATTCAGAGAGTAGTGGTTAATGATTCTTACTCTGAATGGTCTAACGTTATCAGTGGTGTACCCCTAGGTTCAGTGTTGGGAGTGGGACCCCTGCTTTTTAATATCTTTATAAATGATATAGGGTCTGGAATTAAAAGTACCGTTTCAGTGTTTGCAGATGACACCAAGCTATGCAGTGAAATAACATTCGTACAGGATGTCTCCAACTGACAAGCCGACCTCAATGCACTGTTTAATTGGGCAACTGTGTGGAAAATGAGGTTTAATATTGATAAATGTAAAGTTATGCACTACGGGGCTAAGAATATGCATGCATCATACATACCAGAAGGAGTACAACTGGGGGAATCCATAGTGGAGTAGGATCTGGGGGTTTTGGTAGATCATAAGCTTAATAATCGCATGCAATGCAAAGCTGCCGTTTCCAAAGCGAGCAGAATCCTTTCTTGTATTAAGAGAGGTATGGGCTCCAGAGAGAGAGATAATTTTGCCCTGAAATATGCAGTTCAGTTTTGGGCACCAGTTCTCAAAATAGATATCGGGGAAGTGGAGAAAGTGCAGAGAAGGGCAACCAAATGGATAAGAGGCAAGAAGGAACTCAGTTATGAGGAAAGATTAGAGGAACTAAATTGGCTCTCTCTTGAGAAGAGGAGATTAAGGGGATCAACATGTATAAATACATAAGTGGTCCATATAGTGAACTTGGTATTAAGTTATTCACTTAAAGGTCATCGAGGATAAGGGGACACTCTTTATGTCTAGAGGAAAAAAGATTTCATCTCCAAATATGGAAAGGTTTTTTCACAATAAGAGCTGCGAAAATGTGGAATATATTCCCTCCAGAGGTGGTTCTGGTCAGCTCAATAGATTGCTTTAAAAAAGGCATGAATTCTTTCCTTAACATGCATAATATAACTGGGTACTAACATGTATATGTAAAGTTGATCCAGGGAAAATCCCATTGTCTCTTGGAGGATCAGGAAGGATATTTTCCCCTGTTGTAGCAAATTGGAGTATGCTTTGCTGGGGTTTTTTGCCTTCCTCTGGATCAACTGTGGGTAAAGGATTGTGTAAATGGGATTATGTGTTGGATGGGCTAGTGTCTTTCTTCAACCTGACTAACTATGTAACTATATAGCTTTATACAACATGATTGGACTTTGTACAAACTTTCCCATGGATTTTTGTACAAAGGGCGTTGGCCATAAACTAATTAAGCATACACAGGGCAGCACTTTTTCTGCCAGCTTTCACCAAATCAAGTGGTTTTTCAGCTCTTTACCGTCACCCTTTGGTCAACTTCTGTATTGTTGTCTGATCTTTTGCATTGATTTTGAGCATGCGTGTTTGTACTTTGGACTAACGTCCTATGGACTTGTGTACACACAATAGGATTTTGCACCATAGGAATTTTGTTGCCGGAAAGTTTGTCTGCTTGCATAGCCAACATTTGTCAGATGAAAACCGAAAAAGTTTATCCGATGGAGCGTACACACGGTAGGATTTTGCCTTATAAACAGCTAATTTGCATGTTTGTTGTCAAAAAGTCCTATCATGTGTATGGGCCTTATCACTTAGTCGGGGAATTTACGCAACTTTGGGTATCCAGATCCAGCTCGACATGTTTACACACTAAGCACTTCTTCAGGACCTTATATCAATATCTAGGTAAATAAAAACAATATATAGTTTTGTGACATAAAATACTACTAATATATACAGCGCCTTGAAAAAATATTTATACCCCTTAAAATTTTCCACATTTTGTCATGTTACAACTAAAAACATAAATGTATTTTATTGGGATTTTATGTGATAGACCAACACAAAGTGGTACATAATTATGAAGTGGGGGTCAGGGATAAAGTTGTGGAGAAGTTTAAAGTAGGGTTAGGTTATAAAAAAACATATCCCAAGCTTTGAACATCTCACGGAGCAGTGTTCAATCCATCATCTGAAAATGGAAAGAGTATGGCACAACTGCAAACCTACCAAGACATGGCCGTCCACCTAAACTGACAGGCCGAACAAGAGAGCATTAATCAGAGAACCAGCCAAGAGGCCCATCGTAATGCTGGAGGAGCTGCAGAGATCCACAGCTCAGGTGGGAGAATCTGTCCACAGAATTTCCGACGGGAAATGTTCGATGTGAGCTCGTTGTCGGAAAGTCCAACCGTGTGTATGCTCCATCGAACATTTGCTGTCAGAATTTCCGCACACAAATGTTTGAGAGCAGGTTCTCAAATTTTCCGACAACATAACTTGTTGTCGGAAAGTCCGATCGTGTGTACATGAGTCCGTCACACAAAAGTTCACGCATGCTCTGTACATCACAACGTTCTTGACGTTCGGAATTTCCAACAACATTTGTGTGACCGTGTGTATGCAAGACAAGTTTGAGCCACCATCCTTTGGAAAAAATCTTCGGTTTTGTTGTCAGAAAATCTGATTGTGTGTACAGGGCATAAAGTCATGCACTCCACAAATCTGGCCTTTATGGAAGAGTGGCAAGAAGAAAGCTATCGTTGAAAGAAAGCCATAGGAAGTCCAGTTTGCAGTTTGGGAGAAGCCATGTGGGGGACACAGCAAACATGCAGAATAAGGTGCTTTGGTCATATTATACCAAAATTGAATTTTTTGGCCTAAATGCAAAACGCTACTTGTGGCAGAAAACTAACACTGCATATCACCCTGAACACACCATCCCCACCGTGGTGGTGGCAGCATCATGTTGTGGGGATGGTTTACTTCAGCAGGGACAGGGAAGCTGGTCAGAGCTGATGGGAAGTTGGATTGAGCCAAACACTGGGCAATCTTAGAGAAAACCTGTTGGAGTCTGCAAAAGACTTGAGACTGAAGCAGAGGTTCACCTTCCAGCAGGACAACGACCCTAAACATACAGCCAGAGCTTCAATGGAATGGTTTAAGCCCAGGTTCACACTGACTGCGGGAATGAAATCGTGCGATTATTCACGCATGTCAGTCCCGACTTCGAGGGCAATTTTAGAGACATCTGTGTGGGTTTCTGCACAGATGTCAATGGAAATCGCACCCCAAAATCACCAAAAGTAGTACAGAAACTACTTTTAGAAATCGGTGTGGCGTCGCAAATGCGGAGTCGCACCATTTCGGATGTTGCTATTGTCGGCAATTGTCGCCAATTTGGCATATGATTTGAAATGTCAAATCGCATGCCAAATTGCATCAATGTGAACCTGGGCTCAATCAAAGCATTTTCATGTGTTATAATGGCCCAGACAAAGTCCAGACCTAAATCCAATTGAGAATGTGTGGCAAGATTTGAAAGCTGCTGTTCACAAATGCTCTCCATCCAATCTGACAGAGCTTAAGCTTTTTTGCAAAGAACAAAAATTTCATTTTCTAGATGTGCAAAGCTGGTAGAGACATCCCCAAAAAGACTTGCAGCTGTAATTGCAGCAAAAGGTGGCTCTACAAAATATTGACACAGGGGGCTGAATACAAATGCACGCTACACTTTTCACATATTTAATTGGAAAAAATGCAGAAAACCATTTATCATTTTCCTTCCATTTCACAATTATGTGCCACTTTGTGTTGGTCTATCACAAAAAAAACTAAAAAAAAATACTTTAACGTTTTTGGTTGTAACATGACAAAATGTGGGAAATTTCAAGGGGTATCAATACTTTTTCAAGGCACTGTACTTAAATTTGGATTCTTAGCTTACAATTCATGAGCGCTGGCCCTTTTCCTACTTATTTGAGTGTACATATTTAAGAGAATGCAGGAGGGGGAAGAGGGATTAATAAGCTGAAAGTTCTGTGTTTATCTTGGGGGACAGACAGTGTCAGATTTCGATCTTGGGGGGCACGGGGCACTTCAAGTTCGGGAACCCCCAACATAAAGATTGAATTATATGACAAGTAAAAAAGTGAACTGAAATGAATGATAAACTGTGTTTGTTTTAAATAAAAGATAAATTAATTCCCATACACACGATAGGACTTTGTACAAACTTTCCCTTGGATTTTTGTACAAAGGGCGTTGCCCAAAAGTTTGTCTTGCATACAGACGACTGGACTTTTCCAGCCAACTTTCACCATATCACGTGGTTTTTCAGCTCTTTACCACCACCCGTTGGTCAACTTCTTTATTGTTGTCTGATATTGTGTGAATCTCGCCACTTTTATTGGCGAGATTGACACCTTGCGAGTGGGGTTGACAGTGGTGCGGGGATCTGACTTGGATCCCTGCCAATGCCAGGCACTGTGTTTGGTATGAATCTTGAGGGGGAACTCCAGGTCAAATAAAAAAAAAAAAACTGGCATGGGTTCCCCTCCAGGGGCATACCAGTCCCTTAGGTCTGGTATGGATATTAAGAATAACCCCCCACGCCAAAAAAACGGTGTGGGGGTCCCCCCAAATCCATACCAGACCCTTATCCAAGCACGCAGCCCGGCCGGTCAGGAAAGGGGGTGGGGAAGAGCGAGCACCCCCCTCCTGAGCCGTACCAGGCCGCATGCCCTCAACATGGGGGGTGGGTGCTTTGGGGGAGGGGGGTGCCCTGCGGGCCCCCCCACCCCAAAGCACCTTGTCCCCATGTTGATGAGGACAAGGGCCTCTTCCCGACAACCCTGACCGTTGGTTGTCGGGGTCTGCGAGCGGGGGGCTTATTGGAATCCGGAAGCCCCCTTTAATAAGGGGGCTCCCAGATCCCAGCCCCCCACCCTATGTGAATGAGTATGGGGTACATCGTACCCCTACCCATTCACCTAGGGAAAAAAGTGTCAATAAAAAACACAGTACACAGATTTTTAAAGTAATTTATTAGGCAGCTCCGGGATCTTCTTCCGACTTCGGGGGTCCTCTTCCGACTTCGGGGGTCTTCTTCCGACTTCGGGGGTCCTCTTCCAACTTCGGTGGTCTTCTTCCGACTTCGGGGGTCCTCTTCCGACTTTGGGGGTCTCACCGGCATCTTCTCCCGGTGTCCGCATCTTCTGCCGGCTCCACCGCTACCTTCTGGCGCTCTTTTGCCAGCAGTGGCCCGGACTTCTGGATCGTCTTCTTCCCTCTTCTCTTCCAGAGATGTTGACACAACGCTCTCTCCAGCCGGAATGCTCTCTGTGCGCTCCGAAACTGACTTATATAGGTGGAGACCCCGCCCCCTATGACATCACAGTCCCGGGGCATGCTGGGACTGTAAGGTCATAAGGGGGCGTGGTCATATGATGACATGACCACGCCCCCTTATGACCTCACAGTACCAGTAGTTTGTAGAAAAGTCCGATGGCTTTGTGTACACACAATCGGACTTTGCTCCATCGGACTTTTGTTGCAGGAAAGTTTGTCCGTTCGCACAGCCAACAAAAGTCCGATGGAAACTGAAAAAGTTTGTCCGATGGAGCATAAACACGGTCGGATGTTGCTCCAAAACAGCTCATTTGCATGTTTGTTGTCAAAAAGTCTGATTGTGTACAGCCCTTTAGGCTCCGAAGAAGATACTTCTCTGATTTTTTTCCTCTGTTTTATTGACTATAAAGGCCCATACACACGATAGGACTTTTTGACAACAAACATGCAAATTAGCTGTTTTAAGGCAAAATCCTACCGTGTGTTTGCTCCATCGGACAAACTTTTTCGGTTTTCATCGGACAAATGTTGGCTGTGCAAACAGGCAAACTTTCCGGCAACAAGAGTCCTATGGTGCAAAATCCTATTGTGTGTACACAAGTCCATAGGACTTTAGTCCAAAGAGCAAACACGCATGCTCAGAACCAATGCAAAAGATCAGACAACAATACAGAAGTTGACCAAAGGGTGGCAGTAAAGAGCTGAAAAACCACGTGATTTGGTGAAAGTTGGCTGAAAAAGTTCTGCCGTGTGTATGCTTAATGCTTAGTTTACGGCCGACGCCCTTTGTACAAAAATCCACGGGAAAGTTTGTACAAAGTCTGATCGTTTGTATGAGGATTTAGAATACACAATACACAAGTAATTGAAACTGGCAAGTCATACATCACAGATATGCATCACACTACAATATTTACAGAAACTTTCTTCCTGCACTTAGCATCTGGAAAAACTTTAACTTAAGCCAGCCATAGATGGATGGAATGTTGGCTGGTTCAGCAGGTACCAGCCGAGATTTGATCAATCTATAGACAGGCTGGTTGATCCATCCATGCATTTGGGTACAACCAACTTGTTGGATTTTTGGAATGCGATTATTGCCAATGGCTATAGTCAATAGCAGTAATCATTGTGCTTTGCTGGCCAGGAACGCTCCCTGTGTTTAATGGGGGGATCAAGTGATTTTCTTTCCTTTCACCCATTATGGAAGGAAAGAAATTGCATAATCTATGGGCTGCCTAACTCATCAAACTGTATCATCTCTTGACAGCCAGTAGGCACAGAACAATTAGTCTTTCATGGGACAGGTCATCGTAGTTCTCAGATAATTCTTTATTAGTGGCAATTTGCTAAATAGAGTATTGGTAACTGTAAGCGCAAACACACAAGTCCATATATAACAGGAGATATAAAGGACTGAGCAACTTAGTCCATAAGGGGCAGGCTGGAAGTTCAAGGGTTAAGTGGTAACCGGTAATGTAATGGTTAAAGTAGGCTGGTAGGCTAGGCGGGTGCTGTCTTCAGAGAGCTGACTCTGTGATGGATGAGAGAGGGGTAGAGAAGGAAGCGCCACCTGAGTGTAGTATTAACAAATGATGTTTAATGACACCAGGTAAAAATACACTTACAGGATAAAAAAATATAAAAGGCTCATCTGTATAGGTATGCGGTCCTCCGTGTTCCCTCTGATCCTGTGGTGGTGATGCTGCAGGGATGCTGGGCTGCAGAAGGTGGATTACCAGCCGGGAGCTCCTTCTGTGGCCATCAGGAGAGACTAAGGGCCTGTGTGGAGCGCATGTGGAGCGTGCGTAACGTCACAGGTCGTCCGTCCGCTTCTGGGTTCGGATTCCAGGGGAGGGATCGTCCAGGGAGGGGGGCTTGCAGGGAGGTTCAAAGAAGGCTACGCGCTCGGAGTCACTGCTCCTTCAATAGGCCTATACCTATACAGATGAGCCTTTTATATGTTTTTATCCTGTAAGTGTGTTTTTACCTGATGTCATTAAACATCATTTGTTAATACTACACTCAGGTGGCGCTTCCTTCTCTACCCCTCTCACAATTTGCTGAATGACCTTTCTCCCAAACAACTAGTGACCATCATGCTCAAATATATTCTAAGCGCTACATTAACACCTGAAAGTGTATCAGCAAGTCCTTCTTCATGTAATAAAACTGCCTGTTTCTTGTATGAGACATGACCGGAGCTTGGCAAAGGCTGCAAACTAGTCACCAATGCTGTCCTTTGCATCCATTAACATGAAGGAAAGCTGTCAAAATGTTTGCTTTACCAAGGTAACATGACAAAATGAAAATATTGGTGCCAAATAACTATTTTAGAATGAACTAATGTATTGTGATTCTATATAATATATGTAATGAACACATACTACTTTAAAGGCCTGACCAGAATTTTAAAAGATGTAGGCTTGTCCCTTTACTTTCAAATAATTTTTATTTTGTAAATAAAGAAAAAAAAACATCATACAGATTAAAAACAAGCATAACATATATACCGTATACATATTAATCAAATACAGACTTAAAAAGTGAGATGAAGGCATCTATCTTTCCCAAACAGGGACAGATACAAGAAAGAAACAAATGAAGCGTATGTCAATATACTATGTAGAAGCAAGATAGGGCTTAAAATAGTCTAGGTAAGGGGCAGTATATCTGAGACAAGTCAAAGAGAAGTGGATTTAACCTTATACCCTGGGCTTACCGACAAACCACCCCAATGGGATCACACTGTGGATTTGCCTGGTAGTCCTGGGACAGAGGCTCCCGCCTCCCTGCCTCATCCCTTCAGCCATCCTCTAACTGAATCTCTAGCCCCCTTCATTCTGCAACCCGACTATGGTGCTTGCGCCCAAGCAGCCTGGCCACTGTCATGCCTATCAGCCAAGTGAATACCAATAAGTCTGCTTCAAAAGAAAGGAAAAAAAATAAAACAGCAAAAAACAAAAAAAAGATAAAAGAGGACTGCCCACTAAAGGTCACAATTCTATCAAGACTTGTCCTAAGTCATCCTTTAGTGGCGACAAGATAGTCTCAGGAAAAAGAAGAGGAAAAGGTGTGAAAAGGGTGGAGTAGATAAGGGGGGGGGAAACTTTGTAGGAGGCTCCAACTAACTAAGGAGCTTGTGGTGTGACCGGAAACAAGGGAACATTACAGTATTTGGCCCATGGCTCCCAGATAGCAAAGAACAAATCATTTTTGTCATTTATTTTAGCTATGATTTGTTTCTGTGCCATAACTTCCTCTTAAAACCCTTAAACAAGATGCTAGGTTTCTTCCAGTACTTTGCTAGAGAGACTTTAGCTCCTAAGAGGAAAAAGAACGCTAACTTCTGTGAAGATCTAGGAACGGTCCTGACCCTTCCATTAAGCAAAGCAATGGAGGGGTCAGGAGTGATTGTTTACTGCAAAACAGTACTGATTGTGCAAAAAACTTTTCCCCAAAATGATCTGATTCAAGGACAGGACCACCATATGTGTATCATGGTTCCTTCCAACTCACAGCCCCTGAAACATAGGGGGGATGACCCAGGAAAAATAACAGAGATGCGAGCAGGTACATAATACCACTGTGTTATTACTTTAGCACTGGCTTCTATTAAGGAGATGTTTTGTATACCTTTGAAGGATCTTTCAAACCTGCAAAACCAGTCCTGCGACGTCCAGGAGTTATCTAAGTCCTGCTCCCAGGCCCGAGCATATCCAGGCTTATCTGATGAGGATTTTAAGGCGGTGTACATTAGGGATATTCCTCCCCTCTGGACTTCAGTATTGCAGCACCATTGTTCAAAGGGAGTCAGAGCGGGATTTTCTTGGTTGTGACTCCAAATTGAGTGTAGGTAATGGCTGATTTGGGAGAATCTGAAGATCTCAGATTCTGGCATGTCTAATTTGTTCTGGCAATGGGTCAGCGTGATTGGACCTTTGGGGGAGAGGAAATAACCAATCCTATATAAGCCTTTATCCATCCACCATTTAAATGCCTTAAGACCACATCCCGACCACTTATCCAAGTCTTCTCTACATTTACGAAACATAAGGGGGTAATTTGCACTGAACAGCCCTTGAATGTCTGAAGTTATTTTGATGCCTAAATAGGGAATTTCCGTGGGCGCCCAGGGGAAAGAAAAATTAGCGGAGAGCTGAGTGAGTAGATTCTGTGGGACTGAAATGTTCAACGCGATGGATTTGGACATGTTGACCCTTAGGCCCGAAATTGTGCTAAAGTCTTTGAGAATCTTATAGATCAAAGGGATGGAGATGAGAGGGGAAGTGATATAGATGAGAAGATCATCCGCATAAAGCGCACATTTATGTTCCTTGTCGCCGCATTGAACCGCCTTGACATCTGGGTTTGATCTGATTGCCACAGCCAGTGACTCAATTGCTATCGTGAAAAGGAGAGGGGAGAGTGGGCAGCCCTGTCTGGTCCCCCTGCCAATAGGGAACTGTTCTGAGTACCTCCCCATAAGACAAACCTGGGCAGATGGAGTCGAGTAAAGGGACTTAATGTAGTTCAGAAAGAAGGAGACAAATCCCCACCTTTGTAATATATCAGACAAGTATTCCCAATCAACAGAGTCAAAAGCCTTATGTAAGTCTATGGAGAGGAGAAAGCCCCTCTGTTTGGGGCCCCGGTCGCAGCCAGACCTAAGCAGGGAGATGACATCTATTGTTCTGCGTATTTGATCTGGTCCCTGTCTGCCAGTGATGAAGCCCACCTGATCGTTATGAATATATTTAGATATGAAGGATGCCATCATATTCGCTAGAATTTTAGTCAGAATTTTGATATTATTGTTAATAAGTGAAATAGGCCTGTAGTTACCAAGCTCACTTGAATCCTTCCCCGGCTTTGAGATAACTGAGATAAATGAAAAATTAAGATCAGGTCCCAGGAGGGCTCCATCCCTGAGGGAGTTGAAAAATCTAGTTAGGTGTGGTGCCAGATTGGGGGCAAATTTTTTATAATATCCGGTGGAGAAGCCATCCGGACCCGGTGCGGAACCAGTTCTAAGAGAATTGATCGTGTCGAACACCTCCTCAACTGAAATCGTGTCATCTAGTAGTTCCCTATGTTCTTTAGATAAAGATGGAAGAGGCAAATCTTTGAGGAAAAGGTCTCGTTGTGGTTGTGACGGGGACTCAGAGGGTTTATACAGGTTAGCATAAAATTGTGAGAAAGCTTCCATAATTCTTGTGGGGTTTTGTGTCAGGTCTCCAGTTAGTGTCTTGATTTTGGGGAACGCTAAAGAGCGTTGTTTGGGGTTGAGTTTGGCTGCTAGTCTAGAACCCATCCGGTCCGTTTGATAATAAAATTTTGCCCTGTCCATCTTAAGTGTTTTTCAGCAGCTGAGGTCAGAGCTAGGTTAAGAGAGGTCCTAGATTTGTCAAGGGACTCTAAGGAGTCAGAGGTGGGAAGTCTCTTGTGCGCCTTGACTGCGGCCCTATATTCTGATGTGAGTTTGAGAATGTCAGCTTTGTGAGCCGCACTGAGATGCGAGGATAAGCTAATAATGTGTCCCCTAATAAACGATTTGTGGGCTGCCCATACGGTGGAGGGGGAAATTTCTGCCGTCTGGTTAGTTTGAAAGTAGTCTTTTATGGCCGCCACTATATCCAGACAAATTATAGGATCACTGAGGAGGGACTCCTGTAATCTCCAGCAAGGCGGGCCCTTAGAGGGGCCTACTTTCTGGGCCACTACCATGACCATGGCGTGGTCTGACAGCGGGGAATCCACAATCCGAGAGCTAAGGACAAGTGGGATGGTGCGCGCACGGGTAAAGATGTGGTGAGTGTAATCTTTTTTATGTGGATTCGCTTCCCTCCAGATATCGACCAGGAAAACAGGAAAGCTGCTATTTTGGTGCTCTGTTTGGACGTGCGTTTAGATTTAGATTTCCCGTTGGCAAGTCTATCTAGTGCAGAGTCGAAGGCGGTGTTCGAGTCCCCTCCTATAAATATAGTACCTTTGAGGTGAGCCTGTAGTTTTTTTATTTTTTTTAAACAATAGATTTTTATTGGTAGTTTTTCCAGAGTATACAAAATACAAGCATAATGTACATTTCTCATTTGTACATATTGTTCGACATTCAGGATCTTACTGCATTAGGAGAGTACAAAGGATAAACTGGTAGGGTTACTAAGAAATATCCTCACGTAAGCATTATATAATTGTCAAGCCTGTCACCCCTTGTGGGTACACACTGTACACAGACTTTCTGCTGAAGTTTTCAAAGTTAGCCCTGAGAGGACCTTACTGAGGGTCCCCTCAAACATACTGCAACGTAAGTTCCTTGTAGTTTTGTTATTAACCAATAATAATAAACTTAGAATGACTTATTTAGAACAGTTAGACTTCCTCAGTCCTTTAATATGAGGTAAACAGTGTCTTATTTCCATGTTATGTGCTAACTATGATACCATATATGACCATACCCAACATTGGATTGTACCACTAGACTTTTGGTGGATGTATTTGAGTAGTAGAGAAGTTGGGATAATTTTCACACATGTGAGGAGGCATATTTAGAGGAACTCCAAGTTTCCCAATGTTTGTGGAAACTCGGGGTTCTTCTTTCTGTATATGCTAGCATTTTTTCCATAGTGTATTGAGCATTTACTCTAGATATGACTTCTTCCATTTTGGGAGGTGACGTAGAGCGCCACTCCCTGGCTATTGATATACGTGCGGCAAACAAGATATGGGTTACTACTTTTCTCATCAAAGGAGGAGCATTTTCGATACCTAAACTTAGAAGAGCGAGAGCAGGGTTGATGGCACAATCAGAGTTGGTAATATTTCTAATTAGTGACTCTATTTTTTTTGCCAGAAAGATTTTATAGGTGCACAGTTCCAGAATATATGGTGGAGGTTGCCAATAACTTGGCAGTTTCTCCAGCAAAGAGGTATGATACTAGGATTCATTTTGTTTAACCTATACAGAGTTATGTACCATCTATGTAAAAGTTTTTGTGCATTATCCCAGTGGTCTACGCATGCTGAGGATTTATGATTATATTTTATCGCTTCATGCCATTGGGACATCGAAAATTCTTTTTGTAATTTAAATTCCCATTTCACCATGCTGGGGGTTTTGGATTGTAAGTAGAGGGGGGTGGTGAATTTGTAAAAGAGCGATATTACCTTATGCTTATTGGAAGGTTTGCTTAGGAGGAAGTCCCACAATTTCTGTGGTATGGCTATCTGTCGTGTTCGGTGTTTGCTCGTGTAGTGGTGTATTTGATATGCTCTATATCTATCTATTGATGAGACGGAGCAGGTGCGGTGAAGTTGTCTCCTGAGGATTTCCATGTTTGGACTGAGAAGTTTGGGATTAGGTATTCGTAGGATGCTAGTGGTATGTTTAGTTTCCTAATTGGGGTGTCTGTAAAGTGATTATGCACTAAAGAGGACCAGGCATCTATTGTTGCTCGTATAGTTAGGTAAGGTGGGGTGTTTGGTTTGCAATGTATACAGGCTGCTATAGCCAAAGCCGGGAGGTCATGACCTGGTGTAACGGTGCTTTCAATAATTGACCAGTGGTTATCTGTTTGGCAGGAGAACCAGTAATGCATTTTGTCTAATATTGCAGCTTTATAGTATATCTGTGCATTAGGTAATCCTACTCCCCTTAGATGTTTAGGTTTATAGAGGTGGGCCAATGCTATTCTGGGTTTTTTACCCCCTCATATGTATTTTTTCAGGCATTTCTCTAGTTGTGTAAAAAAATTCTGGGGAATTGGTATGGGCAATGATCTAAAATAATATAGAAGTTTTGGTAATATTTGCATTTGGTATGCAGCTATCCTCCCCAATAGGGATGAGCTTCGAGTTCCAGTCGAACTCATGTTTGACTCGAACATTGGCTGTTCGCAAGTTCGCCCAACAGCGAACAATTTGGGGTGTTCGCGGCAAATTCGAATGCCACGGAACAGCCTTTAAAAGTCTATGGGAGAAATCAAAAGTGCTAATTTTAAAGGCTAATATGCAAGTTATTGTCATAAAAAGTGTTTGGGGACCTGGGTCCTGCCCCAGGGGACATGGATCAATGCAAAAAAAAGTTTTAAAAACGTCCATTTTTTCAGGAGCAGTGATTTTAATAATGCTTAAAGTCAAACAATAAAAGTGTAATATCCCTTTAAATTTCATACCTGGGGGGTGTCTATAGTATGCCTGTAAAGGGGCGCATGTTTCCTGTATTTAGAACAGTCTGACAGCAAAATGACATTTTGAAGGAAAAACCCATTTAAAACTACCCGCGGCTATTGCATTGCCGACAATACACATAGAAGTTCATTGATAAAATTGGCATGGGAATTCCCCAAAGGGGAACCCCGAACCAGAATTTAAAAAAAAAAATGACGTGGGATTCCCCCTAAATTCCATACCAGGCCCTTCAGGTCTGGTATGGATATTAAGGGGAACCCCGGCCAAAATTTTTTTAAAAAATGACGTGGGGTTCCCCCTAAATTCCATACCAGACCCTTCAGGTCTGGTATGGATTTTAAGGGGAACCCTGCGCCAAAAAAAAAAAAAAACGCGTGGGGTCCCCCCAAAAATCCATAC
Source organism: Lithobates clamitans (assembly GCA_037952925.1). Classification (NCBI taxonomy): domain Eukaryota; kingdom Metazoa; phylum Chordata; class Amphibia; order Anura; family Ranidae; genus Lithobates; species Lithobates clamitans. The sequence continues at coordinate 9,296,402 of JBBGZY010000306.1, read as the reverse complement.
CAGACCCTTACACGAGCACGCAACCTGGAAGGCCGCAGGAAAAGAGGGGGGGGTGAGAGTGCGCCCCCCCTCCTGAACCGTACCAGGCCACATGCCCTCAACATTGGGAGGGTGCTTTGGGGTAGCCCCCCAAAACACCTTGTCCCCATGTTGATGAGGACAAGGGCCTCATCCCCACAACCCTGGCTGGTGGTTGCGGGGGTCTGCGGGTGGGGGGCTTATCCGAATCTGGAAGCCCCCTTTAACAAGGGGACCCCCAGATCCCGCCCCCCCCTGTGTGAAATGGTAAGGGGGTACTTACCCCTACCATTTCACTAAAAAACTGTCAAAAATGTTAAAAATGACAAGAGACAGTTTTTGACAATTCCTTTATTTAAATGCTTCTTCTTTCTTCTATCTTCCTTCATCTTCTGGTTCTTCTGGTTCTTCTGGCTCTTCTGGTTCTGCTCCGGCGTTCTCGTCCAGCATCTCCTCCACGGCGTCTTCTATCTTCTTCTCCTCGGGCTGCTCCGCACCCATGGCATGGGGGGAGGCTCCCGCTCTTCTCTTCTTCTTTTCTTCTCTTCTTCATTTTCTTCTCCGGGCCGCTCCGCACCCATGCTGGCATGGAGGGAGGCTCCTGCTGTGTGACGGCGCTCCTCGTCTGACAGTTCTTAAATAACGGGGGACGGGGCCACCCGGTGACCCCGCCCCCCTCTGACGCACGGGACATGACGGGCCTTCCCTGTGGCATTCCCCGTGACGTCACAGGGAAGTCCCGTCAAGTCACCGCGCGTCAGAGGGGTGCGGGGTCACCGGGTGGCTCCGCCCCGTTATTTAAGAACTGTCAGACGAGGAACCTCCCTCCATGCCAGCATGTGTGCGGAGCGGCCCGGAGAAGAAAATGAAGAAGAGAAGAAGAGAAGAAAAGAAGAAGAGAAGAGCGGGAGCCTCCCCCCATGCCATGGGTGCGGAGCGGCCCGAGGAGAAGAAGATAGAAGACGCTGCGGAGGAGATGCTGGACGAGAACGCCAGAGGAAGAACCAGAAGAGCCAGAAGAACCAGAAGAACCAGAAGATGAAGGAAGATAGAAGAAAGAAGAAGCATTTAAATAAAGGAATTGTCAAAAACTGTCTCTTGCCATTTTTAACATTTTTGAGTTTTTTAGTGAAATGGTAGGGGTAAGTACCCCCTTACCATTTCACACAGGGGGGGGCCGGGATCTGGGGGTCCCCTTGTTAAAGGGGGCTTCCAGATTCCGTTAAGCCCCCCACCCGCAGACCCCCACAACCACTGGCCAGGGTTGTGGGGATGAGGCCCTTGTCCTCATCAACATGGGGACAAGGTGTTTTGGGGGGCTACCCCAAAGCACCCTCGCAATGTTGAGGGCATGTGGCCTGGTATGGTTCAGGAGGGGGGGCGCACTCTCGTCCCCCCCTCTTTTCCTGCGGCCTGCCAGGTTGCGTGCTCGGATAAGAGTCTGGTATGGATTTTTGGGGGCACTCCACGCCGGTTTTTTTTTTTTTGACGCGGGGTTCCCCTTAAAATCCGTACCAGACCTGAAGGGTCTGGTATGGAATTTATGGGGAACCCAACGTCTTTTTTTTTTTAAATTTTGGTTCGGGGTTCCCCTTTGGAGAATTCCCATGCCGTTTTTATCAATGAACTTCTATGTGTATTGTCGGCAATGCAATAGTCGCGGGTAGTTTTAAATGTGTTTTTTCCTTCAAAATGTCATTTTGCTGTCAGACTGTTCTAAACACAGGAAACATGCGCCCCTTTACAGGCATACTATAGACACCCCCCAGGTACGAAATTTAAAGGGATATTACACTTTTATTGTTTGACTTTAAGCATTATTAAAATCACTGCCTCTGAAAAAACGGCCGTTTTTAAAACTTTTTTTTGCATTGATCCATGTCCCCTGGGGCAGGACCCAGGTCCCTAAACACTTTTTATGACAATAACTTGCATATTAGCCTTTAAAATTAGCACTTTTGATTATTCATGTTCGTGTCCCATAGACTTTAATGGTGTTCGCGTGTTCGAACTAACTTTTTCCATGTTCTGGTGCGAACCGAACAGGGGGGTGTTCGGCTCATCCCTACTCCCCAACCAGGTAAGGTGTAGTTTGTTAATTTGATTTAGTTCCTCTTCAATTTTTGTCAGTAATGGAGGGAAGTTTTGTGAGTAGATTTTGGAGGAAGCGGAGGTCAGCTGCACACCAAGATAAGTAATGGAAGGGGGATCCCAGTTGCAGGGAAATATATTTTCCAACCTGGTTTTGTTTTCTTTTGATATGTGAAGCGAAAGTGCGTAGCATTTGGTTGTATTAACTTTGTAAAAGGAGATTTGCCCCAACTTATGTAACATTGTTTTGACGATGGGTAAAGAAGTTGCTGGATTTGTTAAAGAAAGGATTATATCGTCAGCAAACAGTCCTATTTTATGCCTATCAGAGCCAACTTTAATGCCTTCTATTTTGTCGCTAACTCTAATAGATTCTGCTAGTGGTTCTATGACCAAGGAAAAAATTATTGGAGACAATGGGCATCCTTGGCGGGTGCCGTTAGATAGTTTAAAGGGGTCAGAGAGCATGCTAGAGGTGAAGACCATTGCAGATGGGTCGGAATACAGGGACATAATTGCTGAATGTATCAGTCCTGAGACGCCAAACTTGAGTAAGGTCCTGGACAGGTAACCCCAATGGACCCTGTCGAAGGCCTTTTCTGCATCTAGTGCTAAAAAGATTATGGGCTGCTTGTTGATTTCTGATATGCGCAGGAGGTCTAGCATCCTCCTCATCCCATCTGGTGCCTGTCTGCTCTTTAAAAAGCCTACCTGGTCAAGCCCTATGAGGGAGGAGGTTATTTCCAGAAGTCTGTTTGCTAAAATTTTAGCGTATATCTGTAAGTCAGAATTTAGTAGGGAGATGGGCCTAAAGTTTTGTGGGTCCGATACATCTTTACCAGGTTTAGGGATAGTGATAATAATGGCTTGGAGCATTTCTTTCGGAAAGGAACTAACAGAAGCTGCTATATTAAAAATTTTCACCGATTCGGGGGCGAGGAGAGCAGAGAAAGCTTTGTAATATTCAGCGGAGAATCCGTCTGCTCCTGGTGATTTGTGCATGGGTAGTGAGTGAATAACGGATTCAACCTCTTTGAGTGTGATGGGCGCATTTATTTTTTGTAGGGAAGCTTTGTCTATTGAGGGTAGGTGAACGGTCTGTAGGAATTCTTTAATCTCTATGTCAGAGGGTTGGTAAGTGAGTGGGTCCATCTTAAGATTGTATAGGGATTCATAATAGTCCTTAAAGGCATTGGCGATATCTTTGGGATTTTGGTATGAGACTTTGGTACTGTGATGTCTGATATTTTTTAGGTTAGAACGTGCCTGTTTCTTTTTAAGCTGGGAAGCTAGGATTTTACCTGCCCTGTTATTTTGGGAGTAGTAGGAGACTTTTAGTTTTTTAAAGAAGGTATCATAATCCGCTCTAATTTCCTGTCTTACTTCTTCACGGTAGCTGTTGAGACTTTTGAGTATTTCACTTGAGGAGGTAGCAAGATTCTTGTGTTGTGCTTCTAAATCTGCTATCTTCTCAAGTAGTTTTGTCATGCGCTGCTGTTTCTTTTTCTTTTCCCTAGAGGCTACCTGTATGAGGGCGCCTCTAGCGAATGCTTTGTGTGCACACCAGATGGTCATAGGTGAGCATTCTCCATTGTTATTGAAGTGAAAGAATTCCTTAATTTTTGCTGCAATTTCGTCTCTGATTTTGGGGTGTGATAGGAGAAATGTATTGTTACGCCACAGCGGCTTGTGGGAGTTTTTGTTGGCATCCACAATCTCAATAGTCACTGGGGCGTGGTCAGACCATGTGATATTGTGGATGTCAGCTTTCTGGACAGTTTGCAAAGTACACAGGTCCGTGAGGAAATAATCTATTCTAGAATAGCTCTTATGTACAGCTGAATAAAATGTGTAGTCTCTCTCGGTGGATCTAAGACAACGCCAAGGGTCATAGAGCCTCTCTTTGTGGCACAGCGAGTCTAAAGAGGGCCTTCGCTTAGAGGCCACCAAGGACACATCTAATTCTGTGTTCATAATCAAGTTAAAATCACCACATATTAATAAATTGCCTTTTTGCACCTTTTTAGCCATACTTACAACTTTGCGAATAAACTCTAGAGTTTTAACATTAGGTGCATACAAGTTAACTATAGTATATGTGACATGGTCCAGTTCTGCGATTACGATCAGAAAGCGTTGGGGATCAATATGTTTCTGTAAGAGAGAGAAGGTTAGTGTGTCCCTAAATGCCATCATTACTCCATTTTTCTTTGTCGTATTCTTGGCCATAAATACGTGCGGAAACTTGGGTAGTGTACATTTCGGGGAGTTTTCACTGGCGAAGTGAGTTTCCTGTACACATAGAATGTCACATTTCTCTTCCAAGGCTGATTTCCAGAGGGCTCTTCTCTTGTAGGGGCTGTTCAAGCCTCTCACATTGTATGACGTCAGTTTAAGATTCATTCTTGTGGAAAGTTGCGCAGTAGAGCCATCTAGTGGAAGTTCCAGAAAGTGGAGTTGAGATGTTGGGTATGGTCAGTAAGCAGGGGATCCGAGGAAGTAATGTCCTTATAGCTTTGCAAGTGAACAGTTTAACTGAACAAACTTTAACTGTTGATAAATGGTGAGATGTAGGCCGCATGAATTGCGCATAGTAGGTCACGGGAGACATCTCGTAACTAACGGAGGGGATTCAACAGGGTAAACCCTTGAACAGCCGAACATCGGGTGGATGATCAGAAAGAACAGCTTCTTAGAAAGCTGCAATCACCATAACTAGCCAGTTGACAGTTGTGAGAGGAGAGTACACACTAAGAGGAATAGCATCAAGTGGTATAAACTTAAGTAGGTTGCTACTTGTATTTCTTAGCTGTACGTTGGTTGTTGCGTCTGTTATATTGTGGGTTAGGGTCCTCAGGTACTGCATCTGCGGGAAGCAAGCGCCATTTTCGGAGAAGGTGCATGCCCTTTTCTAGCGATGTGATCGCATGCGATTCATTGTTCATGTCAACCAGAAGTTTAGCAGGGAAACCCCATTTGTAGAGGATCTTATGGTTGCGCAGAATCTTAGTGATAGGTACCAAGTTGTGCCTGGCTGACAGGGTGGCTTGCGACAGGTCTGCATAAAGTGCGATACCAGCATACTGTATGGGTCAGGGAGGGAAGGATGTTGTCTTGCAAATCGCATGAGTTGATCTTTAATGGGGTAGAAATGGATTCTTGCTATCACATCTCTAGGTATTTGTTCAGGCAGGAAGGATGGTTTTGGCAGTCTGTGTCCACTGTCAATAGTGATGTCTGCTGGGCTTAGAGATGGGAGGACAGTCATCATGAGCTTTTGCAGGTAGGTAGTGATTTCTGTGGGTTTGACAGTCTCGGGGACCCCCTAAATTTGATATTGTTCCTCCGGGCCCTATCTTCAATATCCGCCATTTTGAGACGCATGGCTCTGATTTCGTCTTCTACTTCAAAGTGAGCATCAACCAGCTCATTGTGTGCTAGAGTGAACTCCTCCATTTTATTCTCTACATATTCCACTCTGTTGCAGACAGCTGCTATTTCCCTTTTTGTATTGCTCATAAACGCTGCCATATCAGATTGAAGGGCTCCCCTCAGGGTTTGCAGCATCTCCTTCATTGTAGTGTCAATAATAGGCTGCCCTGAGGTGGGGAATGCATCTAGCTGTGCTGCATGTGAGGAGGATTCCTCCATTTCATCCCCTGCTGCTCCTGTCTCATCTTCATTCTCTCCTCCCTCCCCAAGCCTCCTCTTTTGTTTAACAGGGCTGCAGAATGGGGAGGATGACAAGGGATTGTCTTTAAGTTGTTACTCACCCGAGGATGGCGTTGGATTGCTGTATGTCTATGCTGTGGAGCCTGACGAACGGCTCCCGGCGCCGGCGCCATCTTGGAAATTTCAGCCCTCAGCAGGGTGGAAGAAATCCGTCAATTTTCGGGGTTCTTCTCTCTCCTTTCTTTTGTACATCATGCCCGCTGTGTGCCCCTCGCTCTCCTCTCTCAGATGATGTGTTTTTTGGCTATATTAGGTGCGCTGTGAGCCGCTGATTACACCCGGTGTGACAGAGCTCTCCTCTCACACGTCCATGAGCTCCTGCTGCCGGCTCCGCCCCCCGAGCCTGTAGTTTTTTAAGCAACAGGTCAAAGAACTTTCTTTGACCTCTGTTTGGTGCGTAATACGACACAAATGTATATAGTTCGCCATCAATGTGGCCCGAAACTAATAGGAAGCGCCCCTGGGGATCAACTATCTTCTCTGGTTGAGAAACATTCAGATGCTTGGCAAAGCAAATGGCCACCCCCTTGGTTTTGTTTTCTGCTGAGGCCAAGAAGAATTGGGGATAGTGCTGGTGGAGAAAGGACGAATTCTAACTCACTGGGAAATGCGTCTCTTGTAGGAGCAGGACGTCAGTGTGCATAGAGTGGTAGGACTAAAATATCTTTCTACGTTTAATTCAGGAGTTTAAGCCTTGGGTGTTGTGTGATATAATTCTAAGAGGAAGTTTCCGATCTTTAAAGCTAGCCATAGTCCAGAGGGGAGGAAGCTATTATCCCATACAGCGGCTTACATACTCCAGATGAGCGGAAATAGTTTTGAACCCTCGCTTGAGAAGCCTGATGTCCACTAGAGCCTGGGATGAGGAACCAGAGAAGTTCCTTGAATCCGGAAGAACCCATACTGGAGAACATAAGGAAAGAAAGGGAGGGGGGGAGAGAGCAAAGAGAGGAAAAAAGAGAAGTGCGATTAAAGATGTGCAGTGTGAAAAGAATAACAATAAGATGTTCAACATATCTGGTAAATGTACTGAGGAAGTTGGGAACACCAACCCCGCCCAGCCCAAAGAGTAGCAAGGACTGTCGTTCATACCCTTGCGGCCACTGAGGCCTGAGCCTCCCTTAAGCAGGGAGGTCAATGTAGATCCCAAGGGAACCAAAGGTACTCCTGGGGTCTAGTAGCAGCACACTGGGACCACCTCGGCCCCAGTTCCTCACAAAAAAACTAACCGAAGACCACAGTCTATTAAAAATATATGACAGAGCATATAGTAAGAGTAAGTACTCTATGTAAACTAATCGTTAATAACTTGTTATTACAGAGAAAACCTTAATTCTAGAGTATAAACATGCCCCCTCTATATATAACATAAGGCTGAGCCTGTCGTTGCCCGGGAGAGGGTGGGAGTCCCCAGGTTGGGGCCAACCCCCCCGGGGGAAACCCATCAGGGGACCCTCTGTGGAGAACCCCCCACCCCCTTGGACCCATTGAAAAAGAAACATAATAACTAAAACCATTCCCTGTGTGAAAAACGGTCAATACATCTTCATGGGGAACAAAAGGAAAATAAAAAAGGCCCTAAAAAGGGGGGCCAAAAACCAACAAAAAGAAGTCCCAGAACCAGTGGAACAAAAGAGAACAAAAATGTTCTTCAAAGGGGCCAAATTCAGGCGCCAGTCACCCTTGGTGAATCTTTGAGCCAAGTAAGAAGGATAAAGAGTCATGTGGGGAAATTTTCTTTCGACCTCTTAGTGCTTTGTTTGAGCCAGGATGGTTGAAGAGGGCTTGCTGGAGGGGGTCTTTTAGTGGAGGACGAGTTACCCCTGCTTGATTGTGTAGCTGAGGGATCTTGCGGGGTGAGGCCCAGCTGGAGAAGAAGTCGTTCGCCTTCCGCGAAGGTGGAGAAGCTGCAATTTCTGCTCTTATACGAGAAGTTTAGCCTCAATGGGAACGACCACCTGTAGGGAATCTCTTTCTCTTGCAGGAGCTGCAGTAGAGGTTTCAGAGCCCTCCTCTTCTGTACCCTATAGGGGGACAGATCTGCAAAGATCTGAATTTTATGTCCAAGGACAGATAAGTCATTCAAATTTCTGGCTTTCCACATGACTTCCTCCTTCACAGAGTAGTAGTGGGGCTTAACTATTATGTCCCTTGGGAGTCCATCTTTATGGGGAGGTTGCAGAGCTCTGTGGGCCCTATCAAGCTCTAAGCGGTGCTCCAGGATCTCAGGAATAGGATCTTTAATGAGGACTTTGATGACAGAATGAACCTCTTTTTCCGCTTCCGGGACCCCCCTTACTCTAAAGTTATATCGTCTTGATCTGTTCTCCAGATCATCGATCTTTGCAAAAGCTGTCTCAAGTTGATCCTGCATGTCTTGCAGTCTTGCAGTATTCTGATTGATCCTAGCCCCAGCTTGATCTGCTTTTTTCTCCATAATGTCTAGTCTGAGCCCAAACTGCTGCATGTCAGCATGTATGGAGGATGTAATTTGAGCTGTGTTTTGTGCCAGGCTTTTGGAGAGCAGCTGAGCAAAGGCCTCCATCATGGAGGGAAAGTCAGTGGGGATGGGTGAGGCTTCCTGGGCTTCACTGACTGATAGCAAAAGGCCTGTATGTGGATCCATCATGGGAGTGGATGGAAGGCCTGCTTGCAGGCTGAATAGGAGGGATTCAGTGGATGCAGGTGAATGAGCCTGCGGCAGTGGGGAGTTCCCTATACCTGGCGATTGCAGTGGGGCACAATCTTGGTCAGCTATGGACTCCTCTGCTGCTGCTGCAGCCACGCTGTGTCTCGGAAGAGCGGCGGCCATCTTAGCATAGCTGATCGGCCCAGGCACGGCCATCATCTGGCTCGATAGGCTTCTTCTGGCGGGCCCCACCAGCATCGGTGGGGGTGCCGTTATCTAGCTGCGCTTGCCGCTCTGTCAGCCCTGGAGGAACGAAAGGGGCCTGGGTGGAGCGGAGCTTCAGAGGCTAGCGGCCATCTTGGAAGCTACCGCGCATGCGCCTTGGCTTGTCACTTTAAATCAACTCAACCATGACATCTGACACAATGGTAAAATATTCTTGGCATTCTAGCTAACTGGAAGTGTGAGCAAAGAAAGAAATCTGGCACAAAGGAAACCTATTATGAAAAAAACATGAATACTGCTATTGCTTTCCTCCTTTTTAAAATGCTAGTTGCCTGACTGAAATATTACATTTTAATCTTGCCTTACTGCATGTCCAAGCTATTTTTCTGCTATTGCAACACTGGTACTGTGATAATAGCCAGAAAACCATTCTATTTAAAACTGAGGGACAGTGCCAAGTCCTTTAGCATCCAATGTAAGAATGTCAAAGTTCTTCTACCTTTTTACCAAGCTGAGGATAAAACAGGGGGTGAGGGCAATCTTGGAAAATCTTGTCTACGTATTATTTTCTCACCGATAACATTGAGCCATTAAAATTGTATCAAAACTTGCACCTCCTTATGTTTATTGGCACATATTTTTCATGGAAATGTAGGCCACACCTATCTCTCCTTCAATACCCAATTTACCTTTAATAAATAAATACACTCACGACGTACTTGGAATATAATTGGCTAAGGCACGTTTTTTGGTGTAAATTGTAAATAACTTAAAACCATGCAATCATTTTATTAATTCATAAAATTCTCACTTGTAGATAATAAATATAAACAGCTCAGTCTTCAGGACTCGAGCAATAATGTATATCAAAAAACATGTCCCCCACTTTAACTTTAAAGGGTGACAAAACCACATAAAGTGCCTGCGACAAGTGGGGGGGGGGATGGGGAGCTTGTTGCTGTAATCTGACCAGCTGTGAGGAGATTCCCGCGGAGGACCCCTTTATATAACCTTGCCCCACTTCCAGAATGTTCCCAGGTCATGTGACCTTTTGAACCTTCCTGGTTGGATCAATGACATTCCATACCTATACCGTACTTAAGTATTACCTGACCCTATTTTCCCGTCTGACCTACTGTACATTTTTCTTATAGTGACATGACTTTTTTTTTTATAAATAAATATTATATCTGTCCGGGGGGCAGCCACATGTCCATGCTGTTCGGGCCATATTCTTTAGCCCTCTTGGGCCATTCTTGTGAATTACATTTTCGAATTACAAATTTAATGTGACAAAGGCATGGACCCCACTTACAGCTACTGTATGGCACAGATTATTGCTATTATAAATCGGCTTTGAAGAACTAATAGGAGATTATTGGCATGCTCCAAAGGCTGGGCTTTACCAAGTGGCGGATGATTTTCTTTCTCGTGATGTGGCAGGGGGTAAAAGCTAGTAAATGTATTTGAATTATTTTCTTCTTTAGCAGCATGCTATGTCAGTTTGTTTACTCATGTTCATTTTCAAAGTCAGACCCAATATCAGTTATTTCCTTTACTGGGCATTGTCAGTTTTCCTACTGAGCAGGAGCTAGAAACATTCCTATGTATAAATTATATCAATATCTATACTCCCTTGTCTGCCTATTGCCTGCCCTTTCTTGGGTGCTCACTGAAAAAAATGGCTCCCTAAATTAGTAAATACTGTATTTATAAAGCATCTCCTAGGTACAACCAGCTGTATTGAAAATCCTTTAGTAGGGTTTTGTGCAGCTGACTGCTTTAATAAATATGGAAAGATCTCATTAGAAGGTTCCATTCAGTGAAAATTCATTATGTTCTCACCTCAGTGACACATTTTATATTTCAGATGACTATTCTCTCTCCATTTCCCGCTCTCACATTCATCCTTTAATCTAACAGCTGCCTTACTAAAGGTGCATTATATTCTGTTAATCTCATCCATACACAAATCCCATCAATAGCCCAGGAATTCTACCATCCAGTGTTACTTGTGTTTAGCTGTGGTGATTGCTTCATGAATACATATATTTATCACTATGGATATTCATTATTTTCCGGTGTCATTGTCAATACCCAATGATAAGTGATTTGTGATTTAATGATCTTAATATTTAAAGCTGAACTCCAGGAAAGTAATTATTCTAGATACTGTATTAGCTAGGTAAGACAGCCCTAATATATATATATATATATATATATATATATATATATATATATATATATATATATATATATATATATATATATATGTCACGTATATATATCCGAAAAAACGGAATGGAACGTAATGAATTAATAATAATAAATAACAATAATAATAATTACAACGTTTTATTATTATTATTTATTATTAATTTGTTCCGTTCCATTTGTTTAGATGCATTATTCATTTTGGATAATTCGTAACTTCGGATAAATTCGTATTTGTTACATTCACTGACAGTCAAATTTGAAAGGAAATTACAATACCTATAATTTAATAGTTAGTTACTATTTCAGATTTTTGAATTTTCGGGTTTTTGGATTTTCAAACTTCGAATTTACAAATTTCTGAATTTTCTAATTTACAAATGTACGATTTTACGAATTTACGAATTTACGAATTTACAAATGTACAAATGTAAAAATGTATGAATGTACGAATGAACGAATTTACGAATGTTCGAATGTACGAATGTACGAATGAACGCATTTACGAATGAACGAATTTACGAATCGCGATCATAACGAATGACTCGAAAAACGAAAAAAAATAATAAACTAATGAAACGAAAACGAAAATGAACACATTTTTTGGCTGTGCACATGTCTAATGAATGACCATTCAGAAAATAACTGAAAAGCATGAACTGAAAAATGCGAATCATGTCAATAATGTAAGTAAGGAACGGCTGGCCAAAGTATCACTGATTATTTATGCAAACAGCTTTTATGGAAGTGGAGAGGGTTACCTGTCCAAAACATCTTCCTATTACCCCCCTAAAGTTGTCTAATGGCCACCAGAGGGGGAGGAATCAGATGAGTTGACCTTCCACTTTTGTCTTTAAATACTTATTTAAGTGTATCCTTATGTTGGCGAAGCGTGTTTGTGTCAAATCTGCTTGCAATGTTATGTGCAGAAGTAGTAATTTCTTTTTTTTAATCCACAGTTTCCTTCCAACCCAGAGCAATGGCAGGACATTGCAGCCCAGTTCCATCATCAGTGGGATTTTCCCAACTGTGGTGGTGCTATTGATGGCAAGCATGTCCGGATTGTACCACCACCCAACTCTGGCTCCTATTATTTTAACTATAATATATATATATATATATATATATATATATATATATATATATATATATATATATATGTCACGGAACGTCCCACACTCCGCTTGAGTGCTTCCGTCAGTATACCGCCTCCTTGTGGTCTGGATACAGATATCGGATATTCAAATCTCTCTGAGCACAAAACAAGGCGACACTTGCTTGTTGCTAACATGGACTGACTTTTTATTTGAAATCTCACACAAATATATACACAGCAGAATGACTAAAACCTAACCTAATTAACATGAGCTAAATAACTAATCCTTTATACAGCCTAGGTGACTGAGACATGACCTTTTGCCCAGACTAAGTTAATTATCATAAGTACAACCACAGGACATTTTCTCACAATAGCAGCAGCTCCAATAGGAGTCACCCCGTCTCCTACATTGTATAGAGGACAATGTGATCAGCTCATTCAATTAACATAAACACATGGTTAAATAAAACAAACAACAATGTGTGGAATACGCTTAGAACCTGTGGTAAGCCAGACTAAACTCATTTACATTAAACACAATATAGCAGAAAACAAGATAGGTAGTTGGAGTTGATGACACCAGCATCTCCTCACAGTATGTGTCCCAACAGTATGAATCAAACAACATACAATATATACACATATACACGACTGAGTCCGATTAGTACAGTTCAGACTGGATTTCTAATTCACCTCACAAAGAGTATTGTTCCCTTGAAAATCCAGGGCCCATAATCAAAAGGAAAGAGACTTGCATTCAGTCCTCTCCAACAGCGTCTGTCCCGGCTAGGTCTGTCACAATATATATATACAGTATCTCACACAAGTGAGTACACCAATCACATTTTTGTAAATATTTTATTCTATCTTTTAATGCAGGGATCCTCAAACTACGGCCCTCCAGCTGTTGCAGAACTACACATCCCATGAGGCATTGTAAAACTCTGACATTCACAGACATGACTAGGCATGATGAGAATTGTAGTTCCTGAACACCTGGAGGGCCGCAGTTTGAGGACCCCTGTTTTAATGTGACAACACTGAAGAAATTACACTTTGCTAAACAGGCTGGATTACTGGAACCATGTCCTGTGGTCTGATGAGACCAAGATAATTTTTTTTGGTTCAAATGGTGTCAAGCATGTGTGGTGGTAACCAGGTGAAGTGTACAAAGACAAGTGTATCTTGCCTACAGTCAAGCATTATGGTGGGAGTGTCACGGTCTGGGGCTGCATGAGTGCTGTCGGAACTGGGAAGCTACAGTTCATTGAGGGAACCATGAATGCCAGCATGTACTGTGATATACTGAAACAGAACATGATATCCTCCCTTCGGAGACTGGGCCGCAGGGCAGTATTCCAACATGATAACGACCCCAAACACACCTCCAAGACAACCACTGCCTTGCTAAAGAAGCTGAGGGTAAGGGTGATGGACTGGCCAAGCATGTCTCCAGACCTAAACCCTATCGAGCATCTGTGGGGCATCCTCAAATGGAAGGTGGAGGAGTGTAAAGTCTCTAACATCCACCAGCTCTGTAATGTCATCATGGAGGAGAGGGAGAGGACTCCAGTGGCAACCTGTGAAGCTCTGGTGAACTCCATGCCCAAGAGGGTTAAGGCAGTGCTGGTAAATAATGGTGGCCACACAAAATATTGACATTTTGGGTCCAATTTGGACATTTTCACTTAGGGGTGTACTCACTTTTGTTGCCAGTGGTTTAGACATTAATGGTTGTGTGTTAAGTTATTTTGAGGGGACAGCAAATTTACACTGTTATACAAGCTGTACACTCACTACTTTACATTGCAGTATAGTGTCATTTCTTCAGTAGTGTTGTCACATGAAAAGATATAATAAAATATTTACAAAAATGTGAGGGATATACTCACTTTTGTGAGATAATGTGTATATATATATATATATATATATATAAACTCCAATTTTGCAAGCACTTGCAGGGCTCTAATGAGGAAAGCTGCAAGGTCTGAACACCTTCAGAAGTAATTAACCCTTAAGGAGCATCTTGCCAAAATTACTAATTACAATGTTGCAGGTTGAAAAGGTAAAAAGGTAATCTTAATAACATTAAATTAAAACATAGCTTGTGTCACAATTGTGTGTGTATGTGTGTATATATATATATATATATATATATATATATATATATATATATATATATACATATACAGCGGGTAAAAAGGTATTGAACACATCATCATTTTCCTAGGTAAATTTCTAACTGTGCTATTGACATGAAATTTTCACCACATGTCGGTAACAATCCATGCAATCCATACATACAAGCAAACTAAAGTAAATAAGTTCAGAAATTAAGTTATGTGTAATAAAACAGAATGACACAGGGGAAAAGTATTGAACACGCTAACTGAAACTTATTTAATACTTCCTACAAAATCCTTTGTTGGCAATTACAGCTTCAAGATGCCTCCTGAATGGAGAAACTAGTCAAATGCATTGCTCAGGTGTGATTTTGGCCCATTCTTCCACACAAATAGTCTTCAAATCTTGAAGGTTCTGTGGGCCTCTTCTATGAACTCTGATCCTTAGTTCTTTATATAAATTTTCTATTGGAATCAAGTGAGGTGATTTGCCGGGCCATTCTAGCAGCTTTATTTTTTTCTTTGAAACCAATTGAGAGTTTACTTGGCTTTGTGTTTGGGAATCATTGCCTTGCTGAAATGTTCACCCTCATTTCATCTTCATCATCCTGGTAGATGTCAGCAGATTTTTATCAAGAATGTCTTGGTACATTTTTCAATTCATCCTTCCTTCAATGACATGAAGTTTGCCAGTACCGTATGCTGAAAAACAGCCCCACACCCTGATGTTTCTACCTCTAAACTTCACTGTTAATATGGTGTTTTTGGGGCTATGTGCAGTGCAATTTGACCTCCAAACATGGTGTGTATTATATTATGGTATCCAAAGAGTTCAATTTCGGTCATCTGACCAGACTATATTTTCCCAGTATTTCACAGGCTTGTCTAAATGTTGTGCAGCAAACAAGCTTCAACATGCTTTTTCTTCAGCAGTGGAGTCTTGCGTGGTGACTATGCTTACAGGCCATGGTGGTTGAGTGCATTACTTATTGTTTTCTTTCAAACAATTGTACCTGCTAATTCCAGGTCATTCGGAAGCTATCCACAAGTGGTCCTTGGTTCTTTGACAACTCTTCTGATAATTCTTTTCACTCCTGTCAGAATTCTTGTGAGGAGCACCTGGTTGTGGCCAGTTTATGGTGAAATTATGATCTTTCCACTCCTGATTATGGCCCCAACAGTGTTCACTGGAACATTCAGAAGTCTAGAAATCCTTCTGTAACCAATACCATCAGTATGTTTTGCATCAATAAGGTTGCAAAGGTCTTGAGAGAGCACTTTGATTTTACCCATCATGAGATGTTTCTTGTGTGACATCTTGGTAATAAAACACCTTTTATAAGCCATCAGTTGAGACTGAACTAGCTGATATTAATTTTCACTGACAAGGGGCAGGATTGCTTTCTAATTACTGATAGATTTCCGCTGGTGTCTTTCCATGACTTTTTGCACCTCCCTTTCTTCATGTGTTCAATACTTTTTCCCTCTGTTGTTCCATTTTATTACACATAACTTAATTTCTGAACTTATTTGTTTTGGTTTCTTTGTATGTATGGATTGGATGGATTACTACTAACATGTGGTGAAAATGTAATGTCAATAGCACCTTAAGAAAAATAGTGACGTGATCAATACTTATTTTACTCTGCCCTATACAGGTATCTACTGTATATATATATATATATATATATATATATATATATATATATATATATATATATATATATATATATATATATATATATATATATATATAAATATATAAATATATATATATATATATATATATATATATATATATATATATATATAAATATATAAATATATATATATAAATAAAAAAAAATATATATATATATATATATATTGTGACAGTACAGTTCCCTGTCCTGGTAATTGTCGCCCAGGGTTCTCAAATAGGCAGGTTGAGGGGCTCTGGGGTATTTAATGTGGAGGAATCTGTTTTATCAGTTTTCTCCAAAGTGTGTAAAATTCAGTTGGGGACCTGGAGCTTGGAGATTCCATAGCATTATGGGTGGGACGGAATCTCCAATCCTAGGATCGGGTTTTGGGAACAGCCAGGAGTCTGGCTGGTTGATCTAGCAGGTGGGTCCTGGGCTTATAGCAGATTCAGGACTAGGATTCTGGGCTCCACCCTCCCCAGGCAAGCAAGGGAGAAGCATGCATGTCTGCATGGTATAGTCAGAGGGCCCAAAGCTGTGGGCTGAGCAGCAAGGAAGCTGAAAAGAGGTACAGCAGTTATTCAGGAACTCTGTTATATGGCCAAGAGGGCTGAAGCGTAAAGCCTAAGCGGCAGTACTGTTGAAGAGAGCCAGGTGGCTTGGTATTTTTCCGTTTATTATTACATTGCTGCTGTAGCAAATTTGAAACCCCCTGCATGGGGATTCTCAATGAACATTTTCTTTCTTTAATAAAAGGGGGCCAACAAGCCCTTAAATGGCACAACTGGTGTGGACTCTGCTCACTGGTGTGCTCTACACAGAAGTTAAACAACCCCCAATATCACTATATATATATATATATATATATATATACACACACACACATACAGTATCTCACAAAAGTGAGTACACCCCTCACATTTTTGTAAATATTTTATTATATCGTTTCATGTGACAACACTGAAGAAATGACACTTTGCTACAACGTAAAGTAGTGACTGTACAGCTTGAATAACAGTGTAAATTTGTTGTCCCCTCAAAATAACTCAACACACAGCCATGAATGCCTAAACCACTGGCAACAAAAGTGAGTACACCCTTAAGTGAAAATGTCCAAATTGGGCCCAATTATCCTTTTTCCCTCCCCGATGTCATGTGACTGTTATGCCCCGTACACACGATCGGACATTGATCGGACATTCCGACAACAAAATCCGTGAGAATAATCCTGATGATTTCAGGAACTTTCTCCGGATGACGGACCCCGTATTTTACCATTTGTTGGCTATGCTGACCCCCTATATAAGCAGGCAGGATACCTGCATGAGGCAAGCCATCACTCCGGAGCAGAGGCTCATCGTCACCCTGCGGTACTTGGCAACGGGGAGAAGCCTGCAGGACTTAAAGTTCTCAACAGGCATCTCCCCCCAGGCTCTGGGGATCATTATCACAGAGACCTGTTCTGCCATCATCCAGGTCCTGCAGAAGGAGTATATTAAGGTAAGATTTTTATCCTTTAATATCACATTTTATTGTATATAATGTTTGCTAATATATTGTATTACTTTCCTCATTCCCTAATTACCATGATTGTAATATGCTGTGAATGTCCCCTTTGTCCTCATGCATGCTGGATTTTTAAGTAATTATTTTTTTGTCTTTCATACATATTTGCCTTCACTTACCTCCCCAGCATGGTCTCCTGCCCTATATTCACCTCATGTAGTCACTTAACAATGTATTTTATCAGCTCCATAGTAGTGCTTTACCCCAAACACCCCTAAAATGTTTTAAAATGTGATTGGTGCTTCAAACTCAGGCAGAGTGCCAGAGGCTTTTTTGGGGGGGTCCCCAAATCATTTTGAACCCTCCCTCCCCTAAACTGCTAAGTCAGCTAATACCAATTCTATATCTATCCTCAATCATCTATCTGCTGATTTTGCCAAACCCATACACACTATACCCATATCTTCTGTGCTCAGAATTATGGATGAATTCCCCAAAGCATGTAGTGCAAGGGCCTGCCTGTATACTTTCAAATGGTACTGTTTAAAGTTTGGGTATCCTATTATTATCTTTATAGGTAATAGCAGAATGTCCAAATGTGCTAAAATGTGTACAATGTGTATTTATATCTTTGTATTATGACACTTCTTACCTGTCCAGTGGGCTGTCAATAGTGTAACTAAGGAGGGTCTGTTCAAAGTAATACACATTATATAGGCATTCATCTCTCAATGAAGTGGAGAGGGTTACCTGTCCAAGAGTTACCCCCCCCCCTTAATGTTAGAAATGGCCCATGAGAGGGGGTGGGGGAGGGGGAATCTGATAGGTGTACCTTCTACTTTGGTCTTTAAAAATTCCCATAAATAAATGGTATCTTGATGTTGGCCAAGAATGTTTGTGTCTAATCTGTTTTCCATGTTTATGTGCAAAAAGACTAATTTTTTTTTGTTTTACTCCACAGTTTCCTTCCACGCCACAGGAATGGCAGACCGTGGCCTCCCACTTTGCCCAGCGGTGGGACTTTCCTAACTGCGGAGGGGCAATTGATGGGAAACACGTCCACATCATCCCACCACCCAACTCGGGGTCATACTATTATAATTATAAGGGGTTCAATAGTATTGTGATGTTGGCGGTGGTGTCGGCTACTTATGAATTTCTGTATGTGGACATGGGGAAGAATGGCCGGATGTCCGATGGTGGAGTCATCGCCCAGACCGAGTTCTACAGGCATCTCCAGAATGGCAGCTTGGACTTGCCACCTCCAGAAGACAATGTGGAAGGACTCCCATTCATCTTCGTTGCGGATGAAGCTTTTGCGCTGGGGGACCATCTTATGCGGCCATTCCCGATGAGGACCCTCACCCCGGACCAGAGGGTTTTTAATTACCAGCTGGCCAGAGCCAGAAGAGTGGTGGAGAACACGTTTGGAATTATGGCCAGCCGGTTACGCCTATTTCTTACACCCATACATATGGCGGAGTACAAACTGAATCAAAATTATCCTGGCGTGCTGTGTTCTACACAACTTTTTACGGCAACATCCTGCCAAGTATGCTGGCTCAGTTGGGCCTGAGGCCGGAATTCAAAATGAACCAACCCTGATGGAGCTTGAAAGTGGCCGTCCTGGCTTGCCCCCCCTGAGTGCCCATGATATCCGGCTAAGATACCTTGAATTCTTTGTGGGTAGGGGGGCTATCAATATGCCAGACAATGTGTAAAACCTTTTTCAAATAAAAAAAATAAGCAAATCTTTGGTGACATTTACTGCTTGTGTTTGTTTTAGCTGACCCTGACAGAAATGTGGTGAGTCCTGAAAATGGCGTGATTATGTAACCTTACAAAGTACTGTTGGGTGTTATTTACTAAAGGCAAAGACACTTTACACTACAAGTGCACTTGAAACTGCACTTGTAGTGCAAAGTGGATTTGCCCTTAGGAAATAATTAGCACCACAAAAGTGTTGTAGCATTGAGACAATAATGCTGCGTATACACGAGCGGACTTTACAGCAGACTTTGCCCGGCGGACTTTTCGACGGACTTTACGACGGACTTTACGACGGACTTTCTGAATGAACGAACTTGCCTACACACAATCAACCAAAGTCTGTCAAATTCGTACATGATGACGTACGACCGGACTAAAACAAGGAAGTTCATAGCCAGTAGCCAATAGCTGCCCTAGGGTGGCTTTTTGTCCGTCGAACTAGCATACAGACGAGTGGACTTTTCCACCGGACTCGAGTCCATCGGATAGATTTGAAACATGTTTTAAATCTAAGTCCGTCCAACATTTGAGAAAACAAAGTCCGCTGGAGCCCACACACGATCGAATTGTCGGACCAAATCCAGTACGCCGGACCAAGTCTGCCGTAAAGTCCGCTCGTGTGTACGTGCCATAATCCACACATTCTTGATTAACAATCTTTTTAATACCTGCACAATCACATGTGCATTTCGAAAAGGTTTTTAAAACAAACCAACATGTTTGTTGTATAACAATTTTTGGGGTCACATTAGAAAAAGTAGAAATGTCCATTTATGATAAAACAGGCATGTTTAAAACCAACAAGAAAGACACAAATCTTGAACTTGCAAAGTTCACATTTGGTAGAACTTGAAGGCAATATCAGACATGAGTATTTAGAAACTGAGTTTGATATTGTGTTCAGATGGGGTGAAGTCACCCCCGGAAAAGCCAAATTTTGAAGATGCACACAAATAGCCGAATGTCAACATGTGCTACCTGCCATCACGGGGGATCAAGGGACGTGTTTTGGGGGTGCAACCCCTTCCTCTCAGCTGCTTTATTATTGAGGAAGGGGTTGCACCCCCAAAATGCATCCATTGATCTCCCGTGATGGCAGATAGCACATGTTGACACACTGTGTGCCTCTTCAAAATTTGGCTTTTCTACAAATTGACAAAAAATGTTAAAAAATTGTAGCACACCAAAAAACAAAGGGATTTGGAGGGGTTTTAAACTCTCCCCAAAACATCAATGATGTTCTTATTTTTTTGAAGAACATCATTGATGTTTTTCTTGATGTTTTCCAAGTCCCTATTACACCCCATGATCTCCCAGATCAGGATCTGTGCACTTTCTGAGGTGAAAGGATCTGGATCCACAACATCACGATCACCTAAAAAGATAGAAACCCAAAAAAACATGTATTATAAATATGCCGGCATCCATCTCTTACCTGAGCCTGTGCTCGCAGACACTCACCTGTTATGATGCCAATTTCCACCACGTCTTCCTCCTCTTGCTCTGTTTGTCTTGGGTGGAATTCCCCTTCTTCCAGAGGTGGGGGGTCTCTGGTCTGCTTGGATGAGTGGTGTCCTCCAAGTCTTTTCTCTCCTATGTAAAAAAAAAATATACTTAGCACACAGATATTTGATGGCAGAACTATAAATATGAAACATTGTTTGGAAATGGGGTACAATTTTTTTTGTGGCCAGAGTTCCAAGATGTAGCATTTTTCTTGTCCTTTGTCAAGCTTGAATACTTTACCTGTCTTGTACAAGCTTCACAGATGGGGACACCCCTATAGTATACACTGGAGCACCTGTGTGGGACCCCCTAATAAAAAGGGTGTTCTTGTGTCCCACACTAGTGCTCCAGCGTCCAGATGTGAAAACTGCTGCTGAGTGTCCTCTCCTTACACAGAATCTAGTTTGCATTTCACTCTAGTTACAAACCCATCTACCCAACCAAATTAGTTTCAGACAAATAGGCCCTAAAATATGTGGCCAAATGCATATAGACAAAACCATGGTGTTTTCTACGCCGAACGAACAATGTTTGATACGAACGAATAATGTGCCCATGAACATGAAAGTTGCCATTTTAAACTGGACACCAGTTAAGAAAAGCACATGGAGCAGCACGAAAGTAATAAACATAAAAAGAATAGGAACACAGCACAACTACTTACTTTTTTGCAGCACTCTCCGGATCTTTCTGTACTGCTTGTGCTCTCTTAATTTTAGGTCCGACCACCACTTCCTGAGCTGATCTTTCGATCGTCGTACCCCGAAATTCTGGTGCAGACTTTTGACCACTTTTGCCATGATCTTGGCCTTTCTGACATTGGGGTTGGGGTAAGGTCCATACTACCCATCATAGTCAGCCTTCTTCAGGATATCAACCATCTCCAACATCTCCCCATTGGGGTTGGGGTAAGGTCCATACTTTCCGTCATAGTCAGCCTTCTTCAGGATGTCAACTATCTCCAACATCTCCCCAAAGGACATATTTGATGCCTTAAATCGTCTCCTTCTGGATCCAGACGTTTCAGGCTTCGGGCTTTCCACCTCCTCCTCCTCGTTGCTCTAACTAGCACACACCTACTATGTTTCCGCCATGTGCTCTTCCCCCACTGCGCCGAACGAAAAGGGGCGGGGAATAGACTAGAAAGAATGTCAGGGGCGGGCGGAGTTACGCACATGCGCAGTGTGTATAAAGCGTAACACGTGTGCGTAGTACGTACGATCTGTGAGCGGAGGAAGGAGTATCGGAGGCGCCGATTGTCATAACGAAGGTAAGATCTAAACTTGGGCCTATACTGCTTCTAGATTGAGGCCTATATTGTAACAAGATTAGGAGAGTTTTGCCTGACAACTGACATTAGGGTTTGTCTCGTGTTGTGTCCTAGCAGATAAAATGGATGGCTTCAATGACCACAACTTCCTCCCCCTGTTCATAGACAAATACAGGGAGCTGCCCTGTCTGTGGCAGATGAAACATCCACATTACAATAATAAACAAAAGAGGCAGACAGTGCTGGAGAAACTGCTGGAGTTGGTGAAGCCGGTGGTCCCCACAGCAACCACCCCCTATTTAAAAAACAAAATTGGTGGCCTGAGGAGCACTTATCTTAGGGAGCGCAAGAAGGTCACGGATTCCCAGAGAACCGGAGCTGGAGCAGATGACATTTATGTCCCCAGGCTGTGGTACTATGAGAGACTGCGATTTCTGTCAGACCAGACTGGAGTCAGGGAATCCCTCTAAACCCTTCCTTCCACTCTTCCTTCCACCCCAGCTGAGGCTTCCGATGTCCAACCTGGGACTTCCAGCCAGGAAGAAGTGGAGGAGCCCAGATGGAGTCAGGTATAGAATTGTTCTACAGATTTCTAGACAATAAATAAATGATGTTTACTAGATGTTAATATTGATCACTAATTGCTGATTTAAGAAAGTGTTTTACATATCAATAGACAGTAGTGGCCAAAAATAATTGGGACAAGAATAAAAAATGCTGGGCTCAGAAGGATAGTCTGTTATATTTGTTAACATTCAATTTGCAACAATCATGAGCTGAAAATTGTGTGTGATTTATGAATACAAAACTAAAACTATGCCCCTTTTTCATACACAGGAAGACCTCAGCCAGAACGAGGCTGTGGAATGTGGCAGCCAGGAGGAGGCGGGCTAAGTGGCAGCCAGGAGAAGCCTGGGCCCAGTCGTAGCCTGACCGAATCGCAGGTTCCTCCCCTCCGCCTTCCATACAAAAGACCCAGGAAGGGGAGTCACGTTCAGGATTCAGCGCTCAGACTCATTCAGGAGACTTCTGTGTCCCTCAGAGCCACTCCCACTCCTGAAAAGGCCTTTGCCTGCATGGCTGCCACCAAACTGCCGGCCATGCAGGAGGGTCAACGCAAGCTGTGTGAGGACCTTCTCTATAAAGTCCTAACTAAGGGGGTGAGTGGCAAAATCACACCCAATACCCACCTGAGTGAGTTGGAACATCCTCCTCCTCCCCTTCCTCCTCCTCCTCCTCCTGCTGCCACAACTCCACCACCACAGCCACAGAGTGGAAGGAAGCGTGGAAGGAAGACCAGAGAGTGATGGCCCTGGGCTCAGTCTGGTCTGACAAGATATCAATGGTGTTGTGGTAACTTGACACACAAAACACACACAAAAATATTCTGGAGTAAAAACCAAAAAAAAAAAAAAAACAGCCTTGAAAAAAATACAAACCCCCCAAAAAATTAAACAGCATTAAAAAAAATTAAAAAAAATTAAAAACAACCCAAAAAAAATTGGTCAGATGTGACAAATCAAAATATATTGAGGGAATCCCGATAAAGAATAAAGAAAGAAGTTTGTGAGAAGTCTGTGTGAATATGAGCAGCAAAACTACTATATTCTTCTCACATTATAAAGATGAACAGAGTGCGCTATGTTAAACTATTTAAAACATTTCAGCGTGACGAAAGTGCTGTATCCATTCCGAACGCTCATTTTACCAGACCGAGCTGTTCCGTCTCCAAATTTCTTCTGAGCATGCGTGGCACTTTGTGCGTCGGAACTGGCCACACGCGGTCGGAATTGACGCGATTGGATTTTGTTGTCGGAAAATTTTATAGCCTGCTCTCAAACTTTGTGTGTTGGAAAATCCGATGGAAAATGTCCGATGGAGCCCACACACAGTCGGAATGTCCGACAATACGCTCCGATCGCACATTTTCCGTTGGAAAATCCGACCGTGTGTATAGGGCATTAGTGTTACAAGGTCTCAGGTGTGAATGGGGAACAGGTGTGTTAAATTTGGTGTTATCGCTCTCACTCTCTCAGGCTGGGTTCACACTGGTCCGACAAACGCTCCGACATTGGGAGCTCATGTCGCATGACGTGTGAAATTTAATGTTTCCCTATGGGAGCCGTCCTAACTGGTCCGACACAAGTCGTTCCGACTTTAGAAATGCTCCCTGTACTACTTTGGTCCGACTTTGATCCTACTTCAGCCTATTGACTATCATTGAAGTCGGATCAAAGTCGGATTGCCGTCTTGCATGATCCGACTTCGGCACGCGACTTGTGCTCAGATGATCTTGAGGGGGAACGCTGCGCCAAATTTTAAATAAAAATCCGGCATGGGTTCCCCCTCCAAGAGCATACCAGGCCCTTGGGTCTGGTATGGATCTAAGGGGAACCCCCTACGCCAAAAAATCAGTGTGGGGTCCCCCCTAAAATCCATACCAGACCCTTATCCGAGCACGCAGCCCAGCCGGTCAGGAATGGGCGATGACCACGCCCCCTAAAACGTCACAGTCCCAGCATGCCCAGGGACTGTGACGGCATAAGGGGGCGGGGTCACCGCCTTTATAAGTCAGAGCAGAGCGCACAGAGAGCATTCTAGCCCCAGAGAGCGTCGTGTCAACATCAGGAGAAGAGGGCAGAAGGCAGAAGATTGAAGACCAGGCTCCTCCGCTTTAGCAAAAGAGCGGCAAAAGAGCAGAAGAGAGCGGAGGAGCCCGGCAGAAGATCCGGAGAGCGCGGAGAAGAACCGGAGAGACCCCCGAAGTCGGAAGAAGACCCCCGGAGCTGTCTAATAAAATGCTTTAAAAATCTGTGTAGTGTTTTTTTTTTAAATTGACACTTTTTTCCTAGGTGAATGGGTAGGGGTACGCTGTACCCCATACTCATTCACATAGGGTGGGGGGCCGGGATCGGGGGGCCCCCTTATTAAAGGGGGCTCCCGGATTTCGATAAGTCCCCGCCCGCAGACCCCGACAACCAACGGCCAGGGTTGTCGGGAAGAGGCCCTTGTCCTCATCAACATGGGGACAAGGTGCTTTGGGGTGGGGGGGCCACACTGCGCCCCCCATGCCCCAAAGCACCCCCCCATGTTGAGGGCATGCGGCCTGGTACGGTCCAGGAGGGGGGGGGCCGCCAGCTCGTCCCCACCCCCATTCCTGACCGGCTGGGCTGCGTGCTCGGATAAGGGTCTGGTATGGATTTTAGGGGGGACCCCACGCCGATTTTTTGGCGTAGGGGGTTCCCCTTAGATCCATACCAGACCTAAGGGCCTGGTATGCTCTTGGAGGGGAACCCATGCCGGATTTTTATTTAAAATTTGGCGCGGAGTTCCCCCTAAAGATTCATACCAAACAATGCCGGGCATTGGCGGGGATCCAAGTCGGATCCCCGTTCATTGAAAGTCGGACACGTGCCGGCTTCATGTCGCAGGGCAAAGTCGGATCCAAAGAAGGACGGCTGTCGTGTCGCACCAGTGTGAACCCAGCCTCATACTGGTCATTGGAAGTCCAACCTTGCACCTCATGGCAAAGAACTCTCTGAGGATCTGAAAAAAAGAATTTTTGCTCTACATAAATATTGCCTAGACTATAAGAAGATTGCCAAGACCCTGAAACTGAGCTGCAGCACAGTTACCAAGACCATACAGCGGTTTAACAGGACAGGTTCCACTCAGGACAGGCCTCGCCATGGTCGACCAAAGTAGTTGAGTGCATGTGCTCAGCATCATATCCAGAGGTTACCTTTGGGAAATAGACGGATAAGTGCTGCCAGCATTGCTGCAGAGGTTGAAGGGGTTGGGGGTCAGCCTGTCTAGTGCTCAGACCATATGCTGCACACTGCATCAAATTGGTCTGCATGGCTGTGGTCCCAGAAGGAAGCCTCTTCTAAAGATGATGCAAAGAAAGCACGCAAACAGTTTGCTGAAGACAAGCAGACTAAGGACATGGATTACTGGAACCATGTCCTGTGGTCTAATGAGACCAAGATAAACTTATTTGGTTCAGATGGTGTCAAGCGTGTGTGGTGGCAACCAGGTGAGGAGTACAAAGACAAGTGTGTCTTGCCTACAGTCAAGCATGGTGGTGGGAGTGTCATGGTGTGGTGCTGCATGAGTGCTGCTGGCACTAGGGAGATACAGTTCATTGAAGGAACCATGAATGCCAACATGTACTGTGACATACTGAAGCAGAGCATGATCTCCTCCCTTCAGGGACGGTGCTGCAGGGCAGTATTCCAACATGATAAAGACCCCAAACACCTCCAAGGCGACCACTGCCTTGCTAAAGAAGCTGAGGGTAAAGGTGATGGACTGGCCAAGCATGTCTCCAGACCTAAACTTTCTTGAGCATTTGTGGGGCATCCTCAAATGTAAGGTGGAGGAGCGCAAGGTCTCTAACATCCACCAGCTCCATGATGTCATCATGGAGGAGTGGAAGAGGCAACCTGTGAAGCTCTGTGGAACTTCATGCCCAAGAGGGTTAAGGCAGTGCTGGAAAATAATGGTGGCCACACAAAATATTGACACCCTTCGCCCAATTTGGCCTTTTATCACTTAGGGTGTACTCATTATTGTTGCCAGCTGTTTAGACATTAATGGCTGTGCATTGAGTTATTTTGGAGGGACAGCAAATGTACACTGTTATACAAGCTGTACACTCTCTACTTTATATTGTAGCAAAGTGTCATTTCTTCAGTGTTGTCATATGAAAAGATATAATAAAATATTTACAAAATGTGAGGGGTGCACTCACTTTTGTGAGATACTGTGTGTGTGTGTGTGTTTGTGTGTGTGTGTGTATATATACACATAAAAAAAAAATATATGCATAGCGCCTACACCACATTTTGGGGGCCTGGTGGTGACCCCCAGAGGCAGGGAGGGCCAACATACTTCCTCAAGGTACAGGTTACTAGGTATAGTGGGTGATGTACAAGATAGAAATTGGGTGTCAGTCACTTTTATTCTTGAACAGAGAGAAGTTTATTTCTCACAAACAGGAAAATGTTGGAGAGAGGGGATGGGGCGCAGGACACCCTTAGTCAAAAATAGTAACGATCAGCAGACAGACAGACTCCTTAGACAAAAGGTGAGATAAGGCAGACAGCAGTACAGGAACGGAGCTTTTAAGCTGTACCAGCACATCTGTACATTGTAGAATAGGCTATATCCTATGGTAACTGAACTTAACTCATGGAAGGTGCAGGAACTTTTTTCTTTCCCAGGCTCTCTATGGGTCCCTGGTCCATGCAAGAGTCACCTCTGGTACTTCATCTCAGGTCTCCATCCCTCTCAGAATTGTTTCCAGTTATTGAGCAGGCTCTCTTCTGTGAAATCTTGAACATCTGGATAGGCCTCAAACAGACCTAGCAGCCAGTAGAACTCATGGATAGGCCTCAGGCTTCAGGCATAGCAGTCAGGAGCTGTTCCATACACACCCACCCAGACCACAGTCTGGGCAGAGAAGACCTAGATTACCTGACTCTCTCCAAAAAAATACCTTCTCCCAGCATGCAAAGCAGCCAGTCTGATTGGCTGAGAAAGGTATTCATAACCTGAATTCACTGTAGTTCATCATATTATTGTCAAAGGCAACGGTGCCACCTATTTACAAAAAGGAGAAGCCACAGCTAAAACAGGATTAGTAAGAAATCAATCTGACCACTAAAACTACAACTTAGCCATGCTGGCTACCACCCAGCACAACTAAATTTACCTGTAGCCTTGCTTTGGGACAAGGGTGCTACATTTAAATATATATATATATATATATATATATATATATATATATATATATATATATATATATATATATATATATATATATATATATATATTGTGGGGGTGGATAACTGTGGCATATTATAAAAAAAGAATAGCTTGCTGCAAGCTGGCTCCTACACGCAGCTCTGGATTTCTGGGTGCTGTAGGGATGAGAGATATACTATAGCTACAGGAGTAAAGGGCTCCATTTGCATCCCTGCCCCTTGTCTTTATTTGCCCTCTCAAAGAGAACCTTGTATTTTTAACATAATTCAAGTGTTTTTGTGAATAAAGAAAAAGAGAACATGCTGCATACATGCCTCTTCTCCCCACTCCTCACTCCAGTCTAATAACCACTACCATGTTACTAACATAACCTATTTTGACAAGTGACACCTATATCTAAGATGGACCCAAACCATTATTCTCCAAATATTAGCAACCTGCATCAGAAACCTTACTTCTCTTGCAAGCCCCATCATGTCAGCCTTCTATTTCATCTTCAGCTCCAGGCCTAACTCTCGACTAAGACACTTCAGATACTGAGGCTATAAACTTTACAAGAAAGGCAACCACTCAATATATAACTAGCTTTTGAAGTAAGCTGCCCATGTGAGGGCTTTGCACAGTACAGTACAGTACAAACATAGGTGTTCCCAGCACACTTACCAGCTATCCTACAAAAAATAAAATATTTTGTTTTTAAAGTGAATTGTTAGACAGTTCCATTTTTTTCCAGGTTAGTTGGTAAGTGCGCTGAGAAATCTTTTGTTTGTACTGTGCAATATCCTTCCATGTGAACCTAACTTCAAAAGCTAATTCATAGGTGTTTTGCATTAGGATGTGCACCCCAAAGTTCAAACACTCATGCCTTTCTCTGCAGCCTCAGTTGCACTGGACAGTGGATACATGGGAATTGCTCTATGCTGAGCGACATCCAGTTCTTTAAAAAAAAGGAGGCATAGTAAACACAGTTTACTATGCTTCAGTTACGAATGAACACAGTGTGTTAATTAACTGTGTTAATTTAGAAAGGAATGGGTTGTTAAATTACATATTTTCTAGCCCCTTCCCCCATTATGAAACATCCCCTGCAGCAACTAGTGGAGAGGAAAGGAGGGAAGCCAGCCAGCCAGCGAGGGAGGTGCAACACAGAGGAAAAGCCTGGGCAGAGGAAAAGCCCGGGGTTGATTTACTAAAAGCAAATCCACTTTGCACTACAAGTGCACAGCAAGTGCAGTCGCTGTAGATCTGAGGGGAAGCTCTGCTGATTTTATCATCCAAACATGTGCAACCTAAAATGCTGTTTTTTATTTTCCTTGCATATCCCCCTCAGATCTACAGTGACTGAACTGCCAAGTGTACTTGTAGTGCAAAGTGGATTTGCCTTAAATAAATACCCCAAGTATCTCACAAAAGTGAGTACACCCCTCACATTTTTGTAAATATTTTATCATATCTTTTCATGTGACAACACTGAAGATATGACACTTTACTGCAATGTAAAGTAGTGAGTGTGGCAACACAAGTGAGTACACCCCTAAGTGAAAATGTCCAAATTGGCCAAAGTGTCAATATTTTGTGTGTCCACCATTATTTTCCAGCACTGTCTTAACCCTCTTGGGCATGGAGTTCACCAGAACTTCACAGGTTGCCACTGGAGTCTTCTTCCACTCCTCCATGACAACATCACAGAGCTAGTGGATGTTAGTGACCCTGCGCTCCTCCACCTTCCGTGAGGATGCCCCACAGATGTTTATTAGGGTTTAGGTCTAGAGACATGCATGGCCAGTCCACCACCTTTACCCTTAGCTTCTTTAGCAAGGCAGTGGTCATCTTGGTGGTGTGTTTGGGGTCGTTATCATGTTGGAATACTGCCCTTCAGCCCAGTCTCTGTAGGGAGGGGATTATGCTCTGCTTCAGTATGTCACAATACATTTTAAGATTCATGGTTCTTTCAATGAACTGTAGCTCCCCAGTGTCGGCAGCACTCATGCAGCCCCAGACCATGACACTCCCACCACCATGCTTGACTGTAGGCAAGACACACTTGTCTTTGTACTCCTCACCTGGTTGCCGCCACACGTGCTTGTCACCATCTGAAACAAATAAGTTTATCTTGGTCTCATCAGACCACAGGACATGGTTCCAGTAATCCATGTCCTTAGTCTGCTTGTCTTCAGCAAACTGTTTGCAGGCAGACCAATTTGATGCAGTGTGCGGTGTATGGTCTGAGCACTGACAGGCTATCCCCCCACATCTTCAACCTCTGCAGCAATGCTGGCAGCACTTATACGTCTATTTCCCAAAGACAACCTCTGGATATGACGCTGAGCATGTGCACTCAACTTCTTTGGTCGACAATGGTGAGGCCTGTTCTGAGTGGAACCTGTCCTGTTAAACTGCTGTATGGTCTTGTCCACTGTGCTGCAGCTAAATTGCAGGGTCTTGCCAATCTTCTTATAGCCTAGACCATCTTTAAGTAGAGCAACAATTATTTTTTTCAGATCCTCAGAGTTCTTTGCCATGAGGTGCCATGTTGAACTTCTAGTGACCAGTTTGAGAGAGTGAGAGAGATAACACCAAATTTAACACACTTGCTCCCTGTTCACACCTGAGACCTTGTAACACTAACGAGTCACAAGACGCCGGGGAGGGAAAATGGCTAATTGGGCCCAATTTGAACATTTTCACTTAGGGGTGTACTCATTTTTGTTGCCAGTGATTTAGACATTAATGGCTGTGTGTTGAATTATTGTGAGGGGACAGTAAATTTACACTGTGATACAAGCCGTACAGTCACTACTTTACATTGCAGTAAAGTGTCATTTCCACCATCTGAACCAAATAAATTTATCTTGGTCTCATCAGACCACAGGACATGGTTCCAGTAATCCAGTCTGTTTAGCAAAGTGTCATTTCTTCAGTGTTTTCACATGAAAAGATATAATAAAATATTTACAAAAATGTGAGGGGTGTATTCACTTTTGTGAGATACTGTATGTGTGTGTGTGTGTGTATATATATATATTTTGTTATTTTTCTCAGTGGAAAGTGGAGTTACCCTTTAATGGGAAACTAAGTTTGTCTTTTTATTATTTAACATATACAAGCATAAAAGAAATGTGCCTCATACATAGTAATAGATACTCATTATTGTTTTTCACAATCCCTAAGGGAAGAGGTTCAATATGATTAATTTATAACTATTAACTGGATAGTAAACTACACTGCACAGTTGTGCATATAATGTATATACTGTATATTTGGACTGTTATGATAACTCAGAAAATTAAAAAGTTATCATTCTCTGCAAATTCTTCCTACATACCTATTATCTGCCTCTAAACAATAAATCCTGTTAAAATATAAGCTGCCAAGCTATTTTTTTTCTTTATCTGGCCATAGCAGAGATGTTCAACTGGTACCCAAGGGATTTTCAAGTCACCTTCCTGGGCTTCATACGTATTCAGCAGCATGATATTTAGATGACTTTGTATGGTGTTTTGAGGTTGTGAGCTTAGAGGAAAGGTTTTTTACTATTACATTTAGGCTTCAGACATTAAATTTTTCACATATTCTTAACAATTACACTTAAAAGGAACCTATCACTGACCTCTAGCTAAAGTGATCACAAACCTAAAATAACAAACATTATACTTACCTGCTCTGTGTAATGGTTTTGCACAGAGCAGCCCCAATCCTCCTCTTGTCAGGTCCCCCACCGGTATTCCTGGCTCCTCCTCTTATTGATGTGCCACCACTTTAAAATCATTGTAATGTAATATATGATTTGCAACTGTAGCCTCTGAGTTTTACTTTCACTTTTACTCTAACTCATCTTGTCCCTGCCATCAATTAGTAGGCAAATTGATAGCTTTCTGATTTGTAATGTAAACACAGAGCAAAAGAACAGAAGAAGGGGAGAGAGGAAAGTGCTGAGACCTGACTTCAGGACTTTACTACTTCTATTGTGGATTTGAAGATGAATTGCTCCATTGAGACTGTAACTACAGGGGTCAGTTAAAGCTTTTTTAAAGCTTATTTACTGCTTGTACTGTATGTCCATAGTCTCATTAAAGTCCTATTTTAATCCCTACCAAAGAGAAGCCATTGTTTTTATGTCTTGCACAGTCAACCAACCTTAAAACAACTGTATACGGGGGCGTGGCCTAGGCATGGCGGCGTGAGGACGCATCCTTACAGGGCTCCCGGCCGGTGGTTTCCCCGCAGCACACTACCGCACATTACCGGCATTTAACGGCTCCCCCCTGCCTCCTCAGACACCCGAGAAACCCGATCGCCACACAACCGCTCCAGAGCCGGCATGGACCGCTACTTACGTCCACTGCAGCCGGCGGCTTCTACACCAACGGCCGCAAAGATGGCGCCGGCCCGCCACACAGTACAGGACACAGCAGGGGTCTCCAGCGATGCTGATCCTCCTCTACAGACGGCAGACGATCACACCATGCCGCCCTTCTCACCACCCAGTGACCTCTCGCCCTGTCTTCCTAGATCTCTGGCAGCATCACCAGACAGAGAAGACAGAGAAGACACCCTGCACAGCCCAGCACTCCCAGCTTCACCCACAGCTCCTATCCCATCCAGCGCTCTGAGTTTCAGCCCAGGAAACATGGAGGAACAGAGACAACTAACCATGCACCAGAACGCAGTGAGTACACTATATTATACACAGCAAGCACAGGGCCTCCCTCTCCATGCCTCCTCTGAACAAAGACTGTGGGATTTCTTGCAGCAGCTACCCACAAGAACTGACCTAGAATCAATTGTTCAGAGGATGGAGACAGCTTTGAAGGGCGAAATACAATCTATCAGACAGGATGCAGTGGTGCTGGACTCCCGTGTCACTGTAGTAGAGCAGGAACAGATCACTGTGTCACAATCTGTGCAAACCCTGCAAACATCCCAAACCGAACTAACTGACCAAATCATACAGCTGCACCTACTTCAGGACGACCTGGAAAATCGCAGCCGCAGGCAGAACATCAGGCTGAGGGGGTTGCCCGAGAGTGTTCCAAACTCAGAATTGCGCTCATCAGTGGTTAATGTCTTCAACCGTTACCTAGACCGCCCACCAGACTCTGAGATCATCATTGACAGAGTTCATAGGACCCTGGGTCCTCGATCGGAGACATCTGACAGACCAAGAGACGTCCTATGCTGTTTACACTCCTTCAGCCTTAAAGAGGATATATTACAGCAGGCTTGGAGGGTGGGGGTCCTGGAATTTGATGGTGCAGCTGTCCACCTTCTACCAGATGTTTCCAGAAAAACCCTCCTTATGCGACGATCGCTCAAACCTCTCCTTGATGGTCTTGGGGAGAAAGGACTGACGTACAAGTGGGGACACCCTTTTCACCTCATAGTTCGTAAGGGTCCAGATACCTTCTCTTTGCGTCACCCTTCGGAGCTTCCAGACCTCTTTTCCTTTGCCGACATGGAACCGATCCCAGTGCCCAACTGGCTGCTGACAGTTATTGCCAAAGATCCGATGCGCCAAGCTCTCCCGGGTAGACCACAAAGGGCCCACTACAGTCGCCGTGGCCGAGGGAACCACTCTCAAGTTAGACGGATGGGAAACTCTCGCTCACAACACCCGAATGCAGAAGTGGTGGGCTGAACCTGCACACACGGGTTGCTGACACGCACCCAGATCAGTCTTGCATTTAATTTTTTTTTTTTTTTTTTTTTTTTTTGTTCCTCAGGTGAAACTTTGAGTTCAAATTACTTTTTTGTTGTTTGATGCTATGCCAGGACCATTATGTGTAAGGGCCGCAAACTAGAGGCCTTCCAGTTTGACATTCAGTACACACTGATCCACGAACGGAAATAGGCCTCCCCTATGCACCGATCATCCCACATAATAGCTGGCTTGTTTCTAATGTGCTAAACCCAATACTGCGCTTGGTACCTTCAACTCTGACCCATTGCCTTCAAAGTACAACTGGAACATTGCTTCCTAGCCTAAACGCAAGAGCAATCTCTCTCCCCCCCTTTTTTTTTTTTTTTTTTACTACGCCCAGAGTATTGGAATAATGAAGTGGCTCTGACTGCCTGATGATGGAACCGTAGACATAACATCGTATTATTTGCCATAGAGACTATACGTATTCATGTTCCCTATGATGATGAGCATATAAATATGTATATAACTAGGGATATCTATGTTCTAACGAGGGCTCTTCCTCCTTTAAAAAGGGAGGGGGGGGGAAAGGAAAACATTTTTTTTTTTTTTTTTTTGTTGTTTTTTGTTTTATGTGCAAATGTGATCAGATAACTGTTTCTTCAACTAACACCTTGCCCTTTTTACAGGTTGTACACTATGGTCACAGTCTTTTTTGGGTTACAATGTGATGCAGTGGCCCTGGTGTCTAGATTTTGGCGCTGTGCGGCTTCGGGGTTGGGACGCGGGACTGGTGCTGCTCTAGTTTAAGACTTGCTTGCAAGACAAATACTTTGTGTTTACGGCCCGTTAATCCATCTTCACCAATTTTTTTTTTTTTATTTTTTATTTTATTTATTTATTTATTTATTTTTTTTCTTCCCCAGCCGGGTAACAATAAAGGTGCCTTGATGGCTGACCACAAAGGCTGCGGGGGCCCATATGGCCGGGGCCCGGAACTCAGCTGTGCCTTACCACTCCCCGCACTAGGCACACTCTGCCCAGGTGGCAGTAGTTTCTCTCTGCGGAGTTTACATTTTGGACTACTAGATCTCTTCTCTTCTTATCTCTCTTCTTCTTTCTCTTGTCAATCTTCCCCCTTTTTTTTTTTTTTTTTTTTTCCCCATCTCCCTTCACCCATTTCCCTCCCCCCCTCTCCTTACCTCCTTGTGCACCCCGGGAGTCAACGCAAGTTGACCTAGACCTAGACAACATGACTGTCAAAATCCTCTCATGGAACATAAAGGGGCTGAATTCCCCGGAGAAGCGAACTAGCTGTCTCGCCGAGCTCTGGAGGCAAAGAGCGCATATTGCATTCCTCCAAGAGACTCACTTTAGGGCAGACAGGATACCTAAACTAATTAACAAACACTTCCCAACGGCCTATCACAGTCCGTCTTTGTCCTCTAAATCAAAAGGGACGAGCATACTCATCTCTAAGTCCCTCCAGTGGCAGTTCCTCGAGGAGTTCCGTGATCAGGAGGGTAGGTTCCTCCTCATAAAAGGGAAAATTTGCTCTCAGACCTTCACTCTCGCGAACATCTACCTCCCGAATTCAAATCCTCTCCCCACCCTTGAGGCTTTCTTATCCACTCTCGACTCCTTCCTTGAGGGAACACTTATCCTAGGCGGGGATTTCAACCTAACATTGGACCCTCATAAAGACTCTTCCTCGAACCTGTCTTCCCTCCCTAGGGGAACCCGACTTCGCTTAAAAGATCTTTTACACTCACACCAACTAATCGATATCTGGAGAATAATGCACCCTCAAGAACGGGACTATACTTTCTATTCCACCGTTCATGGGTCTTACTCCAGAATCGACCTCTTTTTCTTAAAACACTCAGCCATCCCCACGGTCACCAAGACGGACATAGGCCATATAGCACTTTCTGATCATGCTCCAATTCTGTTGGAGATGTCTATTTCACAAGCATCCCCCAGGACATCCATGTGGCGACTTAACGAGACGCTCCTAAAAGACCCAGAGATTGCCGCTGACGTCCTTCGGGAACTCAAGTCATACCTTTCTGTCAATAAAGATTCTGTAGACAACCCAGCCATTGTATGGTCAGCGCATAAGTGCGTCATTAGAGGCATGCTAATCAAACATGGTCATGCGGCCAAACAACGTCGTGCTAAAACCTTGACTGACCTCCTGACGCAACTTCACACTTTGGAACGTCAACATAAGAGTCAGCCCGATAGTGCTACCGAGACGGAACTTGTCCGTCTTCGGGAAGCTATACGAGACCATTCCATGTACGAGGCAAAACATGTACTACTGAAGGCCCGGCGTTCTTTTTACGAATACGGCGATAAATGTGGTCGGCTACTGGCCAACGCCTTACGCGCGAAATGCTCTCAGACATACGTGCCCGCTCTTCACTCGTCATCGGGCTCCAGAGTCCATTCGTCCCCGGAGCTGGCGGACACTTTCCGTGCTTTTTACTACAAGCTGTATAACCTGGATCCAATTTCCACCCCTCAGTTGCTAAGCCAAAAAGCCATAGACATTCGCAAATATCTTCAAGAGACTGACCTTCCTACACTGACGACTGAAGAGCGAGAAGACTTGTCCAAACCTATTACCATGGAGGAATTTGCAGCCGCAATAGCTGACACCCAGCCCGGTAAGGCTCCTGGACCGGATGGTTTTACCCTCCCATATTACAAATTATACCTGGACACTTTGGCACCTTCATTTCTTGCAGCCTTTAATTCTGTGTTAGATGGACACAATCTCCCTGTAGACATGCTACGCGCCTCTATATCTGTGATCCCTAAGCCGGGTAAAGACCCACTACTATGCGCCAGTTACAGGCCCATTTCACTTTTGAACTGTGATATGAAGCTTTTCACTAAAATCCTGGCCTCCCGGATGAATGCCTTATTACCACGTCTGGTCGGAATAGACCAAGTCGGTTTTATTCAAACTAGAGAGGCCAGGGACAACACCACCCGGACACTGAACATCATAGAAAAAGCGAAACGTTCCCGAATACCCCTACTGCTCCTTTCCACAGATGCCGAGAAGGCTTTTGACAGGGTGGACTGGTCCTTCCTTCGGGAGACACTTAAATTTGTGGGGATGCCAGATTCCATCCTGTCATGGATTTCGGCCATATATGAGAAGCCCACAGCGACTGTCCGGGTAAACGGCTTTGACTCCAGCCCTTTCTCTATCTCGAACGGCACCAGACAGGGCTGCCCCCTGTCTCCAATGCTGTTCGTCCTCTCCCTGGAACCTTTTCTACGCCATATCAGAAATAATCAGTCCATAAAAGGCATCCAATCGGATCAATACCAACACAAAGTTGCGGCTTATGCCGATGACCTTTTGTTCTACATTACCGAGCCCCTCACATCTCTACCCTCCTTGTTACGGGAACTAAAACGTTATGGCACTCTATCTAATTTTAAGGTCAACTTACAAAAATCAGAGGCCTTAAATGTATCCTTGTCAGATTCTACCATTTCTAACTTACGCCCCTTCTTTCCATTCAAATGGGCTGCCCGCTCAATACAATATCTAGGAACAAAAATCTCCGCAAAATTACAAGACATCCCCACCCTCAACTTTCAGCCTTTTCTATCTACGCTCGCTGCTGATCTGGAGAGGTGGAACTCCCTGGCCCTTTCCTGGTTCGGCCGCTGCAATATACTTAAAATGAATGCAATGCCCAGACTCTTGTACTTATTGCAGGCGCTGCCCGTTAAGATACCTCAAACATTTTTTCACGCCGTTCGCTCATTATTCATCAGATTCATCTGGCGTGGAAAACACCCACGTCTCGGCAGAACACTCCTATTAAGACCAAAGACTAGAGGCGGTCTCGGATTCCCAGATCCAGCTCTATACTATACCGCGGCACATATGACCAGAGTGGTAGACTGGTGCCGTCACAGTGATTTGAAGCTCTGGGTTTCGCTGGAGCAGGAGGCAGCCGGAGCCCCTCTGGCGGGACTACCTTGGGCTGGGAAAACTTCTGCCACCCACTTGACCACTCACCCACTGATTGGACCAACTCTTACGGAACTGAAGAGGTTCTTCCGATTAGCCTCATTAAGAAACTTTCCATCTCCACTGACGCCACTTATTGGTCATCCAGATTTTCTACCTGGCCTCACTGACCCATCCTTTCGATCGCAAGCCCCACAGGGACTCATGAGGGCCTCTACGCTTCTGCGGTCCTCCGGTTGGCCAGCTACGGAGAGCCTGCTCTCAGGTCAGGCCCCACTTCAGTTGGACCACTGGAGGATAAACCAACTATTCCACTTTCTTGGCTCACTGCCCAAACCAAACCACTTTGTCAGAGAGCTCCATTTTTTTGAGGAGCTCTGCCTGGGTGAGGGACCGATTCGGAGATCCTTATCAGCCTCCTACAAATCCCTCTTGGACCTTCACGCCACAGTGGATCCCCCATTCTTAGCAAAATGGGAGAAAGACTTACAAGTCACCTTCACAGAACCCCAAAAAGAACGCATACTCTTTTTCGCTCAGAAATCCTCTATGTGCAGCAAATACCAAGAGACCGCATATAAAATAGTGACACGCTGGTACAGGACCCCTTCAGTGCTAGCTAAGATATTTCCTTTACAATCTGACCGTTGCTGGCGCTGCAACCTACATCCAGGCACTCTATTACATATTTTCTGGGATTGCCCTGTACTGAAAACTTTCTGGCAGCCGGTGCTTAAGCTCGTACAGAAACTTACGGATTTCTCCCTTCAGGATAATCCAGCTGCGGTTCTTCTTAACCTTACTCCCCTGTCAAAGAAACGTTACCACAAATCCCTCCTCAAACATCTCCTTAACGCGGCCCGGGCTAGCATTCCACCTCTCTGGAAGCAACAGTCTGCGCCAACGGTGGCCCAATGGTTCGCGAGGGTGGGGGACATTGAGCGGATGGAGGATCTGACCTCTGCGTTGCGGGACAAGTCGGAGGAACATAGGTCCAGATGGTTTCATTGGAACCTTTTTCGCTTCTCCGACGAATTCCACCAATACCTGTCAGGATCCATTGTCTAGAATTTCTATTGACAGTTCAGCATTACCGAATTTGGCTCCCCGGGGGCAAACGCCCCTCACCTCCTTCCTCCCCCTTCCCAGGAATGTTGTTTAATTTTCAATTATTTTTCTTTTATCTCTTTCTTTTTCTCTCCCCTCAGTCTTCTCTCTCTAACCTTACTATTTCTCTCTCTATAAAAAAAGACATAAAAAGTGATGGGCACAGATGTTTAAGTTTACATTATCTTAGACTTCGGCGAGTGGTATCTCAGTCTAACTGAATAATGACCTTCACTCACATTTAACTGTTAAGTTTCTGACTGTTATACTTGACGAGTTCATTACAGTTTAAATGCAATGCGAAGCTACCGTTA
This sequence comes from Lithobates clamitans, assembly GCA_037952925.1. NCBI lineage: Eukaryota > Metazoa > Chordata > Amphibia > Anura > Ranidae > Lithobates > Lithobates clamitans. The sequence goes on along the minus strand of JBBGZY010000306.1, from coordinate 9,257,703 downwards.
CATTTGTATCTGTGTCATATCTTTAAATAAAAAATTTAAAAAAAAAAAAACAACTGTATACAAGGTAATAACTTCCTGTCTGGCCCATGTATGTATGGCTGGATGGGAGCAGTGCCGATGCGGGTGGATGGTTCTAAACATCCCCCCCACATCCGCCGCCTGTGTGAGTTCCCAGGAGCGCACAGTGGCGCTATCTGTGCCGTCTGGACACAGCAGAAAACAGATCACTGTACTGGGCCGCTGTGGGTAGCTCCAGGCACCACTATGGTGAAACGGTACTGCTAGGGTGACAGTATGCTAAAATAAATAAATAAATAATAAAATAAAAATGTAGTTATTAATGATATGGTTTTTTTCCTTTTTAACTCACTGTCACCAGTCAGGTTAGTGTCTGTGATCACCCAGTTACAGTGTCCATGATCACTGCCCAGCTAGTTATTGTGTCCATGCTCATCACCATACCAGTCCCAGTGTCCCCTGAGAACCACCACACCACTAATATTGTCCCTAATCGCTGCCACCCACTCACAGTGTTACTAACTACCATCACACCACTGAAAACCTCACTGATCACCACCACACCAGTCATATTGTCTCCAATCATCGCCACATGAGTCATATTGTCCCTGATTACAACCACACCAGTCATATTGTCACTGGTAACTGCCCCACCACTCATATTGTCCCTGATCACTGCCACACCAGTTAACCACTTACTTCCCAAGCCTATTCTATCCCTTCTCATATATATGTAAAAATCAGCATCTATTTTTACTAGATAATTACATAGAACCCCTAAACATTATATGTTTTCTAAAAAAGGCCCGGGGGAAAAAAATGCTGTTTTGTTTATGTCACATGATATTTGTGCAGCGGTTTTTCAATTCCAAATGTTTTGGAAAAAAATAACACTTTAATTAATTTTATTGCTCACAAACACAATATAATACCCTATTGTTTGTTACAATATAAAAGATGATATGCCGAGTAAATAGATACCTAAAATGTCACACTTTAAATTTGCACGTGGCCATGGGATGGTGACATACTACGGTACTTAAAAATCTCCAATGGCAATGCTTTAAAAGCCTTTTTTCAGGTTACCAGTTTAGAGTTACACAGGAGGTCTGTTGCTATAATTATTGCTCTCACTTAGGCGTTTGCGGCAATACCTCACATGTGTGGTGCGATTGCCATTTACATATGTGGACCAGCGTATACGTATCTATTTGTGCGTGAGCACGGGGGACGGGGGTGCATTAATTTTTTTTTAGTATTATTTACTTTATTTAGAATCTTTTTTTTATGCTGTCTCTTTATTGTTTAATTTTTATTCAACTTTTTGCTATCACAAGTTATAAACAACATCCCTTGTGATAGCAATAAGCATGGAGAAATATGGGATCTACTAGACCTAGGTCTCTCCTCTGCTCTCAAAAGCATCTGATCAAACTGAGATCGGTTTGATCAGATGCTTTCACAACTGGTAACAGCTCGTGAACAACAAACTGGAACTGGAAGTGACAAAATGCTTGTCCCTTATGGTTTCATAGACCATGGTGATGATCGGGTAACTTCCACGTACCAGTAGGCTAGGCCTGCTTGGCCTATAGATGACGCTACACTAAGCTATATTCCCTGACCACTCATATAGAGGCGACCATTTCAGTACATGGGTTTTGACACAATTGGTTGACTGAAAAAGTGCCTCTAAATGCAGACAGTTTACAGATTTCTTAGGTGCAATAAAATACAAGGGACAACTCACATGGAGTGAATTATGACAAGCTCATCAAGAAGGGCAATCTGGGATGTCAGCGCTGAATGTCCGCCATGTCGACCGCCAGGGTCCGCTGCTGCGTGGAGCAGGCCAGGCGGAAGTCCTCAGGTTGAAAGTTGAGCAGAGGGGATGAAGCTAGACCACGGCATGGTCTGCAGCGCGTGCAGATGACATCACCAGAGGTGGGAGGTTGCAACATGTTTCCGAGTCTGTGCAATGCCGATCCTGGGCATGCGCACTTCTTTGTCAAGCTGGAGAATGGAGCAGGGGGGGATTGTATTTATAGGAGGCACAGGGGCTAGAAGGGTCCTAGTGCCTGCCATGTACTATGGAATATAGAACCAGATACTACGAATTATTGTGGCATCATTTACAATAAGGATTATGGTAGGACAATGATAAAACCTTATACCTAAAAAAAAGTGATTACAACGCTTACTAAAATCATATTAATCGATAAAAGATAGGTCAGGCATAAAAGGATCCTGTGATAAATCTAAAGATAAGATATGCATACATGTGGAGTAAATATAAAAAAAACATTACATCAAGGTGGTGGGCCAATGCAGGACCCTATAATAATAAAAAGAATGTTACATCATGTTAAAAAATATTGTGGAATAGTGTGAAAAGGCAGGAAACTACATCATGGATTGAGAAGGAGTGACAATTATGTCTATGGGGAATAATACCATATGGGTTATAATGAGAATTAATGCATCCTCTGAAGGTAGCATGGGACGGTGTAAGATGTGATAAAAATGGAATGAGGATCAATATATAACTGTGGTGCCCTGGTGGAGATTACAAGATGGTGGTAACTTCTAACTCCTCATTGAACTCCCCCAGGGGAGAGGTTGTCAAGGCTAGGCTGTGAATTCAAAAGATTAAGGCGCTCTGCCTTGGGGATTAGCATCATGACCCATATGGATGTATTCCCCATATATATAATTGTCACTCCTTCTCAGTCCATGATGTGGTTTCCTGCCTTTTCACACTATGCCACAATATACCATGATAATGGCATTACTTTTATTAGTTCCTTACCATGGTAAGAATAAAATAAAATAAAAATAAATCTCTCTCTGTTTAAAAAAAAAATGATAAAAATAAATTTTGAGTAAAGTGTTGCATGTCTGAGTAATTGTCATTCAAAGTGTGACAGCGCTGAAAGCTGAAAATTGGTCTGGACTGGAAGTGGGTGAAAGTGTCTGGACTTGAAGTGGTTAAAAAAATAACTCTGATATTAGGATACCAAAATATTAACAAACAAATGCTCGATGGGGTTTTATTGTGCTGCACAAATATCTAGCCTCAAATAAATGAACTAGAGTTAATTTTTTTGTTCAAAATAGCTATGAAAGGTATATAAAAGTATACATTCTTTCTGTCTCCTAACAAGGGACATCAAATGTACAATATATTCAAAATAAAAAACACAATGCCCTCCCTAAGAGGACTTTCCCGGGTGTCACACACCAGGTGTACAGTCTGTATTTCAGAGGTTCATCTTTCTTGAGATGAGCAGGATTCTCCTTTCTCAACCTATTTCTCACATATAGTTTCTTCGGGAGCGCAGGGAAGGGAAACTTGTACAGCATATCAAAAGCAAAATTAGAATCAATATATATGTATAAGATGAATAAAAGAGGCCCATTTGCAGTTCACACACTCTTTCCCTGGTGCATTTACTGTGCTCACTGTCCAGTGGTTTAGCATGGCTGGGCTCAACCCTCCCTTCTCAGAGCTCAGGCTGCTCAGCTGTCGGTTAATTGCCAGTGCTCATCATTCCACAGTGACTCACCTGATAATCATATCCTGCTCATTACCAAGCCCTGCTGGATATTTAATCTGCCTGGACTAGATCTCCTGTGCCTTTGCCTTGGTCAACATATCTAAAGACTATCTGCTGTGTTCCTGTTGAAGACTTGCCTGGCTGACGTCCCTTCTGATTCCTGATCCTGTCTGCTACTCTTACTATGCTGATCTCTGGCTCCCTGATTTCCTGGCTTGTTCTGACTACCCAATTTGGTTACCGAACCCTGGCTATGTTTGGACTATGTTTACTATTTGTACCATTTTTACCACTATATTAAATGGTGTGATTTTTACTGCATTTTCTGTCTGATTCATGATTCCTGACAGTAGGCCATGAATTCAGAAGATCCACTTGCTGGTAATATTTTTTCCAGACTGGATGAGCAGGATTACAGCATGGATCAGTTTGTCATAGCGTTACAAATGCTACTTATTCGTACTGCTCACCTGGACCCTCCCACTGCTGCTGCTCCGGTCTCTGTGCAGGTACCTGCCTCGAGTATTACCTCTATAAGAGGTATGTCTGGTTCCGCTTTGCTTCCCCAGTGATTCAGGCACGATCCAGTTCAATGCAGAGGGTTTCTCAACCAGATTGAGATATACTTTGAGATGCTGCCCCAGACATTTCCCACAGACAGAAGCAAAGTAGGCTTCATAATATCTTTGCTTTCTGAGAGCACCTTGGCCTGGGCAAACCCTCTATGGGAGATGCAAAAACCTGTTGTCCTGAGTTACCCAGAGTTTGTGGCTACCCTTAAAATGGTATTTGACATTCCCGCACGCTCCACTTCTGCTGCCAAGAGCATCATATCCATCAAACAGAGTATGAGAACTGTTGCTTATTACACCATTGAATTCCGTACTCTGGCAGCAGAGGTTGCTTGGAACAATGAGGCCCTCATGACTGCTTTTTCTCATGGTCTCTCGGATAACATCAAAGATGAGATAGCAGCCCGAGACATACACACTGAGCTGGAGAAGTTGATCACATTTGGCATTCTCATTGATTCCAGACCTGAGAGAGACTTTCCTTTAAGGAGCACTTGTGGAAGCCTTCTGTATGTTTTGGCTCCAAGCTTTGTAGTCTCACCTTTGCCTCCCTCACCTCCCAGTACCTCCTGGTACTGAGTCTGCAAGTGAGGAAGAACCCATGCAGTTGGACTTCACATGTTTCTCTCTGCGGATGAGAGGGCCTTTAGGAGGAGGGAGAGATTGTGCCTTTATTGTGGCCAGGCAGTCACTGTTTGAAGTCTTGTCCTACCCGTCTAGGGAGACATTTGCACCTGAGGTCCTGTAGGGGACAGACCTTAGGTGGCGTTGTTACATCCTCAGTTATCCAGAAGGATAAGCCCCTGGTTCTGGCTATGCTTTCTTGGTCTGGGTCGTCCATTGAGATTCAGGCTCTAATCGACTCTAGGGCTGCAGGCCTGTTCATAGATGGTGCCTTTGTGTCTAAGCACTCGAGTTTGCTGCAGCTTTGTGCTACGCCACTTGCTATTGAGGCTACTGATGGGAGACCTCTACAGCCTGTCCATGTAACTCATGAGACTGCTCCATTGACCATGGCTGTAGGGGCTCTTCACCATGAGACAATCGAACTACAAGTCATTTCCTCTCCTCATTTTCTGGTGGTTATTGGTTATCCTTGGTTACAGAGGCACAACCCCACTTTTGATTGGCTTTGTGCTGAGGTTCTTTCCTGTTCACCTCAGTGCAGTAAGATATGTTTTCAATAAGTGGCTAAAGTCTTGTGCACCTCTTCACTCTGCTCCCTGCCTGAGGTGTGCCGCGATTTTAGCAATGTCTTTGACAATGGTCAAGCCGGTAGTTTACCTTCACACCGGTCGCATGATTTCGCAATTGACCTTCCACCTGGTGCCATACCCCCTCATGGCCGGGTTTACCCTCAGTCTGTCTTGGAGGACAAAGCCATGGAGGAGTATGTTGCAGTCTCGAGGATTCCTCTGCAAATCCTTGTCTCCTGCTGATGCTGGCTTCCTCTTAGTGAAGAAGAACAGTGGTGAACTGAGACCTTGTATTGATAGTGGTCTCAAATGTTTCATTATTAAGAATGCCGATTTAGTTGATTATGGAGTTATTTTACCACCTCAAAGGAGTAATGGTTTTCACGAAGCTTGATTTGAGACGGGCATTCGATCTTGTGGGGATCAAGGAGGGTGACAAATGGAAAACTGTGTTTAATACCAGAACAGGTTCCATCATTACAGGGGGGGTGGGGGTGTTCTGCCGTATATTTACATCTTTATTTATTTTTGTTACATCTATTTCTTGTCTGTTTATCTCATAATCTGGTGTCTCCATACATCCACTGGAATCTATTACTGTTACCACAGATGTATTTGCGACCAATCTCCCCTCTAATCCCCATGAGACTCGTGGGATCCGTGATGTCTGTACTGTTTCGTGCTCCATCTGCGGGTTTTCCATTATGTCCAGATTTACCATTAGTTCACTGCTTTCTTTCACAATGGATTTTGCTTGGTTGAGAGAGTCTATTCCTTGATTAGCTAGGTTTCCTATAGGTCCTTTTTTCTGCTCTTTCTGGCTTTTCATGGGTTGTTTTTTGTCTGGGCCTACTATATAAGACTCCTCATTAATTTTTAATGCTTTCTCCATTTCTGCATCCTGTTCCCTCCTCCTTTGTCGTGTCATATTCCACTGTGGTTTCAGATAGCATTTGCTAATAGCTGTTTAGAGGTGGCAATAGTTTATCAGCTGTTCGCAATGCTAACAGCTTGATGTAGTTAGTCTCCTTTAGCTCATTCCACAGTATTTCCACTGTTTTAATAGCAATTTGGTATGTCTTTTATATAAGTAGGATATACATATATGTCATTAATTGCTGTAAACTGTTATGACTCTAGGCATATAACTTCCACTCAGCAGTTAGTGGAATATAAAACAAACACAGTCCGTGAACATGCCGAGTTATTTTTTTATTTTTAAATTGGCAACAGTTGTTTATTAATAGTGATTGACACCATCCACAACAACTTATAGTTATCAGCTTTTTCAGTCCGTCAATAGATAGCTAGTAGCAGTCATTATTTGCTGTAAGCTGTTAAGACTCTAGGCATATGACTTCCACTCAGCAGTTAGTGGAATATAAAGCAAACACAGTCCGTCATCATGCCGAGTTATTTATTTATTTTTTAATTTTTTAATTGGCAACAGTTGTTTATTAATACAACTAATAGTGATTGGCACCAACCACAACAACTTATAGTTATCAATTTTTTCAGTCCATCAATAGATTGCTAGTAGCAGCAGTTCCCCAGTACATCAGTATGCACAGCAAGATATCAAATGACAGTGATTCAATTACTGCTATCAGTCTTTGAGGAAAAAAAACAAAAAAAACCAACTCCTTCAGTTGTGAGATTTAGTAGTAGACTGGATAGCTTTATAGCATTTATATGTAGCAATATGTAGCAGTAGAGATATGTAGCATGTCTTTGAGCAAACAAGAAAGATATTTAGTTACAGTTTTTTTCACAGTGGCAGAGGTAACCAAAAAAACGGCAGTGCAATAGATTGTTGAGGCAGCAGTATGGCAGTTCATATTTAGCTGTTTTAGGAGTTTTTAATGGTATATGACCATATATGACAATAAAGTAGCAGTGTGATAAAATGCTGAGGCACCAGTTTTACAGTTTAGCAATTTTTAATGGCAGTGGAATATAGCCGTATATGGCAGAAAAACCTCAATGCAATAAACTGCTGAAGCAAAGTACTGAAGCAACGGTTTAGCAGTTTTTAATAGTATATGGCAGCATGTGGTAGTGTTAAATACTATACAGCATATCTATATATCTTATATAGTCCAGAAGCAGTATGGACAAACGAAGTCTGTAAAGAGAAAAAAAAAAAAGTAGAAAGCACACTTACCACAGCTGCCACTGCTTTTATCTTCCTTGTCTTTCCTTCTCCAGAGAGGCAAAGTGCCGTGCTGTTACTGCTGTTACTGCCGCCCGGCATTCAGAGATGTCCTGACCTCAGGTATGGCAAGAACAGCAGGGGAAACAAACGGCTGGGGTATGGGGAGACCGAGGCTTGCCCATACCCAAACGAGCAGGTGGAATATAGTGCGTCTCAGCTCCTCTGTATCCCGCTATCCTGGAGAGCTTAGATTGGTTTTAAATTTTTAACAGCTTTAGCGTTGTTTTTAGGAGAGCTCGTTCCCCAACTCCTCAGCTCCTCCGCTTCTCAGTGACCCAAGCATTGGTGTCGGCGTCAGCTTCCGCATGGAGTAGAAGTTTGGAACTCAGGTGTATCAGATGTCAGGTGTCGGAGCACTACCTGAATGAGCGTGGTACATCACGGAGCAGGCAGATCATCTGCTCAGCCTCCGTCACATCAGAACGTGCCTACGCCCCCTCCTAACACGGTATGGAGACACCAGATTATGAGATGAACAGACAAGAAATAGATGTAACAAAAATAAATAAAGATGTAAATATACGGCAGAACACCCCCACCCCCCTGTAATGATGGAACCAACCTTGAGAGACGTTCTTATGGCAGTACAGGCTTGTAATAATTCATTGTTATCACTAACAAATCAGATGTCAGAACTAAAAGGAGACATCGCAACTATGAGACATGAGAATCAGAAAATATGTGAACAAACTACTGCGGTGGAAACAAGAGTAGGAGAATTGGAGGACTCAATACCGATGATAAAAAAGGATATACATCTGATAAAAACACAAATAAGGGATCAAACTCAAAGAATGGAAGGAATGGAGAATAGACAAAGACGCAATAATGTCCATATACTAGGTCTACCGGAACAAGAAGAAGGCCAATCACCTGTTATATTTTTTGAAAAATGGTTACTGGACATTTTTGGGGTGGAGGGCTTCTCAAAAACGTTTGCAATAGAACGAGCACATCGTATAACAAGTTGTGCCCCCTCTGCTGGAGGAAGACCTAGGCCAATTATTATTAGATTATTAAATTGCCAAGATAGAGATAATATACTGTCTAAAGCAAGACAGAGAGGCAGTACTGAGTACAAGGGCAGTAAAGTGTCCTTCTACCCAGACTTCTCGGTAGAAGTACAGAAGCAGAGGGCAAAATTTACGGAAGTTAAACGGCGCTTATTTGCACTAATTGTGCAATGTTGTTTCCGGCAAAACTGCGTATTACAGATCAGGATGGAGCTCAGTTCTTTGATACACCAGACGCAGTTAATACTTGGCTGGATAGGAGACAGGAGTAGTCTGGGCATAAGGATCGAAAAATAGATGAGAAGAGTCGGGTTGAGAGGGGGTTTTTTCACCTCCGGAGCCTATCTGTAGCTTTTTTTTTTTCTCTCCCATGGAGGGAGGGGGGGTCATACTCCTCCTCCCCCACCTGGGTAGATATATGGTACGGATGTAACGTTGGAAATGGCTACAGTGGGCCCCCTGTATGGGTCCCGTGTGGACAAGAAGTATGTTGGTGTAGCTGATCCCTCTCCCCCCTTTGGGGAGGGATCCTCAGCTTGGAATGGTAGTGTCCAGATACAGATTGAAGTGAGATGGGAAGGGGGGATGGAAGTAGTAGGATTGTATGTAGTGAAGGAGGGTGGGGGGGAGGGGGGATACAAGGGTGGGCGGTGTGTGTGGACCTTTTTTTTTTTTTTTCTCTTTCTGTTGTTTATTTTATTTGTTTATTTATTTTTTAATTATTGTTTCTACCCTTTTTTTTTTCTCTCACTCTTTCTCCTCCTCCTCGTCATCTACCCCTTTTGGCCCCCTCTCTCTCATCCCCTCCTACCCTTCGGGGATCTCTGCTATGCCCCAAAAAATTCTTACTCTCTATTTGTATTCTTGTCTTCTTTTGATGCAAGATGACAAGTGAAATCAAAGTGATGTCATGGAATGTCAGAGGATTGGGGGATGGTAGAAAGAGACGTGCTGTAAAAGAACTAATTGAATTCTACAATCCCGCAATAGTCTGCCTACAGGAGACACATAAGGGGAATGAAGATGACAAAATGTTTTGTACATTTAAATATAAATATGAATTTCATGCTACATATTCTACATACTCCCGTGGTGTGAGTATTTTGATTTCGAATGCTATTAGGTTTACCTGTAAGCAGTGTATTAAAGATTCGGCTGGTCGATATTTGATGCTATTATGCTCCATAAATGATAGAATAATCCTCTTGGTGAATGTGTATATTCCCCCTCCATATAAAGACGACGTTTTAAAAAAGGTTTTTGAAAAAATGGCACAAATGCCTGATGTTCCAACAGTGATAATTGGGGACTTTAATAATGTACTAAATGAAGAGTTGGACAGGCAAAGTAACAAAAAGAATAATGGGAGGGGAAAGGTCACAAGATGGGCCAGCCAGATACAAGAGATGGGTCTATCAGATATATGGAGAGTAAAATTCCCGGTTAGTAAAGAATACCCATGCTATTCAAGTACTTATGGATCACTATCCAGAATTGACATGGCCTTGGGAAATGGTCATTTTCTCCCATTAGTAAAAATAATTCAGTACGAAGCACGGGGAATCTCAGATCACTCTCCATTAACTGTGACTTTGGAGTGGACAGAACACCTGATTCGGCCAATGTGGAAAGTCAATCCACAGTGGCTATCCTTGATCCCAGAGAGTAGTCAAATAAAACAACTGCTAATGGGCTTTTTTGGAGATAATAAGGGCTCAAGTTCCGCAATGATGGTGTGGGATACAATGAAAGCATACCTTAGAGGCCTAATAATTAAAGAAATATCTAAAATTAAATTAGCCACAAGACAGCGGGAGGAAGAGTTAACTAAGAGAGTTAAGCAAACAGAACAAGAATACACATCAGATCCCAATAGGGAGAAATTTGGAGCATGGCAGGACGCGCAGAATCTATATAAAAATCTGGTCTTAACCAAGGCAGAGAATAATAGATTCTTGCAGAACCAAAAGCACTATGAAATGGGGGAACAGGTGGGTCATATGTTAGCAATGATAACACGGAACCAGGAAGGCCCATCCACTATAGCTGCTATTGAAGACAGAAAGGGGACAGTAAAGTATGATACAGAGGGCATCCAAAAGATATTTGTAGATTTCTATTCACAGTTGTATGAATCTGAAAACTTAGATGTAAAGGAAAAGACTGAACAATTCTTAGATAATCTAACTATGCCCAAGCTGACCTCAATAGAAAGGGAATCCTTGGATATTCCTATAACAATGGCAGAGCTGGAGGAAGCGGTGGGACAAATTCAAAACAACAAAGCTCCAGGGATGGATGGACTCCCCATGGAGATATATAAACTATACGGTCAGATCCTGATCCCAGAACTCCTCGAAGTACTCAATGAAGCATATGTCACACGGGAACTCCCTAAATCGATGATGGAAACAACAATAATCATAATTCTAAAACCGGATAAAGTTCCACTAAAGCCCGATTCTTATCACCCAATATCTCTCCTTACATCTGATGTTAAAATTCTAGCTAAGGTCTTGGCAAATAGGTTATCCAGACATATTGATACTTTGATCCATAGGGACCAAACAGGTTTCATCCCCTCCAGATCAGCAGCAACAAATATTCGCAGGCTCTTTTTGAATCTGCAATTGCCAATGGACAACGGGGGAGCTGGTGCCATTCTGTCATTGGATGCCCAGAAGGCATTTGACATGGTAGAATGGGAGTATCTATGGATGGTATTGATTGCCTTTGGTATAGGTCCAGGCTTTATAACCTGGCTAAAATTATTATATAAAGACCCTAGGTCAAGGCTGCGTATCAATGACACTATGTCACCAGCTTTCCCGTTATCCCGGGGAACTAGACAAGGCTGCCCTCTATCCCCGTTGCTGTTTGCATTGGCGGTGGAACCATTGGCCGCCGCAGTTAGACAGTCTTCGGGGCTAGAGGGATTCCGACATTCAGGAAGAGAGGACAAAATATCCTTATATGCAGATGATGCCTTAATCTGAGCGACCCCACCAAATCCTTAGAGGAACTCATGGCACTTGTATCTGCATTTGGACAGTTTTCTGGGTTTCGCATCAACTGGGAGAAGTCGGTATTGATGCCACTATATAAAGCCAAAATTTCATTACCAGACTGTGCAAAACAAATTCAAATAAAACATAAAATTAAGTATTTAGGGATCCAGGTAACTCGAAAAGTGGGGGACTATGTGGACCTTAACCTTAGACCACTATTGACTAGGCTTAAAGATAAATGTCGGACCTGGTGCAAACTCCCATTAACTGTGATTGGCAGAGCCAATCTTATAAAGATGATTTGAGCCCCACAATTATTGTACATTTTTCATAATTGCCCGATGTGGATAGCCGCATTTTGGTTTAAAAGGATAGAATCGCTCTTTCGCAAACTCATTTGGAAGAAAAAATATGCACGTATTAAATTAACAACCTTAATGCTGGCTAAAGATGAGGGGGGACTCTCTATCCCACATCCAAAAAATTATTTTTTGGCTTCACAAACCCAGCAATTTTTTGGCTGGACAGAGGTAGATGAGAATGATCCCATACAGGGGTTATTACTTCCACTGGGTAAGGGATATTCATTGATGTCCCTACTAGAGACAAAAACCTTTCAAAAAGATAAGAAATTCATGACAGGTGAGCTATTCAGTAAGGTATGGCTAGCAATAAAAAAGATTACTAGCATTACAGGTTATACTTCCTATACACCAATATGGAATAACGCAAACTATGAGGAAGTGCAGAGATTGGAGGGATTTGGGCTTTGGCAAACTCAGGGGCTGAGATATGTGGAACAACTGTTTTGGAACGATAAGATAAAATCATTTGCACAAATATCTGAGGAATTCGGGATTCCAAGACAGAGGTTCTTTCAGTATCTCCAGCTTAGACATGCTTTTCATGTCCAGGCCCGTACATCTGTTATTTCTAAAATAACAATATTGTTGAAGAAAAGGGATCAAAAGAAGGGACTTACCTCTAAAATATATGAGATATTGCAGTGTAAATTTAAGGAAACGGTAGTGGTGCCGGCTAGGTCGCAGTGGGAACGAGACCTGGGAGCACTGACTGACGCTCAGTGGTTGGAGGTCTTGTCTGCGATCCCAAAGGTATCTCTGTCAGCTACTCAAAAATTAACACAACTTTTTATTACACATAGATCATACTATACCCCCGAAAAACTATTTAAATGGAAACGCAGGGAATCCCCCTTATGCCCCCGATGCAGTGGTGCACCGGCTAATCTAATACACATGTTGTGGAAATGCCCCAAACTCCATCGTTACTGGCAGGATATAATTAAAAACATAAATAGCGCATTGGGTATAGAAATTTCACTAGACCCAAATTTATGTTTATTAAATATAGTGGAGGAACCAAATATTTCAAAACATACCCATATCGCAATGACGAGAGGCTTGTTTCAGGCACGAAAGCTAATAGCTCAGAAGTGGATATCTATATACCCCCCAACGGTCGAAGAATGGAGAACAAAAATAAAATAAACCATAATAAAGGAGGAATTTATTTATACACATAGAGGGAGCCAAGATAAATTTGACGCTATCTGGAAAAGCTGGGTAGAGGCCTGGGACAATGAAAATGAAAGATGAATCAATATGGGAGAGGGACAATGTTGGGTCTGGGTAGAGGATGGGAGGACGGGGGGGCTTTCGGGGTGGCGGGGGGGGGAGAGATACAGCAGGGGGAGGAAATCTATTTTTGTTATCGTTGGGTTTTGCCCCCTCCTTTTTTTTTTTTTTTTTATTTTTTTTTTTTAGGGGCGGGTGAATGTTAGAAGCAAGATTATGTATCTGGAATAAAATGTATGGAGAAATGTATAACTTGTACTGCTATGAAAAGAATAAAAAAAGTACTGAATAAAAAAAAATACCAGAACAGGTCATTACGAGTACCTCACAATGCCGTTTGGCCTTTGTAACGCTCTGGCAGTTTTTTGGAATTTATCAACGATGTCCTTGAGATTTGTTGCAGCTATGTGTGGTGGTCAATCTCAAGAATATACTCATATTTTCTAATTCCCTAGAGAGACACCACACAGATGTCTGTCATGTGCTTCAGAGGCTGAGAGAAAATAACCTGTGTTGTAAATTGGAGAAGTGCAAGTTCCATCGTGAACAGGTTAAATTCCTGGGTTATGTCATCTCTACTGCTGGTTTGTCGATGGACCCAGAGAAATTTTCTGCAGCTCCAACCCATCAGTTTTCATAGACTGCAACGTTTTCTTGGCTTTGCCAATTATTATTGGAAGTTTATTCGTAACTTCTCGTCTCTGGTCAAACTCCTGACTGATATGACCAGAAAGGACGGTAATCCACAGAATTGGTTTCCAAATTCCATTAATGCCTTTGAGAGTCACAAGGCTGCCTTTGTTCCTGCTCCTGTGTTGGCACATCCTGATCCAATATTACCCTTTATCCTTGAAGTTGATGCATCTGAGACTGGAGTTGGCGCTCTTCTGTCTCAACGTCCTACCTCTGAGAGTGCTTTGCATCCTTGTGGCTACTTTTCCAAGAAATTGTCACCTGCGGAGTCCAATTACGAGATTGGTGACAGAGCTGTTGGCTCATTTCAGCCCTTAAAGAATGGAGGCATCTCATCAAAGGTACCACTGTGCCGTTCTCATTCTGACTGACCATAACAATCTCATATTCTTGTCTGAGGTTAAACGTCTCTCTCTCCCAGAAGAGAATGATGGGCTCTTTTCTTGTCAAGCTTCAATTATATAGTCTCATTCTTACCCGGTACTAAGAATGTAAGAGCTGATGCATTGTCGCGTTCCGGTTCCTGTGATACCTCCCGATTGTATTCTGGCTACCAGTCTCACTTCACCTTTTGGGTGACAAATTTCTTACCGCTTAGATTAATTCTCCTCCTGAGAAACCTTGTGACCGCTGTTTTGTCCATTAGAGTCTTCGCACCGCTATGCTCCAGACAACTCATTTGGGCTATTTCCCAACAATCCTGATGGCCTAGTCTCCGTGATGATGTATGCCTATATAAGTCTTTGTGCACCTCGTATGCAGCATTACAGCGGGAGAGAGCGTTGTGTCAACATCGGAAGAAGAGAAGAGGGAACAAGACAATGGAGAAGACCAGGCCACCACTAGCAAAAGAGCAGCAAAAGAGCAGAAGATAGCGGAGGTGCCCGGCAGAAGAACCAGAGAGCGGGAGAAGAACTGGACACCGGGAGAAGAGGCCGGAAAGTGGGAGAAGAACTGGACATCGGGAGAAGAGAGAGAGAGAGTGTAGAGAGCGGAGAAGTGGGAAGAAGACCCCCGAAGTCAGAAGAAGACACCCGGAGCTGCCTAATAAATTGCTTTAAAAACCTGGCTAGTGTGTTTTTTTTTTATTGGCACTTTTTCCCCCAGGTGAATGGGTAGAGGTATGATGTACCCCATACTCATCCACATAGGGTGGGGGACCGGGATCTGGGGGCCCCCTTATTAAAGGGGGCTCCCGGATTCTGATAAGCCCTCCACCTGTAGACCCCAACAACCAACGGCCATGGTAGTCGGGAAGAGGCCCTTGTCCTCATCAACATGGGGACAAGGTGCTTTGTTGCGGGGGGCTGCAGGGCGCCCCCTGCCCCAAAGTGCCCACCCCCATGTTGAGGGAATGCAGCCTGATATGGTTCAGGGGGGGTGCTCGCTCGTACCCACCCCCTTTCCTGACTGGCCGGGCTGCATGCTCGGATAAGGGTCTGGTATGGATTTTGGGGGGACCCCCCACTTTTTTTTCAGCGTAGGGGGTTCCCCTTAAAATACATACCAGACCTAAGGGCCTGGTATGCCCCTGGAGGGGAACCCATGCCAGTTTTTTATTAAAAAATTTGGCGCGGCGTTCCCCCTCATGATTCATACCAGACACCTGTCAGCAATGCTTGTCGCTTATCGGGAAAGGAAAAAACTCAGTTTTCCTTTCCCGATAAGCAAGCCAGCTCGGCACTGGCTCCTGCAACGGGGCTCGCAGGTGTCAAATCTCGCCGATAACAGCGGCGAGATTGACACAATGTCGCGGTCACCTACTGTAGCTGCCTGTTCCGTGTATGTTATGAGTAAGACACCAGAACACCTATCAGTGGGCCTCCTACAACCCATACCCAATAGAGAGAGGCCTTGGACCCACCTGTCTGTGGATTTTATTGTGGAGTTACCCAACTCCCAGGGCAACACAGTTATCCTTATGGTGGTTGACCGGTTCTCGAAAATGTCACATTGCATTCCAAGAAGTTGCCTACGTCCAAAGAACTGGCATCCATTTTTGCTCAGGAGATCTTTCGATTACATGGGCTATCCAAGGTGATCATCTCGGACAGGGATAGCCAGTTTGTATCTAGATTTTGGCGAGCCTTTTGTGCACAGTTGGGAATTCAGCTTACCTTCTCTTCTGACTATCACCCACAGTCTAATAGGGCCGCAGAAAGAGCCAACTAGTCCTTAGAGCAGTTTCTACATTGCTATATTTCTGATCATCTTAACAACTGGTCAGACCTCTTACCTTGAGCGGAGTTTGCTCACAATAGTGTCATTAATTCTGCTTCCCGATTGTCCCTGTTTATGGCGAATTATGGTTTCCAACCATCCATGTTCCCTGACTCATTTGTTCCTCAGAGCATTCCTGCATTAGAGGAGCATCTCTGTGGTCTTCGTTCCACTTAGGTACAGGTCCAAGAGTCCTTGCGATGTGCCAATGATAGCTACATTCTCCTTGCTGACCACAGGTGCCTACCTGCGCCTTCCTACCAAGTTGGGGAGAGGGTCTGGCTGTCATCTCGCAACCTCCGTGTTTCCTCACTGAAATTGGCACCTTGGTTTATTGGGCATTTTGTATTCTCTGCAGGATTAACCCAATGGCTTACACTTTAGACCTTCCTTCAAATATGCTTATTGGTAATGTATTCCATATTTCCTTGTTAAAACCTTTGGTGTGCAAACGCTTCAGCACCTCGGTGCCACGTCCTCACCCAGTACAGGTTGAGAACCATGGGGAGTATAAATTACAATCCATCATTGACTCCCGTAGGTTCTGTGGGCGCATACAGTACCTGGGTTATTGGAAAGGGTACGGTCCAGAATTGCACTCTTGGGTCTCATCCTCAGACGTACATGCCCCTGTCCTCCTCCGTGCTTTCCATAGATGTTGCCCCATCAAACCTGGTGGCCCTCTGAGGGGGAGGGGTCATTGAGGAGGGGGTACTGTCAGGGCTGGACTCAGCCCTCCCTTCTCAGAGCTCAGGCTGCTCAGCTGTTGGTTAATTGCTAGTACTCATAATTCCACAGTGACTCACCTGGCGATCATATCCTACTCGTTTATAAGCCCTGCTGGCTATTTAAGCTGCCTGGACTAGATCTCCTGTGCCTTTGCCTTGGTCAACATGTCTAGAGGCTCTCTGCTGGGTTCCTGTTGAAGACCACAGCGGCCCTGTACCATGTGATAGCTGTGGCAAATCTCAGCAATCACAGTAATCACTATGGCAATACTGTACTACTCTGGTGACAGCATGTAAAAAAAAAAAAAAAAAAAATTATATATATATATATAGTCGCAGTGTTCCTGATTACAGCCATACCAGTCATAATGTCCTTAATCATCACCACACTTGGTACACCAGTTACAGTATCCCTGATCACCACCACACCAGTTACAGCATCCCTGATCACTGCCACCTCCATTCACAAAGCTGTATCTTACTGCATCCGAATATGTGGTAAGATAACACACAGCATTTTAAAAAAACAAATTGCCATTCACTAAAAATGCTACTAAAACACTACATGCTTTATGAAGGCATGCAGAATTTTAGTAGTAAAAGTCTGCAGCAATTTACCACCGTCACGTGGCTGACATCCTTAACAAACAGTGTAAATAACAGGTTGTTAAGGGCGGGCGGTTGTCAGTGTCCTTAACAACCAGTAAACAACATGGTTACATAGTTACATAGTTACATAGTTAGTCAGGTTGAAAAAAGTCCATCCAGTTCAACCATAAAAAAAGAAAAAAACAAAAAAAAAACCAAAAAAATATATTGTACAATCCAATATACCCAATTCTATACCCACAGTTGATCCAGAGGAAGGCAAAAAACCCCAGCAGAGCATGCTCCAATTTGCTACAGCAGGGGAAAAAAATCCTTCCTGATCCCCCAAGAGGCAATTGAATTTTCTCTGGATCAACTTTACCTATAAATGCTAGTACCCAGTTATATTATGTACATTTAGGAAAGTATCCAGGCCTTTCTTAAAGCAATCTACTGAGCTGGCCAGAACCCCCTCTGGCGGGAGTCGGTTCCACATTTTCACAGCTCTTACTGTGAAGAAACCTTTCTGTATTTGGAGATGAAATCTCTTTTCCTCCAGTTGTAAAGAGTGCCCTATTTGAACATGTTGATCATATCCCCCCTTATTCTCCTCTTCTCAAGAGTGAATAAATTCAGTTCCTCTAATCTTTCCTCATAGCTGAGCTCCCCCATGCCTCTTATCAGTTTGGATGCCCTTCTCTTCACTTTCTCCAGTTCCCCAATATCCTTTTTGAGAACTGGTGCCCAAAACTGAACTGCATATTCCAGATGAGGTCTTACTAATGATTTGAACAGGGGCAAATGATATCTCTCTCTCTGGATTCCATACCTCTCTTAATACAAGAAAGGACTTTGCTTGCTTTGGAAACCGCAGCTTGGCATTGCATGCTATAATTGAGCTTATGATCTACCAAAACCCCCAGATTCTTCTCCACTACGGATTCCCCAAGTTGTACTCCCCCTAGTATGTATGATGCATGCATATTCTTAGCCCCCAAGTGCATAACTTTACATTTCTCAACATTAAACCTCATCTGCCACATAGACGCCCAATCAGACAGTGCATTGAGGTCAGCTTGTAAATTG
This sequence comes from Lithobates clamitans, assembly GCA_037952925.1. Classification (NCBI taxonomy): domain Eukaryota; kingdom Metazoa; phylum Chordata; class Amphibia; order Anura; family Ranidae; genus Lithobates; species Lithobates clamitans. The sequence continues at coordinate 9,239,211 of JBBGZY010000306.1, read as the reverse complement.
GAGACATCCTGTAAGGACGTTATTCCACTGCATAGCTTGGTGTCATCTGCAAAGACAAAAATGCTAGTTTTGATTCCAGACCCAATATAATTTATAAAGATATTAAAGAGTAAGGGTCCCAGCACTGAACCTTGGGGTACACCACTAATAACCTTAGACCATTCAGAGTAAGAATAATTAACTACTACTCTCTGAATTCTGTCTTTTAGCCAGTTTTCTATCCATTTACAAACTGATATTTCCAAGCCTGCAGACTTTAACTTACACATGGGCCATGTGTGCGGAACTGTATCGAACGCTTTTGCAAAATCCAAGTATACCACGTCTACAGCCACCCCTCTGTCCAAGGTTTTACTTACCTCTTCATAAAAAGAAATCAGGTTTGTCTGACAACTTCTGTCTTTCATGAATCCATGCTGTCTGTTGGTTAAAATGTTTTTTTTTCCAGCAAGAACTCGTCTATGTGGTCTTTTATTAAATGCTCCAGTATCTTCCTGACTATAGAAGTTGAACTAACAGGTCTATAGTTACTTGGTAACGACTTTGATCCCTTTTTAAATATAGGCACAGCGTTCGCCCTGCGCCAATCCAATGGTACTATTCCCATCATTAATGAGTCCCTAAAAATTAGATAAAATGGCTTTGAAATTACAGAGCTCAATTCTTTTAGGATCTGTGGGTGGATGCCATCAGGTCCAGGTGCTTTATCCACCTTTATTCTGTCTAAATATTTCTGGACCATATTACTTTTGAGCCATTGTGGATCATTCGGGGCTGTGTCAATACCACCCCCATTATGGACATGAGCTCCCCCATGCTCTTTTGTATACACAGAGCTGAAGAAAGTATTTATTAAATTAGCATTCTCCTTGTCCCCAGTCACCCACTCTAGATTATTTTGTAAAGGGCCTACATGCTCAGACCTGACCTTTTTACTATTAATATATTTGAAGAATTTTTTGGGGTTTGTCCTACTATTTTTTGCGATCTGTCGTTCATTTTGAATTTTTGCATCCTTGATTTCCTTTTTACATATTCTGTTAAATTCTTTGTAGCATTTAAATGACACTAGAGTTCCTTCATTTTTATATTTTTTAAAAGCTCTTTTCTTATTGTTTATAGCCTTTCTAACTTTGACCGCGAGCCACATAGGTTTTATTTTTAGCCTTTTAAACTTATTGCCCATGGGAATATATTTTGCAGTGAGGTCCCAAACAGTCTTTTTGAAGAATTCCCATTTCTGTTCTGTGTTTATCGATGCCAATATTCCCTCCCAGTCTAAGTCCTGGAGAGCAGCCCTCATCCTTGGAAAATTTGCTCTCTTGAAGTTAAGTGTTTTTATCTTTCCCGTATATATCTCTTGTTTACAGCTAACATCAAATGAAATCATGTTATGGTCCCTGCTACCCAGGTGTTCCTTTATCTGAACATTAGTAATAAGCTCTGCATGGTTTGAGATTGCCAGGTGCAACAGAGCTTCATTCCTAGTTGGGGCCTCAATAAACTGGACCATAAAATTGTCCTGTACTAGGTTTATAAATTTTTGCCCTTTAAAGTGGTGTTCCAGCCGAAATTATACTTTTTAAATAAAAATACCCCTATAATACACAAGCTTAATGTATTCTAGTAAAGTTAGTCTGTTTTGTTAGTTTATAGCAGTAGTTTGTTATTTTATAAACTTACAGCAGGCCGTGGCCATCTTAAGTGTGGGCATCTGAAGCCAGACTGTATTTCTTCCTGGATCTCATCCTTGCAGATCTCACACATGCTCAGTGCAGCACAAGCAGTGTAATAGGTTTCAGGTCAGGTTTCCATAGCAGCGGCAGTGTCAGAGGAAGTTTCCGCCCCTTTCCAGAAGGCATTGCAAGCAGGAAATGATGCGATGAGCCACGGCCAGGGAGGAGGAAGTGAAAAATGAATACAGCAGATATACAGTAGTTGCTGAGAAAAAAATAAAAAAAAAAACATCCAATTCATTTACAGTGCACAGTTTAGTAAGGGATGCTGAAGAGTTGTAAAAGTGGGTGGAACTCCACTTTAACTGTCCCAGCAGTGTCATTACTCCAGTCAATTTCTGGGTAGTTAAAATCCCCCATTATTATCACAGTCCCAGCCCTTGCAGCCCTTCCCATCTGTGCAAGGAGCTGAGTGAATTGATTATTAAAGAGCAGGTGGCCTCTGCAACCTTAACAACTGATGAGTAGGGATGGGCAAACGGTTCGGCCCGAGCATAAGTTCAGTCTGAACTTTGGTTGTTCGGATGTTCGGCGAACACCAAACAGTATGTGGTGTTCGAGACAAATTCGAAAGCCGTCGGAACAGCGTTAAAGTCTATGGGACACCAACATGAAAAATCAAAAGTGTTCATTTTAAAGGCTTATATGCAAGTTATTGTCATAAAAAGTGTTTGGGGACCTGGGTCCTGCCCCAGGGGACATGTATCAATGAAAAAAAATGTAAAATGCCCTTTTTTGGGAGCAGTGATTTTTTTAATGCTTAAAGTAAAACAATAAAAATGAAATATTCCTTTAAATATCATGCCTGGGGGGTGTCTATAGTATGCCTGTAAAGTGGCGAACTTTTCCCGTGTTTAGAACAGTACCACAGCAAAATGACATTTCTAAAGGAAAAATTGTCATTTAAAACTGTTTGCGGCTGTGATGAATTGCTGGGTCTCGGCAATATAAATAAAACTCATTGAAAAAAAGAGCATGGGGTCCCCCCCAGTCCATTACCAGGCCCTTTGGGTCTGGTATGAATATTAAGGGGAACCCCAAGCCAAAAATTTTTTTAAAAATTGCGTGGGGGTCCATCTAAAATCCATACCAGGCCCTTCGAAACTGATATGTAAATTAAGGGGAACCCCGTGCCAAATTTTAAAAAAAATGGCGTAGGGGTCCCCCCCAAAATCCATACCAGATCCTTCAGGTCTGGTATGGATTTTAAGGGGGACCCTGCACCAAAATTTAAAAAAAGGCGTAGGGCCCCCCAAAATCCATATCAGACCCTTATCTGAGCATGCAACCTGGCAGGCTGCAGGAAAAGAGTAGGAGATGAATGAGCGCCCCCCTCCTCTATGTACCAGGCTACATGCTCTCAACATGGGGAGGGTGCTTTGGGGTAGCCCCCCAAAGCACCTTGTCCCCATGTTGATGGGGACAAGGGCCTCAACCCCACGACCCTTGCCCAGTGGTTGTGGGGGTCTGCGGGCAGGGGGCTTATCGGAATGTGAAAGCCCTCTTTAACAAGGGGACCCCCAGATCTCAGCCTCCCCCCGTGTGAAATGGTGATGGGGTACAAATGTACCCCTACCATTTCACAAAAAAAGTGTCAAAATGTTAAAAACGACAAGACACAAAAGAAAGAAAAAGAAAAAAAATCTGCAACTGTTCCTCCTCTTTTTTGTGAAATGGTAAGGGTACCATTTCACACGGGGGGAGGCTGGGATCTGGGATTCCCCTTGTTAAAAGGGGCTTCTAGATTCTGATAATCTCCCTGCCTGCAGACCCCCTCAACCACTAGGCAAGGGTTGTGGGAATGAGGCCCTTGTCCCCATCAATATGGGGACAAGGTGCTTTGGGGGGCTACCCCAAAGCACCCTCCCCATGTTGAGGGTATGTGGCCTGGTACGGTTCAGGAGGGGGGCACTCTCTCATCCCGTACAGGTTGCGTGTTCGGATAAGGGTCTGGTATGGATTTTTTTCTAAATTTGGCACAGGGTTCCCCTTAATTACCATATTAGATGTGAAGGGCCTGGTATTGATTTTAGGGGGACCTCCACGCAATTTTTTTTTACATTTTGGTTCGGTGTTCCCCTTAATATTCATACCAGACCCAAAGGGCCTGGTAATGGACTGGGGGGATCCCATGCTCTTTTTTTCAATGAGTTTTATCTATATTGCTGAGACCCAGCAATTCATCACAGCCGCAATCAGTTTTAAATGACAATTTTTCCTTTAGAAATGTCATTTTGCTGTGTTACTGTTCTAAACACGGGAAAAATGCGCCACTTTACAGGCATACCATAGACACCCCCCAGGCACGATGTTTAAAGGAATATTTCATGTTTATTGTTTCACTTTAAGCATTAAAAAAATCACTGCTCCCGAAAAAATGTCAGTTTAAAAAAAAAAAATTGCATTGATACATGTCCCCTGGGACAGGACCTGGGTCACTAAACACTTTTTTGACAACAATTTGCATATAAGCCTTTAAAATGAGCACTTTTGATTATTCATGTTTATTTGTGTGCCATAAACTTTAACGGTGTTCGTGTGTTCTGCCAAGTTTTTTGCCTGTTCGGTATGTTCTGGTGCGAACCGAACTGGGAAGTATTCGGCTCATCCCTACTGGTGAGTCATCAGCTGTCAGCAGGGTTTCCTGCTGACAGCTGAATGTAAAAATAATTGCTGGCAATGAAAAATTAAGAATAAAATATGGCATTGCTTGCTTTCCAAAATGTTGTCATTTTTGTGGGTGTTTCCACTGTCCTGATACTCTAGGGACTCCAAAAAATATAATAGGCAGTCAGGAAATTAGATGCATAAATTAGGGCCCTTAGAAAGCATGTGCTCCTTGGATTTTTGGCTTGGCTGTAAAAAAGTCTCACACCTGTGGAATTTCCATATTAGGAGGTGTAACAGAATGTGTTTTGAGGTGTAATTCTAAGTATGTCTATGATGTGTGTGAAAAATTTGTTATTAGTTGACCACCTTGTGGAAAATAAATACAATTGAATTTTCTTGCCTGCATTTTCCAAAAACTTGTGGCAAAACATGACGTTTTTTACAAGACTCGTTATGCCTTTCAGAAAATACCTTGGAGTGTTTTCTTTCCAATATGGGGTCATTTTGTGGGAGTTTCCACTGCCCTGTTGCTCCAGGGCCTCCACAAATGTGATATTTAGGAAATTAGATGCCAGATTTATGTGTTTAATCCTTGAAAGCCCAAAGGTGCTTCTTATGCTGTGTACACACGACCGGACTTTCGATGGACTGACTCACATCGGACTTTTCGACAGACTTTCGACTGACTTTTTGATGGACCTCCGTCGAATCAGACTTGTCTACACACAATCACACCAAAGTCTGACGGATTTGACCACGATGATGTACGACCGGACTAGAATAAGGAAGTTCATAGCCAGTAGCCAATAGCTGCCCTACCATCAGTTTTCATCCGTCGGACTAGCATACAGACGAACAGATTTTTCGACCAGACTCAATTCCGTCGGAAAGATTTGAAACATGTTCTAAATCTAAAGTCTGTCACATTTTCAGCACAAAAGGTACCCTGCAGCTCCGATGAAGCCCACACATGGTTGAATTGTCCGACGGATTCGTTCCGTTGGACAACTTTGGTTGAAAATTCCGGCCGTGTGTACACGGCATTAGATTTTCAACCACTCTATGTGATTAGGCTCTGAAAAAATTTCACTATCAGAGACCTTTGCTGTGTCTGGCAATGACTCTTCTTGCTGAGTAGGGATGAGCTGAACAACCCCCGGTTCGGTTCGCATCAGAACATTCGAATGGACCGAAAGTTTGCGCAAACTTTCCAACCCCATTAAAGTCTATGAGACTCGAACGTGAGAATTCAAAAGTGTGAATTTAAAGGCTGATATGCACATTATTGTCCCTAATAGGGTTTGGGGACCGGGTCCTGCCTCAGGGTACATGTATCAAAAAAAAGTTTTAAATACGGCCATTTTTTTGGGAGCAGTGATTTTAATGATGCTTAAAGTGAAAAAATAAAAGGGAAATATTCCTTTAAATATCGTGCCTGGGGGGTGTCTATAGTATGTCTGTAAAGTGGTGCATGTTTCCCGTGTTTAGAACAGTCCCTGCTCAAAATGACATTTCTAAAGGAAAAAAGGTCATTTAAAACTGCTTGTGGCTTTAATGTCATGTCTGGTCCCGGCAATATGGATGAGAATCATTGAGAAACCCCCTCCAGCCCATTACCAGTCCCTTTGGGTCTTGTATGGATATTAAGGGTAACCCCGCCCCCAAATAAAAAAAGGAAAGGCGTGAGGCCCCCAGGCCCTATATACTCTAAACAGCAGTATACAGGTGGTGCAAAAAAGACAGGGACTGTAGGTTTGTTCTTAAGTAGAATCTGTTTGTAATTTTGAACTGGTACATTTTTTACGTGTAGCTCCAGCCAAAAAATCGTATTTATTTTTAAGCTTTTTGGAAAACATAGGGAAGGATTATCATCCCTGTAACATTTGTTTTGCTGTCTGTGCACCTTTTCAGAAGATTTCACCTCACTTTCTGTCCCAATGATAATTGGATTTTGAAAATGCAAATAGCACACTTGAAATGAACTCTGGACCTTTTATCTGCTCCTTGTAAATGGGATAATGAGGGAATAACACACACCTGGCCATGGAACAGCTGAGCAGTCAATTGTCCCATTACTTTTGGTCCCTTAAAAAGTGGGAGGCACATATACAAACTGTTGTAATTCCTACACCGCTCACCTGATTTGGATGCAAATACCCTCAAATTAAAGCTGAAGGTCTGCAGTTAAAGCACATCATGTTTGTTTCATTTCAAATCCATTGTGGTGGTGTATAGAGCCAAAAAGATTAGAATTGTGTCGATGTCCCAATATTTATGGACCTGACTGTAATTATCACTTTATTGTTTATATTACAGATATATATTATACACTACATACAAACTAAAGAGCAACAAGTGTATAGGTGCTGCAACCTTCCCATATAAATGCTCCTCCCAGTGCTCAAACCTTGAGGCTGCTGACACCTCCAACATAACAAAACAAGGAAAGGGATGGTCGGCACTCAGGATGTCATCCAAAATAATATTCTTTTATTAAATATATGTTTTACAGCTCTGTACATGTATTTAATAAAGGAATACTATTTTAGATGTCATCCTGAGTGCCCATCATCCCTTTCCTTATTATGGAAAATAAAGAATTGCACCACAATGTAACGCACATAAGGAGAGGTTTACTAAAATTGGTGCACACAGAATGGTGTCCATAGTAACCAATCAGCATCAAACTTCAGCTTGTTCAATTAAGCTTTGACAATAAAATCTAGAATCTGATTGGTTACTATGCAAAACTGCACCAGATTATGTGTGCATCACCAGATCACAAAATCTGGTGCAGCTCTGCATAGAAACCAATCAGCTTCCAGGTTTTTTTTTCAAAGCCTAACTGAACAAGTTGAAGTTAGAAGCTGATTGGCTACTATGCACAGTTGCACCAGATTTTTCACTCTCCAGTTTTAATAGATCAACTCCATAGTATTAAGTACTATTGAAATGCACAGCAAATGCATGTTTCAACACAAAGCATGAGTGTTAAGCAACTTAAAAACTATAAAAATGTATGGTACCTACCACTTTTACAAATACAACCAATGCTGCTGTAATCACTAATGTGACAAAATACTTGAGTAATACAAATAATAATAAATACATTCAACACTAAGAAACATTTAAAGCAGCTCATACATTTAAAGGATAAGTTCACCTTTTTGACAAAAATGAATTAATGCACATTTTTTGCAGGTAAAAAAATGTGCATTTATTATTTTTTGCTTTGAGTGCCTGTAAAGCATTGCACCAGCGATCACCAGATCACTCATGTCATACAGGTACTGTATACACAGAAGCCGATACATTCTGACAGGAAGACTCAATGAACAACCACAGGGCTCACAGCGCCGTGGTAGTTCATTGAAAACTACAAGCCGACAGCTGCAATGGCTGCAGGACCTTGTAGTTTTTCATTCGCAGAGAACTGTGAATGAGTGAGATGGCTGTGTGGGGGACAGTGTAAATTGTGGCAGCAGACATGGGGAGAAGATCCCTGGTCTGCTGTCACAATGGGAATTGGAGAAGGGGGGGCGTGGGGGGCGGTGCCTTCATGACATGTATATGGGTGTAACATGTTATAAAAGGTGAACTTATCATTTAATCATTAAGCTGAATGAAGTAAACAGACCCGATTTCCCCATCCATATATTTGAGGTGGATAGGGGAATCCTCTCTGCTAAGCTATTGTATTCTAACAATGGGGAGACTTCCCCGTTGTCAGAATACACTGATCAATGCTGCAGGCTATAGCCGACAACACTGACCGAGTGGCAAAATTCTGACAGGGCAATTGTACAAAAATTGATTGGTAGAAATTTGGCTGGTCCCTGCTGAACTGACTTAAGTTCAATCCATTGTATCAATCCAATCCAGTGTATTGCCAGATTTAGACTGTGTGAAAAAATAAAGACCAAAAGACTGTTATGATGTAATTATACAACAGATTATACACAATGTAACAAAAAATGTCCCAAAAATTTTGTAACATGCAGGATTCTTCTGTATTCAGTGGTAACTTTATATCTGAACCATCCTTCTGGCATCATACATCTTGTGTTAATAAAACAACATAACACAGCACCCCTTTTCCAGTGGTGCTGCCACATTTGTGCAAACAAAGAACTCACCAGAGGATACTGACCTCTATATTTTCAGAAAATCATAAAGCCCCTTGCACACAAAAGTAAAAAATGTGACATGTTGTACTACTTTGAAATGAGATGCATTTTTGTCTATGAGGTAAAGATAAGTAATACAGCAATGAGTACAGAGCCGTAAAAACACGTAGAAAGTTTTACATTTAGTTGCAGTAACTTACTCATATATATATGCTTATGCACCTTTACACGCCTATACTCAACATTACTCAGGTCTTTACACACATTTTTTTTTAGTCAGGGACTTTCTGTCAACAAGTTCCTAAACGTAAAAAGTAAGCATCACTAAATTATTTCACCCGTGTGCAAGTTCACCTTTGTTCATTTTTTTTTCTAAATTCCAGCTTTTCTATGTACTACCAATATAGCATTAATATACTTATTTTGCAAAAATAAAACATCTTTCTCATTAATTCTACACCTGCTTACCTAACTCTCTTCATAGCTATTTAAACACACTGATCCATTACTTCTGCCTTACTTCCTGGTCAGACTTTAGGTCATGACACAGGAAGGAGTTGACCAGCTGAGGGTAGATGATGCAGGGTGTGTTATAATGAGATCAGCTGGTCAACTCCTTCCTTTGTCAGGTGAACAAAGGTGAACTTAGCCTTTAAACTGTAATCCACTTACTGCTACCATCTTATGATCTCTAGAGAATACTCTTCATAACTGCAAACGTTGCTCAGTCAAAGGAAGGTTTCATGACAAAACATTTTCTCTTCAAAATTAATTGTTCAAAAGGCATATCAAATAAAAAAAACTCCACGTAGCATAAAACCATAAAAAAGTAGCTGTTTTATCAGCTGTTGTTAGCTGTTACCTAAATACTTACCTGAGTTCTGTATTAATCCAGTGCTGAGGTCATCTGCAGGTCTTCTCTGCCCTCTTTCATAGGTGTGAATGAAAGTGGTGGGATCCACAGGATCCTGCTGATATCAGTCAAATCCAGTGAGCAGAGAGTGGGGGTAGGGCTGAGCCACACTGTGTGTGTGTCAATGAACTTTCACAGCCCAGCTCAGGAGCAAGCCCACAGGTGTGCCATCATAGAAAATGGCTTCAAGATAGAGTCAAGAGTGCCGGCAGGAAAATCCAGAAGAGGAGGTTCGAGGGGCAGCTCTGTACAATACTCTTGCACAGAGAAGGTAAGTATAACATGGTTGTTATTTTAGTAAAAAAAATAACTTTACAATTGCTTTAAATCTAGAGAACTGACAACACTGGCTGTAGCAAGGCTCCAGGGTAGACTAATGCCCCGTATACATGATCGGACATTGATCGGACATTCCAACAACAAAATCCATGGATTTTTTCTGATGGATGTTGGCTCAAACTTGTTTGCATACACACAGTCGCACAAAGTTGTCGGAATTTCTGATCGCCAAGAACGCGGTGACGTACACCACGTACGACGAGACTAGAAAAGGGCAGGTCCGAACCAAGCGCGGCACCCTTTGGGCTCCTTTTGCTAATCTCATGTTGGTAAAAGTTTGGTAAGAGACGATTCATGCTTTTTCAGACTCGTGGCTTTCAGATAGTTTTCTGCTGTTCAGTTTGCGCTTGTGGGTTTGTATCTGGTCTTCAGTGCGTGCAGCGAGTTACGCGTGACTCTGTCATTGTGTTCTTGTTCGTTCATTACTGTTTTTCAGGTCGCTCTTCACAGACCTTGCTGTTCTCCAGTGCGTTCTGTTACTTCGTTCTGAGCAGCCGACCGTTTTCTACCCATGTGGCGTATAGGTACTCCTCGTAGAGTTCGTGCTGTGCAGGGGCTTGGTGTTGGGGTCCTTACCTTGACACAAGTCCAGTCCATGAACAGGGTGGGGAGGAGTTCATGGACCAAGAATCGGTTGCTCCAGCGTGACCAGTTCTGTCATATGCCTTTGCTCCGTGAGATCCGTGAGAATAATCCTGATGATTTCAGGAACGTTCTCCGGATGACGGACCCGTATTTCACAGTTTGTTGGCTTTGCTGACCCCTTATATCAGCAGGCAGGATACCTGCATGCGGCAAGCCATCACTCCGGAGCAGAGGTTCGTCGCCACCCTGCGGTACTTGGCGAAGGGGAGAAGTCTGCAGGACTTGAAGTTCTCAACGGGAATCTCCCCCCAGGCTCTGGGGATCATTATCCCAGAGACCTGTTCTGCCATCATCCAGGTCCTGCAGAAGGACTATATTAAGGTAAGATGTTTATCCTTTAATATCACATTTTATTGTATTTAATGTTTGATAATATATTGTATTTCTTTCCTCATTCCCTAATTACCATGATTGTAATATGCTGTGAATGTCCCCTTTGTCCTCATTCATGTTGGATTTTTATGTAATTAATTTTTTGTCCTTCATACATATTTGCCCTCACTTACCTCCCCAGCATGCTCTCCTGGCCCTATATTCACCATGTGTAGTCACTTAACAATGTATTTTATCAGCTCCATAGTAGTGCTTTACCCCAAACACCCCCTAAAATGTGTAAAAATGTGATTTGTGCTTAAAATTCAGGCAGAGTGCCAGAGGCTTTTTTTGGGGGGTCCCCAAATCAGTTGGAACCCTCCCTCCCCCCAACTGCTAAGTCAGCTGATACGAATTCTGTATCTATCCTCAATCATCTATCTGCTGACTTTGCCAAACCCATACACACTATACCAATCTCTTTTGTGGTCAGATGTATGGATGAATTCCCCAAAGCATGTAGTGCAAGGGCCTGCCTGTATACTTTCAAATTTTAATGTTTAAAGTTTTGGTATACTATTATTATCTTGATAGGTAAGAGCAGAATGTCCAAATGTGCTCAAATGTGTACAATGTGTATTTATATCTTTGTATTATGACACTTCTTACCTGTCCAGTGGGCTGTCAATAGTGTAAGTAAGGAGGGGCTGACCAAAGTAACACACATTATTTAGGCATTCATCTCTCAATGAAGAGGAGAGGGTTACCTGTCCAAGAGCTCCCCCCCTATAATGCTAGAAATGGCCCATAAGAGGGGGGGGGGATCTGATAGGTGTACCTTATACCTTGGTCTTTAAAAACTCCCTCAAATAAATGTTATCTTGATGTTGGCCAAGAATGAATTTTTTTTTCTTGTTTGACTCCACAGTTTCCTTCCAACCCACAGGAATGGCAGACTGTGGCCTCCCACTTTACCCAGCGGTGGAACTTTCCTAACTGCGGAGGGGCAATTGATGGGAAACACGTCCACATCGTCCCATCACCCAACTCGGAGTCATACTATTTCAACTATAAGGGGTTCAATAGTATTGTGATGTTGGCGGTGGTGTCGGCTACTTATAAGTTCCTGTATGTAGGCGTGGGTAAGAATGGCCAGATGTCCGATGGTGGAGTCATCGCCCAGACGGAGTTCTACAGACGTCTCCAGAATGGCAGCTTGGACTTGCCACCTCCAGAAGACAATGAGGAAGGACTCCCATTTGTCTTTGTTGCGGATGAAGCATTTGCGCTGGGGGACCATCTTATGCAGCCATTCCTGATGAGGACCCTCACCCCCGGCCAGAGGGTTTTTAATTACCGGCTGGCCAGAGCCAGAAGAGTGGTGGAGAACACGTTTGGAATCATGGCCAGCTGGTTCCGCCTATTTCTTACACCCATACACATGGCGGAGTACAAACTGAATCATATCATCCTGGCATGCTGTGTTCTACATAACTTTTTATGGCAACATTCTGCCAACTATGCTGACTCAGTTGGGCTTGAGGCCGGAATTCCAAATGAACGAACCCTGACGGCGCTTGAAAGTGTCCGTCCTGGCTTGCCCCCCTGAGTGCCCGTGAGGTCCGTCTAAGATACCTTGAATACTTTGCGTGTAGGGGGGCCATAAATATGTCAGACAATGTCTGAAACCTTTTTCAAAAAACAAAAAACAAATTAACTACTAAAATCTTTGGTGACATTTACTGCTTGTGTTTCTTTTAGCTGACCCTGACAGAAATGTGGTGAGTCCTGAAAATGGCGTGATTGTGTAACATTACAAAGCACTGTTGGGTGTTATTTACTAAAGGCAAAGACACTTTGCACTACAAGTGCACTTGAAACTGCACTTGTAGTGCAAAGTGGATTTTACCTTAGGAAATAACACCCATTGTCACAGAAAACACCAATTAGAGCACAACAAAAGTTTTGGAGCGTTGAAACAATAATCAACACATTCTTGATTATCAATCTTTTTAATCCCAGCACAATCACATGTGCATTTGTAAAAGGTTTTTAAAACAAACCAACATGTTTGTTATATAACAATTTTTGGGGTCACATTAGAACAAGTAGAAATGTCCATTTACGATAAAACAGGCATGTTTAAAACCAACAAGAAAGACACAAATCTTGAACTTACAAAGTTCACATTAGGTAGAACTTGAAGGAAATATCAGACATGAGTATTTACAAACTGTGTTTGATATTGCGTTCAGATGGGGTGAAGTCACCCCAGGAAAAGCCAAATTTTGAAGATGCACACAAATTGTCGAATGTCAACATGTGCTAGCTGCCATCACGGGGGATCAAGAGATGTGTTTTGGGGGTGCAACCCCTTCCTCACAGCTACTTTATTATTGAGGAAGGGGTTGCACCCCCAAAACACCTACTAGACATGTGCAGGATGAAAAAATTAGTTTAGTTTAGTTGCGTTTTGATCCGTTTTTTTAATTAAATTCGTTTAGTTAAATTCGTTGCATTCGTTACATTTGTTTTCGGAATTCGTTTCGTTTCATATTCGAATTTGAAAAAATTCGACCGCATTTGAAAAAATTTGACCGTATTCGAAAAAAACTATCAAATTCGAAAAAATTCTGCCACATTTGAAAAAAACTATCAAATTTGAAAAAATTCTCCCGCATTCGAAAAAAACTATCAAATTCGAAAAAATTCTACCACATTTGAAAAAAACTGTCAAATTCGAAAAAATTCTACCACGTTCGAAAAAAACTATAAAATTCAAAAAAATTCTACCGCATTCGAAAAAAACATTAACTGTAAACTATATATAACCATTTTGCGAAATTTGAAATTCATATAGAATGAAATCGAATTCCAATAGAAAAGATTAGGATAGAATAGAAAATATAAAAGAATAGCATAGAAAAACAATAGAACAGAATAGAAAAAAATATAATATATTGTATTCTAATCTTTTCTATTCAAATTCAAATTCATTCTGTACCAAATTCCAATTTCGGAAGATGGTTATATATATATTATATTTTTTTTCTGTTCTGTTCCATTGTTTTTCTATGCTATTTTTTTCTAATCTATTCTAAACTTTTCTATTCGAATTTGAATTAATTCTATGTGAAATTCGAATTTCGGAAGATGGCTTCTAAAATTAGAATTTTGTATAGAATGAATTCGAATTTGAATAGAAAAGATTAGAATAGAAAATAATAGAAATAGAATAGACTAGAAAAACAATAGAACAGAAGAGAATAAAATATTATATATATATATATATATATATTATATTTTTTTCTATTCTGTTTCATTGTTTTTCTATGCTATTCTTTTTTATTCTATTCTAAACTTTTCTATTCGAATTTGAATTCATTCTATACGAAATTCGAATTTCGAAAGATGGCTTCTGAAATTCGAATTTCGTATAGAATGAATTTGAATAGAAAAGAATAGAAAAGAATAGACTAGAAAAACAATAGAACAGAATAAAATATAATATTTATATTATATCTTATTCTATTCTGTTCTATTGTTTTTCTAGTCTATTGTTTCTACTCTATTCTAATCTTTTCTATTCAAATTCAAATTCATTTTATACGAAATTCGAATTTGGGAAGATGGTTATATATATATATATATATATATATATATATATATATATATATATATATATATATATATATATATATATATATATATATATATTATTTTTTTTCTATTCTATTTTCTATTATATTCTAATCTTTTCTATTTGAATTCAAATTCATTCTATACAAAATTTGAATTTCGGAAAATGGTTATATAGAAATAGAATGAAATCAAATTCTAATAGAAAAGAATAGAATAGAAAAACAATACAAGTAGAACAGAATAGAAAGAAATATTATAGATATATATATATATATAATTTTTTTCTATTCTGTTTCATTGTTTTTCTATGCTATTCTTTTCTATTCTATTCTAAACTTTTCTATTCGCATTTGAATTCATTCTATATGAAATTAGAATTTTCGGAAGATGGCTTCTGAAAGTGGAATTTCGTATAGAATGAATTTGAATAGAAAAGATTAGATCAGAAAATAATAGACTAGACAAACGATAGAACAGAATAAAATATAAATATATATATTCTATTCTGTTCTATTGGTTTTCTAGTCTTTTCTCTTCTACTCTATTCTAATCTTCTCTATTCTATTCAAATTCATTTTATAAGAAATTCAAATTTATTTATTATATATATAAATAAAACCATCTTCCGAAATTGGAATTTGGTACAGAATGAATTCAAATAGAAAAGATTAGAATAGAATATTTTATATATTTTTTTAATCTGTTCTATTGTTTTTCTATGCTATTCTTTTATATTATTTTCTGATCTATTCTAATCTTTTCTATTTGAATTCATTCTGTACCAAATTCCAATTTCGGAAGATGGTTATATATATATATATATATATATATAAATATATATATATATATATATATATAATTTGTTTCTATTCTGTTCTTGTTTTTTGTTCTAGTCTTTTCTATTAGAATTTGATTTCATCCTATTTCATTCTGCTTCTGTATAACCATTTTCAGAAATTCAAATTTCGTATAGAATGAATTCGCATTCAAATAGAAAAGATTAGAATAAAATAGAAAATAATAGAAAAGAATAGAAAAACAATAGACCAGCATAGAAAAAAAAAAAAAAAAAAATATATATATATATATATATATATATATATATATATATATATATATATATATATATATATATATATAACCATCTTCCGAAATTTGAATTTCTTATAAAATGAATTTAAATAGAATAGAGAAGATTAGAATAGAGTAGAAGAGAAAAGACTAGAAAAACAATAGAACAGAATAGAATAAAATAAATATATTATATTTTATTCTGTTCTATTGTTTGTCTAGTCGATTATTTTCTATTCTAATCTTTTCTATTCAAATTCAAATTTATTCTATACGAAATTCCACTTTCAGAAGCCATCTTCCGAAATTTGAATTTCGTATAGAATGAATTCAAATTCGAATAGAAAAGTTTAGAATAGAATAGAAAAGAGTAGCATAGAAAAACAATGAAACAGAATAGAAAAAAATAATATATATATATATATATATATATATATATATATATATATATATATATATATATATATATATATTGTAACCTGGGCACAAAGCTCCCTGGGATGAGCAGTCTCTCAGGCACAGATACCAAATCCAGTGGAATAGTGACAAACAGTGCGGTGTTTATTTGTGATATTTACAAGTCTATATACAGGTGCTGTACAGTGTTCCAAAAGAAACAAATAGGAACAAAAATAGCCAAAACAAAACCTAGCCGTGTCTCGGCACTAACTAAACAATATTTACAGATCCTAACTACTAAGCTGAGCAAGCCTACAGCTTGTCAGCTTCCACATACCTTGTTGCTCTCCTACACAGAAGTTCTCTGAGTATCCCAGGACAAGAGCAAGGACAAGAGCAAGGGCTGTCTTGCTCAGGTGAGCTTAAATTAGCCTGGGGGAGAGGACCAAAAACTGAACTGGACCATGGATCAGAGATCCCTGAACCTGTATGAGAGGAGCCTGGGAGATATATAAACCCCGAACAGCCTGGGAGATATATAAACCCCGAACAGGCTCTCTCTGGGACGCTCTGCTACATATCCTCCCCCCTTGTTTCAACCCCAGGGTTGGAACACCTTGTTTCAACCCCAGGGTTGGAACACCTGTAGCTCAACAGGAGTGAACACGGGACAGGGCATCTACATTCCCCATCTCAACACCTGGCCTGTGTTTTACAGTGAATGAGTAATCCTGTAGAGCCAAAAACCACCGGTTCACCCGTCTATTAGTCTCCTTCTTTTGGGCCATCCATTTCAGAGGAGCATGGTCAGGTATTAACTCAAACTGGCGTCCTAACAAATAGTACCTGAGTGCGTCCACGGCCCACTTTATGGCTAAACACTCCTTTTCAATGACTGCATACCTTTGCTCATGGTCATTGAGTTTTCTGCTTAGGTACACCACAGGGTGTTCTTCCCCATTGTGTACCTGTGATAGTACTGCCCCGATACCAACATCAGATGCATCCGTCTGAACCAAAAAATCTTTGGAGAAATCGGGGGAGTACAGTACTGGTTGTGCACAAAGAGCCTTCTTCAGGACTTGGAAAGATTCCTCTGCTACTGAGGACCATTTCACCATTACAGAGTCTTTCCCTTTCGTAAGGTCTGTCAGTGGGGCAGCTATAGTTGCAAAATTTGGGATAAATCTTCTATAATACCCCGCAATGCCAAGAAAGGCCCTGACCTGCTTCTTGTTTGCAGGACGTGGCCATTCCTGGATGGCTTCTATTTTATTCACTTGAGGTTTTATGACACCACGCCCAATAGTGTAACCCAAATACTTGGCTTCGTCTAGACCAATGGCACATTTTTTTGGATTTGCTGTAAAACCTTCTTTGAAGAGGGAATCGAGGACAGCCTGGACACGGGGCAAGTGAGACTCCCAGTCAGTGCTATGTACCACTATGTCATCTAGATATGCTGCTGCATATTGTCGGTGGGGTCTTAGAGTCCTGTCCATGGCCCTCTGAAATGTGGCGGGGGCATTTTGCAACCCAAAAGGCATTTTTTTATATTGAAAGGAACCCTCCGGGGTCACAAATGCAGTCTTCTCTTTGGCGCTACCAGTCAGGGGTATTTGCCAATAACCTTTTGTCAAGTCCAAAGTGGTCAGATAGCGAGCCTTGCCAAGTCGGTCTATAAGTTCGTCAACCCTGGACATTGGGTACGTGTCAAACTTTGTCACTGCATTAAGCTTCCTGAAGTCATTACAGAACCTCCAAGTGCCATCCGGTTTTGGGACTAACACGATGGGGCTAGACCAGTCACTATTGGATTCCTCAATGACATCTAGCTCCAACATTCTTTTAACTTCCTCGCTGATGTCCTTTCTCCTCGCTTCAGGAATTCGGTATGGTTTGAGCTTGACACGGACCCCAGGTTCAGTAACAATATCATGCTGAACTGCTGAAGTCGTGCCAGGTAACTCTGAAAATTTCTCTCTATTTCTTATCAGGAATTCTCTAGTTTCCTGCTTTTGAGAATATGACAGGGTGTCTGGAATCGTAACCTCAGGGATCAGAGGGGACTCAGTACCCTTAGGCGTTACCGGGAGGGACCTTGCAGTTAACGCCAGTCTATCCTTCCAGGGCTTTAACAGGTTTATGTGGTAAATCTGTTCGGGCTTCCTTTTTCCTGGTTGATATATTTTGTAATTGACCTCCCCAACTCTTTCAATTACTTCAAAGGGACCCTGCCACTTAGCCAGGAACTTGCTCTCAACAGTGGGAACTAACACCAGGACCCTGTCACCAGGTGAGAAAACACGGAGTTGGGCCCCCCTGTTTTATATCCTCTGTTGAGCTGTTTGGGCCTGCAGTAAGTGTTCTTTTACCATCGGCATGATTGCTGCAATCCTGTCCTGCATTTGAGCGATATGCTCAATGACACTTTTATGGGGTGTCTGCTCCCCCTCCCAAGTTTCTTTGGCTATGTCCAAGAGTCCCCGAGGGTGTCTTCCATAAAGCAACTCAAAGGGAGAGTACCCCGTGGAGGACTGGGGAACCTCCCTGATGGCAAACATCAAGTATGGTATCAGGAAGTACCAGTTTTTCCCATCCTTGTCAACAACCTTTTTTAACATGCTCTTTAATGTTTTATTGAAGCGTTCCACCAAGCCATCCGTTTGAGGATGGTACACCGAGGTTCGCAATTGCGTCACCTTAAATAACTTGCACAGCTCTCTAGTTATTCGTGACATAAATGGGGTGCCCTGGTCTGTAAGGACTTCTTTAGGGATTCCAACACAACTGAACACCATAAACAGCTCTTTGGCAATGTTTTTAGCAGACGCGGTGCGTAAGGGAATGGCCTCTGGGTAACGGGTAGCATAATCCATGATTACGAGGATATGCTGATGACCTCGGGCAGACTTGGGGAGTGGACCCACAAGGTCCATGGCAATCCTCTCAAAGGGCACTTCAATAATGGGCAAGGGCACTAAAGGACTTCGGAAGTGTTGTAGTGGGGCTGACATCTGACACACAGGACAGGATTGACAATAATTCTCAATATCCTTCTGTATTCCGGGCCAATAAAACCTGCGCAACACCCTTTCAGTAGTTTTCTCAACCCCTAAATGACCTCCTAGCAAGTGCCCATGGGCAAGTTCCAACACCACCCGTCTGTATGGCTTAGGGACCACCAACTGTTCAACCACTTCATCATTTTTTTTTACATACACGATACATTAAATCCTCATTGCTGGTAAAATAAGGAAAACAGAGCCTGTCCCCTGATTCGACAGGTACATCATTAATCACCATTACATTTTCCCAGGCCCTGGCAAGGGTTGGTCTTTTCTCTGCTCGGTACCAAAATTTTCCTTGTGTACATTAAGGTCAGCAAACTCCAACGTAGGCTCAGATTCAGCAGATGGCTGCCCAGTTCCACTGGTTGTGGGGACCTCAGGCTCCTCCAGCTCTCCTGCCATAACTGAGAAAGGAAAACCTGGGGAGCCCTGAGAAGAGTCCCTTGAACCCACATTGTCAGTAGCGGCCAGGAGTTCTGGCTCTGTCACTGAGTCAGCTACTGCGACCGGGTCGGGACGATCCCACAGTTCCCAAAACTTTGGGAAGTCCCTACCAACGATGGCCTCGTGCACCAAGTGGGGCACAAGTCCGACCGGATGGGTCACCGTACCTAAGCCAGTTTTAAACTGAACAGTGGCTATAGGATACTTGCGGGTATCCCCATGTACACAGATCACAGCAACTTTTTTAGCATGCAAATTCACAGTTTCAACCATCTCAGCTGTAAACAAAGTCACTAGACTTCCAGAGTTCAGCAAGGCCGTAATAGGCTTATTATTAACAGTCATTTGGCACATGTGTTTTCCCATACTTGGTGCTGCAGCGCATGAAACAGCAGCAAACATAGACTGCCTTCTAATAGATAGATCACACTGCATTGGTTCATCTGTCAATGGACAATTTGCTGCAACATGTCCCAGTTCTTGGCAACGAAAACACCTGATGTTTCCCCAGTTTGGTTTGCTGACAGGCAGTAGCTTCCCTTGTTTGGGACGCCAAACTTAAGTCCTGGCACCAAAAATCCTCCCCCCTATTTCCTTGCCATGCTTACCACCCACTTCCCCTGGAACAGTCTTACCGGTTGCCTGGGGAGACCGTGGCTTTGGGCGGAAAGTCCGTGTGGCTGTAGGGGTGGTGACCAGGTTCTCTGCAGCAAAGTACCTTTCAACAAGTTCCACGAGGTTGTCCGCCGAGTTGGGGTCTCCTTGACTCACCCACTTCTGCAGGGAAACTGGTAGTGACCTCAGGAACCGGTCCATGACCACACGCTCCACTATTTGTGGCCCAGACAGGGACTCTGGCTGTAGCCATTTTCTCACCAAGTGAATTAGGTCGAACATCTGCGATCTTGGGGGCCTCTCATCTTGGAAGAACCAGCTGTGGACCCGCTGTGCTCGAACTGCCAGGGTGACACCAAGTCGCGTCAGGATTTCCCGCTTGACCTTTTCATAGTCTCCTGCTTCTGCTGACTGCAAATCATAGTAGGCCTTCTGCGATTCTCCAGACAGCAAGGGGGTGACCAGTCCTGCCCACTGGGTTTTGGGCCAACCTTCCCTCTCAGCGGTCCATTCAAACGTTAAGAGAAAGGCCTCTGGATCATCATCTGCAGTCATCTTGGAAAGAAAGCGACCCACATGGATGGCTGAGGGCTTGTCTCCAACAACATTAACTTTAGCAGGTGACCACTGTGCTAGCGTCTCCACAACCGCAGCCAGGGTTTTCCTATCCTCTTTTGCATCATTGGCTAGCTGTTCAAACAGCCTCTGCGATAGCTCCTGTACAGCACCAATCTGTTGGCACAGCGCCTTGGTTTGCTCCTGTGCGATAGCGTTTGTTTGCTGCAGTGCAGCATTTGCTTGTTGCTGTGCAGCATTGGATTGTTGCTGTGCAGCATTGGATATCACCAATTGTTTTAGGATTTCCTCCATGTTTAGTCACTCTAGGTACTGGCCTTTTAAGTAGTAACTTACTACAGCTGGTCGCAGTCTCCACCATATGTAACCTGGGGACAGGTAGCAGGCACAAAGCTCCCTGGGATGAGCAGTCTCTCAGGCACAGATACCAAATCCAGTGGAATACTGACAAACAGTGCAGTGTTTATTTGTGATATTTACAAGTCTATATACAGGTGCTGTACAGTGCTCCAAAAGAAACAAATAGGAACAAAAATAGCCAAAACAAAACCTAGCCGTGTCTCGGCACTAACTAAACAATATTTACAGATCCTAACTACTAAGCTGAGCAAGCCTACAGCTTGTCAGCTTCCACATACCTTGTTGCTCTCCTACACAGAAGTTCTCTGAGTATCCCAGGGCAAGAGCAAAGGCTGTCTTGCTCAGGTGAGCTTAAATTAGCCTGGGGGAGAGGACCAAGAACTGAACTGGACCATGGATCAGAGATCCCTGAACCTGTATGAGAGGAGCCTGGGAGATGTATAAACCCCGAACAGGACTTTTCCTGGCTCTCTCTGGGACGCTCTGCTACAATATATATATATATATATTTCTTCTGAGCAATTGTCCACACACGGTCGGAATTGACGCGATCGGAATTTGTTGTCGGAAAATTTTATAGCCTGCTCTCAAACTTTGTGTGTCGGAAAATCCGATGGAAAAAGTCAGATGGAGCCCACACACGGTCAGAATTTCCGACAACACGCTCCGATCGCACATTTTCCGTTGGAAAATCTGACCGTGTGTTCGGGGCATAAGCCAATGTACTTGTAAATGTGTAACTCCACCTACAAATGCATTTCATCATCAAAGGACTTTGGGAGAACTTTGACTGAGTGATGTTTAGGGTTATGAAGAGTGTTATCTAGAGATCAAAAAATAAGATTGGAAAGTGGATAACAGAATTTTATTTTTTTTTATAATAAATTTTATCTGCTTTTACAAAATACAGAAACATTGGGTGATGAGCTCAGCCCGGGAGAGGGGTTGCAGCCCCTGACCAAAACCAGAAGGTGGACAAAATAACTGAGAAATGTGTAGATATCAGCAAATAGTCTAGCCTATAATAATATGAGCTAAACTATAAGGAGACTTGGATGGATCCTCTCAGAGGGTTCGCTCCCCAACAAAAGGTATTGAGACCTCAGAGAAAGCACTAAGAACTATAAAGTATTTAAAAAACAGAAAAAAGGAAAGGAGAACAATAAAATAAAAGATGTCTAGAACCAATCCAGCACATGAAACAAGATGAAAATACACCTAGCAATGTAATAGAGCACTGATATGCTATAAAATCATGTTTGAGACCTGGGAAGCACACCTTCTCAAGTCAGTCACTGTTGAGGTGTTTGCGGAGATATGGTAGATCTTTATTGTAGCAGAAAGAAGCATAGAGGGATATTACTTTAGAGTTAGAGAATGTGGAGTCGATAAATGTTTGCCATCTGGAGGTGAAACGCTTTTCTGAGTTATGGTGAAAAAGATGATGTTCCAACTTATCTCGATACAGCAGGGTTTTTAATTCCCTTTTAACATCTGTTATGGTAGAGCAGAGGACATCCACTTCTTCAGTATAGCCCTACGAGCCACCAGCAAGCATATTAGGATCCAATGTGAATGATAGGCTATAGAAGTCCTGGATATTGGTGCTTGGGGTATTGGACTATTGGACCCAAAAAGAAGTGCAAGGGGGGGTCCTTCGAGAACATGACAGTGTGTTACCCTGTAGATGAAGTTGACTGCTATGGGAAGGCATGACCAAAAACGATGTGCCAGTGTTGTTGGTTTTGGAGTGCCACAAAGGGCAGAGAGTAGCCTGAGGGCTGGATTTGGAAGGGAGGAAGGGGATATAGGCTCTGTGTATTAGTTTGAGTTGACTTTCCTGCCATATTTAGTTAGTTATCAGGTGAGAGATTCTATTATACCCGCTCAGCAATTTATCCGTGATAGAGTCATATGGAAAGTCCTTGCCCCAGTTAGATGCTGAAGAGATGCTGAACGGTTTTGTACATTGCAGATGAGGGTGATAGATGTCTGAGATGGAGTATTTTTGGGATTGAAAATGAAGGCCGATTAAGGAGAGCTGGAGATTCTTCATTTTATCATGACAACAGGATTTTGCATAGCTGACACATTGCTAAAAGTGAAAGAGGTGATGTGATGGTAGGGAAACTTGTTTGTGATATCATGGAAGCTCATAGGGTTTTCAGTGTCGAGGTCAAAAAGTTGAGAGATGGACGACAGACTTTTAGTTTTCTATGTTGAAAGGGCCTCATGTTGTAGCCCCGCTGGTAACATTGGATTACCCTGGATGGGTAGGTGTCTAGAAATAAATGGTGAAAGGCCTAGTTTTTTGCTAGCCTCTCTCAACGCAATAATAGTGTCTTTCAATAATAAGTTGTGTTGAAGTATGCTTGGAAGTTGCTTCAGTTTGCTATGTAGTAACGCCCCAAGAGAATAGGGAAGTGTCATTTCTGATTCTAGGGACCAGTTGGAATAAAAAGATGAGGTAGAGATCCAGTCTATCCCTATGCGAAGCAGACAAGCCAAGTTATAAATTCTAATATTAGGTAAGTTTGTGCCCCCTTCACCTCTGGGTGGATAAAGCTTGTCCAAGGCTATTCATGGTTTCTTATTATATCATAAAAAGGAAGTGACAACCTTGTTCAACATAATAACATCTTTATGTTTCAATAAAAGGGGGATATTTTGGAGTGGGTATAACAGTCTAGCGAAGCTCACCATTTTAAACAAATGACATCTCCCCAGAAGTGAGATGAGTAAATCCATCAAGGTCTCCAGTTCATGAACAATTTTCTGCAATAAAGGTAGCTAATTTCAAGTGTAAAGAGAAGAAGAAAGTTTCCCTATCTTTGTGCCCAGATAGGTGATGCTAGTTTTGGCTATGGAAAAGGGAAATGCCTCAAGACAGGGCCTAGACCTAGAGATCCCTAAAGGTAGTATTTTGCTTTTGTTGTAATTTATACATAGGCCCGAACATTTATGAAATTTGTCAAAGGTAGTTTTTATAATAGTCATGTCAGATGTAGGATCAGCTGTGCAGATGAGGATGTCATCAGCGGGGCAACATTGAACATGTAACGGGATAAGGGATCTAAGACCAGATTGAATGAAAGAGGAGATAGGGGACATCCTTGCCTTGTTCCCCTGAAGAGCCTAATGTTGTCTAACAGTAGACCTGCAATCACCACCCTAGCCAAAGGAGAAGCATACATTAGACATGTGCACCGTCAATAAATACGTTTTGTTTTGTTCTGTTTAATATTAGAATAATTCATATTTCGTAATTTGTGTCCGAAATTTCGTATGAAATACAAATTTTTGTTAGGTTCGTTAACTTTTCGTAACAATTACGAATGTTTGTTATGATGAATTTATCATTATGAGGGGCTGGGCTCCCACCATCCCTGTGCTGACTTCCTGGGTTTTTAACTTTTAGGTTCATTAACTTTTCGTAACAATTGCGAATGTTCATTAGGAATTTGGATCTGAAATTGATAAACAAAATTTCTTATTTCATACAAAATTCGAAAGCATATCAATTCATATTTCGGATCCTCCCAAATGTACGAATTTACGGAAATTAGTATGAATTATTGATTCGTACGAAACTAATCGCTCATGTCTCGCATACATACTGTGTACCAGATGAAGAAAAGAACCTGAGAACGAGAAGGCCATCTTGCCAAGAACCAAGGAGAGCCAATCAAAGCTGATATTATCGAAGGCTTCCTCTGTTTCCAGGGTGATGATTGCATAGTTGCCCACTGGGTTTGATTTGGCACACTCTAGGACCAAAAGAACCTTGTGTATGTTTATTGAGGCAGTTCTTCTCTTAACCGGTTCCCAACTGGCTCACGCAGATACACTGCCGCAGAATGGCCCTCCTGGGCGAAATCCCATATGGGTACATTCTTCCCCTTTTCGGCCACCAGAGGGCGCGGGAACTGATGCGTGTGGCTGGCGGATGCAATTGAAACCTGTCTTGTGTGATCGCATGCATGAGCGCCAGCACGGGGATTTGTGTGTGTAAACACACAAATCCCTGTGCTGTCAATGGTCCCAAAAATGTGTCAAAAGTGCCCGATCTGTCCGTGGCAATGCCACAAAAATAATAAAAATGCCATATAAATGCCATAAATATTTCCCATAGTTTGTAGACGCTAGAACTTTTGTGCAAACCAATTTTTTTACCAAAAGTTTGTAGAAAAATATATATCAGCCTAAACTGAAAAAAAATTGGGGGATATTTATTATATCAAAAAGTAAACTATCATTTTTTTCAAGATTGTTGCTCTTTTTTTGTTTATAGCACAAAAAATAAAAACTGCAGAGGTGATCAAATACCACCAAAACAAAGCTCTATTTGTGGGAAAAAAAGGACTCAAATTTTGTTTGGGTACAGCATTGCATGACCGCACAATTGTCAGTTAAATCAACGCAGTGCCAAATTGTAAAAAGTGCTCTGGTCAGGAAGGGGGTAAAATCTTCCGGGGCTGAAGTGGTTAACAAAACCCGATTGTGCTGGGTGGATCACTGAAGGCAGTATATCAGCCAAGCCGGAGGATACGATCTTGGAAATGCTCTTTACATCTAGATTAAGCAAAGATATAGGTCGATAGGACTGGATGACAGTTTAAAGCTCTTATGACCTTCTTGAAATGTAGGGGTCAATATCCTCTGGTGGGTACCTTGTTTCCACAAAGGTTGTGGAATCACTGGAAAATGGGCGTTTAGATGTCATTTAATAAGCGATGTTAATTAAGGTGTGGGATGCCAGCTGGATGGTTTCACTGAATAGAGAAAAAAAATGTTACTACATTATTGGGACATTTTTTATTGCATGCATTTATTAATGTCATAACACCTTTTTTGGTTTTTATTTTGTCACATATTCTGAGTTCTTTCTATGTGTGCTATCTTTATTTATAATAAGTGTTGAGCTAGCCTAAATGTCAGTCTAAAAATGTTGCTTTTATATCATTAGGTTCAGTCTTATGCAAAGAGTGTAATGCCATTGTTAGACAGATTTCTGAATGTATGTTCTTGTTCCCATCTAAGCATCATAGGTAGTTTATCTGGCTGAGTATTGTTAGACAGGGAGACATATATTAAGGAGATGGCACCAGTTTTGCTGCTACAGGGTGGCCGTGCAGGATCGCGTATAGATATGATGTACTGTATATGCATGATTCTACACAATGGGAGCTGATTAACGGGACTCGATGTCCGCCGGCACCTGCTGATCATTCTGTACACAGGCAGAATGGCAGCCTGCCTATGTAAACAAGGCAGATTGCCATTTTGTCAGTACACTGATAAAAATGATTTTGTTGGCTTGTAATTTTAACATAAAAATTGTATAATTTTCAACATAAAAATAAATGTTAATTTATTTACTTTGATATTTTAAATACCTTACTTTTTCATTAGATCTTAAAACACACATTTTTCATTTACAAAAATAATGTATAATATTGAGTAATCTAGACAAAACTTTTCAGGCATGTGCATTACCATATTCTAATTGAGTTACATTTCCTTAAAAAAATTATTTTTTAAATTGACTGAAATTGCTGGATGCATATATTTTCCAAATGTGCAACCGCACAAGTTTTTATGCTCTATATTTTAAAGAGTTTGACGTCTTTTGGAACTTTGAAAGCCTGCACAAGGCAGTTCCCATACGTTTGAGGCCCATCAGGACAAAAGAGCATCACCAGTGACCAGAATTTTTCCAAGTCACTACAAAGCCATGCAATGCCATTGAAAGGTAAGAGTAAACATTGAACAAATTACCGTTCACATGCTTTAAATGTTGCTTAACATACCATCCAAAATGTTTATTTTATTTACAAAAAATGGCTGGGGGATCCCCTCCACGTCCATATAAGACTGTTCGGATCTAGTTTGGATTCAGGGGGGACCTACCACACCAATTTTTTTTTTTAAATGGCTTGGGGTCCCCCCAAAATCCATACCAGACCCTTATCTGAGCATGTAGCCCGGCAGGTCAGGGAAGGGAAGGGATGAACGAAACCAGGCTGCATACCCTCAACATTGGGGGATGGGTGCTTTGGGGGGTTTGCCCCCCCAAAGCACCTTTCCCCCTATGTTGATGGGGACAAGGGCCTCTTCCCAACAATCCTGGCCGGTGGTTGTCGGGGTCTGCGAGCGGGGGGGGGGGCTTATCAAAATGTGGAAGTCCCCTTTAACAAGGGGGCCCCCAGATCCCAGCCCCCCCTATGTGAATGGGTATCGAGTACATCTTACCCCTACTTAAGCACCCTAAAAAGCAGTGAAATGTAAAAAAGCAAGAACTGGTTTTTGACAAGTCCTTTATTAAAAAAAATAGCTACAAGTTGTCTTCTCCTCCAGCCGTCTTCTCCTGCTGTCATCTTCTCCTGCTGCCATCTTCTCCCGCTGTCATCTTCCCCCTGTGCCATCTTCTCCTGCTGTTGTCGTCTTCCTCGCTTCTTCCTCGGTTACCTACTCAAAAAAAACCCGAAGACAACCAAAGAAGAAGAGCATTTTTTGTAGCGGATAACCAGTGGCGAGGAAGAAGACAGCAGCAGGAGTAGACAACACTGGGAGAAGACGGCACCAGGAGAAGATGGCAGTGGGAGAAGATGGCAGAGAGAGAAGACAGCTTGGGGAGAACATGGCTCGGGGAGAAGCGGGCTTGGAGCTATTTTTTAATAAAGGATTTTTAAAAAACCGGCTCTTGGTTTTTTTTTACATTTCACTGCTTTTTGGGGTGAATGTGTAGGGGTAAGATGTACCCAATACCCATTCACATGGGGGGGTTTGGGGGCCCGCTTGTTAAGGGGGGCTTCCAGATTCTGATAAGCCCCTGCCCGCAGACCCCGACAACCATTGGCCAGGGTTGTCGGGAAGAGGCCCTTGTCCCCATCAACATGGGGGCAAGGTGCTTTTCCGATAAGCCCCCTGCCCGCAGACCCTGATTCTGATAAGCCCCCTGATTCTGATAAGCCCCAGATTTTGATAAGCCCCCCACCTGCAGACTCCAACAACCACCTGCCAGGGTTGTTGGGAAGAGGCCCTTGTCCCCCCCATGTTGAGAGCTTGCGGCCTGGCATGGTTCAGGAGGAGGGTGCTCATTTGTCCCCTCCCTTTCCTGACCTGCTGGGCTGCATGCTTGGATAAGGGTCTGGTATGGATTTTGGGGGGTTCCAACGCCATTTTTTTTGGCGTGGGGGGCCATCCAAATCCATACTAGACCCAAAGGGCCTGGTATGGACCTAAGGGGGACCCCACACCGTTGTTTTCACAATTTTTTTTTTTGCTGAAAACGCATGCTGATAGCTGATGACTCATCGGTTGTTAAGGATGCAGTCCCTGGCTTCCCGACCCCCTCCTTAGCAACCAGCTCTTGACAGTGTGAGAGGGAAAAGAAATAGGATCGGATGTAAGCGTATGTTGTCCACTAACAGCCGTTTTTTGTCCATTACATTTTTTTAAACAAAAGAAAAATAGAGTTTTCTTCCATCTCAAAAAACTGAACTTAACGGAGGCGGATGTCAGTGCATGTCAGTGAGTGATCATCTGCTAACATCCGCTAGCCCATAGACATACATGTATGTCCATTTTTCCGCCACCAACAGATGGAGGAAAAACTGACTTATGGAACGCAGGTGTGAAAGGACCCTATTAGTGTCACTGGTTCCCAAAAAAGTGTCAAAAGTGTCAGTTAGTGTCCGATTTGTCCACCACAATAGCACAGTCCCACTATAAGTCGCTGATAGCCACCATAAAACATAAAATAATAAAAATTCCATAAATATATCCCATAGTTTGTAGACGCTATAACTTTTGTGCAAACCAATCAATATATGCTTATTGGGATTTTTTTACCAAAAACATGTAGCAGAATACATATTGGAATAAATTGATGAATAAATTAGATTTTTTACATTTTTTTGTTGGATATGTTTTAGAGCAGAAAGTAAAAAATATTGTTATTTTTTTTCAAAATTGTTGATCTTTTTTGTTTATAGCACAAAAAAAACAGAGGTGATTAAATGCCACCAAAAGAAAGCTCTGTGTGTGGGAAAAAAAGGACAAACATTTTATTTGGGTAAAGTGTTGCACGACCGCACAATTGTCAGTTAAAATAATGCAGTGCCATATTGCAAAAAAATGGCCTGGTCATGAAGGAGGGTAAATCTTCCAGAGCTGAAGTGGTTAAGACAGTCATTAAGAAAATATTTTTTTTATTTGATCTTTTGTTGTTTAAACTGTTTTTCAAAGTAGGCTCCAGCCTTATTGGCATGGGTGTAAATATAAAATTTCAGACGTTTCAGTAAAAATTCATGCTGAGCAATTAGACATACTGGGGGTCATTTACTATAGCGCTATGGCGCTAATTTGCGCAAATTGCCGCGAATTAGCGCTAATTCGCGGCAATTTAGCGCTAATTAGCGCTAATAGCGGTAATTCGCGCTAAAACGGTATTCACTATAGCGCTGGTGAGAAAATTCTCCCAAAATCGAATTTACTATAGCTCCCTGAAACTAAATAGAGCCCAAACCCTTACTCTGCTAAAACCTAGAGAATTGCACATGGAAATAATGTTTAGAGCATGATATCATTGCCTAAATGGTACTGAAATATGCGGTATATTATTTAAAGATTATCTGCTTTTAAACTGTGTGAAAAAGTGATTTCTACACTGAAATATCTTTAAAAGTCTGAAAAGTGAAAAATTCCCCATTTTGGACAACTAGGTGCCAACACAACTGAGCATGCTCAGACCTGAAAATAACTCTCATTTTAACTCAAGTGTCTTTTTTACCTGGAGGTATAGTAAATACCAAAATGAGAGCTAATTAGAGAGCATTTTTTGGGAGTTAAAATCTGCTCTAATTTAGTTCAAATGAAGTTTCAGTCATTGATTCTAATGGAACAATTCTAACTTTCACAAAAAAACCTTTTAATGTTGAGATGAAATGTATCTTTCTGTGAAATAAATTTTCCTTTGCAACATTGTTGCTTCTACTTAAAATATTTTGATTTTAAGAATGCTACAATGTGGAATGTTTTGATGTTTTGGTAAAATATATTTTTCTCTGTCACTTTCACTTGTTATTCTTCATCTCACAACAATCTTTACCCCAAACTCACACTGGTGTCTTTATAATCCACAAACAATACCATTGCTGATGAAAATTTAAAATGAATCACATTTTTTTGTGCTTTGTATTATTTCCAAATATTCATAATTTGAGCCCAAAAAATGTGATATGTGTACCAACATCAGAAATCAAAATGTAATTCCCAAAAATTTGAGGGTGATATTCTACTCTCACCCACAAAAAAACACCAAATATCACAGAATAAATCAAGAAGAATAACTCTTGAGTAATGTAATTCCATCACCTGTATGTCCATAGAAATGCAGTATTAATGTGTTTTTATGTGTATTTATGTGTATTTATGTGTAGTTATGTGTAGGAGGGTCTCACACATGGCAGCTCTGTGGCTTAGAGGTTAGAACTTCTGCTTAGTATCTCTGAAGGTCTGGGTTCAAATCCCAACCATGTTACTGCATGTGAAGAAGTTGTCTCATCTCCCAGATCCTATAATTATGTCTAAATGTAGTAGTTATGTGTAGGAGGGTTCCACCACCATTGCAAGTCTTTTCCAGATACACTATATAGCCAAAAGTATTGGGACGCCTGCCTTTACACACACATGAACTTTAATGGCAGCCCAGTCTTAGTCTGTAGGGTTAAAATTTGATTTGCCCCACCCTTTGCAGCTAGAACAGCTTCTGGGAAGGCTGTCCACAAGGTTTAGTCTGCCTATGGGAATGTTTGATCATTCTTCCAGAAGTGCATTTCTGAGGCCAGGCACTGATGTTGGATGAGAAGGCCTGGCTTGCAGTCTCTACTCTAATTCAGCCAAAGGGTGTTCTATCGGGTTGAGGCCAGGACTCTGTGCAGGCCAGTCAAGTTTCTCCACCCCAAACTTGCTCATCCATGTCTTTATGGACCTTGCTTTGTGTACTGGTGTGCAGTCATGTTGGAACAGGAAGGGGCTTTCCCCAAACTGTCCCCACTAAGTTGGGAGCATGAAATTGTCCAAAATGTCTTGGTATGCTGACGCCTTAAGAGTTCACTTCTCTGAAACTAAGAGGCCAAGCCCAACCCCTGAAAAACAACCCCGCACCATAATCCCCCTCCACCAAATCATTTGGACCAGTGCACAAAGCAAGGTCCATAAAGACATGGATGAGTGATTTTGGGGTCATGGAACTTGACTGGCCTGCACAGAGTCCTGACCTCAACACAACAGAACACCTTGGGGATAAATTAGAGAGGAGACTGTAGGTCAGGCCTTCTCATCCAACATCAGTGCCTGACCTCACAAATGCACTTGGAAGAATGGTCAAACATTCCCATAGACACACTCCTAAACCTTGTGGACAAGAAGAGTTGAAGCTGTTATAGCTGCAAAGGGTGGGCCAAATGAGTTTTGAACCCAATACTAATACTGGGATGCCATTACAGTTCATGTGTGTTTAAAGGCAGGCATCCCAATACTTAGGCCAATATACTGTATATTGCTTGTGACACTGAGCATGGCTATGGACTTAGGGCTGGTTCACACCACAGAGATGCAGAGCACATGTGTGGGGTTGCCTGGTGGCTTAGTGGGTAGCAGTTCTGTCTAGCAGCACCTGAGATATTGGTTTAATTCCCCAACATGCTAATACTTGTGTTGAAGTTTATATGTTCTCCCTATGTGGGTTTCTCACCACAATCTAAAGAC
Source organism: Lithobates clamitans (assembly GCA_037952925.1). NCBI lineage: Eukaryota > Metazoa > Chordata > Amphibia > Anura > Ranidae > Lithobates > Lithobates clamitans. Next base: position 9,207,578 of record JBBGZY010000306.1, on the reverse strand, counting down.
ATGCTGGCATCCTATTTGTCTCCTGTCGAAATAAGTTCTAATGTAAGAACATTAATTTTGGACTTTATATTGGAAGCTCATTGCAGCCAGGGACTGATGTTAATGTTTATTAGCACTAATCATGCCCAGGGACTTGGACATTTCAAATTTTAGGGTTTACACTGCACAGGTACATATGCTTAGAAAACTGTTGCTTTGTTTATGTGGATGCAAATGGACTTTGGTCTTTGTCCTGTAGTTGGAGATTTGATGCACATAGCCAAGGGCTAACAGAGTTGCGAACACTATTATGTGTTCCTGTCCATCAGGTGCAATCACTTTAGACATACATGAAGAGACAGATTGAAAGATACTGGTGGGCGTGTACTTCTATTGGGTGTGTCAGTATGCTAACGATACAACCTCTCTTATATAAAGGCCTGCAGTAGGGGGTTCGTTTGGCCTGAGAAGGTCAGGTTTTTTGCTGTGATTTGTAGGGGAGAAGGAATGATATTGGGAGATTTGATGAAATTCTTGTGCATTTTTTTCAATCAAAAGTGGGTTTATGTGGCCATGCTGTCAATGTTGTGTGTGTATTGTTCCTGTCTGATCATTGAAACATTGTTTGGAAGCATCTGCTGACCTACTTTTTTTTTTTTTAATCTCGTTTAATCGTGTACACCGAAATGCAGCTTCCAGCAGAACATGGTCACCAATGTATGTATGTGTGGATTGTGGGCTGGTGGTGGGTGTTTTGAATAAGTCTTTTGTAATATTATGTGGGAATGCTTTGTAAGAATGACTGTTAAGTATGTTTCTATAATCTTGCAGATAACAATGTGATGTGTTGCCCATTATACACAGAAATTAAAGCTGTGTCCACTCTAAAGTTGTCTAATTTTAGATTGTAAGCTCCTATGAGCAGGGCCCTTAAAATCCCATTGCTAAATGTAGCACCATATATCCTGTCCAAAATTTTTTGAAGCTAGTAAATTAATGTAATTTTTTGTTTTTCTGTTGGTATAATAAAAGTACATTACTGAGCCTTGTGGTGTTTTGGTTTTTTTTTTTTTTTCTTCTACTTTCTTCTCTTTAGTTTGTGGGTGGTGGTTCTGGGAAAGTGCAATCTCTTATATTTTATTTCAATATGTATTTGTGCACCAAACTAATCTCTTTTGCCCTGGTTCACATTGATGCTACTTTGAAATCGCGCTACTTCACTTGAAGTAGCACGATTTCAAAGTAGCAAGGTCAGCGTGATTTTAGGTGCTACTTGATAGACATCCGTGTGGCTTCATACACAAATGTCTATTGAAGTCGCACCAGAAATCGGCAAAAGTAGTGCAGGAACTACTTTAGCAAATTGGTGCGGTGCCACAAAAAAAGTTGCATCGATTGGAACAGTGCCATTGCTGCCAATAGTCATGCGATTTGATCTCTCAAATTGCATGACAAATTGCTCCAATGTAAACCTAGGCTTCTGCACACCTGCAAGTAAATGATAAAGGTAGAATCTTTATATATAACAGCTGTGGAGAATTGCAGGTAATGAATTCAGCTGGTGGATAGGCAGTGTTTGTGTCAGCTTTAGTTCACATTGGTGCGATTTGACATGTCAAAGCGGTGACAATTGCACTGTTTTAATTGGTGTGACTTTGGGGTGCAATTTGTATTGATATCAGTGCAGAAACCTGCACAGATGTCTCTGAAATTGCCCCTGCAGTCGGGACTGACATGCGGGAATGAAAGTGTGTGATTTCAGCTGAACGATTTCCTCCTGCTGCTAACCCAGGGACACCATTTCTTATCGAACGCCTTTAAATATCATAAGTAGAAATACAAATTTGCATATCTGCAAATAAACAAAAATAATAAAATTCTAATAGTGGTTGCGATCAAATATTTGCAGCAGCGATCAAAAGAGTGTAGTTTCGCCTTCTGACCCAGAAATAAGTCATTGTAATCACCCAGAAGTCCCTGTGCTGGTCAAGATCTCCATCTAGGTGGACATGGCGAGGTCCCTCTTTAGCAAAGAGGAAGTGCGGCTCATTTTCCGGATAAGGGTAAGATATGTACTTGTGCTTAATCAATGCCGGGTGGATTTGGTAGTTAGATTTGGTGTGGGTGGGGTTCATTGATTTGTTTGGCATCCCCACACATTTGCTTCTGGCCCCTGTGCACACATCACTTCCTGCATTTGTTCTGCTGATGTAAATGCAAGTATAAATGAGAGCTCCTCTCTATTAAAATATATATGACTTGTTTCACAGTTGGGCGACTTTGGACTTCCGAGTTGCTTGACAAGTTGTACCCCCATGATTCTTAATGAGAACTAGGGATAGGCCGAACATCCCCCCTGTTCGGTTCGCAGCAGAACATGTGAACAGACAAATAAATTAAATAAATTTGTGCGAACACCATTAAAACGGCTTCCCGCCTGCCATACGCCAAATGATGTCCTCGGCTTTGAGCGGGGATATCTGAGTGATGCCTGTAGCTACAGACATCATCCAGATATCTTTTAGAGCCTGCGAATCTGCATACCATAAGAATGATCATAGTGGCTGTTCCACTGCTTGATCATTCTAAGAGGAGGCGAGAGGGGACGTCCCCCCCTCCCGCCACCCTCCGGTGCTTGTACCGACTTACCGCTACGATCGGTGAGTCGGTCACAGGATCTGCCAGCCCCGTATGTTTAGCATAGAGATTTCTGGTGGACCAGATGGTCGCCGGAATCTCTATGATCGTTCGGAGGCCGGGCATGATGTTATGACGTCACTGTGAAAAACAGCAAGAAGCGCCAATCTAAGTGCAGTATTATGTAACTTTAATAAAATGATGAACGGACAAACAGCCAAATGGCTACTCACAAAATTAAAATGGTTTAAGGCAAGGATAGGTGGTGAGTCCAGGGACGTCCTCCTAAGATGTGGGCAAAGTGCCTGATGCAGGTTCTCCTGGAAGCGCGTGTCCACATGAAGATGTAGAAGTGGTCACCGGGGTCACCGCTGGGCGTTGGACTACAAACGATGGAAGTGTCCGCAAAAAACAGCCGGCATCTGAGGGGACATGAAGAGCCAGAGCCGTCGCGGTGGACGGAAACCGGAAGACCTGTGTGGAACGCAGAGCACTGGTCCAGAAACCAACGAAAGCGGATGTGACGTATGGACGTGTCGGATGACGCGTTTCAATGCTTCCGCATTTTCTTCAGATCCGATTGGCCAAAAACAACAAGTGTCCTTATATGGGAGCTGGGAAATCAGTAACTAGGCAACAGCTAAAAACAAAAACAGGTTGTACTGAATAGAGCAATGGGATGAGAAGATTAACTCAAAAAACACCAAAAAATGTGAAAATAAGATATAAAAGGTAGAAAATAGTGGAAAAAAAGGGGAAAAAAAAGGGAGGAAAAAGGACAAAATAAGAATGAAAATAAAAATAAAAATAAAAATAAAAATAAATGAAAATAAAAATAAAAATAAAAATAATAATAAAAATGAAAATAAAAATAAAATAGAAATAAAAATAAAAATAAAAATGAAAATGAAAATAAAAATAAAAATAGAAATAAAAATGCAAATAAAAATAAAAATAAAAATTAAAAATAAAAATAGAAAATAGAAATAAAAATAAAAAATAAAAAATAATAAAAATAAAAATAAAAATAAAAATAAAAATAGATATAGATATAGATATAGATGAAGATAAAAATAAAAAGAAAGATAAAAGAAAAATAAAAGAAAAATAATAATAAAAAAAATTATTAGTGTAGAATAATTAGAGAAAACCAGAAATATAATGCAAAGTATATCACAATTATAAGAAAAATATGTATATGTCAAAAAACGTAAAAAAACGTAAAAAAATTATAAAAAAAGTTATAGAAAATAAGGAGAACTATATAAAGTGCATACATATGAGAACACCTAGACGAAACATCTATATACAAATGGAAGAATATAATAATCTTTAACATAAGAAATTGTAAAAACCAGAACTAAAATGTGTGTATAAAAGTATACGCCCCCATGTATACACACACATAATAGAAATATAATTGTTAATAAATACAAGACGGAGTGAGAGAAAAAAAAAAAATAATACCCAAAGCTGACTAAAACCAAGTGTGGCTATAGGTTGGGAGAGTATAGCCTAGATTGAGAGGGAAAGATAATATGTATAAAATTACAGTAAGGAAGGGAATAAATGGTGATGATAATAAGAAAAAAAAAAAAAAAAAAAAGGACTAACATAAGTCCTAAAACTAGGTCATACGGAACTAGATGACTGTATTGATCTCTATGTCTTCGTTGAGACCATTGGGTGCCAGACTGTTTAAAGTAAAAATCCAGAAAGTTTCTTGCCTGCAAAGGCGCTGGAATCTTTCTGCAGGGGTGAATATGTCTGGTATAGATTCGATGACCCACACATTTAGATCTGCAATGTTTTGTTGGTGGTGAGTAGTAAAATGACGAGCGGTACTGTATAGGGGGTTGTTAGCCTGTACCGCTCTTCTGTGTTCCCCAAACCTGGCCCGTAGGGTCCTGATGGTTCTGCCTACATACAACAGCCCGCATGGACAGGAAATACAATATATAACATAAGTGGTGGAACAATTGAAAAATGATTTTAAGATGTATTGGTTACCATTGGTATAGAAAGATTTCTGCCCATGTGTGACATGGGAGCAAGTAAGACATAATGCTTTCTTGCATCGGTACATGCCTAACAATGGAATGAGAGTAAGTTGTTTAGAAATGGATGATGTTTTCTGAACTGGGATTTTGCTGGGAGCAATCTTAGTCTTGACATTGGGCGCCCTCCGGTAAGCAAACTGAGGAACAATGGTTAAGGAAGGTGCTAGGTGAGGATCTTGAGCTAGAATCGACCAATGTTTTTTTATGATCCGTTCCATTCTTTTATGGCTGGAGTGGAACTGAGTGATGAATCTGGTGGTGGGTTCTGTTTTCTTAGTCTTAGGATTAGGTAAAGTGTCAGTCAGATAAAAGGAGGCTGCTTCGTTGATGGTGCTAAGGGGATAACCTTTATCTGTGAACTTTTTGGAAAGAGTAGTACATTGAGAACTGTAATCTTCCAGTCTGGTGCAATTTCTCCTGAGCCGATGGAACTGGCTCTTGGGTATGTTCTTAACCCACCTGGGGTGATGGCAACTGGAAAAATGTAAGAAAGAATTTCCAGCAGTGGGTTTAGTAAAATTTTTTGTTGCAATCTGGTCATTTATGTGGAACAATTCCAAATCTAGAAAGCATATTGATTCTGGATCCATGGTCGATGTAAATGATAGGCCAAAGGAATTGTTATTGCAATGGGCAATGAATTCTAGCACAGAACTAGGGGGGCCGTCCCAGATGATAATAATATCATCTATGTAACGGCCATAGAAGACCAGGTGTGCAGAGAAGGGATTATTTTCCCAAACACACCTGGTCTCCCATAGTCCCATGGTCAGGTTCGCATAGCTGGGCGCAAAATTTGCGCCCATAGCTGTCCCCTGTTTTTGTAGATAAAATTGACCGTCAAAAGTAAAATAATTATGTTCTAAACAAAACTTGGTAGCAGAGATGATAAACTCAATCTGCGATGGATTAAGCAAGGGGTTGGAATGAAGGTAGTGGGAAATGGCTTGAAGGCCTATTTCGTGAGGTATGGAGGTGTAAAGTGAACAAACGTCCAAAGAGACCCAAAGGTACGAAGACTCCCATCTGTAGGGATGTAAAAGATCGATCAAGTGGGTACCATCTTTAATGTAAGAAGGAAGGGACTGGGCCAATGGCTGTAAAAACTGGTCAATATAAAGGGAGTAGCTGGTGGTAATGCTGTTCATGGATGCTACTATGGGACGACCTGGTGGCTTATTAGGATCTTTGTGTATCTTCGGTAGATGGTACAGGTAAGGGACCTGGAAAAATGGTTTGAGAAAAAATGATGCTTCAAGTTTGGTCAAAATTCCCTGTCCAAGTGCTGATGTGACTAGAGTCTTAGATTCCTCAATGAATTTGGCTAATGGATCTGTTTTCAATTTCTCATAGGTATGAGTGTCCGATAGAAGACGATATGTCTCCTGAAGATAATCGGATCTATTCTGTATTACGATCCCACCCCCTTTATCAGCAGATTTTATAATGATATCCAAATTGGTGCTGAGTGATTTTAATGCTGTAAGTTCTTGGGGATTGAGATTACGAGTGGAGAATGGGTTTTTGGAAGATTCAGAAGCACAAAGACCCAAAAGGTCCTTATAGACAACTTCGTAAAAAGTTGTCAAAAAAGGGCCTTTTGATTGGGTGGGGTTAAATACAGATTTTGGTCTGAAAGAAGTGTGTTGTATAGGCACAGTTGGTTGAGAATATTGGGACCATGCTACCAGGTCATCATCCTCATTGATGTTCCATAGTTCACATAAATCAAGAATGGCTTGTTTGTCCACTGAACTATCCAATGAGAATGACGGATCCTCGGGCACAGGAGTCACTGTAGTGGAGATATTTTTGTCCTTGATATTGAAATGTCTTCTAAGTGTGAGGTCACGAATAAATTTATTTAAATCCTTGAATAAGGTGAATGGGTTGGGAGGAGTGGTGGGGGCAAAATTAAGACCTCGAGATAACAGTGAAGTTTCATATTCATTGAGATTATACGAGGATAAATTAAAATTTTTTATAGTTTCCGCACTTTGAGTGGGCGGGATGATTCTAGAGTTACGATGTCCCCCTCGTCTACCTCTTCTACGTTTTTTCTTTTGGGTTGGAATGGGATTGGGCTGGATGAGGGGGTCTGGACTAAAAAAGAGGAGGTCAACTTTTCAGGGGAAGAGTGTTCACTCACCCTGATATCTTTTGTGGGATTTGGCTTAGTAGTGAGTGATGGGCAAACAAGATTAGTGACAATAATCCCTTCTCTGCACACCTGGTCTTCTATGGCCGTTACATAGATGATATTATTATCATCTGGGACGGCCCCCCTAGTTCTGTGCTAGAATTCATTGCCCATTGCAATAACAATTCCTTTGGCCTATCATTTACATCGACCATGGATCCAGAATCAATATGCTTTCTAGATTTGGAATTGTTCCACATAAATGACCAGATTGCAACAAAAAATTTTACTAAACCCACTGCTGGAAATTCTTTCTTACATTTTTCCAGTTGCCATCACCCCAGGTGGGTTAAGAACATACCCAAGAGCCAGTTCCATCGGCTCAGGAGAAATTGCACCAGACTGGAAGATTACAGTTCTCAATGTACTACTCTTTCCAAAAAGTTCACAGATAAAGGTTATCCCCTTAGCACCATCAACGAAGCAGCCTCCTTTTATCTGACTGACACTTTACCTAATCCTAAGACTAAGAAAACAGAACCCACCACCAGATTCATCACTCAGTTCCACTCCAGCCATAAAAGAATGGAACGGATCATAAAAAAACATTGGTCGATTCTAGCTCAAGATCCTCACCTAGCACCTTCCTTAACCACTTCAGCCCCGGAAGGTTTTACCCCCTTCCTGACCAGAGCACTTTTTACAATTCGGCACTGCGTCGCTTTAACTGTTAATTGCGCGGTCATGCAATGGTGTACCCAAACGAAATTTGCGTCCTTTTCTTCCCACAAATAGAGCTTTCTTTTGATGGTATTTGATCACCTCTGCCGTTTTTATTTTTTGCGCTATAAACGGAAAAAGACCGAAAATTTTGAAAAAAAATGATATTTTCTACTTTTTGTTATAAAAAAAATCCAATAAATTCAATTTTAGTCATACATTTAGGCCAAAATGTATTCGGCCACATGTCTTTGGTAAAAAAAATGTCAATAAGCGTATATTTATTGGTTTGCGCAAAAGTTATAGCGTCTACAAACTAGGGTACATTTTCTGGAATTTACACAGCTTTTATTTTATGACTGCCTATGTCATTTCATGAGGTGCTAAAATGGCAGGGCAGTACAAAACCCCCACAAATGACCCCATTTTGGAAAGTAGACACCCCAAGGAAATTGCTGAGAGGCATGTTGAACCCATTGAATATTTTTTTTTTTTGTCCCAAGTGATTGAATAATGACAAAAAAAAAAAAAAATTACAAAAAGTTGTCACTAAATGATATATTTCTCACACAGGCCATGCGCATATGTGGAATTGCACCCCAAAATACATTTAGCTGCTTCTCCTGAGTACGGGGATACCACATGTGTCGGACTTTTTGGGAGCCTAGCAGCGTACGGGGCCCCGAAAACCAAGCACCGCCTTCAGGATTTCAAAGGGCATACATTTTTGATTTCACACCTCACTACCTATCACAGTTTTGAAGGCCATAAAATGCCAAGATGGCACAAAACCCCCCCAAATGACCCCATTTTGGAAAGTAGACACCCCAAGCTATTTGCTGAGAGGCATGTCGAGTCCATGGAATATTTTATTTTTTGACACAAGTTGCGGGAATGTGACAATTTTTTTTTTTTTTGCACAAAGTTGTCACTAAATGATATATTGCTCACACAGGCCATGGGCATATGTGGAATTGCACCCCAAAATACATTTAGCTGCTTCTCCTGAGTACGGGGATACCACATGTGTGGGACTTTTTGGGAGCCTAGCCGCGTACGGGGCCCCGAAAACCAAGCACCACCTTCAGGATTTCAAAGGGCATAAATTTTTGATTTCACACCTCACTACCTATCACAGTTTTGAAGGCCATAAAATGCCAAGATGGCACAAAACCCCCCCAAATGACCCCATTTTGGAAAGTAGACACCCCAAGCTATTTGCTGAGAGGCATGTTGAGTCCATGGAATATTTTATATTTTGACACAAGTTGCGGGAAAGTGACCATTTTTTTTTTTTTTTTTTTTTTTTTGCACAAAGTTGTCACTAAATCATATATTGCTCAAACATGCCATGGGCAAATGTGGAATTACACCCCAAAATACATTCTGCTGCTTCTCCTGAGTACGGGGATACCACATGTGTGGGACTTTTTGGGAGCCTAACCGCGTATGAGGCCCTGAAAACCAAGCACCGCCTTCAGGATTTCTAAGGGCATAAATTTTTGATTTCACTCCTCACTACCTATCACGGTTTTGAAGGCCATAAAATGCCAAGATGGCACAAAACCCCCCCAAATGACCCCATTTTGGAAAGTAGACACCCCAAGCTATTTGCTGAGAGGCATGTTGAGTCCATGGAATATTTTATTTTTTAACACAAGTTGCGGGAATGTGACAATTTTTTTTTTTTTTGCACAAAATTGTCACTAAATGATATATTGCTCACACAGGCCATGGGCATATGTGGAATTGCACCCCAAAATACATTTAGCTGCTTCTCCTGAGTACGGGGATACCACATGTGTGGGACTTTTTGGGAGCCTAGCCGCGTACGGGGCCCCGAAAACCAAGCACCGCCTTCAGGATTTCTAAGGGCATAAATTCTTGATTTCACTCCTTACTACCTATCACAGTTTTGAAGGCCATAAAATCCCAAGATGGCACAAAACCCCCCCAAATGACCCCATTTTGGAAAGTAGACACCCCAAGCTATTTGCTGAGAGGCATGTTGAGTCCATGGAATATTTTATATTTTGACACAAGTTGCGGGAAAGTGACAATTTTTTTTTTTTTTTTTTTTTTTTTTTTGCACAAAGTTGTCACTAAATGATATATTGCTCAAACATGCCATGGGCATATGTGGAATTACACCCCAAAATACATTCTGCTACTTCTCCTGAGTATGGGGATACCACATGAGTGGCACTTTTTGGGAGCCTAGCTTCATACGGGCCCCAAAATCCAATCACCGCCTTCAGGATTTCTAAGAGCGTTAATTTTTGATTTTACTCCTCACTACCCATCACAGTTTTGAAGGCCATAAAATGCCAAGATAGCACAAAACCCCCCAAAATGACCCCATTTTGGAAAGTAGACACCCCAAGCTATTTGCTGAGAGGCATGGTGAGTATTTTGCAGCTCTCATTTGTTTTTGAAAATGAAGAAAGACAATAAAAACATATTTTTTTTTTCTTTTTTCAATTTTCAAAACTTTGTGACAAAAAGTGAGGTCTGCAAAATACTCACTATACCTCTCAGCAAATAGCTTGGGGTGTCTACTTTCCAAAATGGGGTCATTTGGGGGGGGTTTGTGCCACCTGGGCATTCCATGGCCTCCGAAACTGTGATAGGCAGTGAAGAGTGAAATCAAAAATTTACGCCCTTAGAAAGCCTGAAGGCGGTGCTTGGTTTTCGGGGTCCCGTGCGCGGCTAGGCTCCCAAAAAGTCTCACACATGTGGTATCCCCGTACTCAGGAGAAGCAGCAGAATGTATTTTGGGGTGTAATTTCACATATTCCCATGGCATGTTTGAGCAATATATCATTTAGTGACAACTTTGTGCAAAAAAAAAAAAAAAAAAAAAAATATTTGTCTTTTTCCCGCAACTTGTGTCACAATATAAAATATTCCATGGACTCGACATTCCTCTCAGCAAATAGCTTGGGGTGACTACTTTCCAAAATGGGGTCATTTGGGGGGGTTTTGAACTGTCCTGGCATTTTATGCACAACATTTAGAAGCTTATGTCACACATTACCCACTCTTCTAAGCACTTGAAGACAAAGCCCTTTCTGACACTTGTTGTTTACATAAAAAAATAATTTTTTTTTGCAAGAAAATTACTTTGAACCCCCAAACATTATATATTTTTTTAAAGAAAATGCCCTACAGATTAAAATGGTGGGTGTTTCATTTTTTTTTTTCACACAGTATTTGCGCAGCGATTTTTCAAACGCATTTTTTGGGGAAAAAACACACTTTTTAAAATTTTAATGCACTAAAACACACTATATTGCCCAAATGTTTGATGAAATAAAAAAGATGATCTTAGGCCGAGTACATGGATACCAAACATGACAGGCTTTTAAATTGCGCACAAACGTGCAGTGGCGAAAAACTAAATACATTTTAAAAAGCCTTTAAAAGCCTTTACAGGTTACCACTTTAGATTTACAGAGGAGGTCTACTGCTAAAATTACTGCCCTCGATCTGACCTTCGCGGCGATACCTCACATGCATGGGGCAATTGCTGTTTACATTTGACGCCAGACCGACGCTTGCGTTCGCCTTTGCGCGAGAGCAGGGGGGGACAGGGGTGCTTTTTTTTTTTTTTTTTTTTTTTTTTATTAATTTTTTGATTTTTTATCTTATTTTTAAACTGTTCCTTTCATTTTTATTTTTTTTTTATCTTTTTTATTGTTATCTCAGGGAATGTAAATATCCCCTATGATAGCAATAGGTAGTGACAGGTACTCTTTTTTGAAAAAATTGGGGTCTATTAGACCCTAGATCTCTCCTCTGCCCTCAAAGTATCTGACCACACCAAGATCGGTGTGATAAAATGCTTTCCCAATTTCCCAATGGCGCCGTTTACATCCGGCGAAATCTAAGTCATGAAATGCTCGTAGCTTCCGGTTTCTTAGGCGATAGAGATGATTGGAGCCATTCTGGTCTCTGATCAGCTCTATGGTCAGCTGGCCGAATCACCGGCTGCATTCTCAGGTTCCCTGTTGGGACAGGAGAGTCAGAGAAAAACATGGAAGACGGTGGGGGGGGGGGAAATCCCTCCCACTGCTTGTAAAAGCAGTCTAGAGGCTAATTAGCCGCTAGGATTGCTTTTACATGAAAGCCGACCGCTGGCTGAAAAGAATGATACCAAGATGATACCTAAACCTGCAGGCATCATTCTGGTATAACCACTCAAAGTCCAGCAACATACCAGTACGTTGCTGGTCCTTGTATTGTAAACTTTTTTTTCATGCAGCCTGTGGGCTGAACGAAAAAAAGATATTGATCGGTGGGTATGCCCACCATTAGAATACCTCCCTTCATCCGCCCACTTCTAATGATGGGCATACATGCACCATTTATATATGCCGAAGCATGGGGGCATCCTCCCGCAAAAGGCAGGAGCAAATTGCTCCTCCACCCACTACTGCCCCCACGCTTCGGCATATATGCTGAAGTATGGAACTGTGGTGGTGAAATCACCTCCGACAGCGCTGGAGTCACGGCTTTATATATCGTTGGAGCAAACGCTGTTGCTGTCAAGATAAATAAATCCGCGCTGCAACTGAATGGCGTACCTGCTAAGCAAAAAAACAAAGTAACATTACAGTATAACAGTAATACTTACCATACCTGCAAAGCAAATACAAAAAAAACATAGTAAAAAATAAAACATTTAACGCAACCTGTGCCTACCTAAAATATATATATGCCGAAGCATGGGGGCATCCTCCCGCAAAAGGCAGGAGCAAATTGCTCCTCCACCCACTACTGCCCCCACGCTTCGGCATATATGCTGAAGTATGGAACTGTGGTGGTGAAATCACCTCCGACAGCGCTGGAGTCACGGCTTTATATATCGTGGGAGCAAACGCTGTTGCTGTCAAGATAAATAAATCCGCGCTGCAACTGAATGGCGTACCTGCTAAGCAAATGATGGTTAACAAAAAAACAAAGTAACATTACAGTATAACAGTATACCTTACCATACCTGCAAAGCAAATACAAAAAAAACATAGTAAAAAATAAAACATTTAACGCAACCTGTGCCTACCTAAAATATATATATGCCGAAGCATGGGGGCATCCTCCCGCAAAAGGCAGGAGCAAATTGCTCCTCCACCCACTACTGCCCCCACGCTTCGGCATATATGCTGAAGTATGGAACTGTGGTGGTGAAATCACCTCCGACAGCGCTGGAGTCACGGCTTTATATATCGTGGGAGCAAACGCTGTTGCTGTCAAGATAAATAAATCCGCTCTGCAGCTGAATGGCGTACCTGAAAACAAAAAAGTGGTTAACAATAAAAAAGTATAAAAAAATTGCATACCTATAAAGCAAACATGATAAAAACATAACAATAAAACATTGCAGTATAGAATACAATAAAAAAGAGCAGAACAATAGAGAGAGAATAGAGAGAGAGAACAATAAAACGACAACTATTTTTGGTTTTTTTATTTTATATTTTTTTTGTATTTTTATTTTTTTATTTTTTTTGTATTTTTTTTTTTTTTTTAACACTTTTTTTAGTAACTTTAACTTTTAACTGTAACTGTACCAGGTTTGGGTCTCTCAAAATGCGATGGCATCTTGGGAGACCCTGTGTTAGTGTGCCTAGTCTGTGCCGTGCTGAACCCTACGCTAATACTCCACTAGTGTATGGTAGCGTTCAAAACATTCACCAATGCATAGACCAGGATTGTCAGGACAGGAGGGACAACAATACCGGGTGTCACGCCTAAATCCGCGCTTGCTGCAGACACGACATCTTTTTTGGGGGGCTCGTTGGGTAGGGGTACTCTGGAGGACATAAGGAAAATGCCTCCCATGCAGCCGGCTTACTGCATTTGGATTGGGAAGGTGAGGTGGAGCACCATCTGGAAACAGAAGGGCTCTGACGATCTCTTCCTGGAATTTAAGGAAGGATCCAGTCCGTCCTGAAGCTCTGTATAGCACATGAGCATTCAGCAAAGCCAATTGAAATAAGTAAACAGACACTTTTTTGTACCAGCGTCTGGCCTTACGGGCAACTAAGTACGGCGCCAACAACTGGTCGTTGAGGTCCACCCCTCCCATATTAAGGTTGTATTCGTGGACACAGAGGGGTTTCTCCACAACACCAGTCGCCGTAGTTATTTGGGTCGTCGTGTCTGCATGAAGGGAGGTAAGAACGAAAACATTCTTATTGTCCCTCCACTTCATAGCGAGCAAATTATTATACTGCAAGCAGGCTCTCTCCCCCAGCCTAAGACGGGACTCTACAAGCCGCTGGGGAAAGCCCCGGCGATTAGGTCGCACGGTGCCACATGCTCCAATCTGATGATCAAACAAGTGACTAAAAAGTGGCACGCTCGTATAATAATTGTCCACGTACAAGTGGTACCCCTTTCCGAATAAGGGTGACACCAAGTCCCACACTATCTTGCCAGCGCTTCCTATGTAGTCAGGGCAGTTTATCGGCTCTACGCGACTATCTTTTCCCTCGTAAACCATAAATCTACATGTATAGCCTGTGGCCCTGTCACAGAGCTTATACATCTTGACCCCGTATCTGGCACGCTTGCTGGGAAGGTACTGTTTGAAGGACAAGCGGCCAGAAAACTTAATCAGGGACTCATCAACGCAGACAACTTGATGGGGGGTAAACAAGTCTGCAAAACGTTGGTTGAAGTGGTTTACGAGGGGCCGAATTTTGTAGAGCCGATCGTATGCAGGGTCTCCACGAGGACGACAGAGTTCATTGTCGTTGAAGTGCATAAACCGCAAAATCTGCTCGTATCGTGCCCTGGCCATGGAGGCAGAGAACACGGGCATATGGTGAATTGGGTCAGTGGACCAATATGACCGCAACTCACTCTTTTTGGTTATGCCCATGAGGAGGGAAAGGCCCAGAAAGGTCTTAAATTCGGAGACCGTAATTGGTCTCCAATCTCTGGCAAGGGTGGACTGGGGCATAGTGGCGATGTATTGACCAGCGTACAAATTGCTTTGGTCCACAATAGATCTATAGAGATCTTCGGTGAAAAACAGCGAATAAAAATCCAGTGGCGTAAAGTCAACTGTTTCCACCTGAATTCCGGGTTGGCCAGTGAAAGGGGGAAGTACGGGTGCTGCAGAAGTGGAAGGTTCCCAATTCGGATTGGCGAATGCAGCAGGAAGGGCACTATGGGCACGACGGGCCTGTGTTCGTCTTCTTCTTGGTGGCAGCGGGACACTACTACTGCTTGCCACCTCGCCAGCTTGAACTGCACTTATGGGACTCGCCACGTCACCACGTGATACTGCAGTGCTGGATGTACGACCAGGGTGTACTAGGCCGCTGGTGCTTGCCAGTTCACCAGAAGGAGTAGCGGCACTAGTACTTCTCTGCTCCATACGAGAGCCCTGCGGTTCTTGCACTTCAAGGACAGAAGAAGTTCGGGGTCTGGTACGCCTGACCCTAGCAGGGACCACAACTCCGTCGTCAGAGCTATCTGTCATGGAGCCGCTGTCCTCTACAGGTTCGTATTCTGAGCCTGAACTTGACAGATGAGTGACTTCCTCTTCACTATCTGTCATACTCAGAATCCTGTAGGCCTCTTCACTAGTGTACCTTGGATTTGCCATTTTGGCCTCTAAATTTAGGGGTACACTAGTGAGACTCACAGGCAAAAAAGCTCCTGACTGTTAGCGACTGTATCAAAATGCTACCAAAAAACTGTTAGCGATCGCAGGGATCAGGCCTGACTCTGCGACCGCTGCAGTTATGTGTGTTTAGTGTTTTGTAAGTGTCAGTTATCGATCGATACTGCACTTGGGTGGGCTGGGCTGGGCTGGGCGCAGGGGCAAAACGCAGGTGCTAGCAGGTATCTGGGCTGATCCCGCTAACACTGCGTTTCAGGGAACCCTAAACTGCTGGGGAGTATAGATCTGATCGGATCAGATATCGATCCGTTCAGATACTATAGCACTAAGGGAAGTGTATGCTGCGTGCGTGGGTTTTAGCGGTACTAGCGCTAACCTGACGCTGCCTGGGGCGACGCAGACCTTATCAGATCCTAAAAACTTAACTTCTATCACCGCCGGGCAATTAGGGGGTTAAACCTTTATAAGGTAATAAACGGCGGGTGCCCTAAAACTATAATAAACTATAATAAACTGTAATAAACTATAATAAACTACAAAAAACAAACTATCTAACCAGCGTCACCCGTAACACTTATACGGCGATCGCTGGTGAAAGGGTTAACTAGGGGGCAATCAGGGGGTTAAAACCTTTAGCAGGTAGTATATGGGGGTCCCTGTCGCTATAAAACACTGACAGCAAACCTATATACTCACCTCCCTAACTAGCGTCACCTGTGTCACTAATACAGCGATCAGAAAAACGATCGCTTAGCAACACTGGTGACGGGGGGTAATCAAGGGGTTAACTTTTATTAGGGGGGGTTAGGGGGTACCCTGGACCTAAGGGGGGGTACCCTAGACCTAAAGGGGGCTAACCTAACAGCCCTAACACTTATAACTGACAAACTGACACCAATGCAAAAAAAAAAAAACACTGCTATTGGTGTCAGAGTGACAGGGGGTACAGGGGGGTGATCGGGGGGTGATCGGGGGGTGACAGGGGGGTGAAAAGTGTGCCTGCGTGTTCTACTGTTAGTGTAGTGTTGGTGCGCTTACTTGGATGTCTTCTCTCCTCTGCGCCGGACGAAAAGACCGACACGAGGAGAGATGACATCACTTCCTTTCCCTCTGTTTACATTACAGAGGGAAAGGAAGCGTTTTCATTCGCCGGGAGCGATCGGGAGGGGGTGGCCATCAATGGATGGCCTCCCCCTCACCTCCCATCGCCCGCGAACGAGAGCCGACCGTCTATGGCACCGGGGGGGGGTCCGATCGGACCCCCCACCCGCGGGAGGCAGATCACGTATGGGTACGTGATTTTGCCTGCCCGTGCCATTCTGCCGCAGTATATATGCGGTAGGCGGTCGGCAAGTGGTTAACCATTGTTCCTCAGTTTGCTTACCGGAGGGCCCCCAATGTCAAGACTAAGATTGCTCCCAGCAAAATCCCAGTTCAGAAAACATCATCCATTTCTAAACAACTTACTCTCATTCCATTGTTAGGCATGTACCGATGCAAGAAAGCATTATGTCTTACTTGCTCCCATGTCACACATGGGCAGAAATCTTTCTATACCAATGGTAACCAATACATCTTAAAATCATTTTTCAATTGTTCCACCACTTATGTTATATATTGTATTTCCTGTCCATGCGGGCTGTTGTATGTAGGCAGAACCATCAGGACCCTACGGGCCAGGTTTGGGGAACACAGAAGAGCGGTACAGGCTAACAACCCCCTATACAGTACCGCTCGTCATTTTACTACTCACCACCAACAAAACATTGCAGATCTAAATGTGTGGGTCATCGAATCTATACCAGACATATTCACCCCTGCAGAAAGATTCCAGCGCCTTTGCAGGCAAGAAACTTTCTGGATTTTTACTTTAAACAGTCTGGCACCCAATGGTCTCAACGAAGACATAGAGATCAATACAGTCATCTAGTTCCGTATGACCTAGTTTTAGGACTTATGTTAGTCCTTTTTTTTTTTTTTCTTATTATCATCACCATTTATTCCCTTCCTTACTGTAATTTTATACATATTATCTTTCCCTCTCAATCTAGGCTATACTCTCCCAACCTATAGCCACACTTGGTTTTAGTCAGCTTTGGGTATTATTTTATTTTTTTTTTTTCTCTCACTCCGTCTTGTATTTATTAACAATTATATTTCTATTATGTGTGTGTATACATGGGGGCGTATACTTTTATACACACATTTTAGTTCTGGTTTTTACAATTATTATTAAAGATTATTATATTCTTCCATTTGTATATAGATGTTTCGTCTAGGTGTTCTCATATGTATGCACTTTATATAGTTCTCCTTATTTTCTATAACTTTTTTTATAATTTTTTTACGTTTTTTTACGTTTTTTGACATATACATATTTTTCTTATAATTGTGATATACTTTGCATTATATTTCTGGTTTTCTCTAATTATTCTACACTAATAATTTTTTTATTATTATTTTTCTTTTATTTTTCTTTTATCTTTATTTTTATTTTTATCTTCATCTATATCTATTTTTATTTTTATTTTTATTTTTATTTTTATTTTTATTATTTTTTATTTTTTATTTTTATTTCTATTTTCTATTTTTATTTTTATTTTTAATTTTTATTTTTATTTTTATTTGCATTTTTATTTCTATTTTTATTTTTATTTTCATTTTCATTTTTATTTTTATTTTTATTTCTATTTTATTTTTATTTTCATTTTTATTATTATTTTTATTTTTATTTTTATTTTCATTTATTTTTATTTTTATTTTTATTTTTATTTTTATTTTTATTTTCATTCTTATTTTGTCCTTTTTCCTCCCTTTTTTTTCCCCTTTTTTTTCCACTATTTTCTACCTTTTATATCTTATTTTCACATTTTTTTGGTGTTTTTTGAGTTAATCTTCTCATCCCATTGCTCTATTCAGTACAACCTGTTTTTGTTTTTAGCTGTTGCCTAGTTACTGATTTCCCAGCTCCCATATAAGGACACTTGTTGTTTTTGGCTAATCGGATCTGAAGAAAATGCGGAAGCATTGAAACGCGTCATCCGACACGTCCATACGTCACATCCGCTTTCGTTGGTTTCTGGACCAGTGCTCTGCGTTCCACACAGGTCTTCCGGTTTCCGTCCACCGCGACGGCTCTGGCTCTTCATGTCCCCTCAGATGCCGGCTGTTTTTTGCGGACACTTCCATCGTTTGTAGTCCAACGCCCAGCGGTGACCCCGGTGACCACTTCTACATCTTCATGTGGACACGCGCTTCCAGGAGAACCTGCATCAGGCACTTTGCCCACATCTTAGGAGGACGTCCCTGGACTCACCACCTATCCTTGCCTTAAACCATTTTAATTTTGTGAGTAGCCATTTGGCTGTTTGTCCGTTCATCATTTTATTAAAGTTACATAATACTGCACTTAGATTGGCGCTTCTTGCTGTTTTTCACATTGTTGTTTCAGAGTTGCCTGCTTCTACTCTCAAGTGAGCTGCCGCTGGTGTTTTTTTATCAGACTTTTAATTTCAGTGACTGTTTACATTTATTTTTATATATATACACATATATATGTATGTGTATAGTTTATATAATTTCTATAGACCATCACACCCTGGACAAAAAAATTTTTTTATATTCACTTTGGACTCTTTACATGCATGATTGTATGCTCTAGCGCCATTTCTCCTTTTTGTATACCTATATTCTTTTGAAGCATGTGCTAATGTGCTGCAGGCAGATCTTTCATGCTTTATTGTAGTTCTCTAGTGATTGATTCATTTATCTAATTGTTATTTTATTTATATATTCAGAGGTTGTTTTTTAGCACATTTCTTGCCACATTGATTGTATCATTTCATTTGTCATATGGATATCATAGAGCAACTAGAGACATACAAATATGTCTTATTAGATGAGTTATACACCATTTTTCCTTCTCACACTTTTTCCTCTTCTATCCATTCCCGCACTTGGCCTCTGTCCAAGTACAGGGATGCCTCCACCAAGATGAAACGTCTAGAAGACCTTGTCATTTCCGCCAATACCCAATGGTGGGACGGTTTCTTTTTGAAACAATATTTCAAATCCAAAATTTCCCCACGTGGACTCCGTATTTTGAAGGGCTGTGCCTTTCTGGATGAGGACCTCCGCATAGAATGGGAGGGGGTGGCGGAGTTCTGCACCCAGAAGTGGATACAGGTCCTCATCACCCACAGAGACAGACGCTATCTTGCCCTGCGTCAAAAAGCAGAGAAACTAGTTATAGATCTTTTGTCCCTTCACCCACAGTTACCTACTGCGTGGCTTAAAACTTTTAAGATCAATACCAAAAAAAGTGAGAATTCTTTAATTGAGAACAAATTAGGAAAACTTAGAAGAGATGTGGATGACTATTCCCACAATAGAGTTTTCAACTGGAAATCTA
Organism: Lithobates clamitans; assembly: GCA_037952925.1. NCBI lineage: Eukaryota > Metazoa > Chordata > Amphibia > Anura > Ranidae > Lithobates > Lithobates clamitans. The sequence goes on along the minus strand of JBBGZY010000306.1, from coordinate 9,187,995 downwards.
AACACATCCAGCCCCCCCCTCTTCTATCCCTACCACGCCCTATTCCCTCTCTCATTTCTGTACATACCTCAAGTTCACCTTCCTTACCTGACCCTATTCCTTCCAATCCACCACCTACATCTCCTCCTTTGGCTTCCCCCCTTCCGGTCACGGTTGATCACTCACCCTCTGCCTTATCTGTAGTTGATCATACCAATCAGGTTTCCCTCCATGATCCTGAATTCCATCCCCATCTTCCCTCTGATTCACTTTCCACTAATTTCCATCCATCTGTCACTAATCTTGTTTGCCCATCACTCACTACTAAGCCAAATCCCACAAAAGATATCAGGGTGAGTGAACACTCTTCCCCTGAAAAGTTGACCTCCTCTTTTTTAGTCCAGACCCCCTCATCCAGCCCAATCCCATTCCAATCCAAAAGAAAAAACGTAGAAGAGGTAGACGAGGGGGACATCGTAACTCTAGAATCATCCCGCCCACTCAAAGTGCGGAAACTATAAAAAATTTTAATTTATCCTCGTATAATCTCAATGAATATGAAACTTCACTGTTATCTCGAGGTCATAATTTTGCCCCCACCACTCCTTCCAACCCATTCACCTTATTCAAGGATTTAAATAAATTTATTCGTGACCTCACACTTAGAAGACATTTCAATATCAAGGACAAAAATATCTCCACTACAGTGACTCCTGTGCCCGAGGATCCGTCATTCTCATTGGATAGTTCAGTGGACAAACAAGCCATTCTTGATTTATGTGAACTATGGAACATCAATGAGGATGATGACCTGGTAGCATGGTCCCAATATTCTCAACCAACTGTGCCTATACAACACACTTCTTTCAGACCAAAATCTGTATTTAACCCCACCCAATCAAAAGGCCCTTTTTTGACAACTTTTTACGAAGTTGTCTATAAGGACCTTTTGGGTCTTTGTGCTTCTGAATCTTCCAAAAACCCATTCTCCACTCGTAATCTCAATCCCCAAGAACTTACAGCATTAAAATCACTCAGCACCAATTTGGATATCATTATAAAATCTGCTGATAAAGGGGGTGGGATCGTAATACAGAATAGATCCGATTATCTTCAGGAGACATATCGTCTTCTATCGGACACTCATACCTATGAGTAATTGAAAACAGATCCATTAGCCAAATTCATTGAGGAATCTAAGACTCTAGTCACATCAGCACTTGGACAGGGAATTTTGACCAAACTTGAAGCATCATTGTTTCTCAAACCATTTTTCCAGGTCCCTTACCTGTACCATCTACCGAAGATACACAAAGATCCTAATAAGCCACCAGGTCGTCCCATAGTAGCATCCATGAACAGCATTACCACCAGCTACTCCCTTTATATTGACCAGTCTTTACAGCCATTGGCCCAGTCCCTTCCTTCTTACATTAAAGATGGTACCCACTTGATCGATCTTTTACATCCCTACAGATGGGAGTCTTCGTACCTTTGGGTCTCTTTGGACGTTTGTTCACTTTACACCTCCATACCTCACGAAATAGGCCTTCAAGCCATTTCCCACTACCTTCATTCCAACCCCTTGCTTAATCCATCGCAGATTGAGTTTATCATCTCTGCTACCAAGTTTTGTTTAGAACATAATTATTTTACTTTTGACGGTCAATTTTATCTACAAAAACAGGGGACAGCTATGGGCGCAAATTTTGCGCCCAGCTATGCGAACCTGACCATGGGACTATGGGAGACCAGGTGTGTTTGGGAAAATAATCCCTTCTCTGCACACCTGGTCTTCTATGGCCGTTACATAGATGATATTATTATCATCTGGGACGGCCCCCCTAGTTCTGTGCTAGAATTCATTGCCCATTGCAATAACAATTCCTTTGGCCTATCATTTACATCGACCATGGATCCAGAATCAATATGCTTTCTAGATTTGGAATTGTTCCACATAAATGACCAGATTGCAACAAAAAATTTTACTAAACCCACTGCTGGAAATTCTTTCTTACATTTTTCCAGTTGCCATCACCCCAGGTGGGTTAAGAACATACCCAAGAGCCAGTTCCATCGGCTCAGGAGAAATTGCACCAGACTGGAAGATTACAGTTCTCAATGTACTACTCTTTCCAAAAAGTTCACAGATAAAGGTTATCCCCTTAGCACCATCAACGAAGCAGCCTCCTTTTATCTGACTGACACTTTACCTAATCCTAAGACTAAGAAAACAGAACCCACCACCAGATTCATCACTCAGTTCCACTCCAGCCATAAAAGAATGGAACGGATCATAAAAAAACATTGGTCGATTCTAGCTCAAGATCCTCACCTAGCACCTTCCTTAACCATTGTTCCTCAGTTTGCTTACCGGAGGGCCCCCAATGTCAAGACTAAGATTGCTCCCAGCAAAATCCCAGTTCAGAAAACATCATCCATTTCTAAACAACTTACTCTCATTCCATTGTTAGGCATGTACCGATGCAAGAAAGCATTATGTCTTACTTGCTCCCATGTCACACATGGGCAGAAATCTTTCTATACCAATGGTAACCAATACATCTTAAAATCATTTTTCAATTGTTCCACCACTTATGTTATATATTGTATTTCCTGTCCATGCGGGCTGTTGTATGTAGGCAGAACCATCAGGACCCTACGGGCCAGGTTTGGGGAACACAGAAGAGCGGTACAGGCTAACAACCCCCTATACAGTACCGCTCGTCATTTTACTACTCACCACCAACAAAACATTGCAGATCTAAATGTGTGGGTCATCGAATCTATACCAGACATATTCACCCCTGCAGAAAGATTCCAGCGCCTTTGCAGGCAAGAAACTTTCTGGATTTTTACTTTAAACAGTCTGGCACCCAATGGTCTCAACGAAGACATAGAGATCAATACAGTCATCTAGTTCCGTATGACCTAGTTTTAGGACTTATGTTAGTCCTTTTTTTTTTTTTTCTTATTATCATCACCATTTATTCCCTTCCTTACTGTAATTTTATACATATTATCTTTCCCTCTCAATCTAGGCTATACTCTCCCAACCTATAGCCACACTTGGTTTTAGTCAGCTTTGGGTATTATTTTATTTTTTTTTTTCTCTCACTCCGTCTTGTATTTATTAACAATTATATTTCTATTATGTGTGTGTATACATGGGGGCGTATACTTTTATACACACATTTTAGTTCTGGTTTTTACAATTTCTTATGTTAAAGATTATTATATTCTTCCATTTGTATATAGATGTTTCGTCTAGGTGTTCTCATATGTATGCACTTTATATAGTTCTCCTTATTTTCTATAACTTTTTTTATAATTTTTTTACGTTTTTTTACGTTTTTTGACATATACATATTTTTCTTATAATTGTGATATACTTTGCATTATATTTCTGGTTTTCTCTAATTATTCTACACTAATAATTTTTTTATTATTATTTTTCTTTTATTTTTCTTTTATCTTTATTTTTATTTTTATCTTCATCTATATCTATATTTATTTTTATTTTTATTTTTATTTTTATTTTTATTTTTATTTTTATTATTTTTTATTTTTTATTTTTATTTCTATTTTCTATTTTTATTTTTATTTTTAATTTTTATTTTTATTTTTATTTGCATTTTTATTTCTATTTTTATTTTTATTTTCATTTTCATTTTTATTTTTATTTTTATTTCTATTTTATTTTTATTTTCATTTTTATTATTATTTTTATTTTTATTTTTATTTTCATTTATTTTTATTTTTATTTTTATTTTTATTTTTATTTTTATTTTCATTCTTATTTTGTCCTTTTTCCTCCCTTTTTTTTCCCCTTTTTTTCCACTATTTTCTACCTTTTATATCTTATTTTCACATTTTTTTGGTGTTTTTTGAGTTAATCTTCTCATCCCATTGCTCTATTCAGTACAACCTGTTTTTGTTTTTAGCTGTTGCCTAGTTACTGATTTCCCAGCTCCCATATAAGGACACTTGTTGTTTTTGGCCAATCGGATCTGAAGAAAATGCGGAAGCATTGAAACGCGTCATCCGACACGTCCATACGTCACATCCGCTTTCGTTGGTTTCTGGACCAGTGCTCTGCGTTCCACACAGGTCTTCCGGTTTCCGTCCACCGCGACGGCTCTGGCTCTTCATGTCCCCTCAGATGCCGGCTGTTTTTTGCGGACACTTCCATCGTTTGTAGTCCAACGCCCAGCGGTGACCCCGGTGACCACTTCTACATCTTCATGTGGACACGCGCTTCCAGGAGAACCTGCATCAGGCACTTTGCCCACATCTTAGGAGGACGTCCCTGGACTCACCACCTATCCTTGCCTTAAACCATTTTAATTTTGTGAGTAGCCATTTGGCTGTTTGTCCGTTCATCATTTTATTAAAGTTACATAATACTGCACTTAGATTGGCGCTTCTTGCTGTTTTTCACATTGTTGTTTCAGAGTTGCCTGCTTCTACTCTCAAGTGAGCTGCCGCTGGTGTTTTTTTATCAGACTTTTAATTTCAGTGACTGTTTACATTTATTTTTATATATATACACATATATATGTATGTGTATAGTTTATATAATTTCTATAGACCATCACACCCTGGACAAAAAAATTTTTTTATATTCACTTTGGACTCTTTACATGCATGATTGTATGCTCTAGCGCCATTTCTCCTTTTTGTATGTTATGACGTCACGCCCGGCCTCTGTATTGAAAAAAAAATGGCGCCGCTTCGGCTGGGAAGCAGAGATCGTTTTTTGTTTTTTTTTTATTTCAGGCTTCTAAGCCTAGAGGGGAGATGTGGGGTCTTATTTACCCCACATCTCACTGTAAAGAGCACCTGTCATGCTTATTCCTATTACAAGGGATGTTTACATTCCTTGTAATAGAAACAAAAGTGATCAAAAATTTTTTTTGGGAAAAAAAGTGTCAAGCTAAAATAAAAAATGTAAAATTAACAATAAAAAAAAAAAAATAAGTCCCGCCCACATATGAAAATGTTGTTCAAACCACATATGTGAGGTGTCGCCGCGAACGTTAGAGCGAGAGCAATAATTTTGGTCCTGGACCTCCTCTGCAACTCAAAACATGTAACCAGTAACAATTTTTAAAGCGTCGCCTAAGGGGATTTTCAAATAGCGAAGTTTGGCGCCATTCCACGAGCGTGTGCAATTTTGAAGCGTGACATGTTGGGTATCTATTTACTTGGCGTAACTTCATCTTTCACATTATGCAAAAACATTGGGCTAACTTTCTTGTTTTTTTTTTTAAAGCCCAAAACTGTTTTTTTCCCCCAAAAAATGCATTCGAAAAATTGCTGCGCAAATACCGTGCTAGATAAAAAGTTGCAATGACCGCCATTGTATTCTCTAGGGTCTCTGCTAAATTTGGGGGTTCTATGTAATTTTCTAGCCAAAAAATTATGATTTTTACATGTAAGAGAGAAATGTCAGAATTGGCCTGATAGGCAAGTGGTTAAAGTCTATGGGATACGAACATGAATAATCAAAAGTGCTAATTTTAAAGGCTTATATGCATGGTATTGTCATAAAAAGTGTTTAGGGACCTGGGTCCTGCCCCAGAGGACATGTATCAATGCAAAAAAGTTTTAAAAATGGCTGTTTTTTCGGGAGCAGTGATTTTAATAATGCTTAAAGTGAAACAATAAAAGTGTAATATTCCTTTAAATTTCGTACCTGGGGGGTGTCTATAGTATGCCTGTAAAGGGGCGCATGTTTCCCGTGTTTAGTACAGTCTGACAGCAAAATGACATTTCAAAGGAAAAAAGTCATTTAAAACTACTCGCGGCTATACTGAATCGCCGGTGTCTTGCCGAGAAAGTTCCCTTAGCGGATAAGGTCCCCCCTGTACTGCGCAAGTGCTGCGCTTGCGCAGTACCAACGACTAGCAGCTGCCGAAAATAGCCAAAGATGAAAATCTTCAATCATTTGTACACGGCGCCTGCGCCCTGGGTCCAGACTGAAGCCCCACCATCCAAGTGGACCTAGAGGGGGAATAAAAAAGTGCCGAGCAAAGCGAGGCCGTGCCCGAAGCGTGGCGAGCGAAGCGAGCCCGCGGGAGACCCTCTTACAGGCGCCGTGTACAGCTGATTTCTTCTCTATTTCACTTCGGCTATTTCCGCCGGCTCCTACTGCGCAGACGCTGCGCCTGCGCAGTAGAGGGGGGTCCTTATCCGCCGTGAGGAACTTTCTCGGCGGCACACTGGCCCGACAATACACATAAAAGTTCATTGATAAAAACGGCATGGGAATTCCCCACAGGGGAACCCCGAACCAAAATTTTAAAAAAAATGACGTGGGGGTCCCCCTAAATTCCATACCAGGCCCTTTAGGTCTGGTATGGATATTAAGGGGAACCCCGGCCAAAATTAAAAAAAAAATTGGCGTGGGGTCCCCCTCAAAATCCATACCAGACCCTTCAGGTCTGATCGTGGATGCGGAGCGGCCCGAGGAAAGAAGATGAAGTGAAGATGGCGCCGCTGAGGAAGATGACGGACGAGAAGACCGGATGAAGAACCAGAGGAACAAGAAGAACCAGAAGAACAAGAAGAACCAGAAGAACAAGAAGAACCAGAAGAACAAGAAGAACCAGAAGAACAAGAACCAGAAGAAGAAGAAAATGGAGGAAGAAACCGAAGGAAGATAGATGAAAGAAGATAGAAAATAGAAGAAAGAAGAAGCATTTAAATAAAGGAAATGTCAAAAACTGTCTCTTGTCATTTTTAACATTTTTGACATTTTTTTGGTGAAATGGTAGGGGTACTTTTGTATCCCCTTACCATTTCACACAGGGGGGGGCCGGGATCTGGGGGTCCCCTTGTTAAAGGGGGCTTCCAGATTCCGATAAGCCCCCCGCCCGCAGACCCCCACAACCACCGGGCCAGGGTTGTGGGGATGAGGCCCTTGTCCTCATCAACATGGGGACAAGGTGCTTTGGGGGGCTACCCCCAAAGCACCCTCCCAATGTTGAGGGCATGTGGCCTGGTACGGTTCAGGAGGGGGGGGGCTCTCTCGTCCCCCCCTCTTTTCCTGCGGCCTGCCAGGTTGCGTGCTCGGATAAGGGTCTGGTATGGATTTTTGGGGGTACCCCACGCCATTTTTTTAAAAAATTTTGGCGCGGGGTTGCCCTTAAAATCCATACCAGACCTGAAGGGTCTGGTATAGATTTTGGGGGGGACCCCACGCCAATTTTTTTTTAAAATTTTGGCCAGGGTTCCCCTTAATATCCATACCAGACCTGAAGGGCCTGGTATGAAATTTAGGGGGACCCCCACCTCATTTTTTTTAAAATTTTGGTTCGGGGTTCCCCTTTGGGGAATTCCCATGCAGTTTTTATCAATGAACTTTTATGTGTATTGTCGAGCCGGCAATTCAGTATAGCCGCGAGTAGTTTTAAATAACTTTTTTTCCTTTCAAATGTCATTTTGCTGTCAGACTGTTCTAAACACGGGAAACATGCTCCCTTTTACAGGCATACTATAGACACCCCCCAGGTACGAAATTTAAAGGAATATTACACTTTTATTGTTTCACTCAAAGCATTATTAAAATCCCTGCTCCCAAAAAAACGGCCGTTTAAAAAAAAAAAATTGGCATTGATCCATGTCCCCTGGGGCAGAACCCGGGTCTCCAAACACTTTTTATGGCAAAGAACTTGCATATAAGCCTTCAGTGAGAACTTTGGATTTTGCAGGTTCGAGCCCCACTGACTTCCACTATTCCAGCATATGTGATCTGACAGGCATTATTGCCGCAATAGCGCTGCTTTCCATTTGCATTAGCGCTGACTTTCTGAGAGTTGAAGTCTTCCTGGCCTTTTTTGACAGTTATTTTTTGGTACTGCAGGAGAATTTTTTGGCGCTATAGTAAATGACCCCCACTGAATTTATTGGCGTATAACACTCACTTTTTCATCATGAAAATCGGGTGCAAATAGCGTGTGCGTGTTATACGCCAATACTTTAATTTTAGCTGCCTCAGAGGGGACAGGGGGGGGGCAGGACGAGCGCCGTCAGATTACATACAGCGAGAATCTCCTGTTTACTTGGCGGTATCTGTAATAAGAAGTCCCGTCTCTTGGGCCGCCTTTGCACCACTGTTCTGTCTATCATAGGAGATTCTCACTGTATGTAATCTGACGGCGTTCGTCCTGCCCCCTCTGGGCTGCAGATGGGCATCGATCAAGCTGCACTGATGGCAATGGTGAGGCTGCTGCATTGATGGCAATGGTGAGGCTGCTGCATTGATGGCAATGGTGAGGCTGCATTGATGTGGACTGATGAGGCTGCATTGATGGCACTTGTGAGGCTGCAGATGGTCATTGATCAGGGTGCATTGATGGCAATGGTGAGGCTGCAGATGGGCACTGACCCTTATTTTGCTTCAAAGTTCCTTATTTAAAATGTAAGTTTCTTTCCTGAAACTTCCCTCTTAAAATGAATGTGCGTGTTATACGCCTGTGCGTGTTATATGCCTGTGCGTGTTATACGCCGATAAATACGGTAATTGTAAGTTGTGACAAGCTTTATGAAGATCCTAAAGGATTTTTAGATCAAGAACATTTTTTTTTGTTTGTTTCAAAAAGTTTTTATCTTAAAAGAAGAATAAGTTGTACAGGTGATATAACAGTACATCTTTGAATCTTTTACAAGAACATCTTTAAACCGTACAATGAGCAGGAAAACTTAGCACTAATAGGGATAATGTTATCCATAGTTGTATATATGTAAATAGTGGAAAAATTGTCGTTTATTCGTACCTCAACAAAAATATCTCCTACTGAACACTTACAAAATTCTAATAACCTTTAACTAACCCGAGGAATTCTCAACAAAGTAAAAGGTGTTTGATGTACATATGCATCAATATGCAATAATATTCCAAGGGACAGCCAGTAATCAATACCGCTAGGTGAATCAAGGAAAAATCTCTCCTTACCCACGCACCCCTAATGGGAGCAGTCTGTGCGAGGGGGGAGGGAAATGATTGCCAATTGTGAGACAATATCAGTGTTGGTCCACCATGCGGTCCTGAGGATTCTTTAGAGTTTGTTCAATAAATATTATTTCCATATATGTAAAAATGTAAGGATGATAAGTGGGGTAAGAGAAGCTAGAAATGTGGACGGTAGCAGTCTAGGGTGTGAAGGAAAAACTAAGTGAAGATGGACTGGGTGTGTTCCCCTCGTATGCTTTGTATGGTGTGAGCTCCATGATGAGTGGAGAAAGGGATGGCATGCGTAATGCGGGGGAGGAGAAATTGAACAGGCTTATGAAGAAGGCAGACACGGCAGTCATGGCGGACACTCGGACTATATCCTGAATTAGATACTTTATGGGATGGGACAGTTTGATTCCAGTGGGGATCTGGGTTGTGGCTCAATAAGAAGTGTCTGAAACTCTGGGGAGTCTCGAAAGTGTATCCAACAAGCCCATGTTTTGTGAAATTTTGTAGGGTTGTCCTTCGCTTGGTGTATTAAGTCTTCCATCTCAGCTATCTTATCTACATGTTTCAGCCAATCAGATATATTGGGCGGGGTCATGTTTCTCCAAAACAATGGGATAAACTGTTTAGCTGCGTTAACGAGGTGAAGCATAAGGGACTTCCTGTATGTAGATTGTGGTAGAGATGTGTGGTGTCAAGAAAATTTTTATGAGCCTTTTCAAGAGTTCAGATTTGAGTCAACAGGTCATTGATTTCTTTAGATCTCCGCTTTTTTTCACCATCCCACTTTTTATAAAAAATCCTCCCATTAGGGCTTTATGAGTATTTCATAAAGTAAAGTCATCAATCTCTGGAGAGTCATTAGAGTGGAAAAGGGCATCTAATTCACTTTTGATTTTGTCCATGTAGCATAGTTTATGTAATAAGACAGACTTAAATCTCCTAATAGAGGTATTTTTTTTTTAAACGGAGTAAAGAACAACTACAGAGATTGGGGAATGATGGCTGATATCTGCCTTTGGAAAATGTTGAAGTGTGTTTCATCCTCAAGGAACAAATCACTCTTACAGAAAAGTTGCCATTGTGAGAAAAAAGTATAGTCTTTTTGGCCTCCGTGAAGGCATCTCCAAGCATCATATATTTCTTCTGATTCTGGAGTGGAGGACAGGGTGGCCAAGCATTTGCGAGTCTTATTGGAGGTATCTAAATGAGAGTTCACAATATTGTTAAAGTCCAACATTTTGGTTAATGTTGAGAACATACAGTTTATGCTAACCAGCATAAGAAGCTTATTAACGGTTGTTGCTGTCAGAATAAGAAATCTAGGGTAAAGTGCAGTGAGTTTCTGACCACAATCACCACTATCTTTGTTTTGTTATCAGTGTTAGCAAAAAAATAGTGGGCAAAACTTGGGTGTTTACATATAGCTATAAATAAGAAGTGGCGCTTAATCCTGATAGTGCAATCATGAAAAATCATATGGTTAATGATGTGGCATTAAAACAATTAAACATGCAGTGAATAAAATATGAGCAAAATATAACATAAAACAATATAGAATTTGTTTTCTTTATATAAAATCAACACATTTATTAAGTGTACATTAAAAACATATATAGCATCACAACCAGTATCATTGAACAGGGTTCACAGACCTTATTTTATCTCAATAACCACATGTTAGCTCAACACGTTTTGAATGTTGGTGGATCTTGTGAACAGGATCTGTCAGGGAATCCATGTGAGATGTCTGGTGCACAGATATGCACATGGTACTTCCGACAGAAAGGTGACTAGGTGCATGCAAAAATGCATACTTGCTCACGCGCATGCACATGCACAATTCTTGTTGGCAGACTATTTAAAGCATACTCATGCCCATGTTCTGTGCTGACTGATCTTCAGCTGTTCCCTGTGTCATGCGTTTATCCTGTATGATTCCCTTGTTATTGGCCCGGCTTGTTCCTGACCTGATCTTGGATTCTGATCCTGACTTGTTGCTAGTTCCTGACCCCGCCTTTTTTCCTGACCCTGGCTCTGTTCCTGACCCTGGCTCTGTTACTGACTTTGGCTCTGCTCATGATTTGGTACCTCACTGCCAACCTGTTGATGACCTTGGCTGTTTCTGTGAACCTGCTTCTCTCTCTGATTCTGGCTTTCTGTCCTACTTGAGTGCCTGCCTGGCTGTCTGCTGCACAAGGTCTGTGCACTGCTGAGTGTTCCTGCCTCAAGAGAGCTACACATCAAGCTTCATGGCCAAGTCACACATCCTGAACCTACAGTGCAAGCGGAGGGCCACGTTAACCTGGGCTAAACTACCTAACACAGCTACTGTTCCTGACTCATTGGCCCATCAGTCTTCTTGGGACTGCATCTCCTGCTGCAAGTTCACTTATCAACATCTGCTGGCACACATGTTCCTCCTTTCCCTCTGTTCCACTTCCAGTGGGGCCTGGGCTGGAGATACAAGAGAGGCCGACCTCGTCATTTCAGTCTCTTATCAGGTATGTGACAGTATCTGTATAGTAGAACCCAGTGTCAGAAAATCATAAGGTTTTATTACGGTTTGCTGGAACAAAGATTATTCCTTCTAGAGAAGGGGGACAACAAGATGATATTCTGGATACAGCTAGCCTAACAAATAGTCATGTAAATTGTCTCACCAGCAACCAAACGCCAAAAAGGGTAGCAAATATGTTCATGCAAAGATTAATTATAGTACTCTGGATCCCTGGGTGAGTCCAATAATTCATACAAATAGTTTATCAACAATTTAAGATATTGCACCATAGTATGATATGCATAGTCCAAATAATCAACAATAAAGGAAGCACCTCAAACAAGTCCCTCTGACATCTTCCACCTAACTCCAGATACTTGGAAGTGGCTTCAGACTTACAAAGAGTATCAAAGCAGGATAAATAACCTCTAAATCAAGAAATATGACACTAGTATCCAGGAGTCACATCCCCAACAGTTACCTAATAGGGATGGGCCGAATCCCCCCCAGTTCTGTTCGCACCAGAACACCTCAAACAGGCAAAAAGTTCCAGCAAACATGCAAACCCTATTAAAATCTATGGGACACCAACATGAAAAATCAAAAGTCCTCTTTTTAAAGGCTTATATGCATGTTATTGCCATAAAACGTGCAGTGATTTTAATGATACTTAACCACTTCCGGACTGCCCGCCGTCATTTTACGTTGCTACTTTGAAGAGGAGTTCCATTGTCATGGCAGCGGCTAGCTGCCATAACCTCAGTATCCTCTTCTTCAGTGGGTGGTGCGCTTCAAGATAAAAGTGGCCTCTGCAGGGGATTCGCTTTGAGATCACTTTTATCAGTGCCCTCCACCGTTTACCAGAGCTGTCGGTAGTGGCGGAGGTGATCGAGTCCTGTCCCTGGCTTTGCATGGAGATGAGTAAGGGGAAGATGGCCCCACCCATCTCCATACCACTGCAGGGTGGAAGCAGCATGAAAACGTCACTCCCGCCCATAGCTCTTAAATGGACTTTTTTTTTTTTCTTAAATGCTTGTAAGACCGCTGCACAAATGTTGATGAGAACAAGTGCCTCTTTCCGACAACCCTGGCTGGTGGTTGTTGGGGTCTGCAATCGGAATCTAGAAGTCCCCTTTAACAAGGGGGCCCCTCAGATCCCACCCCCTTTCATTGTACCCCTACCCATTCATGTTGTTTGGCTTTTTTTTTTCTGCTACATATCTTTGGTAAAAAAAAACCAAATTGGTTGTATTAATTTAGTCTGTGTGAAAATTGTCATATTAACAAGTTATTTCTCACCCACAGCGTATGTATACTTCCAATTGCACCCCAAAATATATTTTCTGCTACTCATCCCCAGTATGACGATACCTCATGTGTGAGACTTTTACACAGCCTGGCCACATAGAAATCCCCAAAATGCAGAGAGCACATCAGGCGTTCTAGGAGCATAAATTACACATCTGATTTAATTTCTACCTATCAAACTTTTGAAGGTCCTAGAGCACCAGGTCAGTGGCATTACCCACAAAATGACCCCATTTTGGAAAGAAAACACCCCAACACATATTCTTTGAGGCATGAGCTGCAAATAGGTACTTGGGTACTCTGATGGGCTGCAGATAGGTATTTGGGTACTCTGATGGGCTGCAGGAGGGAGTGAGTGTCCCTGCTGGTGTCATTTTACAATGTGTCTGTAAGGAAGTGGTTAAAATCCATACCAGACCCAAAGGGTCCACCCCACGCTGTTTTTTCCCGAATTTTTTTTTTTTATTTTACATTCTTTTTTGTACATTACATTTTTTTTAAATTTAGCTCTCAGCGGGGAAGCCTTAACAACCTATGGACTGTGCGCCCGGCGGGCGAACATCCCCATAAGTGCCCAGAAAGTTTAAGTGTTAGGCGAGTACCTGAATGGGCGATGTTTGGGCCAAACTTATGTTTAGCCTAAACCGTTCGCCCATCCCAAGTGGTGCCTAAACACTGTAACCCCTCACAGTTATTCTTGTTGGGTGCAGGAACAGACCCTACTGTTAAAAATTTGAAAATTAAAATTAAAATTACATTCATCTGTCAAACAAGTGCAGAAAAAATTGGGCCTTGGGTGTTGGTGGTGCCTGAACACTGTAACCCCTCACAGTTACTCTTGTTGGGTGTAGGAACAGGCCCTGCTGTTAAAAGTTAGAAAACAAAAAAAATTAATTATATGCATCTGCCAAACATGTGCAGAAAAAAATTGGGCCTTGGGTGTTGGTGGTGCTTGAACACTAGAACCCCTCAGATTTACTCATGTTGGGCACAGGAGCGGGCCCTGCTGTTAAACATTAGAAAACAAAAATTAAAATTACATGCATCTGTCAAATAGGTACAGAAAATATTGGGCCTTAGGTGGTGCCCTAAACCAAAAATATTGTTGGAAGCTGGCAGAATCAATATTCAGAAATAGGATAGGCAGCACAGGCAGTCTTCAAGGTATCCCAGATCCCTAGCAAATTAATTTAGTTACATCAGCATCAGGGGCTTGATAGCTGCTGATCCAGGACTGATTCACTTTGATAAATGTCAGCCTATTAACTGAGTCTGTGGACAGGCGCACTCCTTGATTCATGACAACCTCCAGCAGCACTAAATGTCCGTTCAAAAAGCACGCTGGATGCAGGACAGGCCAGTAGCTCGATTGCATATTGATCTTTGTGTTTAGGTAGCTGTGGGGGATGTGCCTCAATGCCCCATGCCATTAGGTATTTAATGCCATTATTTGACATCAGAATGGGGACCATTTTGTATTGGTCTGCGACCAGGAGTTTATTGTGAAATCCCCACCTATAGGGGATGTTTCTCTCCTGGAGTATATCAGTGGCACATTTAAATGCTTTCATTTCAGCAAAGTTGAGGCAGAGATATCAGAGAACATTCTGATTTGAGTATACAGCTCTGGTAAAGTATCACCTTTCTTTATGGTAGACAAAACACTCTCCTTTACATGATAATAATGGATACTAGCCAGTAAGTAACTGATTCTGGAAGGTGTTTAGATTTATGGATCTGATGTGCACAGTCTATAATCAAGTTGCAGTCCTAAAATGAGCAGAGAAGCACTTGAAACAATTGTTGCAAAAATAGAATAACTTCAGAGGAAGACATTGACTAAGAATAATAGTTACATAGTTAAATATTAGGTGAGGTTGAAAAAAAGACATAAGTCCATCAAGTCAAGTCTTATGTCAGTATTACATTGTATATCCCTGTATGTTATGGTCATTCAGGTGCTTATATAATCATTTTTTGAAACTATCGATGCTCCTCGCTGAAACCACCGCCTGTGGAAGGGAATTCCACATCCTTGACGCTCTTACAGTATAGAACCCCTTTACACAGTTTAAGGTTAAACCTCTTTTTTTCTAATTTTAATGAGTGACCACGTGTCTTATTAAACTCCCTTTTGTGGAAAAGTTTTATCCCTATTGTGGAGTCGCCAGTATGATATTTGTAAATTGAAATCATATCCCCTCTCAAGCATCTCTCCCCCATAGAGAATAAGTTCAGTGCTCGTAAACCTTCTTCATAACTAATGTCCTCCAGTCCCTTTATTCGTTTTGTTGCCCTTCTCTGTAATCGCTCCATTTTCAGCACATTCTTCCTGAGGACTGCTGCCCAGAACTGGACAGCATACTCCAGGTGAGGCCGGAACAGAGTCTTGTAGAGTGGGAAAATAATTTTGTGAGTTAATCCCCTTTTTAATGCATGCCAATATTCTGTTTGCTTTGTTAGCAGCAGCTTGGCATTGCATGCCATTGCTGAGCTTATCATCTACTAGGACCCCCAGGTCCTTTTCCATCCTTGATTCCCCCAGAGGTTCTCTCCCCCCAGTGAGTAGATTGCATTCATATTTTTGCCACCCAAATGCATTATTTTAAATTTTTCCACATTAAACCTCATTTGACATGTAGTTGCCCATCCCATTAATTTGTTTAGATCTACTTGCAAGGTTTCCACATCCTGCTTACTAAGCCCTGCTTAGCTTAGTATCATCAAATACAGAGATTGAACTGTTTACCCCATCCTCCAGGTCAGATCCCTGGGGGTCCCAGGACAGAACCCTGGGGGACCCCACTTTTCACCCCTGACCATTCTGAGTACTCCCCATTTATCACTACCCTCTGAACTCTCTCTTGTAGACAGTTTTCAATCCATGTACTCACCCTATGGTCCATGCCAACGGACCTTACTTTGTACAGTAAACATTTATGGGAAACTGCATCAAATGCTTTTGAAAAATCCAGATACACCAGGTCTGCAGGCCTCCCTTTATCTAGATGGCAGCTCACCTCCTCATAGAAGGTTAATATATTGGTATGGCAAGAACGATTCTTTATGAATCCATGCTGATTACTGCTAATGATAGCGTTTTCATTACTAAAATCTTGTATATAGTCCCTTATCATCCCCTCCATAAGCTTGTATACTTTTGATGTTAGGATAACTGGTCTGTAATTCCCAGGGATGTATTTTGTCCCCCCCTTTTTTTTATTGAAAGTTATTAATTAACAATACAAATTGTCATTTACTTTAGTCATATGTATCCAACATGGTTACATTAATTTAAAAAGGTTTTGCGTAAGTATAAAATACTTGATAACCTGTACCAGTCTACCCCTAATGGGTTCAAACTGTAGGCATGGACAGGACACCAAATTAACTAGATAGTTAGGTTCAAAAAATGAAAATGAAAACAACACTTGCAAATCAGATTGAAAAGGTAGGTCCAAGATGCTACACTACGTCAAAGATATATTTTGGCCCTTTTTTAAATATTGGTGCTACAATGGCTTTTCTCCAATCAGCTGGTACCATTCCAGTCAGTAAACTGTCAGTAAAAATTAGGAACATGGTCTGGCAATTACTTGACTGAGTTCCCTAAGGACCCTCGGGTGCAAGCCATCTGGTCCCGGTCACTTATTAATGTTAAGTTTTTCAAGTCTATTTTAATTCTGTCCTCTGTTAGCCATGAGGGTGCTTCCTGTGATGTGTCATGAGGATAAACACTGCAGTTTTGGTTACTGAAACCCCCCTGATTCCCTCGTGAAGACTGAGGAGAATAAATTCAATACCTTCGCCATCTCACCATCCTTTATAACCAGATTGCCTTCCTCATTCTTTATGGGGCCAATATGGTCTGTCCTCCCTCTTTTACTGTTTATATACTTAAAGAATTTCTTTTGATTTTTTTTGCTCTCCTCCACTATGTGTCTTTCGTGTTCTATCTTAGCCGCCCTAATTGTACCATTACATTTCTTGTTGCATTCTTTGTAAAGTTTGAATGCTGATGATGATCCCTCAGCCTTGTATTTTTTGAAAGCCTTCTCCTTTGCTTTTATATGCATTTTTACATTGGAGTTAAGCCACCCAGGACTTTTGTTTGCTCTTTTAAATGTACAGTGCCTTACAAAAGTATTCACCCCCTTGGCATTTTCCGTGTTTTGTTGCCTCACAACCTGGAATTAACATGGATTGTTTGAGGATTTGCATCATTTAATTTACAGAACATGCCCACAGCTTTGAAGATTTTTTTTATTATGAAACAAACAACCAATAGGACAAAATAACAGAAAAAGTCAATGTGCATAACTATTCACCCCCCAAAGTCAATACTTTGTAGAGCCATCTTTAGCGGCTATCACAGCTCCAAGTCACTTTGGATAAGTCTCTATGACCTTGCCACATCTTACCATTGGGATTTTCGCCCATTCCTCCTTGCAAAACTGCTCCAGCTCCTTCAAGTTGGATGGTTTGCGCTTGTGAACAGCAATCTTTAAGTCTGAGCACAGATTTTTTATTGGATTGAGGTCTGGGCTTTGACTAGGCCATTCCAACACATTTACATGTTTCCCCTTAAACCAAACTGCTTAGCAGTGTGTTTGGGGTCATTGTTCTGCTGGAAGGTGAACCTCCATCCTAGCCTCAAATAATATACAGAGTGGTACAGGTTTTGGTCAAGAATATCTCTGTATGAAGCACCAACCATCTTTCCCTCAACTCTGACCAGTTTCCCAGTCCCGACTGCTGGAAAAACATCCCCACAGCATGATGCTGCCACCACCATGTTTCACTGTGGGGATGGTGTTCTTTGGGTGATGTGATGTGTTGTGTTTGTGCCAGACATAGCATTTTCTTTGTTGGCCAAAATATTCAATTTTAGTCTCATCAGACCAGAGCACCTTCCTTCATACATTTTGGGAGTCTCACACATGCCTTTTCGCAAACTTAAAATGTGCCATTTTGTTTTTTGCTGAAAGTAATGGCTTTCTTCTGGCCACTCTGCCATAAAGCCCAACTCTATGGCGCGTACAGCTTATTGTCGTCCTATGTACAGATACTCAAGTCTCTGCTGTGGAACTCTGCAGCTCCTCCAGGGTTACCTTAGGTCTCTGTGCTGCCTCTCTGATTAATGCCCTCCTTGCTCAGTCCGTGAGTTTTGGTGTGCGGCCGTCTCTTGGCAGGTTTGCTGTTGTTCCATGTTCTTTCCATTTGGTTATGATAGATTTGATGGTGTTCCTAGGGATCAAAGATTTAGATTTTTTTTAACCTAACCCTGACTTGTACTTCTCAACAACATTGTTCCTTACTTGTTTGGAGAGTTCCTTGGTCTTCATGGCAGTGTTTGGTTAGTGGTTCCTCTTGCTTAGGTGTTGCAGCCTTTGGGGTCTTTCAAAAAGGTGTGTATATGTAATAACAGAGCATGTGACACTTAGATTGCACACAGGTGGACATCATTTCACTAATTAAGTGACTTCTGAAGGTAACCTTGTTGCACCAGAGCTTTTTATGGGCTTCATAACAAAGGGGATGAATATATACGCACATGCCAATTATCAGTTTTTATTTATGAAAAATAGTTTTATGTATATATTTTTCTAATTTTACTTCACCAACTTAGACTATTGTGTTCTGATCCATCATATATAATTCAGATTAAAAAAAAAAAACATTGAACTAAAGTCTGTAATGTAACAAAATAGGTTAAAAGCCAAGGGGGTGAATACTTTTGCAAGGCGCTGTATGTCCCAATGAGATCCACTGGCTAATACCCTTATTTAATATGCTTATTTAATATGCTCTTAAAGCAAACCCATCTCTCCTCCGTGTTCTTTGTTCCTAAGATTTTATCCCAATTAAAATCTTCTACCAAGGTTCATAGTTTAGGGAAGTTGGCTCTGTTGAAATTCAGTGTCTTTGTATTCCCTTTATGTTACCTATTTGTGTAAGTTATACTGAAGCTAATTGATCTCTGATCACTGTTTCCTAAATTGCCCCAAGAATACCTCTGACCTTTATATTATTTCTCCGTGATTTGTCTTCTAAATCTGATGTTTATCCTTAGCATAGATATCTCATGAGCTAAGCTATGATAAGTGTCTGAAGCCTTGGGGATGAGTGGAGATAAGGCTGGTCTTTTAGACCTGGTTCACACCTATGTAGTTTGCATTTGATGCATTTCTTCAATGCTTTTTGCAGTGCATTTTGCGTTTTTGTACACGTGTTTTTGATGTGTTTTTGCATTTTGTATGTTTTTTTTTGGCCAAATTGTTAATGGACAGTTAAACAAATGCAAAATGTGGCAAAAACATGTAAAAAATGCAGCACTGTATGCTTTTCTGCAGCTTCTCTATGAAATACAAAAATGCACGGTTTTGTGTTTAAAAAAAGTCCCTGACTCTTTCCAAAATGCAGTGGCTGAAAAAAATCATAGATGTAAACGTGTCCCATAGGAAACCATGAAAAATAGACTGTAGTGCATCCCTGCAAAATCACTAAAAATCGCATAGGTGTGAGCCAGGCCTTAGAGAGATCTTTTAGTGGTGACATCTAATCAGAAATATACTCCTTTGCAGCCAGGAAAAGATCTGTTGTGTCTGTGTGCTGAGAGACAGGCAACATTGTTGCTTGTGAGCTGGCACCATCATGGCAAGGCTTGGTGTTCAGCTTGTAAAAGAACTCAATGAGCTGCTTGGGTGCTTTAGAGGTTGATTTGCGCTTAGATATGGGGCTTACCAGAAGGGCAATTGTCCCAACAGTAGGGAAGGTTTAATTGAGCACCTGTCACCGCTGTGGGTTGATGCAGAGAATGGAATGGGATCAGAGCTCTCAGATCAGGCTGCCATCTCCTCAGTGGGTTGTCCATGCCCCTGACTCAGCTATGCTTTAATTCACAAAGTACCTACCATCTATCCCCCATACATTGACACACCTTTACGATACAATGTTCATGACTGGTTTGCACCACAGACTTCTGTCTATACAGTAGAATGTTAAATGCTTATGTACAGTACTGTTTTTTTAAATAATTCACTAGAATAAAATTGCCATAATCTGAAGTTTTTTCCTTTAGCACAGTATATGTGAAAGGGAGGCTAAGCTTTCTCAGAAGCATGCAGTTACTTTGCAACTTTCACCTATTTAGTTAAATACGAGAATATTTTCAATGCTACATTATTCTGTGTTCATCAGTACAAAGCCTTAGATCCAGGGTGGGGGAGTGTGCAGTTTCATATTTCATATCAGGATTAGATGCAAACTGTATTTATTCATGCTGCACCATTCTTTCTTTAAGGGTTACTATCATTAACAAATTCCAGGATGTTTTTAATTAAATGAAAAATGTAAGTGTTAGTTCACTAATCAAAATTGCTGCCTATGCCAAAATACCTTCCTGCATGCTGCCCTGGAGGTTTGGAGATAGCAAAGACATTTTTTGCATTTAGGAATAGATTCTCATATGATCTGTGTTTTAAGGATGCCAAAGAAAATTAGATGGTGGTTGGATGTCCCTGCTTCCCATTTAAAAAAAATCCACATACAGGCAATCCCCAGGTTACAAACAAGATAGGGTCTGTAGGTTTGTTCTTAAGTCAAATTTGTTTGTAAGTCGGAACAGGTATATTTTTTAAGTGTAGCTCCAGCTAAAAAAATTGTTTTTGGGTTGTTGGATTATTTTGCTGTCTGTATCCCTGTTCAGAAGATTTCAACTCACTTTCTGTCCCTATGACAATTGGATTTTGAAAATTTGGGGTTTTTATGCAAACAAGGATTGGTGATAAAGCTTCAGTGGAGAAATCTTTTTCCCATGATGACTCTTACAGGAGTGAATTTCCCTTCCTATGGCTAAATTTCCTCTCACTTCCTGTTGTTTCCCTCTGTTTGTAAGTAGGGGTCGTTTGTAAGCTGGATGTTTGTAACTCAGGGACCGCCTGTATATAGCCAGCAATTCAGACATCGTCAAAATTTTCATATTTTAGTCTCATTACACACTGTACACCACATGTGTATTCCTGTGCAATTCACATGCGATTTTAGCGCTCATTTATTTTGAATGAGCTCAAATTGCACTGCATCACGCTAAAGTACATGCATCTTTTTTGAAGCCGCACTGAACTGGATCACATGGTCTCTGTACCATGCAATCTGGTGATCAGGTGCAGGCAAATGTACTGCCTTTGCGACCTGCATTTGGGGTGTTGTTAACTTTGTATTGACAGTTTTCAAGAGCACTGTGATTGCAATGCAGTGTGGGAAACTCGCACAGATTGCAGTGTTTCCCATGACTGGGTAAGTGTGAACCTAGCCTAAAGCCTCGTACACATGATTGGATTTTCTGACGGGAGTTGTGTGATGACAGGTTGTCGGCGGAAAATCCGACCATTTTTACGCTCCATCGCACAATTGTTGTCGGATTTTCCGTGGACAAATGTTGGATGGCAGGCTTATACATTTTCCATGGACAAATGTCTGTTATCGGATTTTCCAATTGTGTGTAAACAAGTCCATTAGACAAAAGTCCAAAGTACAAACACGCATGCTCGGAGGCAAGGATGAGTCAGAAGCGGCCAGTCTTGTAAACTAGTGTTCGTAATGGAGAATTAACAATCGTGATGTGGCAAATTATGAAATCTCGAAATGCAGAGCACATTCTCTTCTTCTTTAAAGGAATAATAATGAAACTGCTTAGCTAGTGATACTGATGGAGTTCTGCCAAAAGTATTTTAAAAGGCTTTTATTTTCTGCTACATTTCGGTAAAAACAAAATACCAATAAGTGTATATTAATTGCGTTATGTTTAAGTTATAGGGTCTAAGTAAAGTATACAGTATATTAGAAAATTGATTAATTCTGATTTACTGATGGCCAATCTTATTTCTTGAGGACCTTAAATGCCAGGAAAGTACAAATACCTCACAAATGACTCCTTTTTGGAAAGTAGACAGCCCAAGGTATTTAGTAAGAGGCATGGTGAGTTTTTTGATGTTGTAATTTTTTTGCCACCATTTTTTGGAAAATGAAGGACTTAAATAATTTTATTTCATGTTGTCTCCAGTGAAATCCATCGTGATTCTTTATGACTGGTGTGGCAGTGATCAGTGATTCTGACTGGTGACACTGGAGTACATTTACTTAAACTGGAGAGTGCAAAATCTGGTGCAGCTCTGCATAGAAACCAGTCAGCTTCCAGGTTTTTCAGTCAAAGCTTAATTGAACAAGCTGAAGTCAGAAGCTGGCTGGTGATCATGCAGAGCTGCACCAGATTTTGCACTCTCTAGTTTTTGTAAATCAACCCCAAAATGTAAAAAAAATAGATTTTTTAACATTTTATTTATGTATTATTTTACTATTTTTTACATATTGTCATCAGAGAAGCTCAGTGTCACCATAGTGACACTTTATTACTCTACGGGGGCGATCAGGGAATTTTTTTACATTGTTATAGCTTATATAGTGATGATCACTGTATCAGCAATAGTTGTAGCTGTCACAAATGGGTTTCCTATTCATCATGAACAGCTTGCTTACTGTTGTGATCTGTGATTAACTACAGCTAATCACATGGTACAGGTAGCCAGGTACCATGTGATTGCTGTGGACCAATCACAGATTACAACAGTAAGCAAGCTCTTCATAAATGGGAAACCCATTTGTGACAGCTAAAACTATTGCTTATACAGTGATCATCACAATAAAAGCTATACCAGTGTAAAAAACAAAAATCCCTGAACACCCCCCCCCCCCTCCAAGAGTAGTACACCCTGAGACTACTCTCAGTGACACTGAGCTACTCTGATGACAGGGTGTAAAAAAATAGTAAAACAAAAAAAGAGAAAAGTTTAAAAAGATCACAACAGTAAGAAAGCTGTTCCTGACCAATGATACCCAGTTACCAATAACAGTAAAGTGCTGTGTCCATTGGACACAGCGGTCACAGGAGGATTTCGCTGTGTGTCCCTTACCCAGAAGAGGCACTATCATGTACTGTATATATACGTGACTGAGCCTGCAGCTGCTGCCCCACCACAGTAAATGTACTGTGGCGGGCATCAAGTGGTTAAACACAATGTACATATGTAAATGGCCCTTATGGAGACATTATTTATTGTTGGTGTGACATGTAAATATCAGGGCCCCCTCAAGTCATCTACCCTGACCAGCAGGTCCTTGAATTTGGTTGGATTCAAACCTTAAAATCAATGGAAATACATCACAACACATGTGTCAGCACATCAACAAATCATGACAATTTGAGATTTGTATGCATTTGTATAATTACTACTATTATTGTTATTATGCTATACTTATTCTTATAATTGAGTTTCATTTCTTGTATTTCAGTCATTATTTTTGTGTCATTAGTTATTAATTCCAAATTGCAGTCCCTTAGCCTATACATTTATAAATGGTTGTTTTCTTTCCCGTTCCTATTATTCCAATAAGCTGTAGCTATTTATTTATGTATAATAATAAGTGAGTTAGTGCCCTCTAGTGTTGTTACATTTCATCAATTGTACTAAATACTTCTAAAGCTTATGAAGAAAATCAAATAATCTTTTTCAGGGTGATCAGTGCTGTAAGCAAACACTTAAAACAAAAAACAACTTAGCTTCACCCACAATGCCTCCTGCAGACAAAGATGAAGCATACCACCAGAATCCTTGGAAGTGAAACCAAGGGCATTTTCACGTGGCTTTAGCTCACATTTGGCCCCTTGGTGACTCATAAGGTTGATATTTTGGTGGTGTGTAATGTATCGGTAACTAAGCACCTGAAAGCTCAAATCCCACTAATGTGTTTCTAATCCTTTATTCTACAGGAGCACACTACTTTCTTTGTCTGAAACCTCTGCTTGGCTACTACCCACTATTATTCAGAAATAAGTGTCAGGTGTTAAAGGGAAAATATTGAATACATAAATGAATAAAAATAACACCTTTAAAAGTACAATAATAACACTTACTGTTCCCCTATGTTTAAAAGTAAAAATGAGTTTAGCCTTGTTTTATTATTACAAAGTTGATATCCAGTTCACTTTATAAATTCTGTTTTACAGTTTGTTTTTAGCCTGGTATAAGAGTCAAATGTTTCCATAATGATATAAAGAGCAGTATTCGGAATAGGACAGATTTAGATAATTAGAGGACGGTCTACTTTTCCTAGCCAAAATGTCGCGCCATGCATCTTTAGAGAGCATTTCTTAATTATAAACAATAAAAAATGGGGGTATGGCTGGGAAATCCTCAACAGATACGGCAGCTCATCCCAATTGGTAAAAAATGGTATATAGAGGTAGGAGGGAACTATAACGGTGCCAAAAGATAAAGGTTAAAAATAGGTACTAAAAAATGACAATTTATTTTATTTACATATATAGAAAAAAGACATACACATAGAGTATACATACAAACAAAAAAATATAATGAATGTGGTACATATGATATAAAAATAGAACAGGACAGGCCTATGTGTTATAGGCCAGTGATATAGGTAATCAATTACTACATGTTTCGCCAAGGCATTGGCTTCCTCAGGGAAATGATATAGGCCTGTGCCAAATTTAGAAACATAAGATGACAATGCAATTGTTTTTTTTTCTCCATTGGATACAATAGGATGACCATATATTATTGGATGTATGGCATGGTAACAGACCCACCCATGTAAGAGACCCAACCCGGCAACCCATGTACGTACCTTCCCACTCCCAATGGGAGCCGAACAGGAGAAGACACCCTAAAAGAGGCCACCAAGGCTGCACCGCATCTATGGCTGTAGGAGGCAGACAGAGACCTAGCAATCAGAAAAAAACATAAAAACATAAAAATGATTATGGTAGTGTACCACATGGCAAATGTTGGGATAGACATCATCCCAAGACAAAAGGAATAGGGCTAACATAGCCTCAATGACTTACAATTCTATGTTAAAACCAGTGTAAACACAGGGGCGCCTGTAGCAATATTTTACACAATATGCTGAAGTAGATCAATTCAAATGAGAATCGTTGCAATTTGTGTAGAATGTGTGTAGCTATAAAAAATAGAGGAAAGCCAGTAATGAACTAAACACAAGACTTCTGTTGAAGTCAGGATATGACGAAACGTGTCAGTGCATGGCCTACACGATGCCGGAAGTGACGCTTGCGCTCCACCACAGCCTGACTCGCAACCAGGAAGTAAGAGATCACTCCTTGGGAAGCTGAACCGGCTGATGTTTACCATGGTGAAGTGCTGGGTTTAATACCTCCTTTTGATGTGCTCTTTTGATTGCAACATTAATGTATGTATAATTATTGAAGGGGGGTCTTTGTGTGATGTGATGGGCTTTTAATTAATAAACAGGATTATGCTATGTGCGCTTTTCTTTTGTTGTTTGGTGATTTTTGAGTCCTGATCATCTGGGATTCCTACGGAGGGGTGCTGACAGTGGCCTGTGGCTTGAATTTCTCTTTCCTTGGAAGCTTATGATTATTAGGCTCTGGTGAGTTTACCCCCTGAGGGGAGTGTGTTCTCACAGGGTGGAATTGGATGGATCGGTGGAAGGTGCACACTGAATTTCTATACTCTACTGCCTACTACTGCCCATCTCTCAACTGCCCATCTCTCTCAAAGGACTTTTGTTTGAGAAGTTGGCCACATATATCCGTTATAGCTCAACATTAGCGCTGTTTTTAGTGTGTTATTATAGTCTTGTTTGCTGATTATGGTATGCCACTATTGATGATGATTTATCTACATTTTTAAACGGCTGCTGCTATATCATTATTTTGAGTTTGCACTTCTTTGTGACAGCAAATTGGTGTTATCTATATATTTTTTCTTTGTTATATCACTGTTTCGGAGCTGCTTGGGTCCCTGGCGCTGAGTGGTGTACTTTTGGGCCCTTGAAAACACCCTTTTACATAAATAAATAAATGCCTGTGAAGGTGAACATAAATAAAAACAGGGGTGACCAGTGTAGAAAAAAAGTTTACCTAAATAATAGAAAAACACAGCGAAGCCGCCAATATACTCCAAAGATGTGTTTGAATCACAAAGACAGGAATAGAGTGATGGCAATCGGCAACAAAATTCCAAAGCCTGTATTTAAAAGAAGATGTGCAGCCAAAGATAAGCATCTGAGTGTAAAAAGACTAAGCTTGTAATGAAGAAAGTGATGATTGAACATACCCAAGTGATATGCGGCGACAGTGTAGGCGCCCCTGAAGTCCAGCAGGGTGGTGAGTGGACTGGCTGGCTATATATGCCCCCCACACCTGATCGGCATAACCGATCAGTGAGCAGAAGAGGAGGCTCCCACACATGCGCACCGCGGTTTGCACATGGAGCCTACAAGGCCCATAGTGCAGTGCGGGAAAGTTCCGAGTCACATGACATGACACTCGGAGAGTTCAATGGATGAGCTGTCAGTCAACACGAAGTTGGTATGAGAGCAAGCCAGAACAGTTGGTAGAGCGGGTGATATAGATGGAAAATTACCGCAAGGACGGGAGCAAAGGCAGGCGAGCACTGCGAAAATAGTGCTGCCTTTGGGTGTCCATACAGCCAACAGCAGCAAAGGATGGGGGAACCAATCAGCCACCAAACACAAAGGTAGCAGGGGAAACACCACAGGGACACGGGGGGAGCCCCAAATGGGGGGAGCCCCCAAATTTGGGGGCTCCCCCCATGTGCCTGTGGTGTGGTGAAGCAGGAGGTTATTTCAGGATAATGCCAGGGATCGAAAGATACATTTATACATGTCAACAGTCACATTAAATTTCTTATGAAATTTATTTGTGACTTAAATAAAGTTTGCCCAGGATAAAAACATATGCATGTTCAGAAATGAGTCTAGAGTCTAAAAAGCAAATAAACCTATATTTAGGGCAAAGTGACCCATTTACAGCCACCTTTGCCAGGTGTAACCACCTTTGCCGGCGGTTCGGCATCGATGCCTATTCATTTCAATGGGCAGGAGCGGTGTACACTGCTCCTTCACCGCTCCAAAGATGATGCTTGCAGGAGTTTTTTAACGTCCTGCCAGCGCATCACCTCAGTGTGAAAGCCCTCCATCTTTCACACTGAGATTGCAGGGGAGATGTTTTTCAGGTGCTTTACAGGCGCTATTTTTAGCTCAAAAGCGCCTGAAAAATGCCTCAGTGTGAAATGGGTCTTATGCCCCGTACACACGGTCGGACTTTGTTCGGACATTCCGACAACAAAATCCTAGGATTTTTTCAGACGGATGTTGGCTTAAACTTGTCTTGCATACACATGGTCACACAAAGTTGTCTGAAAATCCGATCATTCTAAATGCAGTGATGTAAAACACGTACGTAGGGACTATAAACGGGGCAGTGGCCAATAGCTTTCATCTCTTTATTTATTCTGAGCATGCGTGGCACTTTGTCCGTCGGATTTGTGTACACACGATCGGAATTTCTGACAACGGATTTTGTTGTCGGAAAATTTTATATCCCGCTCTCAAACTTTGTGTGTTGGAAAATCCGATGGAAAATGTGTGATGGAGCCTACACACGGTCGGAATTTCCGACAACAAGGTCCTATCACACATTTTCCATTGGAAAATCCGACCGTGTGTATGGGGCATTAGAGGTAATATTTAGCATTTTCTGTGACTGATTATGGTGAGTCTTTACAAGTTCATTATAAGCATTATAAGTAACTTCGCTAAGCTGACACACTATTTGGCTAATAGTTTTAAAAAACGTATGTTTTGTTTTACAACATCATCAGGAAGCATTTCTGGTCATCGACTTCTGGTTTCTTACACCACGGTGGTGAAATGCACGGCAGACACTGAGTGAAGGCTGGGTGGCTGAAGTCTTCCCCACATGGTGGTTTCTTGCTGTCATTCCCAGTGCCCGGACAAGGCACTACAAAATGTGAGCAGCCAGTGTGGCACTGTTTTTACACCATTGTTTTTATTAAACGTTATCATGCTATGGTCCCGTTTTATGTTTATTTCTTAATGGTATACCCACGGTGGAAAGGAGAATCCTAAAGGTTTCCAGTTACAGCTCCAGTGGCAGATCAGAAAAACCCAGATATATACAGAACAGCCTGTTGTGACCTTACTTTTTAATTAAAGAGGTCACGTCCATTTGATGAGTAGGCAATTCACTCACACTACATCGGGTGATATCCACAAGATTCGCCTTGGTGACGGTGTTATGGATAAGATTCACAGCACAAAAGATTACTAATGGACTTTACTTGAAAAATTGACCTATGAATGTATCACCATTGTTATGAACTGTTATTCACTCAGCACGATCCACTTTAATTGCTTTGATTTAGTTCTTATTATTTTTTGTTATTATCAATTTGAGGTTTCTAGTTCTCTAGCACCCCCTACCACTTATCACTCTAACAATTCAAAGTCAGCATATTGCACTTTTCAGGGGAGCAGCTCTAACACTAAATTACTTAATTTAGAACTTATAAATTCACAGCGTGAGGTCCCTAACACAATTAATCTTTGCTTCTGGTCTGGATTCAGCAGCAGCTTTTCCATAGTAGTCCCAGCTTATTTCTTTTTAGTTCTAGATCTAGGATTTCCAACACAGCCATATAGAGACAGGAAGTGATGTACATAGAAAACTATGTGACATTAAAGTGGTTCTAAAGTCAAAAAGCTTTTTACCTTAATGCATTCCCTGCATTAAGGTAAATTTTTTTTTTATTTGCTATACACCCTCCCATACACTTACCTGAGTCCTGTATCGATCCAGTG
Source organism: Lithobates clamitans (assembly GCA_037952925.1). NCBI lineage: Eukaryota > Metazoa > Chordata > Amphibia > Anura > Ranidae > Lithobates > Lithobates clamitans. Next base: position 9,159,493 of record JBBGZY010000306.1, on the reverse strand, counting down.
CTGTGCATCTGGTCTCTCCTCACTCTTACATGCTGTGCTGAGGCAGCCGAAGGCAGCGGGAGTATGTATGGATGCACACAGCCCAGCTTGGGAATGAGCCCACATGTCTGCCCCCATGAGGGCAGACAGAAGAAGAGAAAATGACAGCACCGGTGGAGGAATCTAGAAGAGAAGGAAGGGGTGCCTTTACAAACTCTATAAGTAGCACAGGCACTTACATATACAGACAGTAGAGGGCAACAAATCCCTACACTTCACTCAAACAAATGTGTGAATATTCACTTCAATTATTTATTCATAATAAACTCACATGAACCTAATTGTGTTTTTTTTTAAGTGAACAGGATTTTTTTTTTCACACATGACGGCTGCAGGGTGGTTGGATAACTCCGGGAGCACGTACTATGAAGTGATCCCGGAAAACCGCTCCCGAGCACCCCCTGGGGACAGGAACATCTGTGACCGCCGGGTCCAGAGGACCCGGTGCATCACGGTAAACGTCCGCTGATCGCAGCTGTTTACCATTGATCGCTCCGTCAAATGTAAACAAACATTACAAACATTACAAACATCACATGTAAACAAACAGATCGGTACAGAGAGGGGAGAGAAGAACCGGCGTCATGACATGATGCCGGTTCCTCTCTCCCCTCTCTGTACCGATCTGTACAGAGGGGGAGAGATTGGATGGCAGCAGCACTGTGGGCTGGATGTGTAGTGCCCACAGCACTGCTCTGTGACATGTGCAGTCACATCCATGGATCCATCTATCCATGCTCAGCCATCCCTCCATGCTCAGCAATACCCTGCACTACTCTGCAATGCCCTGCAATACTCTGCAATACCCTGCAAGACTCTGCAATTCCCTGCAATACTCCAAAATACTCTGCAATACCCCGTAATACCCCACAATACTCTGCAATATTCTGCAATACTCCGCAATACTCTGCAATACCCTGCAATACTTTGCAATACTCTGCAACACCCCGCAATACTCTGCAATACCCCGCAATATCCCGCAATACTCTGCAATATCCTGAAATACTCTGCAATACCCCGCAATACCCTGCAATACCCTGCAATACCCTGTAATACTCTGCAATACCCTGCAATACCCTGCATTACTCCACAATACCCTGCAATACTCTGCAATACTCTGCAATACCCTGCAATACTCTGCAATACCATGCAATACTCTGCAATACCCCGCAATACCCCACAATACTCTGCAATACTCTGCAATACTCTGCAATACCCCGCAATACCCTGCAATACTCTGCAATACCCTGCAATACCCTGCAATACTCCACAATACCCTGTAATACCCTGCAATACTCTGCAATACACCGCAATACCCTGCAATACTCTGCAATACTCTGCAATACCCTGCAATACTCTGCAATACCCTGCAATACTCTGCAATACCCCACAATACTCCGCAATACCTCGCAATACCCCGCAATACTCTGCAATACCCCGCAATACCCTGTATTACCCCACAACACCCTGCAATACCCTGCAATAATCTGCCATACCCTGCCATACTCTGATACCCAGCCATCCTCTGCCATACCCAGCCATACTCTGGCATACCCAGCCATACTCTGCAATACCCAGCCATACTCTGCCATACCCAGCCATACTCTGCAATACCCAGCCATACTCTGCAATACCCAGCCATACTCTGTCTGAAATACTTGGTAATACCCAGCCATACTTTGCCATGCCCTGCCATGCCCAGCCATACCCAGCGATGCTCAGCCATGCTCTTCCACACTCTGCCATACTCAGCTGTACTCAGCCTCTGTATGTGGCCAGGCTGTGGAAGTCTCACACATGTGGTATCACCGTACTCAGGAGGAGTAGGAGAATCTATTTTGGGGTGTCATTTTTGGTATGTACATGCTATGTGTTAGAAATATTGTATAAATGGACAACTTTGTGTTTTTTAAAAAAAAGCGTTTTAATCACTTCCCACCCGCCGGCCATCATAAGACGTCCTTGACTTTGTGTGGGGATATCTGAATGATGCCTGCATCATTCAGGCATCATTCAGATATCAGCTTTTTCAGCCGGTGATTCCCTACAATATAAGAATGATCGTAGTGGCTGTTCCATTTCTTGATCGTTCTTATGGCAGGTGAGAGGAGATGTCCCCCCTCCCGCCGCCCTCAAGTGCTTCTACCGACTCACCGCTACGATTGAAGCCAGGATTTTTTTTTTTATTTCAGGCTTTCCAGCCTAGAGGTGAGATGTGGGGTCTTATTGCCCCCATATCTCACTGTAAAGAAGACCTGTCATGCCATATTCCTATTACAAGGATGTTTACATTCCTTGTAATAGGAATAAAAGTTTTTAAAAAAATGTATTTTTTGGACAAAAGCATCAAACTAAAATAAATAAAGTAAAATGAACAATACAAAAAAAAATTCCCCGTGTCCCCGTGTGCTCGCATGCAGAAGCGAACGCATACGTAAGTCCCGCCCACATATGAAAATGGTATTCAAACCACACATGTGAGGTATCGCTGCGATCGGTAGAGCGAGAGCAATAATTTTGGCCCTAGACCTCCTCTGTGACTCAAAGCATGTAACCAGTAAAAAATTATAAAGTGTCGCCTATGGGAATTTTTAAGTAGCGAAGTTTGGCGCCATTCCACGAGCGTGTACAATTTTGAAGGGTGACATGTTAGGTATCTATTTACTTGGCATAACTTCATCTTTACCATTATGCAAAAACATTGGGCTAAATTTACTGTTTACTGTTTAAAAAAACGCGTTTGAAAAATTGCTGCACAAATACCATGCAAGATAAAAAGTTGCAACAACCGCCATTGTATCCTCTAGGGTCTTTGCTAAAAAAAAATATAATGTTTTTGGGTTCTATTTAATTTTCTAGCAAATAAATGATGATTTTTACATGTAGGAGAGAAATGTCAGAATTGGCCTGGGTGCTCCAGAACGCCTGAAAGTGCTCCGTGCATGTTGGGCCTCTGTATGTGGCCACGCTGTGTAAAAGTGTCACACATGTGGTATTGCCATACTCGGGAGTAATAGCAGAATGTGTTTTGGGGTGTAATTTGTGGTATGCATATGCTGTGTGTGAGAAATAACCTGCTAATATGACAATTTTGTGAAAAAAAGAAAAAAGAAAAAAAAATCTTGATTTTGCAAAGAATTGTGGGAAAAAATGACAACTTCAAAAAACTCATCATGCATCTTTATAAATACCTTGGAATGTCTTCTTTCCAAAAAGGGGTCATTTGGGGGGTATTTGTACTTTTCTGGCATGTTAGGGTCTCAAGAATTTAGATAAGCCGTCAGTAATTCAGGTGTGATCAATTTTCAGATATTGGCACCATAGTTTTGGACTCTATAACTTTCACAAAGACCAAATAATATACACCGATTTGGGTTATTTTTACCAAAGATATGTAGCGGTATAAATTTTGGCCAAAATATATGAAGAAAAATTGCTAATTTGCAAAAGTCTTTTTTCTTTTATAGCGCAAAAAATAAAGAACCCAGCTGTGATTAAATACCACCAAAAGAAAGCTTTATTTGTTTGAAAAAAGGACAAAAATTTCATATAGGTACAGTGTTGCATGACTGAGTAATTGTCATTCAAAATGTGAGAGCACCGAAAGCTGAAAATTGGTCTGGTTATTAAGGGGTAAAAAGAATAAAGAAAATAAGAGGTTGCGCTAGTACTTAAAAACACAATAAATACTTAACAGTGAAAGCAGAATTCATATGAGGATTGTAAACACATAAATGTGAAAAACTTCAGTGAAAAGGATTGTATATAAAAGTCCATAAATCAAACTATCACTCAAGTGTTGTGAAAAAGTCCATGAGAATAAGACATCAATAAAGTGTTGTAAAACGTCCAAATCACCAAAGAAAATTGGTAAAAATTGATAAAAAAAATCCAAGTGATAAATAATAAAAATCTGTGTAAAATGGGAGGGGTCCACCACCAGATATTGAAGGGGTTACTCCTTACCAGAAGGCCATGACCCCCCACTACAGAGGATCACAGCAAGCAGAGATCTTTAAAGCCAAAGTGGGGATTACCAGCGGTTTCCACTAGGGGTCCTCTCGTCAGCAGCCACTCCAATGGCCCAAGGCATGGATACCAAAAAATAGAAGGGGCTCACATAGTGTAAAACCACTTTACATTTTATTAAAATAAATAAGGATATACACTTACAAAGTGTTAGATGAAAAACAGCCTTAAGTCCGGCTCCGTGGCCACCGGAGCGCGGACAAACCCGTTCAACTGGAAAACAGCTCGCTTGGGGGTGACGTCAGCGCGTCGTCTGGCTCCGCCCTACGCGTTTCGTGACATCATCACGTCTTCCAGGGGCACAGGCGGCGCACTGCGTCACCCCTCTTAAATAGGCGCTGAGCTGGACCAAGCCTCACTTCGGATCGCTGTGCACAATGGACTGCACGAACCATCACACGCACTTCCGGTGCTGGAGTGCGTTCCACAGTGTCAGCAACCCCCGGAGACCATATAGCCCAGACAGCACATCCGATCAATACATTTCCATAAAAACTAGCACATTAAATTGTTAGCCAACAGGGTGCCTAGTACAGAATACACTTATTAGCCAATGTATATGTACATATATGTGCACAATTCCACACCAAACGGACGGAGCATACAAAAATGAACTATCCCTCCGATTCGTGCCACCATAGACTCTCCAATCAACCACAAGCAATCTGAGTTGGAGGAATTAAACCAAACAGAGATCTTTTTGGCGTTGGGGGAGAGTTGGTGGACTAATACAAGCCTCCAAACGAGGGGACAGTGAGGGGCCGATATGAGCCTCTGACGTAATCCCATCGTGTGCAAACGACAGCGCCAAAAGGCGTATGTCATTTTCCCTAGTGGTCGGAGGAAGAGTTGACTTTAAGCAAAAAATAAAAAAAATTATAAAATTATAAAATAAAAAATAAAATAACCTAGAATAAAAAATTATTCATAAAACCCCATTGCCTCCAGGTAGATGGATAAAGACTGGAGCAAGGGGGGTCATCAAGGATCCAGCATCCAACAGTCCAAAAATTCACAATCCAAAAATTCCAAACATACTCCTCACTGCCCCATATACCGGGGTTGTTAAACTGGAAGTGGGGTGTAATAGCAGTTGTAGTCACCGGCCACCTCACCCATTGGATAACGCCATCTAGTGGGTGAGTCAGAGAATACAACAAAGATCCATGATGCGATGGGAATATCAGTACATATCCCACTGCTGAAAGCCAAAAAACAAAAAGAGATATGTGAGCTATATCCCTTTACGGTTAGAGGATTGGGGATAAAGTAACAAATAAATATATAGAGAATTTTTTATACATATTGTAATTATAATAATAAAAAGCAAATGCATAAATGGAGTTAGGAATGGACTTCAACTAATAGGCATATGGTGTGCATGCGCATAATCAACAATAAGACCCTCCAGACACTGCCGTCAACATGCGTTAAGAATTATTGATAAACGCATTGACGTCAGTGTCAACATTTAACCCAAAGGGGGTGTAAGTTCGGAGTCGGTAAATCCAAGACATTTCGCATTTGGAGATTTCTCTTACAAGAGAGCTCCCCCTCCAATGTGGTCTGTACTTGTCGATCCCAACGTACAGAGTATTGGAGGGGTCCCTGCCATGTACCTCATCGAAATGTCGTGACACGGGGTGCTTATCGAAACCCCTGCGGATATTAGCAATATGCTCGGACAATCTAACTTTAAGGGCCCTCTTGGTCCTGCCCACATATTGCAATCCGCAGGGGCACTGAATGAGATAAACGACCCCCTCGGACGTGCAGGTTATAAAAGGTTTAACCTGATAGGTTCGTGAGGTACTGGTAGACATAAACTGGTTTATTTTTCTACCTCTATCACTGTTGAGGGAGCAAACCTGGCAGTTCCTGCATTTGTAGTACCCTGTGAGGTCATGGAAAAAAGACCTCTTGCTGATGGGTGGGTCCTGCACTGTTGGGGCCATTTTATTGCCCAACGTGGATGCTCCCCTAAATATAATACGAAGATTACTGGGTAGAACTGTACTCAAAACTGGGTCTGTAGTCAAAATGTGCCAGTGTCTCTTTATCAAATCTTTAATCTGGCGGTGTTGGGTGGAAAAGGTGGTAATAAAAGGCAAACTAAAATCTCCCTCGTTATCACGTCGTTGGCCTGTATTCAATAGCAGGGATCTATCCTTGTCCCTCACTTGTTCCAATGATCTTAATAATGCAACCTGGTCGTAGCCCTTCTCAACAAACCTCTTAGTTAGAGAAGCTGCCTGATTATCGAAGGTCTCGATTTCGGTGCAATTCCGCCGAAGGCTTGTGTGTATTGTCCCATTGGGACCGCCTTTAGCCAAGGCTCATGGTGACAACTATCTAGGGGAATAAAAGAGTTTCTGTCCGTGGCCTTAAAATGCGTAGACGTCACCAGTCTATCCCCCTGAGCCTTAACCTTAAGATCAAGGAAGCTAATTTCTTCCGTGCTCGTCTCAAAGTTCAGCCTAATGCCCCTGTCGTTATCGTTCAAAAAGGTCATGAAATTCTCGAGCTCAGTCTCACTGCCATCCCATAGGAGGAGGACGTTGTCAATGTACCTAGCCCACAAGACCACCTGTGGTCTGGTCCAGGCCTTGACGACGTCCTCCTCCCACTTGGCCATAAAGAGGTTGGCCAAGCTGGGGGCATACTTAGCCCCCATGGCCACTCCTCTATCCTGGCGAAAAAATTGGTGATTGAACCAAAAATAATTGTGGCTCGCTGCATAGTAGAGTAACTCCATAATAAAATCCCTTTGGGGCGGAACGAGATCAGAATCTCGAGTTAGATACATCTCTACTGCCTCGAACCCCAACTGGTGGGGAATGATGGTATAGAGTGAGGTCACGTCAGCAGTGACCAACCTCATACCTGGCTTCCACACTACCTGAGACAGCATGTTGATAACCTGTGTGGTATCCTTGATAAAGGAGGGAACCTTTTGAACAAGGGGCTGTAGAAAATGGTCAATATACTTGCCCACCCGGGACGTAACCGAATCAATACCACTGACAATCGGCCGTCCCGGGGGGCAAGTAAGGCTTTTATGAATCTTGGGGAGGTAATAGATTACCGGGGTGCGAGGAGCCCTCGGTATTAGGAAGAGTTTCTCTCTCTTATCCAGGATACCCTGGTGAAAACCCCTGTCTACTATTACCTCTAGTTCTTTCTTGTATTTGGCACCGGGATCCCTAGTAAGGGGAGTGTATGTGTCCAGGTCATCTACGATGCGATGCATCTCCGCGAGATAATCGCTTCGATCAAGGATGACAATCCCCCCACCCTTATCCGCGGGGCGGATGACTAATGACTTGTTGTTGCACAAAGAGTCCAAACCTACTTCCAAGTTCGCACTCATTTTTGCCTTTTTAACCCTAATATGTTCCAGATCCCTCAAAACCACCTCCTTAAAGGTCTTTACAGCTGGGGCGATGGATCCTGGAGGGTTGAAAAGTGAGGCGTTAGCAAGACCTGAGTGCTTAAAACCTGAGCCTGAGCCACTCACATTGCTTACTATGGGATTATTTAATATATACCTCTTGATATTGATCTTCCGTATATATTTGTGTATGTCTATATATGTCTGGAATTTGCTCAGATTTCTCGGCGGAGCAAATTTCAGACCCTTATCCAATAGTTGTAGCTCAGAGTCGGTCAATGCCTGTTTGCTCAGGTTAAACACTCCTGTTCCTAAGGGCGCCTTCTTTTTGGTCTTTTGGGTCCGCCTCCCCCCTCTGACTCCTCTTTTCGTTCTCCTGGCCTTTTTTGGCCTTGATTGGTCCTGGAAAAACCCAAATCAGAACTACCCTGTGCTCCTTGCGGTCTAGGGCCGGGGTTTAGTCTATGTTGGTCATGGTCACCTATGTACCTGGTGGGGTAATGGGGCCCCCCGTTTCTTTCAACCTCATCATAAGTGCGTCCCTGAGACTGCTGGTCATAAAAACCCGGAGCCTCAGCATCAGAGAGGGGGAAGAAACGGTTTTGGGTGGAAATATTAGGCCCAAAATCCCTATCGTGAGTCGGATAATGAGTATAGTTATTGTAGTCGGGACCAGGGCGACGCTGAAATGCGCCTGGCCTAGGTCCACCTCTTGGGGTACCCCAAGGGCGTGGTGAATTGACCCTTTGACTATTAAATTGATTAGAGTAGCTGTAATCATATTGATTGCTGTATGTGTTGGGGTTTGGACCCGAGTGAGGATACAGAGGTGTGGGTACCGGAAGTCTTTCTTGGTTATTAAGGGGGTTTAAGTGCCCAGTGGTCAAGTGGTTAAATTAAGATTCTCAACTCCTTTAGTAAATCCCTACTCTCTCGGATCTGTATGAGCAGGATTCTTTGCATAAAGAGAGAGAGAGAGAGAGAGAGAGAGACAAGAATATGGTGGTAATTGTAGCTGCACAGAGAAGAAATTACATTTTTTAATATTTCACAGTTTTTTTAATCATTTCATTGTCTTGCAGAAGCTAGAGGCCAGGATGGATTACACTGCATGAATTTTGTTTTTTGATTAATGTTCCGCTTTAAGTATTCCCACTAAAAGACACTTCAGGAAGCTTTTCCTCCAGCCTGAAATACTAAAATAATAGGCTTTTCACTATAGAAAATGTAGAAACATTAAGCTACAAATCACATGATAATACTCTGTTTAACTCTGGTAAGGTACCAGGACTTTTAAATTAAAACTATTTTAATTACCATATTTATTTTAGGCAACTTGAGCTTTGCTGAAACTTGCCCTTTAAATGTACAAAACCAGATACTCATACAAGTTTACACCATGTTATGTACTAATGTAGTTAATAACCATGTTAAAGCAAGCAAAGCTAATTAGAAATTCATGTGCTGTAAATAGAGATTGACAATTGAATATTGCATATGATTTGGACAGTCAGCAATGCTACCATAATGCCTGTTATTACCAGTGTTCACTCTGGGAAAAACTGATACAAGTGATAGATTTGATTGTTTTATTTAGATTCTCAATCTACTAAACTGTGTCTACTACAGGCAAAAGAAAGTATTTGTTTTCTCAGTATAAAATGGCATTAACATACAGTAATTAGTAGGTTGTATAAGGATTCAGTTATATGGAAATAAACATGCATTGTCCCCAGAATAGCCCTATCCCACGTCATGTTCAGTTTGTTTATACACTTTGTGTAATAACATTGTAATTTCATTTTAATTTTGAAAATAATAGTATCATCAATTTAGTGAATAAGCACCACATATAGTAGTTATGAATGGACTTTGCAGCCAATTTATGCTTTCATTCTTTTCATGAATGGCGTAAATAGTGCTCAGTTTATATAAAAAGATAAGTGTAATCTCTTGCATGTTTTGTTCCTTTGTAATGCCGAGACAATAGCCTATTCACAAATAGCTTTTCATAAGACTCCATTAAAAACATAATTAGTAAGCGGTTATTAGTCGCAAAATATACATGTGGAAAATCCTAGTGGAAATATTTTAATATAAATACAGTATTTCTATTACTTTTCTTTAAAATGTTGTATTAAAAGGAATGTGATTTTCTTTTTTCTGGCGTGAAGGAGATGGGGGCTAATTTAAAGAGCTTTCCAATATGATCTAAATCTATCATCCACAGCCTTAAATATCGCATGCAGCTGGTAACTGACCTTACGATGCATCTATGAGGCGGTACTTGGTCACGCAATTACATCACTTCCGGCCTCCGTGGTTCGTCTGTCCGTCGAGGGTGGAACGCACGCCGCTGCCGTGATTATTTGGGAAATCTCTCCCACAGATCGGATTTTTCGTTCCTAGACACGCTTTCCAGCCTCAGTGCCGGGCGATGGCACCTTCTATGTGAGTAGCCATTTGGCTATGTTCTGTTTTTCTTTTATTTTCAATAAATGGTATTACACTATATTTGGTTCCTCTCCATCTATTTTATATCCCATGCGTGAGACCCTGTGATGTGAGGACAAGAGTCTGGTATATTTCACTTGCAGCAAGCAATATCTTGCTAAAGCCTATTTGACCTTTTTTTAATTAAATTGGTCAACTCCATCTGGTAAGCGGACATCCATTTCCATGAGCACATTGGTGTATTTTGTTCAGTGATGGTGAAGGGATTTTGCTGCTCACGTTTTTGTTATGAAGATTTACATCAGGATTTTACACCAATTCTTGGATGGACTTTGTTATTGATGCTTATTCATATTTGATATAATTATTCTACAATTTTTTTGACGTCACATGTCACGATTGCATAATTATTATTGTTCACTGATATTCAGGTTTATGAATTTTGTTCACTCAAGTTTATATACATGGGCAGGTTGATTTATATTTTTATATTTGAATTTTATTTCTTTTGATATATATGTACCCACTTTTTTACCTTTTTTGTCCAATATCTAGCGCTCCCCAACCCCCCTCTGTTTCACATTTATGCATTTATGGAATTTTTTCCATTTTTTGCTTAGGGTGTAGCTGCTTCACTTAGGTTTTTATTTTGGCGCGGAATTATTTATTATTTTCACCATCTATTTAGAATTTGATTCATTTTATGGTGAACATAGGCGTGCGCAAGGGGTGTGCCAGGTGTGCCTAGGCACACCCTAATCCTGGGGTTGGCAACCTGTCAATGGTGGGCAGGTGACAGGTAAATCGCAATCCTTCCTTGCCGACCCTCAGAACCTGGACAGAAGAGGTGGCGGGGTGGAATTTACTGGATCCGATCTGTATTTTACTCCTGCAGCAGCTGAAAGTAGGCTTCTCCTCCTCCCCCTTTTGTTAACATTCAGCTGCCACAGGAGGAAAATATAAGGGATCGGTACTAAGATATGCCACCCCGCCACCCTTCCTTTCCCTGTTCCTCTTCCTTCTGTTGCCCAGGTCCCCCATGTGCTCCCTTGCTCCCTCTTCTTCCCATTGTTTCAGGATGGAGAGTGGGGAAGAGGCCGGTAAATATGTCAAACCCAAATGTGTTGGAGCTTTGGGGTGCACTCCCTAATGCAATAGGCTGTGCACACCTATGATGGTGAACTCTTATACTTTTATTCTATGATATTCACCCAAATCTAGGCTTGAAGTGGCTGTAAACCCTTGCATATACCCACTGAAGTGATTGGCCTCAGGTGATACACAGAGATAAAAAAATCCTCCTATATATGTTGCATCTGTTTATCTATAATCCCATTTCCTCTACAACTTTCTAAATTTTACACAACATTTCTGAGCTCTAGATGGCAGAGGGCAGAGGTGTGAAATCTCACATTGCATTGCACAGAGCAGGTAACTCAGTGTAACATGAGATCTGAGTGGAGGAATTGGACACATCCCCCTCTTCAAAGTGGAAAAGTTGGTCCAGGGAATATCCGATTGACTCTTGGGGATCAGGAAGGAATTTGTTTCCCCTGCTGGAGCAAACTGAATCATGCTTTATTTGTTTTTGTTTTTTTGCCTCCTTCTGGATCAACTGTGGGGATAGAATGGTATATATAGGACTATAAGAGTGTGTATATGGATGTATGTGTTTTTAAATATATATATATATATATATATATATACGCAGCCCTCAAATTTTCCACTCGCCAACTCGCATCTTGCGAGTGGAAAATGAGGTCTGGCGGGGAGCTGGGCTGCCTGGGAGCAAGGGGGGCCAGCACCGCTATCAGGGGGAGGATGAATGGGAGCCATTCTCCCAGAGAAAGAGAGTGTGAAGGAACAGAGGGGAGCGGCCGGATCATTATAGCGCAAGAGAGTATAGAGGAAGAGGAGATCCGGCTTGATCACAGAGCGGGGTTTGCCCGCTGTAACAGCTTACATTACAATTGCAGTCTGCACGCTGTCACACACAGCCCCATCCTCCTGACCCCGCACCTGTGACAGACAGAACACGCCCTGGTATTGGACCGGCATTCTGTCTGTCACAGGTGCGGGGTCAGGAGGGCGGGGCTGTGTGTGACGGCGCGGACTGCAATTGTAATATAAGCTGTTACATTGGGCAAACCCTGCTCTGTGATCAAGCTGGATCTCCTCTTCCTCCACGATCTCTTCCGCTATAATGATCCGGCTGCCTCCCTCTGCACAGGTGAGGCTGCATGATGGACACAGGTGAGGCTGCACAGGTGAGGCTGAATGATGGACACAGGTAAAGCTGCAATGATGGACACAGGTGGGGCTGCATGATGAACACAGGTGAGGCTGCATGATGAACACAGGTGAGACTGCAATGATGGACACAGGTGAGGCTACATGATGGACACAGGTGAGGCTGCAATGATGGACACAGGTGAGGCTGCACGGGTGAGGCTGCATGATGGACACAGGTGAGGCTGCACGGGTGAGGCTGCATGATGGACACAGGTAAAGCTGCACTGTTGAGGCTGCAATGATGGACACAGTTGAAGCTGCATGGGTGAGGCTGCAATGATGGACACAGGTGAGACTGCAATGATGGACACAGGTGAGGTTGCATGGGTGAGGCTGCAATGATGGACACAGTTGAGGCTGCACTGGTGAGGCTGCAATGATGGACACAGGTGAGGCTGCACTGGTGAGGCTGTAATGATGGACCGATTCGTCCCGGTGTGCCCCAGTTGTTATTTAGCCTCATTTCAGTACATGCTCCAGAGCCCGGTCGTTGTCAGTTGCAGTTTGCGGCTCACCGATTCATGCCTCTGTCATGGGAAATCATTTCACTGTCACGTATCACGTTCCAATTCGAATCCAGTCGCACCCATGATGCAACGATTCGTTCCGGCGTGCCCCAGGTATTTTCGGCCACATTTCAGTACATGCCGATTCGTGTCTCTGTCATGGCACGTGCCTCTACCATGACAAATCATTTCATTAATTTCATCATTTCACTCATTTCACTGTCACGTACCGCGCCCCGATTCGAATCCAGTAGCATCAGAGATGCACTGATTCGTCCCGGCGTTCCCCAGTTGTCTTGGCCTCATTTCATTTTGTGCTCCACAGCGATTCATATTGGATCCATATTCATACTCTCCACAGTCTGATTTTATATTGGATTCATTTTCATACACTCTACAATCGGTTCGTATCAGATTAATTTCATACAACCGATTTGTATCGGATTAATTTCATACACTTTACAACCGATTCATATCGGATTAAATTTCATACACATTCAAGCACAACTTCTTGCACTCATTGCAAGTGCGCATCGAATCACAACTTCTTGCAATCATTGCAAGCACGCATCCAAGCACAACTTCCCGCAATCGTTGCAAGCACGCATCCAAGCATAAACTTCTTGCATTCGTTGCAAGCACACATCGAAACATAACTTCTTGCAATCGTTGCAACACACATCCAAGCACAACTTCTTGCAATCGTTGCAAGTACGCATCCAAACATAACTTCTTGCAATCGTTGCAAGCACACATCCAAGTACAACTTCCCGCAATCGTTGCAAGTGCGCATCCAAGCATAAACTTCTTGCATTCGTTGCAAGCACACATCGAAACATAACTTCTTGCAATCATTGCAAGCACACATCCAAGCACAACTTCCTGCAATCGTTGCAAGTATGCATCCAAACATAACTTCTTGCAATCGTTGCAAGCACACATCCAAGCACAACTTCTTGCAATCGTTGCAAGTACGCATCCAAACATAACTTCTTGCAATCGTTGCAAGCACACATCCAAGTACAACTTCCCGCAATCGTTGCAAGTGCGCATCCAAGCATAAACTTCTTGCATTCGTTGCAAGCACACATCGAAACATAACTTCTTGCAATCATTGCAAGCACACATCCAAGCACAACTTCTTGCAATCGTTGCAAGTATGCATCCAAACATAACTTCTTGCAATCGTTGCAAGCACACATCCAAGCACAACTTCTTGCAATTGTTGCAAGTACGCACCCAAACATAACTTCTTGCAATCGTTGCAAGCACACCCAAGCACAATTTCTTGCAATCATTGCAAACACGCATCCAATCATAAACTTCTTGCAAACATTGCAGGCATGCATTCAAGCATAACTTCTTGCAATCGTTGCAAGTATGCATCCAATTACAACTTCTTGCAATCGTTGCAAGCACACATCCAAGCATAACTCTTGCAGTCTTTGCAAGCACATGCAGTAATACGAACTTCTCACAGTCACCACAAACACATCTCCAGCGACATAAACTCCCTTGCAATCGTTGCAAGCACACATTTAAGCACAACTCTTACAATCATTACAAGACACGCATCTTAGCATAACTTCTTGCAAACATTGCAAGCATGCATCCAAGCATAACTTCTTGCAATCATTGCAAGCACGAATCCAGTCACAACTTCTTGCAATTGTTGCAAGCACACATCCAAGCATAACTTCTTGCAATCATTGCAAGCACGCATCCAAACATAACTTCTTGCAATCGTTGCAAACACGCATCCAAGCATAACTCCTTGCACTCCGTGCAAGCACATGCAGTAATACAGACTTCTCGCAGTCACTGCAAATACATCTCCATTGAAACAAACTCCCTTGCAATTGTTGCAAGCACGTATTTAAGCACGACTCTTGCAATCATTGCAGGGCTCGCATCTTAGCATGACTTCTTGCAATCCGTACAAACACTGTCCCAGTGGCACACAATCAGTCACACATCATTCTTCAGTGGCACTTAATCGGCCATTTGTCTCCAGTGGCATCTTCATACAAGCCACTCATCATTTTCTGTATCATTTCTCGCTTAGGTCAGTTGAGTTCAGGTTCCATCCCGCACCAGGTATCGTATTGCCACACACAGCTGGCTCCTTCTAATAACACTATCAGGCTATTCCTAGCCATCATCCAGCATTTCCTGTCCTTACAGGACCCCAGAGAGCCATCTGTGTTTATGACCCATACAGTAAGATCCCTTCTATGTGGCATCCAGAAGTATCAGCCCATAGCTAACGGCAAACGCTTGCCCATCACAACTGCCATCTTTAGGGACATGTCAAAAACCTCACACATTCCCCAGTCTAGTCATCCAAGCAGCCATCTACCTGGCCCTCTGTGGTTTTCTACAGCCTAACAAATTCACTTTTACTGGCACGGGCAGCCAGGTACTATGTAGACACCACTTGACTCGCTGATAAAACCATTACGTCCTTCAGCTTGCAATCTCTAAAACTCAACAATCCGGAACCGAGGTCTACAATAACCTCTTCCGAACTAACAACTCCACACAGGTCAGCCTCCCCCTTGACAAGCTGACCCGCATCAGGCCAGTTCCCCAAGACTTCACCCATATAGGGGTGTGTACTAAGAAGCAGCTTCAGTCTTTCCTGGGAATGCGGACCTATCAATGTCGGAAGGTTCCGTACTACGTGGATTGGTATATCAATGATTATACCATCTATGTCGCCCTTATCACCCCAGGTAGTGACAGATGCCACAGCCTCCACAGGCTTTGTGGCAATTTTTGGCCGCCATCGGTTTACAAGAAACACCAGAGACACTCCTAAACCCTGGGTTTACCCGGACTTCCTCCCTCTTCAAGCTATACCCGGTCATGGCAGCCGCTCAACTCTAGGGTCTTATCAGGACAGGCCGTGGCTTTTGCCACAGACAACCGGTCCAAGGCGATCTTCTTGATGAAGCCAGGTCCGCATCGCTCTGTTATGTCCTTCCTGTGCAGGCTGGTGTAATTATCTTGGCAACACCAGTTTAATGTCCACTGTGCGTTCATTCCAGGCTGCCATCTTCTAAGACATGTCTACTATCTTAACTAGTTTGCCATTTTTGGCCTTCTCCCCAGTTTGCTCATACAAGCAGCCATTTACTTAGCTTACTACGGGTTCTCCGCAACAATCCCGCAGGCCAAGTTCTGTGTAGTTGGCTCGCTACCAACACCATTTCATCCTCCACCTTGCAGTGTCTAAAACCCAGCAATCAAGCTCCAGGATAGACATCCATCTCTATAAAATAAATAACGTCCGGTGTCCAGTAACCATACTCGACCGCCTACTGTCACTCCTACCGGAACACTCAAACTCTAGTCCCCTATTACCTTTTCAGGCAAACCCTTGAGTGCCTGCCAGTTCATCAAACACATGGGGGTTCTTCTACGCAGCCTACACCTCAACCCCAGTCAGTACTCCGGTCACTCTTTAGTATTGGGGCAGCCTTGGCAGCATTTCGGCATGGGTCCCAGACCACGTCATTAAGAGACTTAGCAGGGAAACTCTGCCTACCTCGCCCGGTACACCCCCACTCCTTAGGTGGAAATGGCACAAGCATTCACCAAACTTGCTCAATAAATAAAGCTAAAACTAATAAAACTACACCCCTACCTGAATGTTTTTGCCCCCTTATTTTGGTATACTGACCATCAGACCAGGGCACACTTCAGGTCCATTTCATGTTGTAAGTCTTATGGTAAGTCTAATTGTTCATATCCGTATCGGTCATAGGGCTTTGACCATAAGTAGGAAGGTCAGTATGGTGGCCTGAATTTATGGGAGGAGCCCGGGGGGTATTTAACCAGCCCGCTTGCCTGTGGTCTTTGTTGGTTTCCTGTGCATGGTACCCACCCTCCCATCCCCTTTTCAGGGCATTTCTCTTCACAAAATATTCATTTCTAATCTAGGGTATGCCCCCTTATTTTGGTATACCGACCATCAGACCAGGGCACACTTCGGGTCCATTTCATGTTGTAAGTCTTATGGTAAGTTTAATTGTTCATATCTGTATCAGCCATAGGGCTTCAACCATAAATATATATATTTGTTTCTTTTATTTATTGAACTAGATGGACTTCTGTCTTTTTTTGGCCAGATTAACTATGTATGTAACTATGTATGTTCAAAGTTTTATAGGGAAACATGCACTGCCGAGGCTGTCAATCATGTTATGTGGGCTGGAGGAGGGGTGGGGCTATCCCCCAGGATTCTGTGGTGCTAGCATAACTTGTCAGAAATGATTCATGCAGATAGCAGAGGGATGAGAGTGCAGATAAGAACCACACTAGGTGCTTTTGATTGAGGTTAGTGCATACTATAGATGAATATGCTTTGTTCATTTTCATACTAGAGGTTTGCAACCACTTTAACGCCAAAACTTTTGTTATTTTTTGGGGGATAGAGCACGAAATAGTATGATTTTTGCTATAATTACCTGTCAGTACGTTTCTTTCATGGGGATTCTAAATAAATGGGTCTGCCCTTGAAACAAATCAGCTAGGACACACGCAAGGGAAAGCAGCTACATACTGTACATTGAGACAGGCAATGGAGGGTCGCCCACTTACAGACATTTGAACTGGTCTCATTCTGGATAGTTTAAAATGACAAGTTGTGTTATCCAGATTGTTTGTTAGTACTAGACAGTGTTGCCAACCATCAGTATTGTTATAGGCCACCAGTAAAAAATGGGCACTTTCCTACTGCCAGTAAATGCCAGTGACAGGAAAAGGTTGCAAGTAAAAAAATATGTCTGTCCGGAGTGGGCCGAGACCAACCAAGTGCCTGCTACAGTGTGTTCAGGTAAGACCGGCAGGGGGTGGGTCTGGCGGTGGTGGTTCCTGAATGTGTCATGTAATGTCATGGTGCAAGGGAGCCAAGCATGTGTGGGTCCGTGGGACAGCAGCAATTCAAGTCAGGAGCGGGACTGTCAGTGCTGTTTGGACTGGAGGGGACTGAATGGACCAGCTGGCATGTAGAGAGATTGTTACTGTGACTCAGGAGGGGACATGTTATGTCTTTGAGGTGTCATCATCATTTGTGCTTCTGCACAATGCTGTCAGTGTCACTGTGAGAGTCAATTCCATGTATGAGTGCCTGCCCATCCCTAAGCTACTTACTATAATGGAAATAAAATAAAATAAGAAATATTTTTTTTTGCCTTAACCTCCTTGGCAGTATCCCCGAGTGTGGCTCGGGGTGAGATTTCAGTAACCCCGAGCCACACTCAGGATTGCTTCACTGGATACTGGAAGAGGTTACTTACCTTGTCCCTGGGATCCCGTGATGTACTCCCACTGTGTACGGTGGTCGGATCCTCCGCTCGATCCTCTGTGTGTTCTGGCTTCCCTTCCCTGCAAGCGTCGCAACGCAGAGGGGTGGAACCGGCGGCAGATTCAAAAAGTATAAACTACAACACACACCATACATCATAATCTTATTGGATTACATTACTGTATCTAATAAATTGACCTCAGTTTGCCCCCCAGTGCTTTATCCAGTGCCCTTGCCTGCAGTTTTACTATGCTTTCTGCCTGGAAACTGTAGAAGGACCATGGCATCAAAAAAGCGCACCTCTACCTCAAAAGCGGTTTATGACGTACTGGAAAACAGTGATAGCGATACAGAATCACTTTCAGAATTGAGTGATAGCGATTCATGGGGAAGTTCGTCATCAGACACAGAAAGTAATTTCTGCGACGATCCTGTGACTGACATCAGTGATGTGCGGACTTGGTGCTCTATCGACTGCAGTATGGATCACGTAGCACCCCCAAGATTCCCATTTACTGGAGCACCTGGTATCAAAGTGGATGTTGAAGATGACAAGCCCTTGGCATACCTCCAACTATTTTTGACCGATGAGGTTATTGAAAAAATAGTTCTGCAGACAAACCAGTACCAGGAGCAAGAAGCTGCCACACCTCCGAGGTTTTCAAGGAGCAGAAATGGGAACCAGTGACCAAAGAGGACATCTGGAAATTTCTGGGCCTAATAATTCTTCAGGGAGTGGTGGGGAAACCCCTGCAGAAGTGGTATTGGACAACCAATAAATTACTAGCCACTCCATTCTTTGGCACGGTCATGTCGGAGTACAAATTTTCCCTGATAATGAAATATTTGCACTTTGAAAATAATGAAGCACTTGACGAAACTACTCATCCAGCCCCCAAACTCAAGAAGAATTGGGAGGAATATCAGATGATTAAGAAAAATTTTCAACAGAGCTATGTGCCAGATAGAGACATCAGCATAGACGAAAGTCTAATGGCCTACAAGGGAAGGCTCAGCTGGATACGATATATAGCGTCAATGAGAGCACGATTTGGCATAAAATCTTCCATGCTATGTGAATCGAGCACTGGTTATATTTGGAATTCTGTCCTATGCACAGGTAAAGGAACCAAATTCAACCAAAAATACAGTCATTATGGAATGGCAACTTCAGTTCTTTCATTGATTGAGCCATTGCTGAATCAGGGCTATTGTGTAACCACAGACAATTTTTACACATCTCCTGAACTCTATGAGTTCCTTCTACAGAACAAAACGGATGCCTATGAAACCGTTAGGGCTAACCGGCGTGACATGCTGCCAACCTTTGGCAATAAAAAGCTCAAGACGGGAGAAATGGTTGCCTGGCAGAAAGGCAAAATGATGGCACTGCGATGGCGTAACAAGATGTGTGCCTAATGAGTATAATCCATAACACCTCCGCTGTCACGGTACACACAAAAGGTGGGAAAGACATCATGAAACCACAAGTGGTATTAGACTACAACAACACCATGGGAGGTGTTGACAGAGCCGACCAGGCAATGACAATTTATCCAGCCATGAGAAAACAACAAAAAAAATATTATAAGAAGATCTTCAGGCATCTTCTTGAACAATGCCTATGGAATGCCTTCATTCTACTAAAAAAAAAGAGTGACAAGCCTGTGGTTCATGTTGACATTGTTTGGAGACTTGCAGAACGTATCTTTCTGGACCACCGAACGCCAACGGCTGCAAACAGAGCTTGACGTCGTGCTGCTGGTGTTGTCAACCCGGAACGCCTAACTGCTCATCACTTTATGGACCACATCCCACCAACTGAAAAAAAAGCAGCACCCGCAAGGATGTGCGTAGTTTGTTGCTCAAAGCGTGATGACACTGAAAGGAAAATCCGAAAAGAAACCAGGTTCTATTGTCCTGATTGTGACGTTGGACTTTTTGCAGTCCCATGTTTCAAAATTTACCATACCCGGGATGTTTACTGAAGCAATATGACTAGTAATCTTGCACCCTTGTTTGGCCCAAAAAAATTTCAGTGTTTTTGATTTGATTATATTATTTTCTCATTTAAGGTTTTTATTGAGTAAACCAGACAGGGCAAAACAAGACCAACACCGACATTTTGTACAATGAGAACAGGCTGATACATAAAACAAAAACAAAGCAGCCACATACAATATGGAAATAGCAAATCGGATGGTGTCAAAATAGTGCCAGTTCACCGAAATTAAATATAAGGTACCACAATATAAAACATTATTCTCGCCCTTAGTCAGGTGCATACAAAAAGGTTTTCCAAATAACAAAGAAGACATTACAGTTTGGAAATCAGAAGACAGAGAAGAAAGCATGAATATGATGAGAACCAAAGCAGGTTTAAAAGAAATCAAGAGAGAAAGAAGGTAAGGGCTTAAGGGAAGAGAGGGGGGGTAGGCAGAAACAAAAAAAAAAGGGGGTGTTGGGTGCGGAAGGCAATTGGTTAGGGAAACATGCACAGTTACTGTAGCTCTACCGAGGGGGTCACAAAGGTGTTATAGTCTTGAAAAAATCATAAATCGTGCCAGTAAAACCAGGTTTTTTTAATTTTTCCTTTTCTATTTAATGCGACCGTCAATTGTTCCATCAGGTTAATTTCGTTCACCACAGCTATCCACTAACCAATTGACGGGGGATCTGAGCATTTCCATTTTTGTGGAATACATATTTTAGTGGCATTAAGAAGGTGGATCAAGAGGGATTTCTTATATCGATGTCTCGACATCGGGTTAAGGTGGAACAGGCACTGCGCTGGATCGTCTGCAAGTGTAATGTCTGTCAGAAAAAAAAACTATGCATCGAATAGCGTCCCAAAAGGTACGAACATGCGAGCACGTCCAGTATATGTGCAGTAATGAACCGTCAGGTTTCTGACATCGCCAGCAGGTGGAGGGAACTGAAGGGTAGATCTTGTGAAGGAGCTTGGGCACTCTATACCAACGAGTCAGTATCTTAAACCCAACCTCCTGAAACCTGCTCGTGATTGAGGAGCGGTGTGCAAAGTACAAAATTTGTTCTCTCTGATCTTTTGAGAAGGCCAGACTCAGGTCATTTTCCCATTTCTGTAGATAGGGAGGTATAAAGCCGTCCTGGGGTTCAACCAGAAACCCGTACATTAAGGACAGTAGATGACGGAGGGGAGCGGGATCCAGGTAGAGTCTCTCAAAAGCAGACGGGGATTGACTAGTGGAGGGCACAAAATGTGAGGAGGTGAGAAAATGTCTAATCTATGTTACTCTATGTTATAGTATTGCTTGAATTTCATCAATAGTGCACCATCGACCCTCGTGATGAAACTCTTGAAACCTAAATTTGTTGATCGTTAGAAAGATTTGATTATATTATTGACTAAAATTTATTGAATAAAATGTATTATTATTATATATTATTTGTTATTATTTATAGTTATTTATTATATATATAATATATATATTATATATAATATATATATAATGTATATATATATAATATATAATTTATGATTTTGTGTTTCAAATTTTATCATACCCGGGATGTCTACTAGACTCTGGTTTGGACAGATTTAGGTAAGTTATTCTTAAGAATTACAGGCCTACAATATAAAACTCCAAATTTCCATGCAAAATAATTGTACCGCTTTCAGCACCTAAAATCCGACATAATCATACTGACAGGAAGGTTAATATCTGCCTTAAATCACATTGATAATTGCATATTGTACTTGTTTGGAGCCTAAATACTGAAATTTGCACTTAAAACTGTAATTCTGTTACTTTTGAAAATGCCAGTAAAACCTTGGCGGTGTCAGTAAATTTTGGGTGTTGTGTCAGTAATTTTCAATCAGGTAGATTGATAAAAATGGTACTAGATATTGTAATTTGATAAAGTTTTACTAAAGGTTCTGTATATCACAATGAGTGGGGAAGGGTCAGAATGTCTGAAAATGCTTGTATTTATGTGTATGTTAGTATAGGTCACTAACCCCAGTCTGACAGATGTGTTTAATGAAATCACATGCCATACAGGCATTTTGTGATTGCTATTAGCCACCTTGAATTAAGAGACATCCAGCTAATGGGTTTTACCGCATCCAATTAGACATTTGTGACTAGGCTGATTAGCAGACTGGATGGATTCTGAAAAATAAATAACCAAAGTGCCAAAGATAAATAATAATAACAGCTAATTGCTATTAGCCACCTTGAATTAAGAGACATCCAGCTAATGGGTTTTACAGCATCCAATTAGACATTTGCGACTAGGCTAATTAGCAGACTGGGTGGATTCTGAAAAATAAATAACCAAAACGCCAAAAATAAATAATAATAACAATATTCAGTTACCAGCTGCAGTGAAAACTTGCTGTGCAAATGTACTATTGAAAATCATTACACCACGCTAAATGGTATAGTATACAAGAATTAAAATGGAACAGATTAATAAACAAATTTCATAATATTGCATATTATTGCTGCGACTGCATTTCTAATAGTCTCAATTTGTGATGACAGTGCTCATGCTCAGAGGTAATGAATTCATGCTGCTTGGTGCTCAGACAAGGCGCCCCACATGGATGTAAACTCACCCCCCATATGGACCAACTATCTTTAGTATGGTCAATGAGGCGTTTGGGGAGTAAGCAAAATTTATGATACTGGTAAAATGTTTGTTGATCTTCTGCTAATGCAGCATAATAGTATAAATTATAGCCTGCTTGCCTTGAGCTGAGCTGTGTTCTAGTGTGGAGGCTGTATAGAATGTGTCAACTCTCCTGGCCATATAGATACAATATTAAAATATGGTGGTTTGTTGCAGACTTGCACATTTTGCAAAAATAAGGTTATCACTTGGTTTATTAAATCCTCTCTTTCTCCTTACTTAGATTGGGGTTCACCAGATGTCATTTTTATCACAATTTCCACATAAATTGTTTTCCCTTCTTTTTAGGTCAAATAAGTGACAATCTAGTAGACTTTTTTGCACATCCAAGGCAGTCACAATGAATTATACAACCCCTGGCAAAAATGATGGAATCACCAGTCACTGAGGATGTTCCTTCAGTTGTTTATTGTTGTAGAAAAAAAAGCAGATCACAGACATGGCCAAAAACTAAAAGCATTTCAAATGGCAACTTTCTGGCTTTAAGAAACAATAAAAGAAATCAAGAAAAATAATTGTGGTGGCCAGTAACAGTTAGATTTATAGAACAAGCACAGGGAATAAATTATGAAATCACTCAATTCTGAGGAAAAAAATTATGGAATCATGAAAAACAAACAAACAAAATAACACTCCAACACATCACTAGTACTTTGTTGCACCACCTCTGGCTTTTATAACTGCTTGCAGTCTTTGAGGCATTGACTTAATGAGTGATAAAAAGTACTCTTCATCAATCTGGCTCCAGTCTTCTCTGATTGCTGTTGCCAAATCATCTTTGCAGGTTGAAGCTAAAACTCCAGGCAGATACAAAAGAAACAAATTAATAAATAATCAATAATACATCAATCAAAAATTATTTTTAAAGCAATCAGTGTAAGTACCTGAACCTGACTTGGTATTGGCTACGTGCAGTCCTTGTAAGTGTGTTAAGCAGATCTAAAAAGGGGGCGAGAGAAGAAGCACAAGTAGCCAGTCATGTGTTTTGCATTACAAGAAGCCTGCTGACAGGAGAAGAGAGCAGACGTGATCATGACTGTGCTGCTTCTCCTTTTACTGTCCAGTCACAGGATGAAAGTAGGGAGAGGATCATAAAGTAAAAATTAAAAAAAAAAAAATTAGGTCCCCTCCCCTGCTAGTCAGTGTTATGCTGTGTAAATCTCATGACAGGATGGACAGGAATACAAATCCATTGGCAGGTAAGACAGCTGCTGTATATGTATTTATTCAGTGTACTTAGCCCTGTGCCTGGAGTTCAACTTAAGGGCTCATAAACACACAGACTAGGTTGACTGCTAGTCACGGGAAAACGCAAAACATAGCAAAATTGTGCCGCAATTTTACAGTGATTTTGCAGTGTTTTGTAGCCAGGCAGTGGAAACGTTCCTATCCTGAATGCGGTTCATCCACGTTTAGGAGAGGGAGGTTGAACCTCCTCTAACCGCAGCGGCTTCTAAACTCTTGTAAAATGTCTATGTGTGCATGGACACATAGGGGTTGATTTACTAAAGGCAAATCCACTCTGCACTACAAGTGCACTTGGAAGTGCAGTCACTGTAGATCTGAGGGGAAGATCTGAAATGAGGGGAAGCTCTGCTGATTTTATCATCCAATCATGTGCAAGCAAATATGCTGTTTTTTATTTTCCTTGCATGTCCCCCTCAGATCTACAGTGACTGCACTTCCAAGTGCACTTGCAGTGCACAGTGGATTTGCCTTTAGTAAATAACCCCCTTAGGCTTTTATGGAGTTTAGTTTAGGAGTTTTGGCAAAAAAACGCCCACTGGGCGTTTTTACAGCTGCTGTTTTTGGCTTCAGGCATTTTTTTTTTGCAGCCAGAAAACTCCCCAGCATGCTATTCTATGTGTCCATGCACACATAGGCTTTTATCAATTTTTTTTGGTAGGGGAGTTTTCTGGCTGGAAAAAAACCCAGAACTTGTGGATTTGAAGACCAGTTTTTCAGCTACAAATACGCTTTAACTCTGAAAAACGCTGTTCAATGTGGCTATTCAGCATTTATGAGTGTTTATAAAACATAACATGAGCTTGTGGGGGTTTAGTTTTGCAAACGGTAAAAAAATGCTGCAAAACGTAGCAAAACTTGCATTTCTAATGCAAAATTCTACAGCTAAAGCTACAGTATTGTTTTGTACAGCTTTTTTAACATCCAGTGTTCATGAGGCCTTAAAAACAATGCCCTTGGTAAAGGTATAGGCCATTTAATTATCTCATGAAGTCTGACTAGAAAAATCTTAGGACCTTGCTAAGGACATTGCTAAAAGACAAGCTGTTACTGTTCACCCTTAAAGGTGTGAGTTCTCAAATGCTGAACACATAACTATAGCATCAGGGGGGAGAAATAGCATGTGAGGGGGTTTAAATCAGAGAAAGATCTCGCTCCTGTGATGGTGGAGGTGAAGAGTAACAGATAAGTTTCTCTTAACATTGTCCTTATCAATATCCTAGGAGTTTTTCACTCAGGCTTCATGAGGTAACTAAATTACCTACACCTATAGCAAGGGCATTATTCAACTTTGGACAAAGCTGCACAGTTTGTTCTTATCTACAGACATCTTTATCTGTATAGGCAGTTTTTTGGTAAAGGTAAACTATGCCTTTGAATTATGACAGTTATTTTTTTTTATTTTTGCTTGATTTGCCTTAAGCAATAAAATGGAATTTTGAAAGCCTGCAAACTGCTTTTGGATCTTTGTGATCTCTAATCTCAACTCAAAGTTGTTTGACAAAAAACATTTGCACTTAAAATAAAAGTGACCCTTAATTGTCTCCATTTTCTTGCTTGATGCGTTTATTACTGCACGTCTGTACATTGTAAGTACTGTTATGTTTATAAAAGTCATCTACCATTATTTACTCTTAAAAAAGCAATCCAACATGATATTATCTAAATGACTGAAGCTAATCCTTGCTAATACATAAATATGCTTGTTCTCAAAATTATTAAATGTGAAAATATGATTATCTTTTACATGTAAAGTCTGGAAGCCACGTTATTTAAAGTTGAAATATATTACTTTTATTATAATCTTACCTCTGCATAAATAGTAAACATAATTAAAAATATATTTAATTACAAACATAATGCTTTATATCCACTGCTGAACTTTAGAACTCCAATGTTCCCAAATTACAGTACACTAGAAAAAGCTGCTGAAAATACACTACATTAAAAAACTTGAAAAAAAAATGAAACATTTTGTTGTCTGTTAGCTGGATTGGAAAATAAAGGTGAGAGTTAACATTTTTATGGTGACTGTCCCAATAATCAGTGGAAATATTCAGATTTTTTTAACGAAATGTTTGTAAGTCAGACAGTTTAAATTTAGACTATTAGCCACATATACAGCTATATTATTTCATAAGTGGTCTGTTTTACCTGCAAATGAGATTGACATTCTGGCCATGCCTTTTTCTGGTTTACACACATCTGCCACACTATACAGCCAGGCAGATATCAACCCTGGTTTAGCTTTCAGGTTCTAGTGCCGCCTTGTCAACTTTAGCCTGCTAACTGGACAGTGAATTGCAAACATCCAACTGCCAATTCATTGTCCAATGCACAGGTAGATAACTGAGGAAGCTGTAAATAGGAAAAAAATGAACTATCCTCTATTTCCTCTAGTAACTTATTTACTATACATTAGAGAGATTAAATAAAGAACTCTTATTAAATTGGTAGAAAGTTCATAACTTAAAAAAAAAACACTGGCAGGGGCACATGCGCGGGTGCCTGAGGGAACGGTAATGCCGCCTTAGAGCTCTGCTCCTCAGGAGTTCGGACCGGAGAACTACAGGTCCCAGCGGCTTGGAAAACGTTACAAAATTGTAGGTAACTCACCCCAGCGCCTTACTATAAATAAAATATGGTGCTGAAAGGTCCAAAAAGCAAATTTAAATCCAATTGCAAGTCGGAAGCGGCTCTCAGACTGGCGGCTAAGATGGCGGAGCCATCCTCCTCCTCACAGCACAGCGCTTCTCAGGCTGGGAATGCCCAGCCTTCCAGCCAAAAAGCACAGGCTGATAAAACAAAATATGACCATGATATCTATCCGGTTCAAAATGTGACACAGTCTGACATGTTTGCTACATTTGAAGTTATGCTACAGAAAGCATTGAAACAAATTTCTGACCATATCACAGATAAATTGACAAAAGAGATTAAAGAAATTGGTCAGAGAACAGCTGAACTGGAAATGAGGGTAGATGATATTGACTGTCAAACACAATATTGTATTTCTTAACAGCCCTTAACCACTAGACATCCGCGCTATGGCCGAATGACGGCCAATGACAGCTGATCACATGATGTAAACAAAAGATCGGTAATCATTTTTTTTTTTTACTTACGCTGACAGCGCGAGTAGAAAAAAAAGCCACCGGCTCAGATTATTATTATTATTATTATTCAGGATTTATATAGCGCCAACAGTTTACGCAGCACTTTACAATATAAAAGGGAGACAATACAGTTATAATACAATACAGTACAATAGGATTAAGAGGGCCCTGCTCAGAAGAGCTTACAATCTAATAGGGTGGGGCAGGTGGTACAAAAGGTTGTAACTGTGGGGAATGAGCTGGTGGAAGTGGTAGGAGATTAGTTGGAGACGTGATAGGCTTTCCTGAAGAGACGAGTTTTCAGGGATTGCCTGAAGGTAGCAAGAGTAGGGGATAGCCGGATAGATGGAGGTAGCGAGTTCCAGAGAATGGGAGAGGCTCTGGAGAAATCCTGGAGACGAGCATGGGAGGAGGAGATGAGAGAGATTGAAAGCAGGAGGTCTTGAGAAGAGCGGAGAGGTCGATTTGGGTGATATTTGGAGACAAGATTAGTGATGTAGCTTGGGGCAGAGTTGTGAATGGCTTTGTATGTTGTGGTTAGAATTTTGAATTTAATTCGCTGGGTGATTGGGAGCCAGTGTAGGGATTGAAGTGGTAGAGGGGTGGCAGACACTGAGCGGTTGGTAAGGTGGATAAGTCTGGCAGCAGCATTCATGATAGACTGAAGAGGGGATAGCCTATGGAGCGGTAGGCCAATGAGAAGGGAGTTGCAATAGTCAAGGCGAGAGATAACAAGGGAGTGAATGAGGAGCTTGGTGGTTTCATTTGTTAAAAAAGGGTGAATTTTAGAGATGTTACGGAGGTGAATTCTACAAACTTTTGGCAGATGTTGTGCTTCCACTTCGGGACCGATGTCAGGGACATCGGTCCCGAAGTGGAAGCACAACATCTGCCTCATCAGTGCCACCTAAAAGTGCCACCTAACACTGCCCACAGTGCCACCTAACAGTGCCCACAGTGCCACCTAACAGTGCCCACAAGTGCCACCTATCAATGCCAACAAGTGCCACCTATCAATGCCCACAAGTGCCACCTACCAATGCCCACCTGTTGTGCCAATCAGTGCCACCTGCCAGTGCTGCCCATCACTGCCACCCATCAGTGCCCAACACTGCTACCCATCAGTGCCCATCACTGCTGCCTATCAGTGCCCATCACTGCCGCCTCATCAGCGTACATCAATGAAGGAGAAAAATTACCCATTTTACATTTTTTATAACAAAATATAAAAAAATAAAAACATTTTTTTTTTTAAATTCAGATTTTTACATTTTTTTAACAAAAAGTAAAAACTGCAGAGGTGATCAAATACCACCAAAAGAAAGCTCTATTTGTGGTGAAAAAATGATAAAAATTTCATTTGGGTACAGTGTTGTATGACCGCGCAATTGTCATTCAAAGTGCGTCAGCGCTGAAATCTGAAAATTGGTCTGGATAGGAGGGGGGGTTTAAGTGCCCTGTAAGCAAGTGGTTAAAGAGGAAAATACCTTATTACAGTCACGTTTGGAAGAACAAGAAAACACAGACAGACGATCTAATTTATGGATAATAGGTATTCCTGAATCCATTTTAGACCTGCAGGCAACCATTACCGCACTTTTTCAAGAATTACTCCCTGACATTTCTATTGATAGGCTTGAAATGGACAGAGTGCATAGAGCTTTAGCACCACGTAAAACCAACGGCCCTCCTAGGGACATAATAACTAAATTGTACTATTACAAAACCAAAGAACAACTGTTATCAGCTACTAGAAGAAAAGAATCTCTCAGCTTCCAGGGTCATACTTATCAGTTATTCACGGACTTGTCTCCTCTTACAGTGGCAAAAAGACGTGCCCTCAAACCCCAATTGCAGGTACTTCAGAATAATCAAATTACCTATCATTGGGGGTTTCCTTTTTGCCTTCGATTTACTCACTTGGAAACTAGATATGTCTGTCGCTCTTCAGAGGACTTACAATTGGCTTTATTTTAATTGGGTTTAGTTGAAACAGCCTTACCTAAAGATCAGCCTCGCAGACGTTCAACTGCTCGCTTTCCTCAGCATAAGAAAAACTCAGGCTCCAACTCTTTCTCCTCTTCATACCAAAATCTCCACAAGCGTGGCCGATATGAACACTCACCGCCTAAAAACGATGATTCAATGGACTGACCTAAAAACTACTACCAATTACCTACTCTCATTACTGGTTCTCAATTACCGAAGTTGGTTGTGGTTTTTCTTTAGCAAAAGATGTGTTTAGACGTGACGGTTATGCTTTAAATTGGAAAATCTGTTTGACTTTCTTCTCTTTAGTCCTTTTTTTTACATATAATATAATTATAAAGCAAAGCATTATATATCTCTTTGCTGTTTTTTTTTTCTGTTTTTGGTACCTGTAGTTCTCCGGGGCCGTCCTTCCCATAGGAATTTCTTGCTGCCCCTTTGTTTTTTCCACTTGCAGACTCCTGCTTTTTTTTTTAATGAAAGTATAAACATACATAGCAATAAAAGCACATTACTTAACAATTAAGTTAAGATTGTACATAAGCAATTAAAGCAGTAGATGATATTACAGCGATAATTATTAGATAATTATTATCAGCATCAGGGCACATTTACTGAAGGAATAGAATCTCAAGAACTAAGTTAGAAGTTAACTGAGCATGTTCAATCCTGGCGTTAGTCATAAGGCAAACGTAAGAACCAGTGCTATAGCTTAGGTAAAAATAATTACAGCGCTTCAAAAACTAAGCAGCAAACATTGTAACAATCTTTAATGGGTAACTTATTTTGTCATCTTTTATAAACATCACTTTCATCTTAATGTAAAAAAGTAATTGAAATAAGAAAAAAAAAAGATAAAAAAAGGAAGAAAAAGAGGAAAAGAGGAAAAAAAAGAAGAAGGATGGGGGGGAAGGATTGAAGAAATATACTTAAGTCCCTTGATCTCAATCGAACTCTGATGGACTTTAGAGCAGGGCCCCTATAGGTAAAGCGACCAAAAGGCATCAAGCAAAATCCTGTGACATGGCGGCATTGAAATCCTGTGAATATTTAAAGGTGAACCATGGTTGCCAGGTCCTATGGAACCTTTCAACATGGCCCCTGTCCTGTGCCAGCGTGTCCTCCATTTCGCATATATCCCCTACTCTATGCAGCCAGTCTGCTGTGGAAGGCACTCTCGTAGAGTTTCAATGTAGTGGGATCAAGGATTTGGCCGCATTAAGAAGATGTTTAGTCAAAGAGTGCTTATACCGTTTGATCAAAAGATTCGTTACATGTAAAAGGCAGCAGGCTGCAGTCAGGTTTATTCTAGTTTCTGTAATTCTTTTAATCAGATCCCTGATTTTAGACCAATAGTTTGCGATGGAGGAACAGTGCCACCAGACATGGGCCAAAGTACCTATCTCCCCCTGACATCTCCAGCACGACTCTGACTTCTGAGGGTTCCACTTATGTAATTTATCCGGTGTGTTATACCAGTGCATCAACAATTTGTACCTCGTCTCCTGTGATTTAGTGTTTATGGAACCTTTGTGAGCAAAAATACACGCATACCTCCATTGTTTATCTGAGATTTCCTCTCCCAACTCCTCCAACCACCTCCTCCTGTAACCATCATCCTCTGTGCTCTCGGGGTGTTGTAGCCATGCGTATGCTAATGAGATGGCTCCGTTCAGAGGAGTCCTACTATGGCATACCGACTAAAGGGTCCGTAAGAGGCCTAAAGAAATCCCCCCATTGTCTGTGCCTGTTCAGGTAACTTCTTAACTGGAAATAAGACCATTGTCGTAGGTGGGGTAGGTTATTTTCGGACTTTAATGCAGTCCAGTCTTTAAGTCTGCCACCAGTAAAACAGTCACCTGCTAGTAAGTGGGGGGGCATTCTGTGTTGTGGGTTGGAACATTTTATTCTGAAACCCTGGCTCAAAATCTGGATTGTCTTTTAATGGTGTTAATGGGCTTACATCCGTAGTGATAGAGCGGCGATTGGATAGTGAATGTAAAATCTCCAGCGTGATGCTGGTGAGAGGGTGTTTGTGTACGTTCGATGGGCATCTAGTCCAAGGTATCCACGGGGAGTAATGTAGCGTTAGGGAATTTAATTCGCCCTCTAAGAGGACCCAATCCTTCATGTGGCCATGACAATGCCAATCTATCACTCTGGCTAAATGTGAAGCATAATAATAATGTTTAAAGTTAGGTAGGTTAATCCCCCCTGAATCTTTGGGTCTTGTTAGCCATGGTAATCTAATTCTAGGTTTCTTTTGGTTCCAAAGGAATCGCAAAAGTATAGAGTTTAGCGATCTAAAAAAGCGGAAGGGATTCTGACTGGCAAAGTGCGCATTAGGTATAGGAACCTGGGCAGTATTACCATTTTAATAACAGCTGCCCGTCCAAACCAAGATAGAAAGTCCAGGTGCCAACCCCTCAGATCCTTTTCACAACTTTTTAGGAGGGGGGGGAATTCTTTTCAAACGTGTTCTGTAGTTGGGGAGTAAGCCAAATACCCAGATATTTAAGCGCATTGGGGACCCATCTAAACTGAGAGTTGAAAGTGGTTAAACGGAGTAGGCTGTCTGGAAGTGTAATATTAAGTGCCTCTGATTTTGAATAGTTTATTTTTAAGTTAGAGATGTACCCATAAATGTTAAACTCTTTCATTATGTTAGGCAAGTAAACAGTAGGATTTGTAAGAAAAAATAAAAGATCGTCCGCATAAGCTGCCAGCTTAAACTCCCTGTCCCCGATCCGAAATCAGGATATTGCAGAATTTTGCCTAAACGTTCTAATGAAGGGTTCCAATGTTAGGATGAGCAGCAGGGGTGATAGCGGGCACCCCTGCCTGGTCCCATTCGCTATGTGTACCGGATTAGAAAGCATGCCATTGATTTTTAATTGCGCCTTGGGTTTCTGATATAATGCTGATATCCAGGAAAGCATGTGTGGGCCCAGACCCACATGGCGGCACACCGCCCTCATGAAATCACACGCCACTCTATCGAAGGCTTTCTCCGCGTCCGTGGACAGGAGAAAGCCCTAGATATCCCGTGTCCTTGCCGCGTGTATTAGAAGGAGCGCTTTAGTGACATTGTCTTTAGCGTCTCTTCCAGGCACGAAGCCCACTTGTTCCAGATCAATCAAATCCGGCAGCAGTGGACCCGTAGCAAGAATCTTAGAGAATTAATTTGACATCCAGGTTTAACAGGGATATGGGCCTGTAACTAGTACATTCCAAAAGTTCTTTTCCTGCCTTTGGTATCACCGTAATGTGGGCCAAAAGGAAGTCTGCAGTCACCTCTCTAGGAGAAGACAGGGAATTCAAGGCAGCAGCAAGGGGGTTTGTAAGGATATTCAAAAAGGTTTTATAATAGATGGCGGAGTAACCGTCAGGTCCTGGGCTTTTGCCAGCTTTTAAATGTTTGATGGCTTGGCTAATTTCTAGGGGGGTGATTGGGTCTTCCAATAGGGTAGAGTCTGAGTCTTGTAGGGTCGGGAGACCGCTTTTAGATAAATAATCGTTGATGATTTGGGTTCTGTTGTCAGTCATAGTAGATTGTCTGTGCTGTGATGGTAGATTATAAAGTTTTGTGTAATATTCATGGAAATGATCGGCTATTGCTTCTGATGTTACGTCAATTTTACCACTAGCCCCTCTAATACCAGGCATGTTATTGGTAGCTGTGTGTTCCCTTATCGCTCTCGCTAGAAGTTTGCCCGTTTTATTTCCCGACTCATAGTACAGTTTCCGTCTAAAGAATAAAATTCTTTTAGCTCTGGAATCCAGTATTTGTTGGAGATTCTTCCTTGCTTCTAATAGTTGTTTTGCTGTGACTGTAGAGAGGGACTGTTTATGCAAGGACTCTAGAGCATTAATTTGTGTGATCAAATTTTTAATAGCAAGTTCCTTTTCTTTTTTACGTTTGGAGCCCATTTTGATCAACTCTCCTCTAATCGTACACTCTTGGGCCTCCCAAATCATGAGAGGATCTGTGTTTGGTGTGTTATTCAATTTAAAAAACTCAGTCAGTGTAGCAGTGAGTGAGGGGAGAAGCGACGGGTCTGTTAGGAGAGAGGCATTTAGTCTCCATGTCGGTTGTTTTTATGGTGGATTTAGTAAATCCAACGACAGGGAGATAGGTGAGTGGTCAGAGATCGTCTGGTTACCTATATGGGCTCCCTTTACCAATGGGAGGTCTCTCTGTGAAATGAACAGGTAATCTATTCTCGCATATCTAGTATGTGGAATAGAAAAAATGGTGAAGTCCCTATCCTCAGGGTGGAGAAAGTGCCAGGTGTCAACCAGCTGGAGGGATTGGAGAAGGGCTTTTAGTTTTTTGAGTATTCTATATGTGATACAGGTTTTCCCGTTAGACGTATCTACTAGGGGGTTAAAGGGGACATTAAAGTCCCCTCCTAAAATCAAACAACCTGCGGCAAATCCCTGTAGCTCCCGCACAATTCGTTGGCAGAACGTGACATGTGCCTTATTCGGGAAGTACACGTTTGCCAAGGTCACTGGGGTGCCTCCTAAAGATCCCTTTAGGAAAATGAACCTGCCTTCGGGATCAGAAATTTGGTGAGTCAATTCAAAAGGTGTAATTTTGCTGATTAGTATTGAAACTCCCTTGGACCTGGATTCGTTATTAGTAGCATGGAACGCCCTCGTAAAATATGAATTCGTAAGCTTAGGGACATGATGTGTCTTAAAGTGTGTTTCCTGCAAATAAACAATTTGCGGCCTACCTTTTTGGAGTTCCCTCAAGAGGGAGGTGCGTCGTTCAGGAACGTTCAGTCCTCTGATGTTGTGGGAGATTACCAGAGGGTTTTTCCCCAGTGAGGAGTAGGTCATATTGAGGAGTCAGGAGGAGGTGGTCTCGGGAACACTCTGTAAGGAGGCAGCTACAAAAAGTTGGTTAAACAACTTGCCAATGTCATAGAGTCCCAGTCTTAGACTCAGTTGGAGTGACTCTTGGGAGATCTAGGTAAGGGGTTGAGAGAAAGAGATTGAAAGAAAGAGATAAAGAGGTAGAGGAAGAAAGAGAAAGAGTTAGATAGGGAAAAGAAAAAAAAAAAGCAAATTGAGGGAGCAAATAAAATACTGGGGGGTCCCTCACCAGGGAGTGTTCCCACTGCCCCAGAGGGGGAGCCCACTGGGTATATTAGTGAACCCCGTGACCTGTGGCCAGGGCACAGGGTCACTCTGTGGGGGTGGAGGGAGCCGTCAACGACCAGGTGGGGACACACTAATTACTTAAGTAAGTGTGTAGAACTGGGTATTAGAGAAAACTCAGTTGAGTCACACACAGCCTTAATGAATTTATCTCAATAAAAACAAAAAAAAACTGAACCAATGTATACCCGACCCAATTAGGAATCGTAAGTCCAGGTAAAAGTGGTAGAAGGTCATATATAGCAGGAGCTGGGCACAGTTATAAATTTCTGTGCTAGGGCCCCCCTTGAACAGACAAACAACTTCAGGTGAAGCTCCAAAGGTACTGTCCTCTGTCACGGAAAATCAGTACCCAAATCTTGTAGGGGCATTAAACCATTACTTATAACTTAGAGTGAACAGTTAAAGCAAACAAAACTGGAGTACTGAAGAACTGCACAACGGTGCAGAAGGCCTCAGATTTTGTGGGTGGAAGGGATTGTCCAAAGCCATCGGGTCTGTTCCATGGAGGGACTGTAAGGTGCAGAAGGTCTGCAAAGTGCATGTGGATTAGGTATCAATGAGATCGCTGGCATGCACTAAAAACATATTGAAGTACAAGTAGCGAGTTTTTCAGCCTCCTGGATTCTGGCATTATCTGCCTGTCTTCTCGGGGTTCCCAGTTTGGGGTTTCCATTTCTGCTATATTTGGATTTCTTGGACAGCCTCTTGTCAGGTGTGGAGAGAGGTGAACTCGGTGGGCTTCTTTCGATTGGTGTCTGTAGAAAATCTGCGTACCACTCTGGTAAGTCAATCTGATCCAAATCCAGTGCATTACAAAATTCAGGGAGGTCAGCAGGCATGCGCAGAGTGTGTTGGTGACCGTTATATGAGACCATCAGGGCAAAGGGGAATCGCCATGAGTATCTGAGATCTTTTTCCCGTAGTTTCTCCAGCAGGGGGCGCAGATCGCGTCTATTTTGCAGAGTAATCTGAGATAAGTCTTGAAATAGCATGATCGTTGCTCCATTAAAGACAATTCTCTCATTTCTCCTTGCTTTTCGCATTATCTCTTCTTTTAGTACAAAACTTTGTACGCAGCAGATAATATCCCTTGGTGGGGCTGCGTCCGGATCTTTCGGTCTAAGGGCTCTATGTGCTCTGACAAAGTCAATTTCTATGTCCTCGGGTCTGTCTAATAGGCTATTGAAAACCCTCTGGAGAGCTGGGGTTATTTGATCATTTTCGACAGATTCTGGGATCCCAATCAAAACAAGACATATCCCAGCATGCCTGGTTTTATTAGATATAAAAAAGGCATTTGACTCTGTCACTTGGCCATATATGGATTATATACTACAAAAATGGGGTTTTGGTAACCATTTTCTTACCTGGGTCTCCTCACTATACAACAAACCAAGAGCATATATTAAATACTCTGGTTATAAATCTACAATGTTCGACATAAATAGAGGTACAAGACAAGGTTGTCCCCTTACCCCATTACTTTTTGCCTTATTAATAGAACCCCTAGCACAACTAATTAGAACAAATATAGATGTCAAAGGTATTGAATTAGGTGGTTACCAGCATAAGATAAGCCTTTTTGCTGATGATATTCTTGTTTTCCTGTCTCATCCTCATATATCTACCCCAATTCCACTTAACTTACTGCATAATTTTGCTCATATCTCTGGACTTCATATCAATCCTTCTAAATCGAATGCCTTAAATATTTCTTTATCGCAATCTGAGCTTCAACATACAAAAACTGTTTTACCTTTTACTTGGGTTTCAAAACAATTACCCTATTTAAGGGTACAACTCACCATCTCTCTCAAATATCTGTTTACAGCTAACTACTTACCTCTCTTGAAACGAACATCAGGTTGTATGAAGCAATGGGCCTCTCTTCCACTTTAATGGTTAGGTAAAATCAATGCTATTAAGATGTCAATATTGCCAAATTTTTATATCTATTTAGAGTACTACCTATAACTTTACCATCTTATTTTACTAGACTTACTCAACGAAGAGTCCTATCGTTCATCTGGGGTACTACTAAACCTTGTATACCCAAATCTACACTTTACCTTAATAAATTAAAAGGTGGTTTAGGATTACCCAATTTTTTATCTCATTATTATGCTGCTCAAATGGCTCTTCTCCCTAAATACCATGCTACAATCGAAACACCCCTATGGGTAGCTATTGAAGCAGTGGATACCGACCCTATATCGGTTGCCAATATGTTATGGCTTCGCCAGGTTGACAGAACATGCATTTCCAATCCCATAACTAAACACACCTTAGCTATCTGGGATAAGTTCAAAAATTCGTATAATCTCCAATCCTCGCATAATCCTTTACTTTCATTCCTTGGTAACCCAGCTTTCTATCCTGCATGGAAATTTCCAAGATCTTTTTCCATATGGTCCTCTATGAACCTGAATCGCTTATACAGATTGACTTCTGCTACCACAATCCATTCCTTTCCTGATTTGTGTGAAATCTTTGATATTCCGAGAAATGAAATCTTTCGTTATCTACAAATTAAAAATTTCTATGAATCACTTCTTAGTACGGGTTCATCTCTTAATCAAATGACTCAATTTGAACGAATTTGAATTTCTACATACTCACCTAATTGCTTCAGAGGATGCGATTCGCTTGGAACTTACTTTCATATCTGGTGGCAATGCCCGATAGTCCAGGAATTCTGGAAAAACATATTTTCTATGGCCTCTAAGGCCCTTGAAATTTCTATTCTTCCAGATCCTGCTACAGCACTTTTAAATCTCAAGCCCAATACACTTTCTCACACTCAATTCCAATTACTCATTCAAATTACTACTTCAGCCAAACAAACAATTGCCAAAGCGTGGAAGTCTAAATCTCTAATCTTGGCTGAAGCAAAACATAGAATCAATAGAGCACTTGTATTTGCTAAAATGACAGCTATAGCTGACAATAAGATCAATAAATTTCGTAAGATATGGCAACCATGGGTTAAACACTATTACTCTAATGACTTTGACCAATCTTTGTTATTATCTCATTAGTTTGAATATATAATATAACAATAAATTGTGTAATTCAGGAGCCAGACCACCACCACCTACACTCCCCTCTCTTTCCTTTTTGTTTTATATTTTTTTTCTTTATTCTTATTCTTTATAAGACATATATTCTATTAACGGAAAATGTCATTTTGACTATTTGTCTATTTATTAACTTTCTCTTTCATGATCACATTAATGTATTTCTATAATTTGTATCATTCTTAGAGTAATAAGATAAGTTCAGATCTTTATTATGATACTATTTATCTTATCTTGTTTGTATACTATGCACTCATGCTTCACATTTATATGTTTATTTCATCTCTTTATTTATTATTTATTTATTTATTTATTTATTTACTTTTTTATTTATGAAGAATTCAATAAACATATTTAACAAGGAAAAAAAACACTGGCAGGCAGGTTTTTTTTTATAAAAGAAGAGACCCTAGAGGTCTATTCTGTCACAATTTTCCCCCTGCCTGTCAGCGGATAATGTGATCTGAGCCGCACATGTGCGGCAGTGATGTCACCTTGGCCGGGGCATTCAAGCAGCCAAAAATACCATACCCAGAAAAAAGACTGTGTGAAGATGGAAGGGAAGTGCTGGAAACCGGGGAGAGCCAAAAAATAGCTTTATTTTACGTAGTTAGTCTGGTTAAAAAAAAGGACACAAGTCCATGTAGTTCAACCAATAAAAGGGAAAAAAAATCATACAATGTTATACCCACAGTTGATCCAGAGGAAGGCAAAAAACCCTAGCAAAGCATGATCCAATTCACCCCAGCAGGGGAAAAATCCCTACCTGATCCCCCAAGAGGTAATCGGATATTTGATATATCAACTTTACCTATAAATGTTAGTATCCAGTTATATTATGCACATTTAGGAAAGAATCCAGGCATTTTTTTCAAGCACTACTGATCTGGCCAGAACCAGCTCTTGAGGGAGACTATTCCACATTTTCACAGCTCTTACTGTGAAGAAACCTTTCCATATTTGGAGAATAACTTTTCCTCTAGACCTAAAGAGTGCCCCTTGTCCTCTGTGACCTTAAAGTGAATAACTCAACACCAAGTTTATTATATGGACCACTTATGTACATGTTGATCTTATCCCCCTTAATCTCCTTTTCCCAAGAGAGAATAAATTCAGTTCCCTAATCTCTCCTAAAAGCTGAGCTGAGCTGAGCTCCTCCATGCCTCTTATCAGTTTGGTTGCTCTTCTCAGCACTTACTCCAGTTCCATGATATCCTTTTTTTGATTTGGTGTCCAAAACTGAACTGCATAATCCAGATGAGGTCTTACTAATGATTTGTACAGGGGCAAAATCATATCTCTCTTAATACAAGAAAGAATTTTGTTCGCTTTGGAAACCGCAGCTTGGCATTGCATGCTAATATTAAGCTTATGATCTACTAGAACACCCAGATTCTTCTCCACCATTGATTCCCCCAGCTGGAGGGCTCCATTTGTAGGTAAGTCTGTCATAATGTACTAGCATGCAGTGCATAAGAGTACATTATGACTTACACCTGCAGCGGGACCATTTCTTTTATTTTGCTCTGGAGACTCTACTACCACTTAAATTTACTCTAAAGAACACTATTAAAAGGTTTATCCCCTTCCCGCTCAGTGTACACAGATGTGCATACTCGGCTTTCCGGGGTTATACCCGGATGATGCCCGCAGCTGCAGGCATCATCCCGGTACCATGCTGTAGAGCGGGCGATCGACTATCCATGTATAACAACCGATGCGGCTAAAAGCCGCTCGGCTGTTATACCGGAGGAGCAGGAGGGGATGTCCCCCCTCCCGCCGTCTCCTGCTGCTCTAAATTTACTCTAAAGAACACTATTAAAAGGTTTATCCCCTTCCCGCTCAGTGTACACAGATGTGCATACTCGGCTTTCCGGGGTTATACCCGGATGATGCCCGCAGCTGCAGGCATCATCCCGGTACCATGCTGTAGAGCGGGCGATCGACTATCCATGTATAACAACCGATGCGGCTAAAAGCCGCTCGGCTGTTAAACCGGAGGAGCAGGAGGGGATGTCCCCCCTCCCGCCGTCTCCCGCTGCTCTTACCGGGACTCCCGATCCACCGGGAGGCCCGATCGATGATTCGCCGGCTCCGGCGGCTGCTGACAGTCTGGAATGAAGCCGTGCATGGCTTCGTTCCAGCCTTTTAATTGTAAACGCGGAAGCGACATCATGACGTCACTTCCCGTTTACTCGGCTGCCAATGGCGCCGGTTTTAAAAAAATATACAGTGTTCAGAATCGCCATTTTCGGCGATCTGAATACTGTGAAGTGCAAAGGAGGGATTGGGGGTCTTTTAGACCCCCGATCCCTCCATAAAGAGTACCTGTCACCACCTATTACTGTCACAAGGGATGTTTACACTCCTTGTGACAGCAATAAAAGTGATCAAAATTTAAAAAAAAAAACACAATTTCTAAAAATAAAAATAAATAAAATAAATAAGAAAAAAAATTATTTTTTAAAGCGCCCCCATCCCCGCGAGCTCGCGCAGCAAAGAAAACGCATATGGAAGTCGCGCCCGCATATGTAAACGGTGTTCGAATCACACCGCGATCGCCAGAGCAAGAGCAATAATTCTAGCACTAGACCTCCTCTGTAACTCTAACCTGGTAACCGTAAAAAAATTTTTTAAAGCGTCACCTATGGAAATTTTTAGGTACCGTAGTTTGTCGCCACTATAAAGCGTGACATGTTTGGTATCTATTTACTCGGCGTAACATCATCTTTCATATTATACAAAAAAATTGGGCTAATTATACTCTTTGGTTTTTTAAAAATTCATGAAAGTGTCCCTTTTCCCAAAAAATTGTGTTTAAAACACCACTGCACAAATACCGTGTAATAAAAAATATTGCAACAATCGCCATTTTATTCTCTAGATTCTCTGCTAAAAAAATATATATAATATTTGGGGGCTCTAAGTAATTTTCTAGCAAAAAATACTGATTTTAACTTGTAAACACCAAATGTCAAAAATAGGCTTAGTCATGAAAGGGTTAATCACCCACCAAACAAGGATAACATTTTGGTAAGTGATAAAAACTGATATGTAGTTGGAATATATTAATCTAAGGGTCGTAGTTTTGTTTGTTTAACCACTTAAAAACCACCCACTGTAGATATACTGTGGCAGGGTGCCACTCTGACACTTCCGGGGCTATTAGCTGCTATTTCTTATTTCTTGGATGATATCAATCAATGTCATAATTTTGAATGGTTAAGCTTGTTTAACCGCTTGCCGCCCGCTACCCGTCATTTGACGGCCAGGTGGCATGGCTCTCATTCTTGGAGGGCGTCATATGACGGCCCTCCATTTAAACAGGGAATGTGCGCGATCGTGCACACGCATCCCTGTTCACGGAGACACCGCTCGCCACTAAGGGGGGTGAACAGTCATTGGTCATGGCTGTTTACCACGTGATTGGCTGTGATGAAGTCACAGCCGATCACAGATGGTTCTGCCCCACTGTGCACGGCGCATGCACACGATCGCAGGCGCACTGCACGTGCACGTCGGTGGCGACGTGTTCCCGGGAACACCACTCGTCACTGATGCTGGTAAACAGCCATTGGCCGGCAGCTGTTTACCACGTGATCCTTTCACAGCCAATCACTAAATGTCAACAAACCGCGGTAACGAGAAGTTACCGGGTTCTCCTCCTCACACACCAATCGTAAACTTCTTGTTACCGCTTACAGTGTACACAAATCACACTGACTGCCCCCCCAATAAAGAGGATCTGTCATCACCCATCATAGTACCTGTCACAGTTCATCTGAGTACCTGTCAGTCCATATGAGTACCTGTCACAGTCCATCAGAGTACCCGAGTACCTGTCACAGTTAATCAGAGTACACGAGTACCTGTCACAGTCCATCTGAGTACCCGAATACCTGTCACATTCCATCTGAGTACCTGAGTACCTGTCACAGTTCATCTGAGTACCCGAGTACCTGAATACCTATCATAGTCCATATGAGTACCGAGTACCTGAGTACCTGTCACCGCCGTTCAGAGTACCTATATGTAGCCCATCAGAGTACCCGAGTACCTGTCTGTAGCCCATCAGAGTACCCTAGTACCTGTCACCAGGCCATCAGAGTACCCGAGTACCTGTCACCAGGCCATCAGAGTACCCAAGTACCTGTCACCAGGCCATCAGAGCACCCGAGTACCTGTCACCAGGCCATCAGAGTACCCGAGTACCTGTCACCAGGCCATCAGAGCACCCGAGTACCTGTCACCAGGCCATCAGAGTACCCGAGTACCTGTCACCAGGCCATCAGAGTACCCGAGTATCTGTCACCAGGCCGTCAGAGTACCCGAGTAGCTGTCACCAGCCCATCAGAGTACCGGAGTACCTGTCACCAGCCCATCGGAGTACCCGAGTACCTGTCACCAG
Source organism: Lithobates clamitans (assembly GCA_037952925.1). Taxonomy (NCBI): domain Eukaryota; kingdom Metazoa; phylum Chordata; class Amphibia; order Anura; family Ranidae; genus Lithobates; species Lithobates clamitans. The sequence continues at coordinate 9,117,787 of JBBGZY010000306.1, read as the reverse complement.
CCCATCAGAGTACCCGAGTACCTGTCTGCAGCTCATCAAGTTACCCGAGTACCTGTCTCCAGCCCATCAGAGTATCCGAGTACCTATCTGCAGCCCATCAGAGTACCCGAGTAGCTTTTTGCAGCCCATGCCTGATAGAAAATACGTTGGGGTGTTTGCTTTCCAAAATTAGGTCATTTTGTGGGTAATTTCATTGTTCTGGTGCTCCAGGGCCTTCAAAAGTGTAATAGGTGGTTGAGAAATGAGATGTGTCATTTATGCTCATAGAAAGACTGAAGACGCTACTTCAATGTTGGGCCTTTGTATGTGGCCAGGCTGTGTAAAAGTCTCACACATGTGGTTTTTCCATACACGGGAAGAGTGGCAGAATGTATTTTGGGGTGTAATTTTTGCTATATACATTTTTGCTATAACAGAGGGCGGGGTCACTGGGTGGCCCCGCCCTCCGTTGTATAAGAGCTGTCACAAGAACAGAAGCGTCACACAGCGGGAACCTCCCTTTGAGGCGGATCATCCAGAGGTCGAAGCGGGGAAGAAGCCGGAGGAAGATGCCAGACGAGAAGACCAGAGGAAGATGCCGGAGGAGAAGACTGGAGGAAGAAGCAGAGGAAGATAGAGGAAAGAACAAGATGGAGGAAGAAGAAGAAAACCGAAGGAAGACCAGAATAAGATGGAAGAAGAAGCATGGAAAGAAGAAGAAATTAGTAAAGGAATTGTCAAAAAACAGCTATTGTCTTTTTTTAACATTTTTGACACTTTTTTGTAAAATGGTAGGAGTACATCTGTACCCATTACCAATTCACACAGGGGGGGCCAGGATCTGGGGGTGCCCTTGTTAAAGGGGGCTTCCAGATTCTGATAAGCCCCCTGCCTGCAGAACCCCACAACCACCGGGCAAGGGTTGTGGGGATGAGGCCCTTGTCCCCATCAACATGGGGACATCCCCCCATTTTGAGGGCATGTGGCCTGGTACGGTTCAGGAGCGTGGGGGACACTCTCTCATCCCCCCTCTTTTCCTGCGGCCTGCCAGGTTGCATGCTTGGATAAGGGTCTGGTATGAATTTTTAAGGGGACCCCCACTCCATTTTTTTTATTATTTTGGCGCGGGGTTCCCCTTAAAAACCATACCAGACCTGAAGGGCCTGGTAATGGACTGTGGGGGAATACCATGCCGTTTTTTTCAATGACTTTTATGAGTATTGCAGAGACCCGACAATTCATTAATAGCCACGAGTATTCACTTTTATTGTTTCACTTTAAGCATTATTAAAATCACTGCTCCCGAAAAAACGGCCGTTTTAAAAAAATTTTTTGCATTGATACATGTCCCCTGGGGCAGGACCCAGGTCCCCAAACACTTTTTATGACAATAACTTGCATATTAACCTTTAAAATTAGCACTTTTGATTTCTCCCATAGACTTTTAAAGGATGTTCCGAATCTTTCGAATTTGCCGCGAACACCCCCAATTGTTCGTTACTCAACAAACAGGTGAACAGCCAATGTTTGAGTCAAACTCATGTTCGACCTGAACATAAAGCCCATCCCTACTCAAGAAATGAGATTCACCTGATGTACTGAAGGCCTGATCAGATGTGATCAATTTTCAGTGATTGGCACTATAGTTTTTAGACTATAACTTTCACAAAGACCAAATAATATACACCGATTTGGGTTATTTTTACCAAAGATATGTAGCAGTATAAATTTTGGCCCAATTTTTGAAGAAAAATTACTAATTAACAAAATTTTATGACCGAGAAAAAGGCATTTTTTTCACAAAATTTACAGTCTTTTTTTTTACTTATTGCACAAAAAAATAAAAAAAAACACTAGTGAACAAATACCACCAAAAGAAAGCTCTATTTGTGTGAAAAAAAGGAAGCAAGTTTCATATGGGTACAGTGTTGCATGACTGAGTAATTGTCATTAAAACTGTGAGAGCGCTGAAAGCTGAAAATTGGTCTGGGCAGGAAGGGGGTGTAAGTGCACTGTATTGAGGTGGTTAAACACAGATCACAAGTGCACATTTAAGGGGATTAGTAGCTACTTTATCTGTTTGGTTTTGATTAATAGTGTGCTTCACAGTTAAAGGGGCAGCTGTCACAACACATTTTTTTCACAATTTAATATAAGGATGGGGCCATCTATATAAATTTTGAAAAATCAACCTAACGTGTTATGGTTTAAAATTGTGCACACTTGTGGAATGGCGACAAACATGCTTTAACATTTTTTCACATTTACCAGTTTAGAATTACAGAGAAGGTCTTTTGCTAGAATTATTGCTCTCACTCTGACGATCGTGGCGAAACCTCACATGTGTGATTTGAACACTGTTTACATTTGCGGCATGACCTATTTATGCAATTTGTTTTGTGCATGAGCACGCAGGGGTGGGCCGCTTTAATTTATTATTTGTTTTCTTATTTATTTTATTACTTTTTTTACATTGTCTCTTTAAAAAAAAAATCTGATCACTTTTATTGCTGTCATAAGGAATGTAAACATCCCTTGTGACAGTAATAGGAGGTGACAGGTACTCTTTATGGAGGGATCTAGGGGTCTAAAATACCCCAAATCCCTCCTTTGCACTTAAAAGTATCTAAAACACCAAAATCAGTATTTTGGAATACCTTGGCTTTTTTAAATCGGTGCCATTGGCAGCCGAGTAAACAACGTGGCGTCGCTTCTGTGTTACTACATTGGAGGCCGGATTGAAGCTGATTCTGGCTGTGTTCGGGACTCCGGCCAGCCGGCATATGTGCCGGCTGGTCACTCGGGTCTCCTGGTGGGACGAGAGACCTGGGTGGAGCGACGGAAGATGGAGCGGGGGGTGTCCCCTCCGGCTCCTTGTGATAACGGCCGAGCAGCTGCTGAGCCGCCTCGGTTGTTATCAACAGAGAGCCAACTGCCAGCTCTAAAAAATGGTACCAGGGTGAAGCCTGCAATGCAGGCTTCACCACAGTACAACCACTTCCTCAAAATGACGTACAGGTACACTGTTTCACAGGAAGTGGTTAATGCCTTCTTTACCCAAACAAAAAAAAGGCTTTATACATATTATTATTAACTGAGTGTAAAGAATGTTTGTGAGACTGCAAAGAGGAAAGGAATGCTGCTACTCCGAACCAGCTCAATTTAATAAATGATAAGGAGTTTGCTCAGCTTATATGTCTCCACCAAACCATACACCCTGATGAGTAGTGGTGATCCTTTCCTCTTTACATTTACTAACCCTCTAGATTGGTATCAGGACAAGCCTGCATGCCATGTTCTGGGATACAGGGATATACTTTCACTTCTACTTTAAGCAGTGCCAAAAGCAATACTGTATAACAGGTCACAGTGTTTGTGAGACTTGTGTACAGCCTCCCAACATCAGTAGGCATTTTATAATGATATGATGCAAAATTTAAAAAAAGGGTATTTATTTGTTTACTTACTATAGAACCTACAGTACACTGAATACTAACTGGAAATTTAAAAAATGTAAACGGCAAAAGGCACAATAAAAAATAAATAAATAATAAATAGAAATGACTTATATTGTTTGCAATGCCCACACTCCCTTTGCCATTAGCCAAGAGAATTATTCTTCTGCGTAATGGGTATGCACTCAGCAGCAATTCCATTTACCACATGCCCCTATGGGGATATATACAGTATGCTTATGTCTCTAGTATGTTTTATCATAGCAGAGATATAGCTTGTAATACACATTAATGCTTATGAGAACACATAGTAAATGTATTTTACAACATTTCCTTCCTGGAGATGAGATTGATGTTGATTGTTATTGCTCATGATGAACTGGCTGTCAAGGAGAATTGGTTGCCTTAGCTCTCAAACTATTTTAAGTAAGTTACCTTGTCTGCAGTTCTAATCTTGGTGGAATTATTTTTTGATGACTTTACCTTTCAATGAACATGTAGCCATTTCATTAGTAGCTATTCTTTATACTTAAAAATAAATAAATAAACATGATGACTTTACCTTTCAATGAACATGTAGCCATTTCATTAGTAGCTATTCTTTATACTTAAAAATAAATAAATAAACAAACTTACACACAATGGAATGTTGTGATATATATAGTAAAAGGCATTCCATCTGTTAGTCTCATTTATTGTAGCACTTAGATCCAACCCAAGCTAATAAAAATCATTATGGTTATCGTTTCATTAATACTTAATTTTAATCTTACTTATGATTGTAAATTTTGCTTAAAGGATATACATAGTGTATTTTCAATAAACACATATTGTGGGTATTTGCTGCAGTTTTCTTAAAGCTTAACTCCAGGCAAACAGGTAAATAAATGGTTGAAATATACAGTATCTCACAAAAGTGAGTACACCCCTCCCAATTTTGTAAATATTTTATTTTATCTTTTCATGTGACAACACTGAAGAAATGACACTTTGCTACAACATAAAGTAGTGAGTGTACAGCTTGTATAACAGTGTAAATGTGCTGTCCCCTCAAAATAACTCAACACACAGCCATTAATGCCTAAACCGCTGGCAACAAAAGTGAGTACACCCCGAAGTGAAAATGTCCAAATTGGGCCCAATTAGCCATTTGCCCTCCCCGGTGACATGTAAATCGATAGTGTTACAAGGTCTCAGGTGTGAAAGGGGAGCAGGTGTGTTAATATAGGTGTTATCACTCTCATTCCTTAATACTTGTCACTGGAAGTTAAACATGGCACCTCATGGCAAAGAACTCTCTGTGGATCTGAAAAAAAGTATTTTCGCTCTACATAAACATGGTCTATAAGAAGGCTATAAGAAGTGAAAATGTTCAAATTGGGCCCAAATTGTCAATACTTTGTGTGGCCACCGTTATTTTCCAGCACAGTCTTAACCCTCTTGGGCATGGAGTTCACCAGAGCTTCACAGGTTGCCACTAGAATCCTCTTCCATGCCTTCATGATGACATCACAGAGCTGGTGGATCTTAAAGACCCTGCACTCCTCCACCTTCCATTTGAGGATGCCCCACAGATGCTCAATATGGTTTATGTCTGGAGACATGCTTGGCCAGTCCATCACCTTTACCCTCAGCTTCTTTAGCAGGCAGTGGGCAGTGGTCATCTTGGAGGTGTGTTTGGGGTCTTATCATGTTGGAATAATGCCCTGCTGCCCAGTCTCCTAAGGGAGGGAAGCATGCTCTGCTTCAGTATGTCACAGTACATGTTGGCATTCATGGTTCCCTAAATGAATTGTAGCCCAGTGCCCGCAGCACTCATGCAGCCCCAGACCATGACACTCCCACCACCATGCTTGACTGTAGGCAAGACACACTTGTCTTTCTACTCCTCGCCTGGTTGCTGCCACACACGCTTGACACCATCTGAACCAAATAAGTTTATCTCTTGGTCTCATCAGACCACATGACACAGTTCCAGTATTCCATGTCCTTAGTCTGCTTGTCTTCAGCAAACTGTTTGCGGGCTTTCTTGTGCATCATCTTTCTGGAGTGACAGCCATGCAGACCAATTTAATGCAGTGTGCAGCATATGGTCTGAGCACTGACAGGCTGACCCCCCACCCCTTCAACCTCTGCAGCAATGCTGGCAGCACGCATACGTCTATTTCCCAAAGACAACCTCTGGATATGATGCTGAGCATGTGCACTCAACTTCTTTGGTCGACCATGGAGAGGCCTGTTCTGCATGGAACCTGTCCTGTTATAGATATAATAATATAATTACAAAAATGTGAGGGGTGTACTCACTTTTGAGAGATATTGTAGATAGTAGAGATTGGAGAGCTTTTGGTTCCATTTGCAGGGCCAGAAGTTTATTTTTACTTTGACAGGTAAACCAATCAAGCATGCTAACTTAACTGATTGGCTGTCTTCAGCCTTCCAGCTTCTTGCTGAGGTAGCCATACTAACTTTAAAACTCACACATGGAAGAAAACCAGGCTACTAAGAATGCTGCATTAAAGCCCTGGACACTTGCTGGGTCTGTGCAACTCACAGATTCCACCCTAGTTCTGGCCCATAGAGCTGGAATTAATAATTAAACTTTAAGGACCCCAGAATGAGAAGAACAAGTGGTCCACAGGGGCAACTTCTTATGAAACGGGACTTACAAAAGGTGTTACCAAAAGCTGAACATCCCTTGCAGAGATTACAAAAAGATATATTCAGATGCCCAAGTCAGGATCTTAGGAGTATGCATTTTGTCTGTCTGGATATTCAATGGCAAATGCTACTGCAAAGGCCACAGTAAAAAGTGTTATCAGAAGTAGTTTGTACTGTAAGTTTGTAAGTACAGAGTTCCAGAAGCTAGAGAGAGTAACATAAGAACTATTTTTATGTGAGAGTCCTTATAAGAAGTTATGAGGTTTTATAGTACACCCCCTACTGTCTACAATGTAGTGGAAAAAAAGCAGAGTAAGAAACTAGAAAACTATGGCCTGAATGTCTTCATATATTTTTTTATTAAGCCCCTGAGGGGATATTGGACTCTCTTCCTATGTGATTTGGTTGGGAGTGTGTTGCTCCCTTGCTTATATTTGTCCCAGCAGCTGAAGTCTTGAACTCGGATCTCACAGAGAATGTTGCTGGTCTTTTAAGGTTTTTGACAAACTTGTTTATGTGTTTTCTCCCCAATTCCAGATGCTAAGAGTTTGGAAAGATCTCATAAACTAAAGCCAGGTGACTTGTGGATTGTTAAGAGACATTTATATAGAAGGAAATGTTTGGAGGCACAATACAGCGTCTTTTTTCATGTACAATTGACAAAACCTGAAGAAAAAAATGTCACCTGAATGCACACCAGACACTGCAAAAATGACTAAATGGAAGTATCTCTATGTTTGATTTTGTTTCTTCTTGGAATCACACTTTCGGGTACTATTTATTCAAATGCTTTAATTGTAAGGAATATAAATATGTATATATTTAATGTAATTTGAAAAGTAGTTCAGCCATGTTGAAGTCATATTGTCTTTTATACGTTTTCCATTTTATGTAGGATTGTCTGTGCTTACCTATGCTGATAAGTCAGCATGTCCACAATTAAGCTAGAAGGCCATTCTGGCTACAGGAGTATACAGCCAATTACTCTGTAAATATTTTTTATCAATCATTTGTTTTTCACAATGAAAAGTAATTTTGTAATGAAAAAGCTGTTCTCAGCTATCATATTTCTCCACAATGGAGTTTGCCTCTTTGACTGGGACTATCTCCATCTAAGTGTGTTGAGGTTTCAGGTTAAAGGTGATAGAAGGTACAGTTATGCCACGTACACACGGTCGGAATTTCAAACAACAAATGTTCGATGTGAGCTTGTTGTCGGAAATTCCGACTGTGTGTAGGCTGCATCAGACATTTGTTGTCGGAATTTCCGACAACAAAAATTTGAGAGCTGGTTCTCAAATTTTCTGACAACAAAATCCGTTGTCGGAAATTCCGATCATGTGTACACAATTCCAACGCATAAAATTTTAACGCATGCTCGGAATCGAGCAGAAGACTATTGAACTTCATTTTTCTCGGCTTGTCGTACGTGTTGTACGTCACCGCGTTCTTGACATTTGGAATTTCCGACAACATTTGTGCTACCGTGTGTATGCAAGACAAGTTTGAGCCAACATCCGTCGGAAATAAATCCAAGATTTTGTTGTTGGAATGTCCGTAAGTGATCAAAATATTGATCAAAAGAGGGGATATTGTAAAGGAAATTTGTAAATTCTGTATATTATTGTATTCTATTTAGTATGGTTTTCCTATGTATTGCACACTGCACTCACTGTGCAAACAGCACTAATAATGTTTTCCTTGTCAAAAGAAGTTTATTGAGTATACAATATTATAAAGATACATAAAGTAAGTTTACAAGAATCTCATTAAAGTAAGCTCATTGTTTTACAGTAGGGTTTATATAGGTAAATATCATGAAATTTCAAATATTAAACATTGGGTTCACGTAAACCTAAATTAAAGATATATATCATTTCCTTAGTTACTTTTGTAGGTATTTAACTGATTTATACCTACTGTACATATTGTTTACAGGTAGAGTGTATATAGGTCAAATAAATTCTGATAATGAGCTTTAATCGTAAGGTGGAGAAAAGGAAGGAGAAAGAAGAAAAAGGGTAGAAAGGCAGAGGTATGGTCCACAAGGTTGTCCCGCTCGTCAGTTTATTATTCTTTTTAGTTCTCTTTGAAGCCTTAGAATGGGTGTCTCTGTAAGTCATTTAATCTGTTACCATGGCAACAGGACAGAGTCATTGAAATTTGACAGGAACTGTTGTTTTATCCAAGGATGCCAAAGTTTTTCAAATTTTGGAATTTGATTTTGATCGATGGCTACCATCTTAGCATGGGACATTGTATTATTCATTCTGTGAATTGTTTCTGCTAGTACCAATGTAGGAGATTTCAATGCCTTGGCCACTGTTTGTTTTGCAGCCGTTATTAGTTGGATCATAAGTTTGAATTGAGAGAGTGTTAACCATTCCGGTTTTAGATTAAGTAAAGTTATATATGGATCTGGTTGTATTAATTTATTAAATATTTTAGATGCAATCACGAAGACTTCCTTCCAGAAGGTTTGGATTACCGAACTGGGCACGTCCACCATATGTGTAAATGTGTGCCTATTTCTGGGCATCCTCGAAAACAAAGAGCTGAGGTATTAGGTGAATATTTTGCCACTCTAGCGGGTACAAGGTACCAGCGAGTTAGGACTTTATAATTTGTCTCCAGTGCTAAGATGTTGGGTGAAGATGACTTAGATGTGAGCCATATGTTAGACCAGTCCGTGTCTTCTAAAGTTCGTCCCAGGTCCTCCTCCCACCTCTGAACGTAAGAGGGTCTATTAAGATTTACTACTCCATATAATTGATTATAAAGTGATGAAATTGTACCTTTAGCAAATGGATCTTTTGTACAGATTGATTTAAAAATGGATAATTGGGATAATGGTGTATCCCCCTTTAGGAATGGTGTATAGAAATTTTTGATTTGGAGATATCTAAATATCTCAGAGTTTGGTAGATCATATTTTTCTCTAAGCGATGGGAATGAAAGGAATGATTTAGATGCTATGAAGTCATTTAGTGTCTAAATGCCTGATGTTGTCCAAGCTTTAAAAGAATTTGGGTAGATCCATGCCGGATAAAAGGCCGGATTGCTGATAAAAGAAAGGAGAGGATTGTGTGGAGATTGTAACTGATATTTGGTTTTTAGTTTATCCCAGAGAGATAAGAAGTGTTTAGTTATGGGATTATGAATTTTAAATCGGTCTTTAGGATCAAGCCATAACAAGTTTGATATTAATAGAGGGTCATTTTCTGAAGCCTCTATAAATACCCATAATGGGATTTCCTGTTTTGCATGGTATTTGGACAGACTGGCCAAATGTGCTGCTCTGTAGTAGTTAGTAAAATTAGGGTATCCCAGGCCTCCTTTATTTTTGGGAAGATGTAGTGTATGTATAGGTATACGTGGTTTAGAAGAGCCCCATATAAACGAAGTTGCTCTTTTTTGTATTATTCCCAAAAAATAGGAAGGAATTGGAATAGGGAGGACTCTGAATAGATAAAGCAATTTGGGTAGAATAGTCATTTTGATTGCATTAATCTTCCCTATCCAGGATAAAGGAAGTTGAGACCATTGTTTTATTAGATTTGTGATCTGTCTTAATACAGGAGGATAATTGGTTGAGAATAAGTCAGAATGAGATGCTGTTAAATGAATTCCAAGATATGGGATTGATTTTTCTGCCCATGTGAATGGGAGTGCAGCCCTAGCCGGGATCAATTCCATGTTTGTGAGCGAAATATTAAGCACTAGGCATTTCTTAGGATTAATCATAAGGCTGGATAGGGCTGCAAATCCATCAAGAGCTGGTATTAAGTTAGGACCAGAGACCTGTGGTGATGATAGAAAAAGTAATATATCGTCTGCAAATATACATAATTTGTGTGTAATACCTCCTACTTCAATGCCAGTTATAGTTTGGTTTGTTCTGATGTATTGGGCCATGGGTTCGAGTATAAGGGCCAATAATAAGGGAGATAATGGGCAACCCTGTCGGGTACCTCTTTCGATATTAAAGGCATCAGATTTGTATCCAGCATATTTTATATAGGCTTTGGGTTTATTATATAATGCTTTGATCCATGTTAAAAAGTGGGGTCCAAAACCCCATTTTTGTAATGAATATTGCATATATTGCCAGGATACTGTGTCAAATGCCCTCTTAATATCGAGAGATAGAAAACATAAAGGGATTTTCCATTTTTTAGCAATATGTGCCAATAACACTGCCCTGCGTATATTATCGCCTGCCTGTCTATTTGCCATGAAGCCTACTTGATCTCTATGTATTAATTTTCCTATAATGCTATTGAGGCGTTTTGCTATTATTTTTGCTAATAATTTAATATCAAGGTTTAACAGAGAGATAGGCCGATAATTCACACAGGAAGTATCATCAGAAAGGGGTTTTGGGATCATACAAACAATTACATAGTTACATAGTAGGTGAGGTTGAAAAAAGACACAAGTCCATCAAGTCCAACCTATGTGTGTGATTATGTGTCAGTATTACATTACATATCCCTGTATATTGCGGTCATTCAGGTGATTATCTAATAGTTTCTTGAAGCTATCAATGCTCCCCGCTGAGACCACCGCCTGTGGAAGGGAATTCCACATCCTTGCCGCTCTTACAGTAAAGAACCCTCTACGTAGTTTAAGGTTAAACCTCTTTTCTTCTAATTTTAATGAGTGGCCACGAGTCTTATTAAACTCTCTTCTGCGAAAAAGTTTTATCCCTATTGTGGGGTCACCAGTACAGTATTTGTAAATTGAAATCATATCCCCTCTCAAGCGTCTCTTCTCCAGAGAGAATAAGTTCAGTGCTCGCAACCTTTCCTCATAACTAAGATCCTCCAGACCCTTTATTAGCTTTGTTGCCCTTCTTTGTACTCGCTCCATTTCCAGTACGTCCCTCCTGAGGACTGGTGCCCAGAACTGGACAGCATACTCCAGGTGCGGGCGGACCAGAGTCTTGTAGAGCGGGAGAATTATCGTTTTATCTCTGCAGTTGATCCCCCTTTTAATGCATGCCAATATTCTGTTTGCTTTATTAGCAGCAGCTTGGCATTGCATGCCATTGCTGAGCCTATCATCCACTAGGACCCCCAAGTCCTTTTCCATCCTAGATTCCCCCAGAGGTTCTCCCCCCAGTGTATAGATTGCATTCATATTTTTGACACCCAAATGCATTATTTTACATTTTTCTACATTGAACCTCATTTGCCATATAGTCGCCCACCCCATTAATTTGTTCAGGTCTTTTTGCAAGATTTTCACATCCTGCGGAGAAGTTATTGCCCTGCTTAGCTTAGTATCATCTGCAAATACAGAGATTGAACTGTTTATCCCATCCTCCAGGTCGTTTATGAACAAATTAAATAGGATTGGTCCCAGCACAGAACCCTGGGGGACCCCACTACCCACCCCTGACCATTCTGAGTACTCCCCATTTATCACCACCCTCTGAACACGCCCTTGTAGCCAGTTTTCAATCCATGTACTCACCCTATGGTCCATGCCAACGCACCTTATTTTGTACAGTAAACGTTTATGGGGAACTGTGTCAAATGCTTTTGCAAAATCCAGATACACCACGTCTACGGGCCTTCCTTTATCTAGATGGCAACTCACCTCCTCATAGAAGGTTAATAGATTGGTTTGGCAAGAACGATTCTTCATGAATCCATGCTGATTACTGCTAATGATATCATTCTTATTACTAAAATCTTGTATATAGTCCCTTATCATCCCCTCCAAGAGTTTACATACTATTGATGTTAGGCTAACTGGTCTGTAATTCCCAGGGATGTTTTTTGGGCCCTTTTTAAATATTGGTGCTACATTGGCTTTTCTCCAATCAGCTGGTACCATTCCAGTCAATAGACTGTCTGTAAAAATTAGGAACAACGGTCTGGCAATCACCTGACTGAGTTCCCTAAGTACCCTCGGATGCAAGCCATCTGGTCCCGGTGATTTATTAATGTTAAGTTTCTCAAGTCTAATTTTAATTCCGTCCTCTGTTAACCATGTAGGTGCTTCCTGTGTTGTGTCATGAGGATAAACACTGCAGTTTTGGTTACTGAAGCCCCCCGACTCACTCGTGAAGACTGAGGAGAAGAATAAATTCAATACCTCTGCCATCTCCCCATCCTTTGTAACCAGATGTCCCTCCTCATTCTTTATGGGGCCAATATGGTCTGTCCTCCCTTTTTTACTGTTTACATACTTAAAGAATTTCTTGGGATTTTTTTTGCTCTCCTCCGCTATGTGTCTTTCATGTTCTATCTTAGCCATCCTAATTGCACCCTTACATTTCTTATTGCATTCTTTATAAATTCTGAATGCTGTGGATGATCCCTCAACCTTGTATTTTTTGAAGGCCTTCTCCTTTGCTTTTATATGCATTTTTACATTGGAGTTAAGCCATCCAGGATGTTTGTTCGCTCTTTTAAATTTATTACCCAAAGGGATACATTGGCTAATGCCCTTATTTAATATGCTCTTAAAGCAAACCCATCTCTCCTCTGTATTCTTTGTTCCTAATATTTTATCCCAATTTATGCCTTTTAGCAAGGTTTGTAGTTTAGGGAAGTTGGCTCTTTTGAAATTCAGTGTCTTTGTGTTCCCTTCATGTCTCATATTTGTGTGATTTATACTGAAACTAATTGACCTGTGATCGCTGTTACCTAAATTGCCCCGTATTTCCACATCTGTTATCAGGTCTGTATTGTTGGTAATCAGTAGATCTAGTAATGTTTTATTTCTAGTTGGTGCGTCTACCATCTGACCCATAAAATTGTCCTGCAAGACATTAAGGAACTGGCGAGCCTTAAATGAATGCGCGGTTCCCTCCGCCCAGTCTATGTCTGGATAATTAAAATCCCCCATTATGATAACACTTCCCATCCTTGCTGCTAATCCAATTTGTGATAGGAGATCCGTCTCCACTTCCTCCCTCAGGTTAGGGGGCCTATAGCATACTCCCAGTATTATTTTCCTCTTAGCTTCATCCCTTTGGAGCTCTACCCATAAGGATTCCACCTCCTCTCTAGCTCCCTCAGTGATGTCATCTCTCACATTCACTTGTACATTATTCTTGATATATAGGCATACCCCTCCCCCTTTTTTACCCTCTCTATCCTTGCGGTATAGGGTATACCCTTGAATGTTTGCCAGCCAATCATGAGAGCTGTTGAACCAGGTCTCTGAAATTCCCACAAAATCCAAATCCTCCTTGTACAACAGTATCTCTAGTTCACCCATCTTGTCCGCCAGGCTCCTGGCATTGGTGAACATGCCACATAGTTTAGACCGGTCGCATATTGTCCTCGTATTGGGTGTTTCAAGATTGCAACTTGGACTTGCTACTATACTCACCTTGTGTTTTTGTGCTTTGGTTAACCTACCACTAATGCCCCCAATACTACCCTCTGGAATATCTTCCACGCTGGCTATCACTGTCTCTGGACCCTCCCCCCCATCACCTAGTTTAAAAACCCCTCTAACTTTTTGGCCATCTTCATTCCCAGCAGATCTGCACCCTCCTCATTTAGGTGCAGTCCGTCCCTTCTATAGTACCGGTTACCGACTGAGAAGTCGGCCCAGTCCTCCAGGAACCCAAACCCCTCCTTACTACACCAGCTCTTCAGCCACTTGTTTACTTCCCTGATCTCCCTTTGCCTCTCTGGTGTGGCTCGATGTACCGGTAGTATTCCTGAGAACACTACCTTGGAGGTCCTTTTCCTCAATTTAGCTCCTAAGTCCCTAAAATCGTTCTTTAGGACACTCCATCTGCCTCTGACTTTGTCATTGGTGCCAACGTGCACCATGACAGCCGGATCTTCCCCAGCCCCTCCCATTAATCTGTCCACAAGATCCGTGATGTGCCGAACCCGAGCGCCCGGTAGACAACATACTGTTCGGCGCTTCAGGTCTTGGTTACAGATTGCCCTCTCTGTCCTTCTAAGAATTGAGTCCCCTACCACCAGAATCTGTCTTTCCTTTCCCTTTGCTGCCCCCCCACTCTCACTGGAGGAGTTCTTCCCCTGGCAGCTAGGAGAGTCCCTCATCTCCAGCAGTGCTGGTCCCTGACTGGTTTCACCAATGTCACTCAATGGAGCGTACTTATTGGGATGCTCCAGTCCTGGATCGGCCTCCCTGGCACTTCCCCCTCTACCCCTCCTGACTGTCACCCATCTACTCTTTGCTAGTGCCTGCACCTCTTTGTCTCCACCCGCCTCTGTGCTGGCCCCTGCCGGCACCTGCCGTGTACGTTCCTGGCTCACCTTTAGTATGGAGGGACTTCTCAGTGCTGACAGTTGCTTCCCCAGATTCAGAACCTGGGCTTCCAGGGAAACAATGTGCTTACATTTTGCACAGCAGTATTCGCCCTCGATCGGATGATCAAGGAACGCATACATGCGGCAAGATGTACAAAGAGTCGCCTCTCCACACCCGCCGGGCATCGTACCTATTCAATTTAGTGAGGATTTGGGGATTTTACCCTGTCCAAATTACCTAACAACTAGCTTCCTGGCACTAATACTCAAGACAATACACAGGTACAAGACAGTACACAGGTACACAATACACAGTACTAACGATCCACACACACTACTCAGACAACACTCAGATACTCACACTACACAGGTACTATGACCCCTGTTATAACCTCCTGTTTTAAACTCTTGTTTATAACTCCCACTTAATCCAGCTCCACTTACACCAAGCTCCACAGCTTCAAACTGAGCACGCTCAACTGAGTCCTACAACAAGTTAAATAGGCACCTGGGAGCAATTAACCACACCCCTTAATTGATAGACTGATGAAACAGAAAAAAAAAAAAAAAAAAAAAAGCTATTAATTGCCATTAGTGTTTCTTGCCGAAAAGAATGTCCTTCTAGAAGTTTGTTAAAAGTTTCAGTGAGAATGGGAGAGAGTATTTCTGAGAATGTTTTATAGTATAAAGCCGAGTAGCCGTCTGGGCCTGGTCTTTTGTTAAGTTTTAGGTCTTTTATGGCGTTAGCAACTTCATCTATAGTTATAGGCTCATCCAAACTGCTTTTTTGATTCTGAGACAACTCAGGTAAGGTTATTTTTGAGAAGAAGGATTCAGCCTCTGTAGGATTAAATTCATTGTTTGTCTTGTATAAAGTTGCGAGATGTGAGTGAAATTTATGGACTATTTTAACTGGATTACAAGTATAAACATTTTTTGATAATTTCAAACGTATTGGTTTGAAAGATTTGTTAGTTGAATTTAATGCCCGAGCCAAATATGTACCTGGTTTGTTTGTATTCATGTAGAAATTGTGTTTGGAGCGTTTGAGGGATTTATCAACTGACTCAGTGAGAAATAGATCGTATTCCAATCTAGATTTTTCCAGATGAGATTTTGTACTCTGAGATGGATTATCTTGGAATGATATGTAGGCTGCATTAAAATTGAGTTCTAGTTTTTTTGCTAGATTTTTGCGTTCCCGTTTAAATAGTGCCATTTGTCTTTGTATTGTACCACGCAAGACAGGCTTATGAGTTTCCCACAGTGTTATTGGGGAAATGTCTGTTGTATTATTAATTGATATGTATTCCTTTAAAGCTTGTTCAATGGCCATCTGATGTAGTGGGTGTTTGAGCATTATGTCTGGTAAGTACCATGTTGGGTCATGCGCTTTTGGTATGGCTGAGGCTATAGTAGTGTATACTGCATTATGGTCAGACCACGGAATCGGAATTATATCTGATGCAATAATTTCTGGTATCATTCCTATTGTTAGAAAAATATGATCTATTCTGGTGAAGGTTTGATGAGGGTGCGAGAAATAAGTGAATTTCTTTTTCATTGGGTTACTTTCTCTCCACGAATCTACCAGATTGTATTTGGAAAGAAGTTGAGAAAAAGGTAATCTAGAGGTTATTTTGGATGGTGTAAAAGGTGATTTATCTAGAAATGGGAGGAGGACCTGGTTTGAATCCCCGCACATTATCACTGTTCCTATTTTGTGTGTATTAATCACTTGTAATATATGTGAGAGGAATGGTGTAGGTTGTTTGTTAGGAGCGTAGTAGGAAATCACTGTGATTGCTGTATCCATTATATAACCCATGAGTATCAGGTATCTACCTTCTGGGTCTTTAATTTCTGATGATAAGGTGAATGGTGTGGATCGGTGAAATGCAATTAGAGTACCCCTTTGTTTGGTACAGGCAGAAGCTGTGTAAATTTGTTGATAAAAAGGAGAAATATATTTTGGAGTAGAATCTTTGGTGAAGTGTGTTTCTTGGAGGCATACTATATGAGCCTTCTTGTTATGGAAAGTACGGAAGGCTTTGGTCCTTTTTTGAGGGACATTTATTCCCTGAACATTCAGGGAAAGTATATTCAGTGGTGCCATGGCAACAGATCAAATAGTTTTGACTTACTTTTTGTTATGCAGAGCTGACTGCACAGATCAACCTGTGTGGACTGAAGAGATGAAAAGATAGAAAAGAAACCAGTGAATTCTGCAGTAAAGAGTAAACAAAAAACATATGAGATTAGATGATACATTGTATAAATTATTTTTTGCAAGTAATCACAATTTACCCATGAAAGAGAATAAATATCTCTCTCAGGGGAATAAGTGCCTTCGTCAGACTCCCACATAATATGGTTGGGAGAATGAGGAGGGCTAATGGGGGTACACGGATCTTCCGCTTACAGGAGAGAAGTGCTATGTCAAAAGACATCAAAATGATGATTCATTAATTGGAGTGCAGAATATAGTTTTTGTTGAAATTATTTATTCCAGGGTGGTTGTATATGGTTAGTCTTGCCCTAGGCTAAATAATTCAGTTAGAAAGCTACTGTTAATAACTTTGGTATTGATGAAGATAGTTTTAATTATTTTGGGATTTTAACCCTTTTAGAGTAAACAATTACATATTTTATTCATATGTAACTGTTTAGATATGTTCACTCATAAAATTGAGGTTGTATTGCTTCAGATTAGAATAAACAAAAACATAGTTCTAGGAACTAGTTAGGTAATAATATATTTGTTTTAAGAAAAGAAAGAAAAAGCTTCCATTATTTCTGGATTATTGAACATATTTGTCCTAAAAGTAATAAATCTATTGTTATTACCTGAAAATATATAACTGAACAAGAATTTCCTTATTTCACTTATATATTCTAAGGCTATATGAATCAGAAGTAATAAGAAATATAACTGCAATGTAACATGATCCCACACAGTGTGTGACTATCAGAATGCAGTTACATTCAGTTATAAATACAGGTTTTTTTTATAGAGAACCATCTCTTAGTATAATGAATGAAGAGATATCAGGAATTAGGATGTCAGTCCATTGAATCTTCTTTGTCCATGGATGATGTGGCATAACGGCCTCTTTTGTGAGAATGATGATTCCCATTTTGTTCTGAAATTTTCTGGGTGCTGCCTGAAGGTGAAGATGATGCCATTCTTCTGCGTGTGGGAGAGTTGCTGCTTGTGGGTTCTGTCAGATTTAATTTTAAAAGGGTTTGTTGTAGTTCATCTGCTGATCTGCTTCTGTAAATTGTACCTTGGTAGTTAAATCTGACTGAAAAGGGGAAGCCCCATTGATACATAATGTTGTGGCGTTGCAGTTCCATTAGTTGGGGTTTCATGGATCGTCTTTTAGTAATAGTAAGTTGGGATAGGTCAGCAAAAATTTGATAATTGTGTCCTTGAAAATTAAGTTCCTTTTTTTCTCTTGCAGCAATTAGTATTTGTTCTTTCATTCTGTAATAATGAAATTTTGTGATTATATCACGTGGGGGTCCATCTTTCTTTTTGGCTGTGAGGGCTCTGTGTACTCTGTCTAGTTCTAAACGTTCAATAGGGATATCTGGCTTTAGTTCTTGTAATAGAGCAGTAATAGTAGATTGCAGGTCTGTCACAGTTTCAGGTATTCCCCTTATGCGCAAGTTTGCACGTCTGGCTCTATTTTCATAATCTTCGAGCTTAGTTTGAAGTATTAAATTCTCTTCTTTTAATTGTTCCAATTCTGTTATATTTTCTTGGGTTGTAATTTCAATTTTATCCATTTTTATTTCTAAGGCTGCGGTGCGGTTTCCCAGCTCTCTTATTTCTTTGGCTAGGCTTTTTGTTATTTGGTCTGAGGTTTGTTTTAAAGCCTTATGAAGCATCTTTTCAAATTGTAATAATATTACTAGGGATGCTGAGGAGGCTTGTGGAGAAGTTTGTGAGAGGATTTGTTCTGTATCTGACTCAAATGGAGAGTCTTGCTGTGACATTTTCTGTGAGAGCGCCCTGATGCTGTATATTGTGAGGTGACTGGAGCTGCTTTAGTTGCAGTGAGTGCCTGTGAGCTCTTTGTGAGGTGATTTTTATTTCTGCCACGGCTTCCTCCCAGTACCATATTTCCTGCCCAAACTTTCACAGTTTGTTCCCTGGGGCAAAAAGGTTCAAATGGATACCTTTTGAGCCTGCAGGCTCCTCTTTGTCCTTCTCTTCTCTCCTCAGCGGTGCGGAGCTCTAACAATGCATGTCTGCTCCGCTAGACTCCGCCCATCTCCCCCTCAATAATGTTTTCATTACATGTTTGTATTCTTTTGAGTCCTGATTAGAATTAGCCTGCCTATGTTACTCCCCTTGTTACCATACAAGTACAATTGTAATATTAATGTGACACCTACGTAATCATGTGTATAAAAACCTTCAATTGCATCAAATAAAACAGAACGGTTAATTTGTAAAGATGCTGCGTGTATCTTTTGTTTATGTTCTCTACAGCAGTAGTTATTAATTTTGAACAACTAACCAATATGAGGATAGGAGTTATTAGTCAATGCCTTTCTATAACATATCCAGTACAGGGTTAACATCAGGAGCGATCACAGGGTAAACTGTGTGCCTAGCTAGTGCTTGTGTACTGTGTGGGAGGTGCTTTTACCAGGGGAAGGCATTTATCCATGTTCACAGAATCAATGCCTTCCCTACTGACAGAATGGTGACCTGCCTAATGATCAGCGGGTGCCGCCAAACTTTGAATCCACGGTACTCGCTGATCAGCTCCTGCTG
Organism: Lithobates clamitans; assembly: GCA_037952925.1. Classification (NCBI taxonomy): domain Eukaryota; kingdom Metazoa; phylum Chordata; class Amphibia; order Anura; family Ranidae; genus Lithobates; species Lithobates clamitans. The sequence continues at coordinate 9,098,651 of JBBGZY010000306.1, read as the reverse complement.
TGCATAATCACAGCGGGAGTGGGTCACCGGTGGCGCACAAGTGCGCAGCAGACCTGGAAATGCAGGATTACGTACTAGGTACATGATCTCGCACAGCAGAGCTGCCTTGCCACCATATATGTAAGTTATACAGTCAGCAATCCGTTAAACATCACACATAAAACTTTTAATCTAAATATTGTATATTCCACAATAGGTTACAAAGAAAATACTGTATATAGGGACGAGCCGAACACCCCCCCGGTTCAGTTCACAGCAAAACATGCGAACAGGCAAAAAATTTGTTCGAACACGCGAACACCATTGAAGTCTATGGGACACGAACGTGAAAAATCAAAAGTGCTAATTTTAAGGGTTAATATGCAAGTTATTTCCATAAAAAGTGTTTGGGGACCTGGGTCCTGCCCCAGGGGACATGTATCAATGCAAAAAAAAGTTTTAAAAACTGCCATTTTTTCGGGAGCAGTGATTTTAATAATGCTTAAAGTGAAACAATAAAAGTGAAATATTCCTTTAAATTTCGTACCTTGGGGGTGTCTATAGTATGCCTGTAAATTGGCGCATTTTTCCTGTGTTTAAAGCAGTCCCTGCACAAAATTACATTTCTAAAGGAAAAAAGTCATTTAAAAGTAATAGCGGCTATAGTGCATTGTCGGGGCTTGGCAATACAGATAAAAGTCATTGAAAAAAACGGCACGGGATCCCTCCAGTCCATTACCAGGCCCTTTGGGTCTGGTATGAATATTACGAGGAACCACGAACCAAAATTTAAAAAAAAAATGCGTGGGGGTCCCCCCAAATTTCATACCAGGCCCTTCGGGTCTGGTATGGATATTAAGGGAAACCCTGCGCCAATTTAAAAAAAAATAGCTTAGGGGTCCCCCTCAAAATCCATGCCAGATCCTTCAAGTCTGGTATGGATTTTAAAGGGAACCCCACGCCAAAATAAAATTTAAAAATAAATGGCGTGGGGTCTCCCCAAAAATCCATACCAGATCCTTATCCAAGCATGCAACCTGGCAGGTCACAGGAAAAGAGGGGGGCGAGAGAGCGCCCCCCCTCCTGAGCCGTACCAGGCCATATGCCCTCAACATGGGGAGGGTGCTTTGGGGGAACCCCCCAAGGCACCTTGTCCCCATGTTGATGGGGACAAGGGCCTCATCCCCACAACCCTTGCCTGGTGGTTGTGCGGGTCTGCGGGCAGGGGGGCTTATCGGAATCTGGAAGTCCTGGGGCAGAGCCGGCAGCTAGAGCAGATGGACGTGTGAAAGGAGAGCTCTGTCACACCGGGTGTTATACAGTGGCTCACAGCACACCTAATTAGCCACAAAGTAAATTGCTTGAAAGAGGAGAGTAAGGGGCACACAGTGGACATAACATTCAAAAGGAAGGTGAGAGAGGGACCCTGAAAATTGATGGCTTTCTTCCCCCCAGCTGCAGGCCGAGAATTCCAAGATGGCGCCTGCGTCGGGAGCCGTTCGTCAGGCTCCACAGCACAAGCATCCAGCAATCCATCACCATCCTCAGGTGAGTCACAATATAAAGACCATCCATTGCCATCCTCCCAATTTAGTAGCCCTGTCAAACAAAAAGAAAGCCTTGGGGAAGGGGGAGACCAAAGATGAAGCAGGCACAGCAGGGGAAGAAATGGAAGAATTCTCCACATACGCCCAGCAATTAGATGCCTTCCCTACCTCAGGGCAGCCCATTACAGACACTACCATGAAGGAGATGCTGCAGACCCTGCGGGGAGCCCTTCAACATGACATGGCAGCGTTTATGCACACCACAAAAATGGAAGTATCTGCAGTCAGTAACAGAGTGGAATATGTGGAGCAAAAAATGCAGGAATTTACCTTAGCACACAATGAGCTTGTAGATGCTTACTTTGAAGTAGAGGAAGAAATCAGAGCCATGCGTCTCAAAATGGCGGATATTGAAGACAGGGCCCGCAGGAACAATATTAAATTTAGAGGGGTCCCTGAGACTGTTAAACCAGTGGAGATCACTGCCTATCTGCAAAAACGCATGAAAACTGCCCTCCCATCTTTGAGCCCAGCGGATATAATTATTGACAGGACCCACAGATTGCCAAAACCATCCTTCCTACCTGATCAAATCCCCAGGGATGTCAGGAATCCACTTCTACCACATAAAAGATCAACTTATGCGCTACGCCAGACCTTCCCAATCCCTTTGCTGGAATCGCACTCTATGCTGATTTGTCGCAAGCAACCTTGACAGCCAGGCACAACTTGGTTCCTATTACCAAAATCCTGCGCAATCATAAAATCCTCTACAAATGGGGTTTCCCAGCCAAGATTGTGGTGGAAATCCACAATAAATCGCATGCGATCACATCGTTAGAAAGAGGTCTGGAACTTCTCCATAAATGGATCCTTGCAGACGGGGTACCAGTGGACCCTAATCCACTCTATGATAGACGCAACAATCAACGCACGACCAGGAAGAGTAGGTAAACAACCTACTCATGACTGGAATACTTTATGGCATCTCTCCAAAAGAATGTACTCCCCTTACATCAGGAATACTGCAAACCAGGTGACTTACAACTTAATCAAAAGTTGTAACTTTTGATCAAAACACCCGTTGTTGTCAGAGAGCGTACCTCGGCGGGCAGGGTGCTCGCGGTGGTGTGCACCGGGGCGCGTCGGCGCGTGTTCCTGCTGGTTCTGCTGCGCGCGTTCCTTGCAGTGCTGGCATGCGTGCCCCGGGCAGGTCTGTCGTGTGTGCCGGTGTGGGGGTGCGCGCGCAGGCGTGTGCGCGCGGGCGTGTGCGCGTGCCTGTGCGCTCCGGTGCGCGCACGTGCACGTCGTTTGGCACCAAACGGCCCATTTAAGCCGGCTTCCCTCTGTGATCAGTGCTGCCTGATCAACAGCTCTGCCGTCCTTAGTGCCTGACCCTTGTACCTGTGTTGATCCTGATATCCTGACGACCCAGCCTTGTTTCCTGAACCTCCCATTGAACTCTGCCTTCACCCGACCTCTGCCTGTCTGACTATCCATTTGCCTGCTCCACTGTACCTCTACTGCCTGCCTGTTGCCGAACCCAGCCTGTCTCCTGACCATCCTGCTCAGTCTTGTTGCCTGTGTTCCAGCCAGCACCAGCCATCTCAGCCTGCTCTTCCATCTGCATCTGGACTCCTGCAAACAGGCTCTCATATCACTCCACACTCCTGTGCCTCCTGTTTACCTTACCTACCTTCTGCCCAAGCGGACTCGCCGGTCTGGTAAGTAGGAGCCTGACAGTATCAGGCAGCCATGACCGAGTCCGGGCAGGGGGCCTCCCCTATGGATGAACTTTGCAGACATTTGGCAGGTTTAACCCAAGCGGTGAAAAGTTTACAAGAGGGCTATACCAGACTGGAAGAACGTGTACAGGCCCTGTCTGCACCCACCGGTCCAACCTCAGCACCCTCTGTAGTCATGCTCCCTCCAGAGCCCAAAGTACCTATCCCAGAAAGGTTCTCCGGAGACCGTAGCAAGTATCGTGCTTTCCGGAATGCATGTGGTCTCAATTTCGCTCTACAGCCTCGCACCTTCTCCCTAGAGGCCACCAAGGTGAGGTTCGTCATCTCCTTGTTATCCGGTGAACCTCAAACCGGGGCCCACCGACTCTTGGAGCAAAAGTCTGACGCCTTGGAGAGTCTGGATGCCTTCTTTGTGGCAATGTCACAACTTTACGAAGACCCACAGCTAACTGCAACTGCCGAAGCCACCCTGCACTCCCTCCGTCAAGGCCGTTGAGCGGCAGAAGACTACGCTGTCGAATTCAGATGCTGGAGCTCTGATATGGCGTGGAACGACGCCGCCCTGCGCCACCAGTTTAGGATGGGCTTGTCTGACCCACTCAAGGATGAGCTAGCACGGGTCGGGGTGCCTCAGACCTTGGAAGAGTTAATTGACCTGTCAATTCAGATTGACCGTCGGCTGAGAGAACGACGCACCGAAAGATCTACCAGTACCTTTCGACCCACCTGGATGCTTCCACAAGTTCCCAGTCCTCCCAGTAGGCCCTCCGCTTCACCACCTGCTCCTGCTTTTGATGTCCCAGAACCCATGCAGCTTGGCCTGCTTCGTCCCTCTTTGACTCCTGAAGAGAAGTTACGCAGATGTGCTCATAACCTATGTCTCTACTGTGTGGGAACCTGGGCACTACGCCAGCGTTTGCCCCAACAAGACGCGTAAGTGTCATTCCGCTGTTCGTACATGTGCCACTATTATGCCAAAACCAAGTACGCATCTAACTATCTCTGTCACTTTGCAGCTTCCCGGAAAGGCTATCCAAGTTCCAGTCATCATTGACTCCGGAGCCTGCAGCTGCTTCGTCGGCCTGACCTTTGCTGCTCAACATGACATACCTCTTCGACCCAAGACCCAAAGCCTGGCTGTTCATCTTGCAGACGGATCCACCCTCCGTTCCGGTCCGGTCACTCTAGAGACCGTTCCCTTAGAAGCTATTTTGGGCTCTCAGCACTGGGAATACCTCTGTTTGGATGCCATCTCCTCACCTCTCTTCCCAGTCATTCTTGGAATGCCATGGCTGCAGGTTCACAACCCCCAAATTAACTGGGCTTCTGGAAAAGTTGAGTTTCTCTCAGAGTACTGTCAACAACACTGTCTGCAACGAGCCGACCATGAGGTTCCCCAGCTTCTCTGTTTACACCCTGATGCCAACCTGCTCCAAGCTATCCCAGAGCCCTACCGAGACTTCTCGGACGTATTCAGCAAGAAAGGTGCAGAGATACTACCCCCACACAGGCCCTACGATTGTCCTATAGAGTTGTTACCTGGAACCGTAGTACCTTTCGGCAGGATCTTTACATTGACTGAGCAGGAGCTGGACACATTAAAACAATACCTTGATGAAAATTTAAAGAAGTTTATCCGCCCGTCCACATCCCTAGCGGGCGCCGGCTTATTCTTTGTAGAGAAGAAAGATCATTCTCTTCGACCATGCATCGATTACGGAGAATTAAACAGGATAATGATTAAAAATCGCTACCCCTGGTGCCTGAGTTATTCCAAAGGCTGGGAACTGCAAGGGTCTTCACGAAATTGGATCTTCGCGGAGCCTATAACCTAATCTGCATCCGAGAGGGAGACGAGTGGAAGACCGCTTTTCACACTTGTTTTGGGCATTTCGAGTATCTCGTTATGCCCTTCGGTCTTTGTAACGCCTCAGCCACATTGCAACATTTTGTGAACGACATTTTCTGGGAATTTTTGGATCTCTTGATGACATCCTCATTTTCTCCTCTTCCTTGGCAGACCATCGCAGGCACGTCCGGAATGCCCTTGCTCGGCTCAGGCAACACGGACTATACGCTAAACTTGACAAATGCGAGTTTGAACTCCAATGTATCCAACTCCTAGGGCTCATCATTTCAGTTGAAGGTATTAAGATGGACCCACAAAAAGTGTCCGCCATCCTGGATTGGCCCGCACCTACAGACAGGAAAGGGGTCCAACGCTTCGTAGGATTTTCCAATTTTTACAGGAAATTCATAAGGACTTCTCTAAAATCATTGCTCCCATTATGGAACTAACAAAGCAGGGAATCCGATTCTGCTGGATGCCCAGGGCCCAATCGGCCTTTGAAAAATTAAAGGGTCTGTTCACCTTGGCTTCTATCCTCAAGCTGCCTAACCCTGCCCTGCTATTTGTGCTAAAGGTCGATGCCTCAGAAATCGCAGTAGGGGCTGTACTCTCCCAATGCCAGGGCCCCAACGCTCTTCTGTTCCCAATAGCGTTCTTCTCTCGCAAACTCTCTATGTCTGAAAGGAACTACGATGTGGGAGATCGGGAGCTTTTGGCCATCAAGATGGCTCTGGAGGAGTGGCGCTATCTTCTGGAGGGTGCTGTACATCCTATTCTAATCTATACTGACCACAAAAACTTGGAATATTTGAGAGCTGCCAAGAGACTAAAACCACGACAGGCCAGATGGGCACTTTTCTTCTCTCGCTTCTTATTTCACATCACATACAGACCTGGCTCTAAAAATGTGAAACCAGACGCACTGTCACAAATGTTTCATGACTCCAAAGAAACGCCCCTCCGGGCACTATCCTGCCTGCGGGAAAATTTTTACTTCTTCAGGGAGATTTAATCTCCAGAATAAGGCAAGCCTCCTCAGAAATCCCCCAACCTACTGGGACCAGCCTAAGCAATGGGTTGCTCTGGCACGAAGGCAAGATCATGGTTCCTGAGAATCTAACTGGAGTTGTGCCATGACCACAAGCTGGCAGGTCATTTTGGGGCCCGGAAGACAACTGAACTGGTGCAGCGCACCTTTTGGTGGCCACAATTGGGCGAAGACTGTAGAAGTTATGTCAGTTCCTGCCACACTTGTGCCCGGAGCAAGAGTAACCGGACAAAGGCCTGGGGCTTACTGAAACCTTTACCAATTCCTGACAGGCCCTGGAAAATGATCTTGATGGATTTCATCATGGAACTGCCCCAATTCCGAAGGTTTCTCTACTATCTTTGTTGTTATCGATAGACTGTCTAAAATGGCACATTTCCTCCCCATGAAAGGTGCACCCACGGCCGTAGAAACGGCGAAGATCTTTGTTAAGGAAATTGTGAGACTACATGGGGTTCCCGCTAATATTGTGTCGGATCGTGGTGTCCAGTTTACCTCCCGGTTCTGGAAAGCACTGTGCGGTGCTCTTGAAATTGAACTGGCGTTCTCTTCGGCCTATCACCCCCAGACAAACGGCCAGACGGAGAGAACTAACCAAACTTTGGAGCAATACCTCCGTTGCTTCTCTGCCTTTTCTCAAGATGACTGGGTGTCCCTGTTGCCAGTCGCAGAATTTTCGTATAATAACTCTCTGCATTCAGCCATCAACCAAACGCCATTCTTTGCCAACTATGGATTTAATCCCTCCTTCCTACCCAGCTCTATCCCGGAATGTGCCCTCCCTGCAGTGACAGAAACAATGGAGTTCTTCTCTACCAATAGTAAGCTTCTGCAGGAGACCATGGCCCAGTCCAAGGCATATTTTAAAAGGATGTTTGACAGGAAAAGATGTGGGGAACTTATCCTAGAGCCTGGCAACCAAGTGTGGCTGTCCACAACTAATTTGAAGTTGGCTTGTCCCTCTAGGAAGCTGGGACCTAAGTTTATGGGTCCCTTTCCGGTAAAAAAGAAAGTAAATGACGTTGCGTATGAACTCAACCTGCCGGATTCTTTTAGAATACACCCGGTTTTCCATGTGTCACTACTGAAACCAGTTGTTCCTAATCCTTTCACTGACCGTAATGCCAAGCCACCTGAGCCTGTTATGATCAATAACGAGGAAGAATTTGAAATCGAGGCAATCCTGGATTGCAGAAAAGGCGTAATCAAATCCAGTATCTCATCAAGTGGAGAGGGTATGGACCCGAGGATAACTCCTGGGAGCCTGAAAGTAATCTTCATGCTTAGGAACTACTACAAGCCTTTAAAGACTCTCATGCAACCAGGTTGGCCCAGCTGGGCATCCGGAGGCTGCCCTTGAGGGGGGGCACTGTCAGAGAGCGTGCCTCGGCGGGCAGGGTGCTCGCGGTGGTGTGCATCGGGGCGCGTCGGCGCACACGTTCCTGCGGGTTCCGCTGCGCGAATTCCTTGCAGTGCTGGAATGCGTGTCCCGGGCAGGTCTGTCGTGTGTGCCGGTGTGCGGGGGCGTGCACGCGGGCGTGTACGGGTGCGCGTGCCTGTGCGGCCGGTCCGCGCACGTGCACGTCGTTTGGCACCAAACGGCCCATTTAAGCCGGCCCGGCCTTGTTTCCTGAACCTCCCATTGAACTCTGCCTGCACCCGACCTCTGCCTGTCTGACTATCCGTTTGCCTGCTCCACTGTACCTCTACTGCCTGCCTGTTGCCGAACCCAGCCTGTCTCTTGACCATCCTGCTCAGTCTTGTTGCCTGTGTTCCAGCCAGCACCAGCCATCTCAGCCTGCTCTTCCATCTGCATCTGGACTCCTGCAAACAGGCTCTCATACCACTCTGCACTCCTGTGCCTCCTGTTTACCTTACCAGGGGCCGCGAGTCGGACGCGTAAGGGAGCCTACCTTCTGCCCAAGCGGACTCGCCGGTCTGTTAAGTAGGAGCCTGACAGTTGTTCAGCTGTTCACGGATTTATTATTCTGTTTTCCCATACTCTAGTTATGAGATGACTTCCGTAACCTGTTACCTGCAATACATGCGGCTGTTCAAGTTTGTTTGGTTAATATGTTTGTTTTAAAAGTTACAAGGGCATTACTACCTCGGATCCTATGCATACTGACCATACCTACTGCAACACTCCTACAACTTAGACCTACCACTAAATGGCAACGCTGCGCATCCTACCACTGGAATGAATCTTAAGTTGATGTTGTATAATGTGAGAGGCTACAAGAAACTCACTTCTCTAGTGGAAACTCCCCAAAATGTACACATGTCAAATTTCCGCACGTATTTACAGCCAAACACACTTCCAAGAAAAATGGGGTACTGATTGCTATTAAGGACACACTAACCTTTTCTCTGTTACAGGAACATGCTAATCCCCACGGACGCTATCGAATCATAGTCGCAGAGATGGACCATGTCACTTATACCCTGGTAAGCCTGTATCCACCTAATGTTAGATCATTGAGGTTTATTCGCAAGGTTGTCAGAATAGCAAAAAATTTGCAAAAAGGTAGCTTAATAATATGCGGTGACTTCAATATGAATATGAACACGGAAATGGATGTGTCCACGGTGGCCTTTAGGTGGAGGCCCTCTCTAGGTTCGCTGTGTCACGAGGAAAGGCTTTATGACCCCTGGCGTTGCCTCAGGGCTACCGAGAGAGACTACACATTCTATTCAGCTGTGCACGATAGCTATTCTAGAATTGATTTTTTCTTACTGACGTATACTTTGCAGAATGTTCGGACTGCTGACATCCACAACATCACGTGGTCAGACCACGCACCCATGACTATTGAGGTTGTGGATGCCAGCAAAACCTCCCACAAGCCACTGTGGCATAACAATACTTTCTTCCTATCTCACCCCAAACTCAGGGATGAGGTAGAAGAGAAACTTAAAGAATGTTTCCAATTCAATAACAATGGGGAATGCTCCCCTATGACAACATGGTGTGCACATAAAGCATTTGCTAGGGGTACCCTTATACAAATGGCCTCTAGAGAAAGGAAAAAGAAAATGCAGCGTATGTTACAACTCCATGAGGTTATAGCAGAATTAGAAGCAAAACACAAGAACCCTAATACCATGTCCAGTGAAATACTTAAACATCTCACTGTCTGCCTTGAAGAACTGAAACAGGAACTTAGAGCAGATTATGACACTTTTTTTAAAAAACTGAAAGTCTCCTATTACTCTCAAAACAACAGAGCGAGCAAAATACTAGCCTCCCAACTCAAAAAAAGACAGGCACATTCCAATCTTACGTACATTAGGCACCACCGCACTAACATCCTGTTCCAAAAATCCCAAAGATACAGCCAACGCATTTAAGGATTATTATGAATCCCTGTACAATCTCAAAGCAGACCCACTCACTCACCAGCCCTCAGATAAAGAGATTGAGGAATTCCTACAGGGCATCCATCTACCCTCCATAGATACAGCCTCACTGCAAAAAATAAATGCACCCATCACCCTCAAGGAAGTAGAATCAGTTATTCAATCACTACCCATACACAAATCCCCAGGCGCGGACGGCTTTTCCGCTGAATACTATAAGGCATTTTTTGCCCTCCTCGCCCCCAAATTAGTAAAAATTTTCAACATGGCAGCCTCTGTAGGTTCTTTCCCAATGGAGATGCTCCAAGCTAAAATAATCACCCTACCAAAACCTGGTAAGGATGCATCAGCCCCACAAAACTTCAGGCCCATATCTCTATTGAATTCAAATCTGAAGATCTACGCCAAAATATTAGCAAATAGGTTGATAGCCATTACCCCCTCTCTTATAGGTCTGGATCAGGTTGGCTTTGTAAGAGGCAGACAAGCACTGGATGGGACTAGGAGGATGCTGACCCTTCTGCGCCTAGCAGAACTCACTCACAAGCCTCGTATTTTTCTAGCTCTAGACGCAGAGAAGGCCTTTGATAGGGTCCATTGGGGATACCTGTCCAGGACCTTGCACAAGTTTGGAATCTCTGGCCTGATCCACTTGGCAATTATGTCCCTTTACTCTAATCCCACAACTAGAGTTTATTCCTCTAACTTACTTTTTGACCCCTTTACATTATCTAATGGCACCCGTCAAGGATGCCCATTATCCCCAATTATTTTTTCATTGGTCATAGAACCACTAGCGGAATATATTAGGTCCAGCGACAAAATAGAAGGTACCAAAGTTGGCTCTGATAGTCACAAAATAGGACTCTTTGCTGACGACATCATTCGCACCTTATCCAACCCAACAGCCTCTTTACCCACCGTCAAAACCATATTACACAAATATGGACAGGTCTCCCTTTGCAAAGTCAACACATCCAAATGTTACGCCCTTACACTCAACATACCAAACAAAGAAAAAACTAGATTAAAAAATATTTTCCCTTGCAATTGGGACCCCCCCCAATTACATACCTTGGTGTGAAGCTGACTTCCTCCACCTCCAAAATTTACTCAAGCAACTATCCTCCATTATTAGCTAAAATCAAAGAGGAACGAAACCAAATCAATACTTTACACCTCACATGGTTGGGGATGATAGCTGCATACCAAATGCAAGTGTTGCCTAAACTCCTATACTGTTTCAGAATGCTGCCCACCCCAATTCCCCAGAAATTTTTTACCCAACTAGAGTTCTGAAAAAATTTATATGGGGGGGAAACTCAGAGTTGCCTTAGCACAACTTTACAAACCTAAACATCTAGGTGGCGTTGTTCTACCTAACGCACACATATACTATAGAGCTGCAGTATTGGACCAAATGCGTTACTGGTTCTCCTGTCAAACAGACAACCGATGGTCAGATATTGAATGCACTGTTACACCTGGTCATGACCTCCCTGCACTGGCAATGGCTGCCTGTATCCAACACAAACCAAAAGCCCCACCGTACCCAACCATTCAAGCCACTATTGATGCCTGGTCCTCCTTAGTGAATAATCATTTTACTGACACCCCAATTAGGAAAATAAAAATCCCACTAGCGACCTACGAATACCTAATCCCTAACTTCTCCAAGCCTGGAGGAAATTGAGGAACAATTCTCCACACCTGCTCTGATTCAACAGAGTGTTTAGTAGGAGGTAGATGGAAGGTGCCTGATCAGACGCTTGCATCAAGACATGTATGGTTTAATCATGTATAGGAATACAGACATATAATCATAAAGATATAAAATCATACAAATACTATGTTGCATAAAAACAGGTAACAAAATAGGCACTAAGAAGTTAAAATTGGGGTATGCCCATGTTGAGGCAGGTATTTAAAAAAGGCTGACGCGTTTCGAGGGTAACCTCTTCATCAGAGCCAGGAGAACAGGAGCACAGTCTGTATGGGCTGGTAAGCTGACATGTGTACATGGGGAGAGGTGGTGTGGCTAGTAGGAGGGTATGTCCTGTGATGGATAATTGATTGTTCCAAGTTCCATACCAGTCCACGTCCAGGTGTTCTAGGTGGGATAAAGATCAGAACAGTATATACTGTATATTACAGACTGGAGACATAAAATGAATTTACATTGAAAATTACATTCAAAAAGGTCATATGTGAAGTCCTAAAATAATAGAAAAAAAAAAAAATATATATATATATATATATACATATATATATATACATATATATATATATATATATATATATATATATACATATATATATATATATATATATATATATATATATATATATATATATATATATATATATATATATATATAGAAGTTACCATATCGATATAAGGAATTCATGATAGGTAGACCTGAGAGATAGACCTGAGATAAACCTGAGATTCTAATCAAAAATACATATAGACTGGAGACATAAAATGAATTTACATTGAAAATTACATTCAAAAAGGTCATATGTGAAGTCCTAAAATAATAAAAAAAAAAAAAAAATATATATATATATATATATATATATATATATATATATATATATATATATATATATATATAAGTTACCATATCGATATAAGGAATTCATGATAGGTAGTAGGACCTGAGATTCTAATCAAAAATACATATATATATATATATATATATATATATACACACATACACATGCACACACATATATATGTATATATATATATATACACACACATATAAACATAAAAAGGGGGACGTTAGAGTGATGTAAAAATTGCACATGTACACATGTCGGCCTACTGGCCCATACAGACTGTGCTCCTGTTCTCCTGGCTCTGATGAAGAGGTTACCCTCGAAACACGTCAGCCTTTTTTTAAATACCTGCCTCAACATGGGCATACCCCAATTTTAACTTCTTAGTGCCTATTTTGTTACCTGTTTTTATGCAACATAGTATTTGTATGATTTTATATCTATATGATTATATGTCTGTATTTCTATACATCATTAAACCATACATGTCTTGATGCAAGCATCTGATCACGCGCCTTCCATCCACCTCCTACTAAACATTCCTTTCCAGACCACCCCTGGTCAGTTAAGGCAGCGGAACATGCTCCATCATCTCCTCCAGTCCTTCTACTTTCTACAATACTACCCTTTCCTTACAGCAAACGGTCTCACAAGTGCAGGAGTTTTTTTCACCATACCTTGTTTACACTCTGATTCAACAGAGTGCTGTAGACAGATATAGAACATACCAAATACACCAATGCTCCCACACTAATCCAATACGACCCATAGAAATCCCACATATCTTATAGGACTTCCTAATGAGTAAACCTTCAAACAAACATAAAGGGATAACTCTATTTTACAAATTTACCACCCCCCTATAATTACAATCCAAACTACCCAGTATGGTGAAATGGGAACATGAACTGCAAAAATAATTCTTTATGTATCAATGGCATGAAGCTATAAAATATAATAACAGATCCTCAGCTTGTGTGGATCACTGGGACAATGTGCAAAAGCTCTTACATAGATGGTACATTACACTGCTGTGGCTAAACAAAATGAATCCTAGTATCCCATCTCTTTGTTGGAGAAACTGCCAAACTACGGGTAGCCTACACCACATATTTTGGAACTGTATAGCTATACAGTCTTTCTGGACAAAAGTCCAGTCCCTCATTCTAAATATCACCAAAACGAGTTATGCCCCAGCCCTGCTTTTGCTTTACTAAGCTTAGGTATTGAGAATTTCCCTCCATTAATGAGAAAAGTAGTTATCCGCATTTTGTTCACCACGCGTATTTCAATAGCAAAGGAATGGAGCTCTGAATCACCTCCCAAAATTGAAGAAGTTATATCTAGGGTAAAAGCTCAATATACTATGGAAAAAATGCTTATACGTAGAGAAGAGCCCCGAGCTTCCACAAACATTGGGAGATTTGGCGGACCTCTAAGTATGCCTCCTCACATTTATGAAACGCGCTTAATATTTTCTGATACTTTTGCACAGACTCATTATCATCTAGTGGTATAATCCAAAGATAGGTATTGATTAAAAGATGCTAAAGCGCTGACGTGGGTAACTCCCGCACAAATAATATGTGATTAATAAGAGATGATCAATTAATATAGCTGCAATAAATTGTGAATGACAAGTGAATAATTGAGTGTTTGTGATTAATTGCGCTGATATTATCCTCTTATTGGTACACCTAAGTGTGTAGCTCAATGAGTGAATAAATAAATACTACCAATTAAAATTATTTACCCTATTCATTCACCCATATAAAATGCCTATGAAATAAATACCACACTAATCCTTAGTTATATCTGCCAAAAACATGAGTTAAATAAATAAATATAAGAATAACTTATGTGCACCAACATAAGATATTCAAAGTTCAACTGATAAGTTCAATCAAAAATAGGTGAGTTCAGTGCCGCTTGCTGTAAAAAATTAAATGCATAAAATAAATGCCACAATAATCCTTAATTGTTTCTGCCAAAAAACTTGAACTGAAAAAATAAATAAATGAATAACTTATGTGTGCCAACATTAAATACTCAAAACTAATAAAAAATATTAAGTGAGTTCAGTGCCAGTTAGCTGTGAAAAATATGAAGAATATAGTCAAAGTGTTACTGTCACTCCATCGCCCGTTCTGATTTTCCGCTCGTATTCTTAACTTAAAATATAAAGAAAAAACACATCCATTGCGCAGAGATCACAGTAGATGAATACTATATGCTAGGATACTTGGTTTCACTCACCAAGTATTTTTATGAGTGAATGAATAGGGTAAATAATTTTACTTGGTAGTATTTATTTAATCACTCATTGAGCTACACACTTAGATGTACCAATAAGAGGATAATATCAGCGCAATTAATCACAAACACTCAAAGATAGGTATTGCCAATTATGAGGCACACAATATAAAACCCTGAGCCTCTTAACCTCAGTACGTTTGTAAGGTAATGTCTACTTTGCAATAAAAAAGACACTCTATGTTTGTTGTTGGTTAATGTCAAGGCTTGAAGAGAGCTTACTTTGCAGTGTAAGTCCATGGATCCTCATTAAGAGTGGGCTACCTCTTAACAGTCCAGCAGAAAGCCTGATCACAGTGTGAACCCAACTGGGGTGACAGGCATGACCTCCTGTTAAGGATGGACTCAGTATCTATGTATGTAGCTCAAACATCCTTATTCTGTTATTCTGTTATTGTAGTAAGGTCCTCATATGTCAATCACTTTGTACAAATGTGAACTGTACATAATGCATGATATTCTGTAAACAATGTGAAAACCAATAAAAATCTATTGTTTAAAAAAAAAAGGAATCTGGAAGCCCCCTTTAACAAGGGGACCCCCAGATCCTGGCCTCCCCCCTGTGTGAAATGGTAACGGGGTACAAATGTACCCATACCATTTCACAAAAAAAGTGTCAAAATGGTACAAAAGACAAGACACAGCTTGGGTCAAGTCTTCGGCTCATCCCTAGCTGTATATATAACTTATGGGCACCAAATGTCTTTTGCAAACCAAGTTATTACTTTGTGAACATAGCAGGGACATTATTACTGTGCTGCACATAGTCTGTGCAGAGAGAAAGTTTGTGGGAGAGAACCAGTAGAAAAGTTTAATACCAGATTACTGCACAGATCTGGAAAACATACACAAAGCACACAAAGATTCATGTAAGAATACAAGTCTCTTGTATTTAGATAATGTTTGCTTATCTCAGAGTTCAGCTTTAATAAAGAGATAATAATTATAAATCAGTATATTTATTTCCATAACAGGAATTTGGATCATCAAACTTGTAAATTTATAAAAACCATCACCCCCCCCCTTTTTTCTCTTATTTAATTCTTCTCCTTTTTCTCCCTTCATTTCCTCCATTACTCCTCCTTTCTTCCTTACCCCCCTGTAGAGAGGTTGAAGTAATTCATACCTATTGACTTTTGTAGGCCCTTCCATGTTATTACCTCCTCTTTAGTATTTACTCTAGGTTTCTCAACAATGTATTCTGACTGAACAGTTGCCTCATTTTTTTCTCATTTTGTACATGATTATTTCTCTATGGTGTTGTATTTTGTACCCTTTGTTAATAAAGAAATATTGGATAAAAATTTCTAAAAGCCATAGAACATTACTTTAAAGTGAAATTGCACACAAACCAATAAATGTACTGTTCAAAAGCATATTTGCTTACCACTTTACCTGCCAAACGATTTATCATTCAGTACTGCCCGTCTTGTGATGTATACATATTTTTCATAGATCCAAAGAAGTGACACACATAGAATACCAAAAGAAAAACTGCACCACTCCAAGCCCTAGGAAGGGTGACACGTGTCACTGGGGAAATTGGAAATGGAGGTAGTCCCCCAAACTAGTCTCCAAAAGTAAGGGAATGGACTATCTCGGTACCAGGTAGACACAATACATAATTTGAGTAAAAAAATAATTTTATTAATACAAAAAGATAAAAAAACATATCCAACATACATAAGGACATTATATTTAGTATTCAGAACGAGACAATACATTAAAATTACATAAGTGTCTATACATATACTGTACTTTGCTGATACCTAATGTGTTCCAAAAGAGAAGCATGATATAGTAGGTCCTTACAGAACATGCAGTTCTCTACATGTTTCTCGGTTAATTACCGCTTCATCAGGGGACAGATGTCTAGAACAAAGTAACAAATATGCATGAGGGACGAGTACATGGAAAACATATTTTTGATACATGGCCTAAGAGTGGGGACTGTGTCAACAGCCAGTTATATACAATGAACTTACCAGCGGGACCTCTGTGGAGTGTGGCTTCGTTTTGCTAGGTGATGCACGTAGTTCATAATTAAGCACTTCTTCCTCCTTGTTCAGCATTGTAAAATCCTATGCCCCCTCTCTTCCACCAGGCTCCTTATTGGACAGAAAAACATTATAATTGCTTTACCTAGTTAGTATGGATGTAGAAGGCAGTAATTTTAACCTGAGAAGAAGCATACTAGCTAACCGAATTGCTTGTATCACAAATATAGCTGGTCAAATTTAGGTCAAATGTTATATCAAACATATACAGTATCTCACAAAAGTGAGTACACCCCTCACATCTTTGTAATTATTTTATTATATCTTTTCACATGAC
Source organism: Lithobates clamitans (assembly GCA_037952925.1). Lineage (NCBI taxonomy): Eukaryota > Metazoa > Chordata > Amphibia > Anura > Ranidae > Lithobates > Lithobates clamitans. Next base: position 9,081,911 of record JBBGZY010000306.1, on the reverse strand, counting down.
AACACTGAAGAAATGTCACTTTGCTACAATGTAAAGTAGTGAGTGTATAGCTTGTATAACAGTGTAAATTTGCTGTCCCCTCAAAATAACTCAACACACAGCTATTAACGTCTAAACCACTGGCAATGAGTACACCCCTAAGTGAAAATGTCCAAATTGGGCCCAAAGTGTCAATATTTTGTGTGGCCACTATTATTTTTCAGAACTGCGTTAACCCTTTTGGGCATGGAGTTCACCAGAGCTTCACAGGTTGCCATTGGAGTCCTCTTCCACTTCTCCATGATAACATCACGGAGCTGGTAGATGTTAGAGACCTTGTGCTCCTCCTCCTTCCATTTGAGAGTGTCCCACAGATGCTTAATAGGGTTTAGGTCTGGAGACATGCTTGGCCAGTTCATCACTTTTACCCTTCTTTAGCAAGGCAGTGGTCATCTTGGAGGTGTGTTTGGGGTCATTATCATGTTGGAATACTGCCCTGCGGCCCAGTCTCCGAAGGGAGGGGATCATGCTCTGCTTCAGTATGTCACAGTAAATGTTGGCATTCATGGTTCCCTTAATGAACTGTAGCTCCACAGTGCCAGCAGCATGAGTGTTGCCGGCCCCAGACCATGACACTCCCACCACCATGTTTAACTGTAGGCAAGACACACTTGTCTGAGAGAGTGAGAGCAATAACACCCAATTTAACACATCTGCTCCTCATTCACCCCTGAGACCTTATAACACTAACGTGTCACATGACACCGGGGAGGGCAAATGGCTAATTGGGCCCAATTTGGACATTTTCCCTTAGGGGTGTACTCACTTTTGTTGTCAGGGGTTTAGACATTAATGGCTGTGTGTTGAGTTATTTTGAGGGGACAGCAAATGTACACTGTTATACAAGCTGTACACGCACTACACATTGTAGCAAAGTGTCATTTTTTTCAGTGTTGTCACATGAAAAGATACAATAAAATATTTTCAAAAATGTAAGGGGTGTACTCACTTCTGTGAGATACTATATATATATATATATATATATATATATATATATATATATATATATATATATATATATACACACACACATATGTATATACAGTGGGGACGGAAAGTATTCAGACCCCCTTAAATTTTTCACTCTTTGTTATATTGCAGCCATTTGCTAAAATTGTTTAAGTTCATTTTTTTCCTCATTAATGTACACACAGCACCCCATATTGACAGAAAAAACACAGAACTGTTGACATTTTTGCAGATTTATTAAAAAAGAAAAACTGAAATATCACATGGTCCTAAGTATTCAGACCCTTTGCTCAGTATTTAGAAGAAGCACCCTTTTGATCTAATACAGCCATGAGTCTTTTTGGGAAAGATGCAACAAGTTTTTCACACCTGGATTTGGGGATCCTCTGCCATTCCTCCTTGCAGATCCTCTCCAGTTCTGTCAGGATGGATGGTAAACGTCGGTAGACAGCCACTTTTAGGTCTCCCTAGAGATGCTAAATTGGGTTTAAGTCAGGGCTCTGGCTGGGCCATTTAAGAACAGTCACGGAGTTGTTGTGAAACCACTCCTTCGTTATTTTAGCTGTGTGCTTAGGGTCATTGTCTTTTTGGAAGGTAAGCCTTTGGCTCAGTCTGAGGTCCTGAGCACTCTGGAGAAGGTTTTTGTCCAGGATATCCCTGTATCCAACATTTATCTTTCCCTCAATTGCAACCAGTCGTCCTGTCCCTGCAGCTGAAAAACACCCCCACAGCATGATGCTGCCACCACCATGCTTCACTGTTGGGACTGTATTGGACAGGTGATGAGCAGTGCCTGGTTTTCTCCACACATACCACTTAGAATTAAGGCCAAAAAGTTCTATCTTGGTCTCATCAGACCAAAGAATCTTATTTCTCACCATCTTGGAGTCCTTCAGGTGTTTTTTAGCAAACTCCATGCGGGCTTTCATCTGTCTTGCACTGAGGAGAGGTTTCCGTCGGGCCACTCTACCATAAAGCCCCGACTGGTGGAGGGCTGCAGTGATGGTTGACTTTCTACAACTTTCTCCCATCTCCCGACTGCATCTCTGGAGCTCAGCCACAGCGATCTTTGGGTTCTTCTTTACCTCTCTCACCAAGGCTCTTCTCCTCCGATAGCTCAGTTTGGCCAGATGGCCAGCTCAAGGAAGGGTTCTGGTTGTCCCAAACATCTTCCATTTAAGGATTATGGAGGCCACTGTGCTCTTAGGAACCTTAAGCGCAGCAGACTTTTTTTGTAACCTTGGCCAGATCTGTGCCTTGCCGCAATTCTGTCTCTGAGCTCTTCAGGCAGTTCATTTGACCTCATGATTCTCATTTGCTCTGATATGCACTGTGAGCTGTAAGGTCTTATATAGACAGGTGTGTGGCTTTCCTAATCAAGTCCAATCAGTATAATCAAAAGCAGCTGGACTCAAATGAAGGTGTAGAACTATCTCAAGGATGATCAGAAGAAATGGAAAGCACCTGTGTTAAATATATAAGTGTCACAGCAAAGGGTCTGAATACTTAGGATCATGTGATAGTTCAGTTTTTCTTTTTTAATAAATCTGCAAAAATGTCAACAATTCTGTGTTTTTCTGTCAATATGGGGTGCTGTGTGTACATTAACGAGGAAAAAAAAATTAACTTAAATGATTTTAGAAAATGACTGCAATATAACAAAGAGTGAAAAATTTAAGGGGGTCTGAATACTTTCCGTCCCCACTGTATATTCATATATACACACATGTAAATATATATATATATATATATATATATATATATATATATATATATATATATATATATATATAGTTCTTGATGTGTAAAATGACACTTTTTTGCTTTTTTGTGACACCCTATTTTCATCCTTTTACCTGCAGTTTTTTCCTGCGTAATAGTTGACAGTTTTGGTTTTATCTTTATATATATTGTGCAAACATTGTTTTTTTGCATTTTTTGTTGATTCTTTTTCCTCTTTTTCTCTTTTTTTTTCCTCTCCCCACCAACTTGGGCTGAACTTAATTGTCTCATTCATCTATCATAGCCTGTGTTGGTAGGAGCAGGGTTTGTATCTGCATATGCATGTACATAAATATATTGTTCGTCTGAGGATTTTAAGGCTATGACTAAGGCTACAAGCTGAAATGCATAAGCCCAGTATTATTTTGTACCACACCTGGAGTAATACATTTATTCATACCATTTTGGCCTCTCTTCGACTTGTCCTGTATTGTACTCTTATATATATATATGTAGCAATAACTCACGGTGGAGCAGCTGGTTTAAGCGGGTCAGTTACCTTCACTTTGCTTCCCTCTGTTTCACCGGCACCGGGTCTAGGGGTTCCGTTGAGTTTACTGCTGGAGGACACATGCACCAACCCCGGAGTATGTTTTCAATGCTTTATTAAACAATCAAACTTTAGGAAGTAGCAGGAAACAGACGGAAAAGGAAACCTTCAGGAGAAACTCAAATATCTTCATATAGGATCTTAGCAACAAATGTCCCGCTAGAATTCAGATAACTATGTGGAATATATTCCCCTCATGGGATACACTCTTTGCTCGTCTGGATAGGCCTCTCTCACTGGTCTAGCAGCCAGTATGCAGCACGAATCTAAAGTCTCTGCAACAGACTTATTTGGGGGGGTAAATCTGCACGATCCTCTGCCACAGGATGTATCAGATCTTCTGCAGTGAACAGTCAGTCACAGTGCCTGAACCATTAAGCCGAGCCGGCGACACTATGCTGTAGAATTACTTCTTTTGGATACGTCCTGCAACCGAGTCACCAGACCCCTCTATAGACCCGCATGCTGCACGATCTTTCTAAGATGGGTCCTCCCCTGGGATCTCCTCGGCTGTCCAGCTTCGTCACACAGGACCAACAGCTCAGGACCATTCCTCAGCCGCGGTGGTTCTAGCTGCCTGGCTGTTGCTGGCTTCAATATTTTCTGAATCACTGACCCAGAACAAGCAAGCAGCAAGTAAAATTCCCTGCCTATTAGTTCTGGGTTAGTAATTACAAAGTAATTGATGCTGTAAGATCAGACTAACAGCCAGATGGGTCAACAATGGTGGCTTAAATACAGGGCTGAAATTGGGGGGGGGGGCAGGGGAGGAACCTTCCCCGGGCACGACATTGAGAGGGGCTCCAGCTGCGTGGTTTGGCTACGAGGAAGTAGAGCCCCATGGGCAGTGAGCTCTGACATCCTGCCTGCTTTTTCGAATATACACAGACTGGCTTCTCCTCTCACACAGCCATAACACCAGTGGACCTTCTTGCAGCCACCACTATGATGAACACATGCTATGTCACATCCTGGAGCATAGACAGACTCAACCTTCCCCCAGCCATAAACCCAGAGCAAAATGACACCTCTCCTCCCTCATTAGTAGCAGCCAGCTCCAGCCTCTTTGTGTCTTCCAGCAGTGCAGCTCCTGCTCATTCCAGTAAGCAGCCTGACACTGCCCTGCAGTTAACTCTTTACAGCTCCAGGGAAAACTAGCCTCATTTTCAGCCCAAATACAATCCACTCTGGAAGCAGATCTTACTCAGATCAGACAGGATCTGTTAACACTTTCCTCTAGGGCAGTGATGGCAAACCTTGGCACCCCAGATGTTTTGGAACTATGTTTCCCATGATGCTAAACAACACTACAGAGTGCATGAGCATCATGGGAAATGTAGTTTCAAAACATCCGGGGTGCCAAGGTTCACCATCACTGCTCTAGGGTCTCCACTCAGTACTCTAATTATGCTCTGTTAGAACAGAGATTAGTCTCCCTTGAACAGCAACAAATCCAGTACCGTCAATGAGAAGTGCAACTGCAGCTTCATCTGGATGACCAAGAGAATCGCAGTAGGTGGAACAACATCAAATTATGGGGGATACCAGAGGCTACAGTGGGAGTAAATCTATTCCCCACTGTAATGATCATCCTTAAAGAATAAGCATAGCCAGGTCGTTCTGCACTCCTGTGACCCATTTCCAGTTAACAGCAGGCTGAAGCCCACTACCCACTGATGTAACAGAGCTGGTCCAGGCTCTAAAAATATCCCCACCATATGGTCGGGATCCATTCAGAACCCTGGACTTGCACCTGGATCAGCCTCTTAGCTATCCACTGAGAGTCCGAGCCAGCAGCTCCCCTTTACAGCTCAGTGCTCACACTCAGTGCTGAACGGGAGAGCAGAGAGCTGCTGACTGACAGTCATGGCTCTCTTCTCAGAGCAGGGAGAGAGGGCAGAGCGGAAGGGAGAACTAGGCGATCAGTGGTGTTTGATAGCTCAGTTCTCACCACAGAGCTGGCGGGAGACAGATGTAACATCAGATTGATGCTGCATCCACCTAGGTGAGTATTATGTTTGTTTTTTTTAAATCCATACTTCGCTTTTAATACCTACCTAGACAACTTCAGCTCTGGAGATTGATCAGATACATTATGTGGGCCCTCACACTTAATTGGATAACTCCAATGCCAGAGATGTTCTCTGCAGGGTCCATTATTTCAGGATTGATAGGGGCGCAGCCGGTCTCATATGATCTCCCCCTAACACTACCCAGGCGCCTGATCTCCTCTACATCACAATTGCTAGACCTGCAGCACAGATTCATGTAGCAGCATACATACCGTATTTTTTGATGCACCTGACCGTAAGACGCACCTAGGTTTTAGAGGAGGAAAACAAGAAAAAAAATATTCTGAACCAAATGGTGTACTAAAATATTTAAAAGTGCCCATGAAATGCATCCTGACCTGTGTCAAAGAAATGCAGCCCGACCATTGCCATAAATGCAGCCTGACCATTGCCATAAATGCAGCCTGACCATTGCCATAAATGCAGCCTGCAGCCTGATCATTGCCATAAATGCAGCCTGACCATTGCACATAAATGCAGCCTGACCATTGCACATAAATGCAGCCTGACTATTGCACATAAATGCAGCCTGACCATTGCACATAAATGCAGCTTGACTACTGCCATAAAAGCAGCCTGACTATTGCCATTATTGCAGCCTGAACATTCCCATTAATGCAGCCTGACCTGTGCAATGGCTCGGGCTGCTCTGTCTTCTATCTCAGCAGGTGGCAGGCCCAGCCGGGAGATCGCTCGGTATTCGCGGGGGCCTGGGATGTCTGTCTTCGGTACTAGCATGGCCACGGTGGCAGGGGTGGTGGTGACAGCGGTGGGGGCAGTGCCAGCAGCAGTGGGGGGGAGAGGCCTGTTGTATATTCGTACCATAAGACCCAGAGACATTTTCCCCCATATTTTTTGGGGAAAAAAGTGTGTCTTATGGTCCGAAAAATACTGTACGGTAGTTACATAGTATAGATGCAGCTGGAGGCTCTGGGGTTCAGTTCCCACTGGGCTCCACCTCCAGCAGGTGTGGGGTTAACTGTGATGTAACCCAACTGCAAAAATATCTTATTAGTGATCCACAAACCCCCCAACATTGTATTTATAATACATGTAATCTAAAGAATGAGGCAGCTGTGACCATACCTTAGTATCCCAAACACTGAACGACCTTGCCCCGGTACTGGGGGAGGTGGGGGGGGGGGCGGCAAACTTTTCCCCAGGTGAAAGAACATCTAGCTTTGTCACTGCCTACATATATTAATAGTGACACATTTCCAATCAGATAATGTACTACTGAATTTAAGCAGCAAGTGAAAATAACCTTATAATAATTAAATTAATTTAAGGTGCCAGTAAAATCAGTATCAGTATCAATAACATTTTCCATTCTTAACAAATGTCTTAGTCAACATACCATTTATATATGTTATGTAAATGTTTTTCTATATACATATCTCACATCAATACAATCTATTGACTAAAGGAAAAGAGAGAATGAAAAAAGAAGCATTGACTAATCAAGACACAACGATAAGAGATTTCCAGACCTCCACCTTACTGTAATGTTAACTGTTCTGACATTGTGGCAGCAAAAATGGAGCCATTGGGAGCACAGAGTAATAATGACTCTTCATTCATATCATCAATCACATAATCAATTCAGTTAGATTTTCCCAGCAGAGGAGAATTCTTTGAATCTAATGACAGTTTTCAAGGTTGGCCTGGATCAAAACTGCCGCCTTGGTTCTAGTGCCTTTCAATTACACTGTCTATTACACTCTTGGAGAGATGCAGTCAGGCCTTTCTATTTGTGAAAACAGAAAGATAAATATCATCACATATAGGGGGTCATTTACTAAGATGAATGTGCTGCGCCTGTTCATACCTTAATTGGTACGCTGGATAAATCCTTAATTGAGCGTGTGAACCGGCACAGCAGTACCTGCCCGCGAGAATGTTTCCAGCACAATCCCATCGCGCTGGTTCTCGGTGAGGTACATCTCGCGCTTACTGCAATAGGAAAAACACATCTTCCTATTAAAGCAGCGTGAGAAAAAAACGGCATGGTTACCCCCTCCGGGGGCATGCCAGGCCCTTCGGTCTTTTATGGATTTTAAGGGGAACTCCTTACGCCGAAAAAACGGCGTGGGGGTCCCCCCCAAAATTAATACCAGACCCTTATCTGAGCACGCAGCCCGGCTGATCAGGAAAGGGGGTGGGGATGAGCAAGCGCCCCCTCCTCCTGAACCGTACCAGGCTGCATGCCCTCAACATGGGGGATGGGTGCTTTGGGGAAGGGGGGTGTGCTGCAGCCCCCCCACCCCAAAGCACCTTATCCCATGTTGATGAGGACAAGGGTCTCTTCCCAACAACCCTGGCCATTGGTTGTCGGGGTCTGCAGGCAGGGGGCTTATTGGAATCCAGGAGCCCCCTTTAATAAGGGGCCCACAGATCGCAGCCCCCCCACCCTATGTGAATGAGTATGGGGTACATGGTACCCCTACCCATTCACCTGGGGGAAAAAAGTGTCAAGAAAAAAACACACTAGACAGGTTTTTAAAGTAATTTATTAGGCACCTCCGGGGGTCTTCTTCTGACTTCAGGGGTCTCTTCTGCGCTCTCCGACCTCTTCTCCAGGCTCTACTTATCTTCTCCTGGTCTCCGGTTCTTCTCTGCGCTCTCCGGATCTTCTCCACGCTCTTCGGTTCTTCTGCCGGGCTCCTCCTCTATCTTCTGCTTTTTTGCCGCTCTTTTGTTAGCGGTGGCCCGGTCTTCTCCCGCTGTCCGGTTCTTCTGTCGCTGTCCAATTCTTTTCCACTCTCCGGTTCTTCTGCCGGGCTCCTCCGCTATCTTCTGCTCTTTTGCCGCTCTTTTGCTAGCGGCGGCCTGGTCTACTGCCGCTGTCTGGTTCTTCTGACGCTGTCCGGTTCTTCTGTCGCTGTCCGGTATCTTCTGCCGGGCTCCCCAGCTATCTTCTTCCAGCTCTTTTGCTAGCGGTGGCCTGGTCTTCTTCATCAACGCGTCTTCTCTCCTCTTCTCTTCTCTTCTTCCGATGTTGACACAATGCTCTCTCCCGCTGTAATGCCGTCTGCGAGGTGTACGGCGACTTATATAGGCATGGGGCGTGGTCACCGTGTGATGTCACTGGGTGACCCCGCCCTTTATGATGTCACAGTCCCAGCGTGCCGTCATAAGGGGTGGGGTCACCCGGTGACATCACACGGTGACCACACCCCATGCCTATATAAGTCGCCGCACACCCCACAGACAGCATTACAGCGGGAGAGAGCATCGTATCACAGCGCTGCCCCATTGATTTCAATGTGGAGGAGCAATGAGTTCACCGCTCCAAATAAGCTGCTGGCAGGATTTTTATTGACGCCCTGCCAGCGCACCGCTCCACTGTGAAAGCCCTCACTGGAGTGATTGTAGCTGCTTCTTTAGGGCATTTTTCAGACACTATTTTTAGTGCTGTAGAAAGGGGCCTAAAAAAAGTCCTGCTAGCAGCACCTTTGGAGCGGTGTATAAACCGCTCCTGCCCATTGAAATCAATGGGACAGCGCGGCTATACCGCCGGCAAAACGCCGCTGCGGTGGCATTTTGCGGGTTTATTTAACCCCTTTTTGGCCACTAGCGGGGGTTAAAACCACTAGCGCCGAATACCGCCAGTAAAGCAGCGCTAAAAATAGCGCTGTTTTACCGCTGCCGCCTGCACCGCCCCAGTGTGAAAGGGGCCTGAGGCCCCTTTCACACGGACGGACCTTTCAGGTCCACCTCGGACCTGAACGGACACTCCATAGACCTCTATGGAGAGTCGGATGTCAGTGGTGACATGTCCGCTGACATCCGACCCACTCCAATCCGAAAAAGTGTAACAGAGGAAAAACCTATTTTTCCATCCGTCTGCGGATCGGATCTGGTGTAGACTGACTCTGCGGTCCATCATCATCCGATCCCCCATAGAGGAGAGTGGCACTCTGACAGGTCCGTCCCTGCACAGTGTGCAGAGACAGACCTGTCATCTGCCTACTCAGCGGGGATCCATGGAGCGATCCCCCGCTGAGCAGAGCGGGCTTCGTACACGGACACGTCCGTGTGAAAGAACCCTAAGGCCATCGCCCTTTGAACAAAAATCCATGGGAAAGTTTGTACAAAGTCCCATCGTGTGTATGAGGCTTAAACACCAGAAATTCAACTTTTCATACCTTTAAAAGTCACCATACACTGGCCAATCAGTTAGATCTTCCATAAATTAGATTCAGTGCAAGAGCCTGTTTGATTTTCTACAATTAGAAGTAATTCTTACAGTGCATCTTCCTATTACCGCTTTAGCCAAATGCTCTGTTTCCACTATTTCAACCCCAAAGTTGCGTGATTTACAATGTGCTTTTTCGGCTTGTTTCCCCTATTGCGACTTGTCATGCCACTAGGGGCTGAAAAGTTGCATCACAAGTTCTACCCCATGATTTACAATGAGTACCGTTCATATGTGTGCGACTTGCCTACGCCCATGCACACATTACAGAAATCCATATTTGGCATGGAAATTAACCACTTGCTTACTGAGCACTTAAACCACCCCCCCTGCTGTCCAGACCAATTTTCAGCGCTGATGCATTTGTAATGACAATTGCGCTTCCTTACTTAGCCAAATGTTGTTTTTTTTTTTTTTAAAGTTCCCACAAAAAGAGCATTCTTTTGGTGGTATTTGATCACCTCTGCGTTTTTTTTCTTTTGTTCAAAAAATAGAAAAGTCAGATTTTCATAAATAATTTTGTATATTTTTGTATATTTTGATATTAAATTTTGTAAACAGGTAATTTTCCTCCTTCATTAATGTACGCTGATGAGGCGGCACTGATTGGTTACACTGATAGGCAGCACTGCTTGGGACCACTGGTGGGCATTGATAGGTGGCGCTGGCAGGTGGTACTGGTGGGCACAGATGAGACAGAATTGCCTCTTCGGGACCAATGTCCCTTGCACCTAAGCCAGTGATCAGCTTTTATTTGTATCCTCATGCTGTCAGCGTGAGGAGAAAAAAATAAACAATTACCGAGCTTTAGTTTACATCATGTGATCAGCTGTCATTGGCTGACAGCTAATCGCATGGTGAGGGGCCGGGATCGGCCCTTACTTTGATCTGTGATCACCCAAATCTCAGTGACTCAGTGCACCCTGCAGGGAACACACGGGGAGCCTGTCCTATGACAGCCTCCCAGAAATTCAGGTCTACGCTGTGGCCATCATTTGGCTATAGCACAGACACCAAGTGGTTAATAGAAAAACAGATGCAGATTTCTAGGACTGGCCAAAAATAATGTTTAGAGTCAAAGGCAACTGATGACTTTCTATTAAAGGTCTAAATGGGCCATTAACATGCACCACAATTGAACTTAGGAATGTGTCTTTGCAAAGTTAAACTAATTAAAATCCTTTCTTATTTTTGCTTGGGGATAGACTGCAGAGGGATTAGAAGTTTTGGAGGATGTCTACACACCTGATAGGGTGAAGACACCTCCCAAATTTTGCCAATTTCTCTTTCAAAATTATTCACTTCCTGTCACATAGCCAAACAGGAAGTGAGGGCAAAACCCCACCAATGCATGTCCTTGGGGACACACAGGTCAATCTAAATAGTTTCCCCATTCGGGAAATTGCACTTTGCCATGTACATCCCAAATTATTATGTATCTTGGGGTTTATTTACTGAAAGGTAAATCCACTTTGCACTAGAAGTGCAGTTGCTGGAGATCCGAGGGGGACATGCAAGGAAGAGAAAAAAAACAGCATATTTGCCTCTACATGATTGGATGATAAAATCACCAGTGCTTCCCCTCTGATTTTCATCAACTACATCACGTATTGCAGAAAGGATTTGCCTTTAATAAACCCCAAAATACCTAATAATTTGGGGTGTACACAACAAAGTGCTAGAATGCAATTTGCATAGTGGGGACACTTGTGTCCCCAAGGAAAAATATTGTTAGCGTTTTACTCTCACTTCCTGTTTGGCTATGTGACAGGAAGCGAAGCCAATTTAAGAAAAGGGACACAAAGCCCAACCTTAAAAAAATAAAAAAATAAAAAAATAAAAATCTTGATTTCCCTCAAATGTCCACAATTAGAATATGATTGTCTTCAGCTTGATTTTAGTTCAGTGCTCTAAATCAGTGCTTCTCAACCCTGTCCTCAAGTACCCTCCAACAGGCCATGTTTGCAGGTTTTCCTTCATCTTGCACAGGTGCTTAAAATCAAAGTCAATGGCTTTGTATTTTGGACAGCTATTTTAGATAAGATAAATTTCCTAAACATGTCCTGTCGGGGGGTACTTGAGGGCTGAGGCTGAAAACCACTGCTCAAAAAGAAAATTGAATATTTACCACTCTGAAATGTTACTTTCCTGGTCACTATCCATGGCAGCATTCGCACAATCCATGCATGTGCTACCATGAAGGCACCAGGAAAGTAACTTAAAATTTAAAAAAATAAAAAAGGGATTTGTCAAAGACATGCCAATCAGCCTAGTTAAGCTGCAGCTGGGAAATTCGTTGCATGAAAAGAACACACATAAAACATAAAAAATTTGAAACAATTTTATTAGTCCAAAAAAAAAACAGGACTTGGAAAAGAAGCAAGGAAAGCAAAATACACACATGTATGTTAATTTGAGACACTAACAGAATATGTTTGAGGTTTGACCCTTTTGCAGTGTAAATTAACAGGAGTTAAAAGGAGTGCACCCACAAGTGGACATCTATTAAGGATTAAAACATTAGGCACAACATCTTGAGAAAGAATTTTAAAAATAATGCAGCACAGACAGTTAAAGTGAAGAACATAAAAACAACAAAAATTGCCAACATAAAAAAGATTTCATGGTAAAATAAGCACCACCCAGGGCCGATCCTGGCCGGGGTGCACAGGGTGCAGTGCACCCAGGCACCACAGAGGTGGGGGCACTGAAGCACCAGAGTGCTCCCCTCCCTCCTCCTCTTGTCCATAGGTGGCTCTCCCCACCAGTCACGGCCACCGCCACCGATGTGCCCATCCCCCCTCCCTCCTCCTGTCAGAGGAGGAGAGCAAAACAGCCGGAGACCGGAGCGGCTGTCTCTGTGTGCAGAGAGAGACCAGCCGTGGCCGCACAGTGACGTCACAGGGGGGCGGTCCGAGCCCGACCCTGACGTGTTCCACTTCTCCTCCTGTGTGTAACTCCTGCCTGCTGCCCAAGCCTGACACACTCTGTTCTCCATTTGGGCGGCACAGCTGCACATCGTCCTCTCCTCTCCAGCTGCCGCCCAGGTGTTTTTAATTAGCCTAATGGAGGGGGGTCTGTACTAATGTAGGGGGATGGTTTGTCCTAGGGGGTCTATACTAAAGTAGGGGGGGTGATTTGTCCTGGGGGTCTATACTAATGTAGGGGGGAGGTGATTTGACCTGGGGGGCTGTACTAATGTGGGAGGTGGTTTGTCCTGGGGGTCTGTACTAATGTAGGGGGGCTGGTTTGTCCTGGGGGGTCTATACTAATGTGGGGGGGTGATTTGTCTGGGGGGTCTAAACTAATGTAGGGGGGTGATTTGCCCCGGGGGGTCTGTACTAATGTAGAGGGGTGGTTTGTCCTGGGGTCTATACTAATGTAGGGGCGGGTGATTTGTCCTGGGGTGTCTATACTAATGTGGGGGGGTGATTTGTCCTGGGGGTCTGTACTAATGTAGGGGGTTGTTTTTTTATTCTGGGGGGTCTATACTAATGTAGGGGGAGTGATTTGTCCTGGGGGTCTGTACTAATGTAGGGGGGTGGTATGTCCTGGGGGGTCTATACTAATGTAGGGGGTGATTTGTCCTGGGCGGTCTAAACTAATGTAGGGGGGTGATTTGGCCTGGGGGTCTGTACTAATGTAGGGGGGGGTGATTTGTCCTGGGGAGTCTGTACTAATGGAGGGGGTGGTTTGTCCTGGGGGGGTCTATACTAATGTAGAGGGGGTGATTTGTCCTGGGGGGTCTGAACTAATGGAGGGGGGTGATTTGTCCTGGGGGTCTGTATTAAGGGAGGGGGTGGTTTGTCCTGTGGGGTCTGTACTAATGGAGGGGGTGGGTTGTCCTGGGGGGTCATTACTAATGGAGGGGGTTGGTTTGTCCTGGGGGGTCTGTACTAATGGAGGGGGTGGTTTGTCCTGGGGGGGTCTGTACTAAGGGAGGGGGGCGGTTTGTCCTGGGGGTCTGTACTAATGTAGGAGGGTGGTCTGTCCTGGGGGAGTCTATACTAATGTAGAGGGGGTGATTTGTCCTGGGGGAGGTCTGAACTAATGTAGGGGGGTAATTTGTCCTGGGGTGTCTAAACTAATGGAGGGGGGTGGTTTGTCCTGGGGGTCTGTACTAATGGAGGGGGGCTGGTTTGTCCTGGGGGGTCTGTACTAATGGAGGGGGGTTGTTTGTCCTGGGGGGTCTGTACTAATGGAGGGGTGGTTTGTCCTGGGGGGTCTGTACTAAGAGGATTGAGGGACATGTAGTCCCAAGGACTGGCAGCCCCACTGTAACACAGAAACTGCAGCCCACACAGCATGCTCAGCTGAATGGTATAGAGAGAGCCAGGAGCCCGGGAAAGCTTTCAGGGAAGTACACAGAGGACTCCAGAGGGAGAGGACAGTGCTGAGGGAACACTATCAGAGAGAGAACCCCGCTGACCTGCGCCTCATGAGGGAAAGCCACACAGCCTAGCGCCATCCCTGGCGGAGAAAGGAATGAAGTCATTGCCAGAATACAGACCTGGGCTCTACCCAGCGGAGTCGCCATGGGCAATTCAGAGTGAGCTGACTCCTGATCAGAGGAACCGTTGTTGCTGTATCGCTGGATCAGGTGAGAGGGCCGATCGGCCATTATTTACTAACGTCCATAGGAACTGAAATCTCTGACCATTTCTTGTAACATGTCTGCAGTCTCCGACCATCTCTTGTAACATGTCTGCAGTCTCTGACCATCTCTTGTATCATGTCTGCAGTCTCTGACCATCTCTTGTATAATGTCTGTAGTCTCTGACCATCTCTTGTATCATATCCACAGTCTCTGACCATCTCCTGTAGCATGTCTGCAGTCTCTGACATCTTCTGTACTATGCCTGCAGTCTCTGACTGTCTCCTGTAGTATGTCTGCAGTCTCTGAACGTCTCCTGTAGTATGTCTGCAGTCTCTGACTGTCTCCTGTAGTATGTCTGCAGTCTTTGACCATCTCCTGTAGTATGTCTGCAGTCTCTGATCGTCTCCTATATTATATCTCCAGTCTCTGATCGTCTCCTATATTATATCTCCAGTCTCTGACCATCTCCTGTACTATGTCTGCAGTCTCTGACCATCCCCTGTATTATATCTCCAGTCTCTGACCATCTCCTGTAATATGTCCGCATTCTCTGACCAGCTCTTGTAACATGTCTGCAGTCTCTAACCATCTCTTGTAACATGTCTGCAGTCTCTGACCATCTCCTGTACTATGTCTGCAATTTCTGATCATCTCCTGTACTATGTCTGCAGTCTCTGACCATCTCCTGTATTATATCTCCAGTCTCATTAGTGTATGCTCTTCCTGTATTTTCTTTATTGTTAAAAGATCATGGGAGGATCCCAGGGTAACAAAGAGTTCTTAGGGGAACATCTCTGTGTTTGAGTCATTGCAAAAGAAACATTTGTAAAGGGGAGGAGTTGGCAAGATGACCCCACCCACGTGGGGGCGCCACAAATATTTCTGCACCCAGGCGTCTGTGACCCTAGGATCAGCCCTGACACCACCCAAAAAAATACAAAAAACCAAAGTAACAAATAAATTGCATAAAAACACTTCTGTTTTGCAACAACATAACAAACAAAATACAAATAGAAAATACACGTGTTAGAAACTCGATAAGGACACCCAAATGTACTCTCTTTCCGCCCCCCCACACACACAATCTTGGCTCTTTTCAGGGCAAAGTAAAGAATGCTCTCTGCAAGCTTTATATAACATTGTGTGCTAATGAGGCAATTGCAAACACATGGACAGTCCATGAAACACACAAAATGCAAGTTCACCCAATGTAGAGAGAACTTCAAAGTGGGTACACCTGTTAAGGATGTCCTTAAATTACTAACCCAAAAAACACACTCTGAGCATGCCCAGAAACATCCAAGTGCTGTTCACACACAAAAAGCACCACCAAAAAAAACCAAAGTCCTTGAGCATGCCCAGACCAACCCAAATGCATTTCACACACCAAAAGGCACAGGAAAATAACAAAGTCCCTGTGCATGCCCAGAACAACTAAAATGCATTTCACACACCAAAAGGCACAGGAAAATAACAAAGTCCCTGTACATGCCCAGAACAACCCAAATGTAGTTAGCACAAAATAAGCCACCCCCCTGTCCAAAATTAAGCACATCATCCAGTATGCACCAAAATTACAGATGGGACAAAACACCCCCCAGTCCAGGGGGGCAACTAAAGAGCCTAACGTGCAAAAGTTATACAACAAATACCATTGCAGTCTAAGGGAACTGACTTGGTAATTTTACTAGTCCCCACTTGGCTGGCTTATCTTCTAGTTATTGGCCTTAAAATGGGTATGGGGACCAGGTCCCAATGGACATAAATCAATATCACTAATTGGACAACCCCAAAAACGAAACAAGGAGAAATGCCTTTAAATATGCCAAATTGCTTAAAGGCCAGTTCACACCAATGCAGTCCAGTGCATATTTTATGCATCAAAAATGCATGGAAATTCGGTTATATGGTTTTCAATGGCATAGTTCACACCAGTGCTTGCAGTTCCAGTGCTTTCCAGTTCCAGGAAAAAAGTAGAACATGCTGCATTTTTTTCTGCACTGGACTGTACTGGAAAGATGTAAAACGCATCAAAAATGCACTGGAACGCACTTGTCCTTATTTAAGGTTAAGAAAAAGAGAGGGGAAAAAAAGCACAGGACTGCATCAAAAATGCACCAAAAACACACTGGAATGCATCAAAAAATGCGCATGCAGAAAAGCACCTGGAATGTGTCCAGACTGCGTTTCTATGGTGTGAACTGGCCCTAAGGGCCATAAGGGCCAGATCATACCATAGAAACGCAGTCCGGATGCATTCCAGGTGCTTTTCTGCAAATCCATACCAGACCCTTATCCGAGCACGCAACCTGGCAGGCCACAGGAAAAGAGGGGGGACGAGAGAGCGACCCCCCTGAACCGTACCAGGCCACATGCCCTCAACATTGGGAGGGTGCTTTGGGGTAGCCCCCCAAAGCACCTTGTCCCCATGTTGATGAGGACAAGGGCCTCATCCCACAACCCTTGCCCGGTGGTTGTGGGGGTCTGCGGGCGGGGAGCTTATCAGAATCTGGAAGCCCCCTTTAACAAGGGGACCCCCAGATCCTGGTACACCTACCATTTCACAAAAAAAGTGTCAAAAATGTTAAAAATGGCAAGAGACAGTTTTTGACAATTCCTTTATTAAAAGTCTTCTTTCCATCTTTGGGTCTTCTTCCTTCTTCCATCCTCCTTCCTTCATCCTACGGTTTCTTCCTCCATCTTCTTCTTCTTCCGATCCTCGGATTCTTGCTCCGGTGTTCTCATCTGGCATCTTCTTCCGCGGCGTCTTCTTCCCCGCTTCGTTCTTGGGCCGCTCCGTATCCATGATGGGAGGCTCCCGCTGTGTGACGCTTCTCGTCTTATGACACTTATATTATTATTATTATTATTATTATACAGGATTTATATAGTGCCAACAGTTTGCGCAGCGCTTTACAACATGGGGCAGACAGTACACTTACAATACAAATCAATACAGGAGGTATCAGAGGGCCCTGCTTGTTAGAGCTTACAATCTAGAAGGGAGGATCAAGGGGAAACAAAAAGGTAATAACTGAGGGGGATGAGCTGATGGAAAAAATGAAAATACAGTTGTTATGTGTGGGTAGGATAGGCTTCCCTGAAGAGAAGGGTTTTCAGGGATCTTCTGAAAGCTAATAAAGTAGGAGATAAGCGGACAGATTAGGGTAGGGCATTCCATAGGATTGGAGAGGCTTTGGAAAAGGCCTGGAGTCGAGCATGGGAGGAGGTGACAAGGGAGCTAGAGAGCAGGAGGTCTTGAGAGGACCGAAGAGAGCGAGTAGGTTGGTATTTAGAGACTAAGCTAGTGATGTAGCTGGGGGCAAAATTGTGGATGGCTTTGTACGTAGTTGCTAGAATTTTGAATTTAATTCTTTGGCCGAGCGGAAGCTAGTGGAGGGATTGACAGAGAGGAGTGGCAGACACAGAGTGATTGGTAAGGTGGATGAGTCTGGCAGCGGTATTCATAATGGATTGAAGAGGTGATAGACTATGTAGAGTTAAGCCAATGAGAAGGGAGTTGCAGTAGTCTAGGCGAGAGATGACCAGTGAGTAAATTAAGAGCTTTGTTGTGTCATTGGTTAGAAAGGGGCGTATTTTGGAGATGTTGCGGAGGTTGAGGCGGCAGGATTTGGACAGGGATTGGATGTGTTTCACACACATTTCACATTCACTTATGTGCCAAATTATTTCACATTTGGCACAGTTATTTATATGTTTTAGCATTACCTATTATTATATTGGATTGGGGCTATATTAATACATATTTGTACTGTACTCCATTACAGTTTTTACACTGTTTTTGATATAGGTTTATGGTATACACTGATTTGCACATCACTTTTAAGCTGACTTATCTTATAGTAGAGCGCTTCAATTTTTCTATATGTTTATTTTTACTTATGGGACTCTGATTACCTCATATTGATAGCTGCTTTATTTATATGTGATTAGTTTATTTGGATTGGGATTTTTAGTTTTCTATCCTAATATCCATCACAGCGCTTGGTCTTTATATTCACTATATTTCCAATATCTTCAGAGACTTCCTAGACCTATTCATGATCGTTTACCTAGACGACATTCTGATTTTCTCAGTTTCTCTAGAACTACATTGTGACCATGTGAAACAAGTCCTTCTTAGGTTAAGACAAAATGGACTCTATGCCAAGGCCGAGAAATGTGAATTCGAATGGCAGACCATTCATTTTCTCGGACTAGTAATCTCTACAGGAGGGATGGCAATGGATCCTCAAAAGGTCGCAGTCATAATGTCCTGGCCACCTCCCATTGACAAGAAAGGGGTACAGCGGTTCATCGGTTTCTCCAATTTTTTTTTTTTTTTCAAATAGTATTTATTACATTTTTTGTCAGAATAACAATAACAATACAATAGATAATAAGCAGTAATATTACAACTTCTAAAATGCAAATTAGCCAGCAAGGAAACAATAAGTACAGCCAAACAAAAAATATTTTACACAAGCTCCTGCAGCTTCAGTTTGGGGTTGGTGTGAACAATTATGTAATTTTGGACATAAAGGAGTTTCCGAGTGCTGGGTTGTGAAAACAACAGAACGTTATGGGGGTTGGGTTTGAGGAGTCAACAGGTCTGCTGTGTGTAAGGAGAAGGCAACTTGTGTGGGCGTACGTGTTGAAAAGGAAATACGGCATATACCGGTGTGATCTTCCCCCGGACCCATTCACCCCTATAGGGACCGTGCTGTGAACGGGTGGGGGACAAGGGTATTTGAGAGAAAGTTAGGCAAGTTCGGTATATCAGGGGCAGAGGGTACGCCTCAATAGAGTTATGGTCTTTATTATGAGGGAGAGGGGAGGAGGGTGTCCAACATCATATCAGAGTGCACCTCTATTAGGTATGAAAAGGGGGAAGGAGAGATTAGGGGGGCACGGGGGGAAAGGTACAGACATGTTGGGAATTGCCGACTTGCCATGCGTGTGCAGGGGGGTAGAAGAGAAAGTCAGTGGGGGGGGGTTTGTAGGAGTATTGGGTTCCGTTTATAGCGCATCTGGGAGCGGGGTTGAGCCATTAGGTTGCTTGGGCTGCTTGGACGACTCCCTAAAGTGGAGCCAACAAGCCCAGGTGTTAGTAAATTTGAGTGGAGTCTCTTTTGCTTGGCAAATGAGTTTTTCCATTTCTGCTATCTTGTCAACTCTGCGGAACCAGTCTTCTATCGTAGGGGGGATCGAGTTTCTCCATTGTGCAGGGATGCAGAGGTTTGCGGCATTAATAAGGTGTATAGTAAGGGATTTTTTATATGCCGAGGGGGGCACAGAGGTATGATGGAGCATGTATTGCGCAGGGGTGAACGATGGAGTGTAAGTGGTTATTTGGGAGATCTTGCTATGTATTTCTGACCAGAACGATTTGATGAGGGGGCATTCCCACCATATGTGAATGAGAGTGCCTTCTGATGAGTGGCATCTCCAGCAGGTGGGGGGGACGGATGGGTGGAATTTGTGAACCTTGTCAGGTGTTCTATACCATCTGGAAAATATTTTATATCTATTCTCCTGGATAGATACGTTAATGGAGCCTTTATGAGCATGGCCTAGTATGTGTTCCCAATCTGCCGTGGTGAGGTCTATGGACAGCTCAGACTCCCAGCGCCGAATGAGAACATCGTCTTTAAGAATATGGTTGGAGAACAACAGAGCGTATACAATAGAAATAAGGTGACGCTGGGGTTCATCGCCGCAACAAATCAATTCAAAAGGCGTAAGGTCTCTATGCCAACATGAGATGGGATTATGTGTCGTGAGAAAATGTCGGATTTGTAGATATTTGTAGAAGGGAATATTATACTCCGGTAGTTTAGTGGTTATGGCCTTGTAGGACGACAGTTCGCCTTGGTGGAAAAAGAGTTGGGCCCGGGCACGTGTGTTGAGTGAAGGTTGGACTGGGCTGTCAACCTTAGGCCTGGAGGGAAGTCAGGGTTATGACCAAGAGTGGTCATGGGTCCCGGGGATGGCGTGAATGCTAGGGATTTGCTTGCTACCCTAAAAAGATGTAGGGTTGCTCCGATAAGTGGATGGTCTATGTGGGTTTTGGGGATAGATTTAGGATTAATCCACGGTAGGTGGGACAGAGGTATACTCGCAAAAGAGTCCTCCAAAGTGATCCAGTCCTTATCGGAGCGGTGTAAGTGCCAGTCTACAATTCTGGTTAGGTGGCACGCCCAGTGGTATTTTTGGAGGTCCGGAAGGCCTAAGCCCCCTGACAGCTTGGGGAGGACTAACCTGTCCCAGCTTAACCAGGGGGTTTTTGTTGCCCAAATGAAGACTCTGCACATTCGTTTGTAGGCAATGAAAAAGGACTTAGGTAATCTAATTGGTATCGCTTGGAATAGGTAGAGGAGTCTAGGCAGTGCGTTCATTTTCAATATGGCGGTTCTTCCTATCCACGAGAAGGAACCCAGATGCCATTTTTGGAGGTCCTTTTGAATATTCTGTAAGGCAGGTTGAAAGTTCCTAGCATATAGGTCCTTTAAGTTGGTTGGAATTTTGAATCCTAGGTATGTTATCGCATGGGTTTCCTAACCGAAGGGGAAGTTGAGTTTGCATTACTCGATGAGTGTTTTTGGTAGTGTTATATTGAGTGCCTTTGATTTTGTGAAGTTGATCTGAAGGTTAGATAAGTTTTTGAACAGTGAGAAGTCAGCTAGGAGGCTAGGGATAGAGATGACCGGGTCTGTGAGAAAGAGTAGGATGTCGTCTGCGTACACGGCTATTTTAAGGTGTTTATCGTGGATTTTAATGCCCTTGATATCCGGGTTGTCACGTAATCTGCGGAGCATGGGTTCCAGGGTCAATATGAAGATTAGAGGTGAGAGGGGGCATCCTTGGCGGGTGCCATTGGATATCGAGAAGGCGTTCGACAGGTGGTCGTTGACACTGATCCTAGCCGTCTGGGAGGTGTACAGGGCCAGGATCATCCGTAGCATGTTAGGTGGGAAGCCGATGGTGCGTAGTGTAGCTTCCATGTAGTCCCAAGCCACCCTGTCGAACGCCTTCTCAGCGTCCAAAGAGAGAAAGAAGCCTTGAGTAGACGTTTCAGTAAGCCAGTGGTGAATATTTAGTGCTTTAGCTGTGTTATCCCTAGCTTTCCTGCCAGGGACGAAACCAACCTGGTCCAGAGATATTAATTTGGGCAGTAGGGGTAGGATACAGTTAGTCAGTGCTTTTGCGTATAGCTTTACGTCTACGTTAAGGAGAGATATCAGACGGTAGTTGGAGACTATTGTCGGGTCCTTGTCCTGTTTGGGGATGAGTGTACTATGAGCTTCGAGGATGTCTCTACCTGCTGTGGAAGAGGCCGAGAGATCATTGAATGTTCGGGTGAGGTTAGGAAGGAAGGATGTCCGGAAAAGATTTGTAGTAACTAACTGTCAGACCATATGGGCCCGGACTTTTGCCTGGTTTCATCTGTTTTAGGGCTGTTAGAATCTCGTCCATCGTGAGTGGGCGGTCCAGTTCCGCCGATTCTGTCGGTGTAAGTGGGGGTGGGCCGGGTTTAGCTAGGAAATCTGAGCGGAAAGACGCGCGCTGGGGGGTAGATTTGAGGGGGTGCATTGGTGGGAGATTATACAAAGAGGAGAAGTAACGGAGGAATTGATTAGAGATGTCCTCAGTAGTAGCTAAAGTTTCACCGGAGGTGTTTTTGAGTTTATGAATAATGTGGGAGGCTTTCTTGGCTTGTAGTGCCCTTGCTAGGATTTTACCTGCTTTGTTGCTAAATTCATAAAACATTTTTTGAGAGAGAGCAAATTTGCGTTGTAGTTTATTACTAATTTCCAGAAGGAGTTCCTGCCTAGCCTGTATTTAGCCGTCGGCTAAAGTGGAAGTTGCTAACGAAGCTTTATGGGTACGTTCCAGTGCGCTAATGCGCGTGGTAAGTGGGTTGATACGGGCTTGTGCCGCTTTAGAGCGGTGAGCGGCTAGGGATATTAGTTTACCCCTGATGACACATTTGTGTGCAGCCCATGTGGTGGTAGAGGAACGTCCTCGGACGTGTTATCTGCAAAGAAGTGTGAGAGGTTTGTGGCAATCTGTTGCACGTTCGTGGGGTCAGTCAAGAGGGAGTTGTCAAGCCTCCAGATATGGGATCTGGATTGGGTCGTTGGTAAGGTTATAGTCATGGAGATAGGATTATGGTCTGACAGTATCATGGGGTCGATTGAGGCTTTTGTAAGGTAGGATAAGTCAATTTGTAAAAGGAAGAAGTGGTCGATCCTGGAATATTTGCTGTGTGGGGCAGAGAAGAAGGTGAAATCCTTCACTGTGGGATGGAGCGTACGCCAGGTATCATGGAGCAATAACGTGGTAAGTTGCAATTTGATCGCACGGAGAGCCCTGTATGTGAGAGAGGAGGCACCAGTAGATGTGTCTTTGGAGGGATTCAACGCAACATTGAAGTCGCCTCCAACGATCAAAGTCCCCGATTGGAAGCTTGTGAGTTGTTGAAGGGTAGATCGGAAAAACGCTACTTGGTGGGAGTTGGGGGCATAGATATTAGCTATGGTGATGGGTCTTTGGTGAATATTGCCTTTGAGGAACAGGAATCTGCCCTGTGGGTCTTTTTTAACCTCGGTAACCTGAAGGGGGCAGTGTTTGGAGATCAGGATGGAGACGCCTTTGGATTTTGCCTCTGCATTGGTGGCATGATATACCGTGGGGAAATAGGCATTCTGTAATTTAGGGATGGTGTCTGATCGAAAATGCGTTTCCTGTATAAGGGCTATGTGTGTTTTCGATCGTTGCAAGGAGTATAGGAGTTTTGATCTTTTCTCAGGGGTGTTGAGGCCTTGAATGTTGATCGAGTGAAGTGTAAGTGTCTGCATGGATGGGCTCCTGTCATTCAGATTCAGACGGGAGTCCGTGGATCTAGGCATTGTCGTGAGAAGGGATGAGGAAGAGGGCGCACAGGGAAAGGTGAGCTAGTCTGTTACTTGTGAGGTTTGCTAGTTAGGGGCAAAAGGGACACCAGGAACTACCGATGAGGTACGGGGGAGAATGTCCACCTACCTCTGTATTTACACTAGATCGGTAGGGTACGGTGTGTATACGAGGAGGGCACCTGTCAGGCAGTAGCCACACCAAGTAAAGCGACCGTGTGGGGGTTGGCTTGTAACCAGAGCAGTGGAGGAGGACTGTATAAACAGAACGTTCCGCAGCCACAGGGTGATGAAGTATCGTGAGGGAGGAGTAAACCAACATCTACTACAGCGAGTAACTTTGCAGGAGTAATAAAACCTTAAATGCAGTAACGGAACTTAAACTAGGTACTATAAGCAGGCAAGTCATAGGAGCAAAAACGTCCTCATGAGGGCATACTTAAGTAGTGAGCTGGGACCCACACTCTGTCTCGTAGCCGAGCCAGAATGGTAGCAGGCAACATGACCGAACCCTCCATGGTAGGGAGAGCCTCGGATGGTCATCGGCGGCTGAGTGGAGTGGAGGATCCAGGTCAAAAAGGTAAGAAAACAAAAACAGAAAACAAAAACAATAACTACTCCACCCCCCACAAGCACCCCACATGTAAAGATATGGTTGTGTGATTGAATTCAGTCCTCTAAGGTAGGATTGCAGTATTGATATACTTGCAGTCCGATGAGGAGGTAAACTTGAGGACTTGGGGCTCAGGACTTTTCACAGCTTGTGTAGAGAAGAGGGATATGGTGAATGGCAGCTTGCTGTTCAGAGCGAGGAGAGGTGGTTGAGTCAGCCCAAGGATCTGTGTCAGACGGGTAAGTAACTTGCAAGGAATAAGAGTTCGGGTCCGGGTCTATCGGTATAAATGAGCTGCGGTCAAAAGGCCTGTGGGTATTAGATCCAAGTTTTGAGCTCTGGGCAGTCTCATTCCAGTGATCCGTAGCAGAGGGTGGCGTAAGCAGTCCGTGAGCGGAAGTCTATGTCACGAATGGGAGGAGATATCCAGAATTCTGTGGTCTGCGAGTCGCGCAGGGTAGTGTGCGTTGCGTGGGGAGTGACAGGGTGGAGTTTGCTGTGAGTCTCGAAAAGGGGCGGTCTCCATGTCGTGGTGTATTGTGGGTCTTGTAGTAACCATCGTGGAGGGATGTTGCCGGGCAGGTTGGAGAATGGGCGGGTTGGTATGCTATCGCCACCAATGTATGTGATCCACGCCAGAGGCATTACTCGGGTTGCTTGTGAATGGGAATGTGATCCTGTAGCATGAGCCGTAAATACGGGCTGAATTGGCTGAATGGCCATTGTAATAGGATCAAAGTAAAAAGAAAAAACGGTGACCGTCAGGTGAAGGAGAAAACAAAAAATAAAATAAAGTAATGCTAACAAATGGTGAACTAGAACGGATGGGACAAGTTCAGAGAGAGACCGGAGATGATTAACGGTCTCTACGGGCCCTCCTAGAACGAGGTGATTCAGTAGGACTGACAGCAGGGTATCCAGGGCGAAGGCTGATAGGCTGTCTAAGGGCCAACGGGGATCTTCTCCTGCGATACCTTGTTCCTTGTGCGTCCATCGGTTCTTTAAGAGGGGCAGCCTTCCTGGTTATTGTGTGGCGGAATTCAGCGTACCAGTTTGGTACATCGATAAGCGGTATTCCCATTGCTCCGCAGAAGTGCGGTAGATCTTCTGGCACTTTCAAAAGGGCCGTGCAACCCATCGTTGAGGCTGACAGGCAGAAGGGGTATTTCCATTTATATGGGATGCCTTTTGAGCAGAGGGTGTCCAAGAGGGGTTTCAAGTCCCGGCGGTGCTGCAGGGTTATTCCTGACAGATCTTGGTATGTCTGAATGGTATGACCTTCATGTAGAATCTGTGTTCTGCCCCTCGCTTGTCGGAGTATCTGTTCTTTGGTTGCGTAATCAACGATGCAGCATACGATGTCCCGTGGCGGTTCTGTGTCTCTACCTTTAGGTCTCAGGGCCCGATGGATTCTCTCCATAGCGATCGGTGTTAGCGGCGCTCTGCCAAGGAGATTGTTGAAGAGGCTAATCACTGCAGCTGGCATATTGTCTCCCTCGAACGTTTCTGGCAGGCCCTGGATCCGCAGATTGTGTCTCCGGCCCCTGTTATCGAGGTCTTCTAAATGGCACTGCATGTCCCTCATCTTCATTGTGTGGGAGTCAATCTGGGTGGCGGTTTTGCACATTATGGATTCGTGGCGGCCCGCAGTCTTTTCAACAATGTGGACTCGGTCATTCAAGGAGCGTATGTCTAGTCTTAGCTCCGAGATTGCGGCGGAGAGAGTGTCTTTTATGTCATCCGCAATTGCCCGTAGGTCTTGCATATTGAGAGGAGGTTGTGGAGACAGCTCAATATCGGCTCTGTGTGATTGGGATTGCGGCTGCGGTGACCGAATCGGTTCCATTGGCGGTGAGGACTGAGCCTATGTGTGGGGCGATCTATGGCGGGAAGACGCCATGTTCCCTCTATAGGAACGGAACATCTCCGGAATATTGTGGTTTAACCCCCCGTTTAGTTCCCGGGGGAAGCGGGATCTGGAAGCCGAAGAGTTCCGGGAGGCAGTGCCCATAATTTGTGAGTAGAATGGGGTCGGGAATCCTCCAAAGTTAGTCAGGGCAATCCTGTGGCGGCAGGAACTCAGGGATTAGGCATCCATCTCCATGTCAGGTCAGGCCATGCCCCCGGTTTCTCCAATTTTTACAGGAAATTTATTAAAAACTTTTATGGTATCATCATGCCCATCACTCAACTCACCAAGAAACAGAGCCGCTTTCAGTGGGCAGAGGTAGCTCAAGCTGCTTTTGACAAATTAAAAAGACTGTTCACCTCTGCCCCGGTATTAAAGCACCCTGACCCTGCCCTTCCATACATACTGGAAGTAGATGCCTCAGAGAGCATTGTAGGGGCCATCCTGTCTCAGCGCCAAGGATCTAAAGCTCCAATGCACCCTGTGGCCTTTTTCTCAAAGAAATTAGGGCCTTCAGAAAGGAACAACGATGTGGGAGACCGGGAACTGTTGGCAATCAAATCGGCCCTGGAAGAGTGGCGGTATCTCTTGGAGGGAGCAACACACCCAATACTAATCTTCACGGATCACAAAAATTTAGAGTATCTCAGGACTGCCAAACGTCTCAGACCCAGACAAGCAAGATGGGCTCTTTTTTTTTCACGCTTCAGTTTCCATATAACCTACCGGCCCGGATCCAAGAATGTGAATTCAGACGCATTATCGCGTATGTTCACGGAAGTCGAGGTTCCACCTCAAACGGATACCATCTTACAGGCTGGGAATTTTCTGCTTACACAAACCGATTTAATGACACAGATTCGTCAAGCATCCAGGGGAATCTTTGCCTCCAGATATGAACCTTCAAGAAAACGATGGGCTCTATTGGCAGGGGAATTAAATTTTCGTACCACAGAATCTGCGCACTACTATCTTACAAGTGTGCCATGACTACCCGCTGGCCTGCCATTTCGGGGGATACAAGACCATGGATTTGATCCGGAGACATTTTTGGTGGCCTAGCTTAGCAAGGGACTGCAGGAAATATGTTGGCTCATGCTCAATCTGTCTCAGAAACAAAAACAGCAAAAGCAAAGCATGGGGATTATTAAGACCCCTACCCCTTCCTGAAAGACCCTGGGATAAAATTGCGATGGATTTTATCGTAGAGCTCCCTCCATAGGAAGGGTTTTCATCCATCTTTGTAGTGGTAGATCGCCTCTCCAGGATGTCACATTTTGTGGGACCCCATCAGCAACAGAAACTGCTGAAGTTTTCATTAAAGAAGTGATGAGATTGCATAGAATCCCTAGTGACATTGTCTCAGATCATGGAGTGCAGTTCACTTCAAGATTTTGGAAAGCACTGTGCGAAGCACTGGGCATCAAACTAAATTTCTCTTCAGCTTACCATCCCCAGTCCAATGGGCAGACTGAGCGTACCAACTAAACGCTAGAACAATACCTGCGTTGCTTTACCTCTTTTACCCAAGAAGATTGGGCCTCACTACTGCCCTTGGCGGATTTCACATTTAACAACTCTGCCCATGCAGCTACCAACCAATCTCCCTTCTTCTCAAATTATGGGTTTCACCCCTCTTTCTTGCCAACATTAATTCCAGACTCTCCGTTGCCAGCTGTTCAGGACAGACTAAATTTCCTTGCTACTAATAACCAGGTGCTGAGAGAGACCATTTCCAGGACACAGGAGGTTATTAAAAGATTATTTGACAGGAAGAGGAGAGGAGAACTGGATTTGAAAATTGGTGACCGTGTGTGGTTTTCGACAATCAATCTGAAATTGGCCTGTCCGTCCAGGAAATTGGGACCTAAATATCTGGGACCTTTCCCGGTCAAGAGAAAAATCAACCCAGTGGCTTATGAACTTGAACTTCCTGACACATTTAAGATCCATCCTGTGTTTCATACTTCCTTGTTGAAACCTGACGTGGTTAATCCCTTTCCAGGTCATGAAGTGGGGCCCCCAGAGGCTATAATGGTGGATGGAGAGGAGGAGTTTGAAATCGAGATCATTGTAGATTGCAAGAAAAGGCAAGGACATAATCAATATCTAATTAAGTGGAAAGGCTTTGGTCCAGAAGAAAATTCCTGGGAACCAGAAGCAAACCTTCATGCCCCAAGGCTTATACGAGCCTTTCATCGCTCTCATCCAGAAAGAAGGATCCAGAGGGGCATCCGGAGGCTGCCCGTAAGGAGGGGGCAATGTCAGAGAACCATCACAAATGCTCGTTTTTATGCGCCAGCCAGACGTGCAGCACGAACGAGTGAGCCCCGGACCAGGCACGCACGATAGCACTCTCATACGAACGAGTGCACGTCAGCATGGGCACGTCTGCACGCCAACAAATCATGACGCAAGGCCCCCTATTTAAAGGATCAGCATACTAGTGTCAGTGCTGGATTGTCTCAGCTAGTTCCTGTATCCTTGCTGCTGTTTTGATTGAACCTTGATCCTGAACCCTTGGCTTTCCTGACTACTCTTTCGGATTATCCCTGCAACTCTGCCTACCTCTGCTTCCTGTACCGAACCCGGCTTGAACTTCTTTTTTTTTTTAGTTCTTTATTTTCTTTTATAAAAAAGTACAAAAAACCTTCACCCCTATAATTACATGGGGCTCTGTAAAACTTATCACAACATATATCTATTACTCATATTCAAGTTTAATTACATAGTGATATTTTCCCTTTTGTTCCCCACTCCCTGCCTCACTCCACCCCCCCCCCTCCCTACCTCTTCAGACATTCCTCTTGCTTCACTCAACACACCACTTCTCATACTCTCCCTTTTCAACAATAATCTGGAGATTTACAATATCATTGCTTCCACATATCGTTTAGATTTCCTGAATGCCACCCATGGACCCCATTTGCCCTTTTCCTCCTCATGTTTTCTTTCTACTTGGGTTTCTGGTTCTATTTTTTCCATTAGGTACACTTCGTTTACTCTGTTGATCCAATCTCTAAGATTTGGGGCCTCAATTTCCTGCCACTTGTTTGGGATCACATTTTTTGCAGAATTTAACAATATTGGGGTTATAGAGGACCTATACCCCTTTTTTCCTCCCTCCGACCCGTGAAACAGACAGTCCCAGGGGTTGTACGGTATGTTTTTTGCCGTTATTTCTTCGCTTATTTTGATCACTTCTTTCCAAAATAATTTAATTTTGGGGCAGTTCCACCACAGGTGTGCCATGTTTCCTAGTTCCCCACATCCTCTCCAACAATCGGCTGATCTTTCTGCTGAAAGTTTACTAAGTTTTACCGGGGTCAAATACCATCTGGCCAGGCACTTATAGTTGCTCTCTATTGTTTTCATATCCAATGCAGTTCCATATGTGGCCCCCAGGATGTTTTCCACCGTTTCAGAGCTACACCCTAAACCTAATTCCTCTTCCCATTTCTTCAGATATGACGGTGGTTCCAACACTTCTCTACTCTTCAGGATTTTATAAAATGCGGAGATCATCCTCTTCCCCCCTTCCCTACAGAATAACTTCTCGATCTCTCTGAGGTCCTCTCCCCCCCTTAAGGGCCCTGGCAGACCTTGGACAAAGTGCATGAGTTGCCTATACCTCCACCCGTTTATTATCCATAAATCCCTTTGTGACTCTAGTTCTTGTTGTGTACGGATTTCCCCCCTTGTGATTAAATCTCTTACTTGTGCTTCCTTCTTTAATATCCAATTTCCCCCCACCTCTTCCATCCCGGGAGGGAAGAATATGTTATTTTTTAAAAAAATCAAAGGTGAATTATACTCCCATTTGTTGCTTTGGTAAATCTGATCCCATATTTTCAGTGTGAGGTGTGTAATAAAGTGCGTTTCTGTCCCTAGTCTCCTCTGACCAGGAGGGTTCCATATCATGTGATTTAACTGCGTGTTACTTAACTCCATCTCTAAACTAACCCATCTTTTACTTTTTCTACTTTTCTCTCATTCTAGTGCCCGTGCTATAATAATCGCTTTAAAGTAATTTCTAAAATCGTGGATTGCTAACCCCCCTTGTGCTTTTCCTATACTCAGTACTTTATGTGCTATTCTAGGTTTTTTCTTTTCCCAGACATATTTACTTATTAATTCTGACAGTCTTCTAAAGAAATTTTGTGCTAGGGGAATTGGGAGCATCTGCATCCTATACAATATTTTTGGTGCTAAGACCATCTTCACGACATTCACTCATCCTATCCATGAGACCGGACAATAGCTTATTCTTTTTTTTTCTGTTCTAATTTCATTCAGGAGGGGTATAAAATTTTAATTATAAAGATTCTCCCTGGTAATTGCCAGGATTACCCCCAAGTATTTTATGTTATCTTTCCATGGGAAATGAAACACTTCAGCTAGGATACTGGCTTCTTGTTTATTGATGTTTATTTTTAGGGCTTCTGACTTATCTAAGTTAATTTTAAAGTTTGAGAGCTCACTATATTGTCTTAGGATTGCTGGCAGATTAGGAATAGAGATTCTTGGATTTGAAATATAGAGTAGTACGTCATCGGCAAATGCGGCTAATTTATGTTCTTCCCCATTTACCTTATACCCACTCACATCCGGACTCCTCCGAATCCGGGCGAGAAGGGGTTCCAACGCCAGGACAAATAGAAGCGGGGAGAGAGGGCAGCCCTGCCTAGTCCCGTTTTCCATGGTAAACTGGGCTGAGGGCAGGTTATTCACTTTCACATATGCTGCCGGTTGGTTATAGAGTGTTCTAATCCACTTTAGCATTGTTGGCCCTACTCCCATCATCTCTAACGTAGTGAACATGAATCCCCAGTCGACTCTGTCAAATGCCTTTTCGGCGTCTATTGACAAGAGAACAGCTGGGGATCTGCCTGCCTTAAACGCTTCCATTACTAGTAGGGATCTGACCCCATTGTCTCTGCCCTCTCTCCCCAGGACAAATCCTACCTGATCTGGATGCATCAAGTAGGGCATTTTCTCTTTTAATCGGAGGGCAAGCACCTTGGCATACAATTTTGTATCTGCATTTAGTAATGCTATTGGCCTGTAACTTGAACACAAGGTATGGTCCTTGCCCTTCTTGGGTATCAATGTCACTGACGCCAGCAAAGTGTCCCTGCCCAGTTCCCCCTGTTTCCCCATCGTATTCCACAACTGACATAGTCTAGGGATCAGGGACTCCTTAAACTTTTTTAAAAAACTCACTGTAAAGCCATCAGGCCGGGGACTCTTCCCTGTGGGGGTTGCTCTTAGTGCCTGCATTATCTCCTCCTGTGTCATTGGTCTCTCTAATTCTGCTGATTCCGCCTCTGTAAGTGTTGATAAGTCTGCTTCCTTGATAAACTCCCTCATCTTTACCTCCTCATTCCTACATTTTTCCTTCTTCCCCACTGAGTAGAGCAACGAAAAGTATTCTCTGAACTCCTCCCCTATTTCTCTAGAAGTGTATCTACTTTCCCCTTTTCTATTCCTGATCTTTTCAATATAATTCTCCTCCTTCTTTTTCTTAATTATTGTTGCTAGATGTTTCCCTACTTTGTTCCCCCTCTGGTACAAATTTTTAAGATATCTATTTCTGTTTTTCCAGGAGTCTTCTGCTACTGCTTCCCTTAGTTCCTCTCTCTTTATCATTAATTCTCTAAGCACCTCCTTTTCCTCTTTCCCCCTGGCTTTGTGTGTTTGTTCTAATTGGTGTATTTTTACTATAAGATCTTCTATCTTTTTCCTTCTTTCTCTTTTCTCCCCTGCGCCAATCGAGATAAGGACCCCCCTAATATAAGCTTTAAAAGTTTCCATATTATTATCCCGGGTATCTTCTCTGAATCATTATTGTGAAAGAATTTGTCGATTTCTGACTGGATTCTCTCCACAATAGTATCCTTCTCAAGTAATTTTTCATTTAACCTCCATGTAAAGGGGATCTTCTGTTGGCCCTCTAGTCTTATTGTTATTGTTACTGGTGCGTGAGCCGATAAGGTCATAATTTCTATCCTCGATCCCGCTATTGAATCTAACAAAGCATGATCGACAAACCAATAATCCAGCCTTGAATAGGTCCTATGGACCGGGGAAAAAAAAGTGTAGTCCCTCTCCTTAGGGTGTTGGATTCTCCAGACATCCACCAGATGATTATCATATAGTTTCCGCCTGAGACTCAATAGCTGTTTATTTACCTCCCCGCCTGTTCCAGATGACCTGTCCAAGACCGGATCCATACACATGTTCAAATCTCCTGCCAGTATCACTTCCCCCTCACTGAATTCCACCAACCTATTCAGGGTCCGGGAGAGATATCTGGTTGGGTCTTTATTTGAGCAGTAAATGTTGGCCAGCGTATAAATCTTGCCCCACAGTTGTATTTTAATAAACAGAAATCGCCCCTCTATATCCACACTCCTGTCCAAAATTTTAATTTTTATCCATTGTGCAAACCCGATAGCTACTCCCTTCGCCCTTTTGTATGGTGAATCACAATATATCCAGGTGGGGTACCTCCTTGTCCCGAGCTTAATACCATCCTCTTGAACCAAATGTGTCTCCTGTAGAAAAATTATATCTGTACCATATCTTTGTATTTCTTTTAACACCATATTTCTCTTCTCAGGTGAATTGAAACCTTTTACATTATACGATAAACATTTAACTTCCATTATTATTTATTTTTTGGGCTTCCTCCCCTCGTTCTCGGAGCTCCATCTACTCTCTCTCCCCTTTATCCTATAGACCCTGCCCAGGCTGTCCCCCACAATCCACCAATAAGGGGAAAAGAAGCAACAGGGTACCAAAAATAGAAAAACAAGCAAAGGAAGTGATGTCTGCAGTGGTTCCCCCCCCCCACCCTCACACCACCCCTCCCCTCCCCCCCTCCCGCCTTCCCCCCTACCCCCCTTCTCCCCCCAAATTTTTCCAGATTTTGTCCTTATCCTCATACTGATGGAATCTCATTATGATGTCTCTTGGTATCTCCTCTTTCATATTAGGGGGTTTCCTCACCCTATGGACTTGATCTATTTTTAAGTCCTCTTATTAAACTCTGCCCAAAAGTGGGTTGAAAATCTCCTTCATTATAGCGAATAGATCTTCCCCTCTTCCCTCTGGTAATGCTCTAATCCTGAGGTTCTGTCTTCTATTCTGATTCTCCTGTTCCTCCAATTTTAGAAGTAACTCCCGCTGCCCCATCTGGAGATTTTGAATTTGGGTTTTTAGTTCCTCCATCTTGACCGTATGTTGTTCAGTAACCTCCTCCACCACTTCCACCCTTTTCAAGAGGTACCCCAAATCTGTCCTCAAATTAAGGACCTCTGCCTTTAAAACATTTTCTAATCTCCCAAACATTTCTTGAATCTCCGTTTTCGTTCGTAATACCTCTATACTTGGGTCTGAACTTAAGTCCATGTTGTGTTCTGGAGATATATCTCCTCTAGAGATCCCTCCTACTGCCCCTTTGTTTTTCTGAGGATCTTTCTTTTTATCTTTAGTGCTTTGTTGTTTATTTTCCATAGCTGGACTTTTCGTTGGTGTTTCTTTTAAATACTTTTGTATGTTGCTGGTGTTTAAGCTGTCTCTTGATTTTTTCGGCTCTGATACTTTATTGGAGCCGCTTTTCATATTCTTTTTTCCCCCTCTACTCAGATTCCCCTCTGCATCACCTTTCTTCAGGACTTATTGTTTCTACTTTACTCCTGAGCCTCTCTGTTAACGCCCCTCCTGTGGCCCCCCGGGTGTTGTGCAGAACATAGATTTCCAAAAAATAGAACAAAAGCAGACAGTCTACAATAGTCCTACCTTCGGCCACTTTATGATCGGGGGTCACCGGCTTATCAGACGGGGTTATCTCTGCTGTTTAGCTGGCGGGGTGTCTTTGCTCAGGAATGGCTCTGTGCTCTTGTAGGTATTTGTAAGGCTGCTTTCACCGGCTAGGCTTCAGTGTGCTTTGTGCTGTTTTTAAAAGCTGTGCTGCGCTTCACTGCACTATCTTCTACAGCCGCCCTTTGACTTCCACACTGCCGTCTCTCTAGCTGGTTGCTAAGCCGACTGTATGCGCTGCCTCCGTGGGGCATAGGGGAACACTGGATAACTCCCAGTACACTCGTGAGTTGCGGGGGGCTGCTGGGAGGGGGAGGGGACGCGAACCAGGAGGGGATTATCCCTTGGTCAGGCTTCAGGGACTCCGTCACCGTAACCCGTTTCCCGGAGTACACGTCCTGCTGGGCAGAGGCTATCAGCTTCACACCACCCAGGCTCCAGCTACCCACAGATCCTTCTCCTCGGGTTCGGGTCTCCTGCCTCTGGACTTCGGGTTTATGCGGTGCTTCACTGCTTTACCAGCGGCAGCGTTGGCTCTGACGGCCCCTGCCACTCCGTCCCTCATTGCCACCATTCGTATCCGTCGCTTCCTCCTCCACCCCACTGACAAGCCCCTCCCCTACACCTGTGCACGTCACATCCCTCCCCTCACCGCCCAGCTCCCCGGCTTGAACTTCTGACTACGGCTCTGTCTTCCGGTCTTGTACCCCTCTGCCAGCTCATTGCCAACCACGGCCAGCTCCTGACTATGAACCTGCCTGCTGATTGTGTACCCTCCTGCCAGCACGTTGCCCGACTCCTGCCTGTCCCCGACCTTGCAAGTACTCCTGTTGAACTTTCCTGAACCAATCCAGGATTGGCATCCCACCAGCTCCTCTAAGGCTCCGGTGTTCCTGATCCTGCCAGCAGGCACCTGCGCCCTTCTGTTGCCCTAGCAGCCCTGTCTCAACCTCCAGGGGTGCTAGGACCGGAACCGTGCAAGAGGCTACCCTCATTATTTCAGACTCCGCTGTAAGGTACGTGACACACCCCTTCCATTAGTACAGACCCCCCAGGACAAACCACCCCCCTCCATTAGTACAGACCCCCAGGACAAACCACCCCCCTCCATTAGTACAGACCCCCCAGGACAAACCTCCCCCCTCCATTAGTTTAGACCCCCCAGGACAAATCACCCCCTCCATTAGTTCAGACCCCCCAGGACAAATCACCCCCTCTACATTAGTATAGACCCCCCAGGACAGACCACCCCCCTACTTTAGTACAGTACCCCCAGGACAAATCACCCCCCTCTACATTTGTACAGACCCCCCAGGACAAATCACCCCCCTACATTAGTATAGATCCCCCCAGGACAAATCACCCCTCCTACATTAGTATAGACCCCCCAGGACATACCACCCCCCTACATTAGTACAGACCCCCAGGACACATCACCCCCCCTACATTAGTATAGACCCCCCAGAACAAACCACCCCCCTACATTAGTACAGACCCCCAGGACAAATCACACCCCCACATTAGTATAGACCCCCAGGACAAACCACCCCCTCTACATTAGTACAGACCCCCCAGGGCAAATCACCCCCCCTACATTAGTGAAAGAGAAAAAACGCATGTAAATAGAGTCCAAGAGTCGCACACCCCAATGTTTACAAAAAGAAAAACAAAGAGTTCTCCCGGGGGGGGGGGTTGGCGACAAAGTGTGTAAGTCAAGGCAATGACAATGTTATACAATTAATTCTTGTTTTTAAATATATAATAAATATACAATCAGATTGAATTCTAAAACCAAGTTTGTAGTCTCTGGTTAATAATCACATAAGAAATTTATTTCAATGAAGGAATTGTAAAAATTATGTACATCCTGGTTACAGACAGTAATGACAGATACTATAAAAATGGTCAATGATAAGATACATTGTATTATAAAAGGTAGGTTGTCATCCATATGAGTACCCCGACGCGTTTCGACCAATCGTTGTCTTCTTCAGGGAAATTTCTACTCTGGTGAAACATAGCAGAAAAATAATATAATTCTGACCTTCTAACACGGTACCAACATCTATTATGTATAAAAATAAAGATATATTTACCACTCAGGAGAGGGGAAATGACTCGTAACCAGAGAGTGTGAACATAAGTGCACAGATCCGGAATCCTCGTATAGAACCCCCCTCCTCTCACCCGGGCAGGAACCAGCGGAAAAAGAGGGGCTCGCAAGGAGTCACACATGGGAGCCCCCAGGGGTGGGAAAGAGAGTGGAGGACACCTATGATGATTAAATGAGTAATTCAATCATCTAGAATAATAATGTATTTTAACAGCATTTGACTAGTATCAGATGAATTTTTCTACACCCACATGCTGGAGAGTATGCCACTTCGCAACTCCAACATGTGTTGGGACAATGTAAAATGGAGTATATTAATAGACTGTCAAATTGCCTTGACTTACACACTTTGTTGCCAAACCCCCCCCCCCTGGGAGAACTCTTTCTTTTTCCCCCTACATTAGTTTAGACCCCCCGGACAAATCACCCCACCACATTAGTATAGACCCCTCCAGGACAAACCCCCCCCTACATTAATAAAAAAGAAGGGGCTTTAGGTATAGAGCCTTGGGACTTTAAAGGTGTCAATGTTCAAAATATATATTGAAACCACGTTAGGGTAAAAGAGAAATTTTATTACAAATTGATTTAAAAAGAGCCTGATAAAGGCCACATATAATACAGTATTTTTCAAAAAGGTAAATATAAAAAATGACAATTTATATTACAGATACCACTTGTTTTCTCAACATGTTTCGCTCTGTGGCGCTTCTTCAGGAGATCATGTGGTACTGTTAGTAAAAACTGGAATTTGCATAGAAAAGAAAAATAATCAGTACAATGTAAGATCATGAATTTCAACAGTTATTAATAATGGGGAAAGCTAATATGTCAAATTAGAAGTTTATAAGACATTGCATAAAGCCTATATGAATCTGTATTGATATATTGCAATTGTCCAGACTAAATTAAGAAGTTAAAACTGCAGTAAAGAAAAAAAAATATATAACACAAAAGAAAATTCTCAACTTTACCTAAACATAAACTCTGTAACAGGAATTATAAAGTGAAGCTGAAGATCACCAAGCAATGAAAAAATTCATCCATAGAGTAGCCCACTCTCATTGGGTTCCTGAATTACCAAATTACTTGCAGAGGTAATACTTGTATGATCACACTTTATAATGTCCTAATTGGAACAACAGGACAAAGATAATTATATTTGTATAAAAATATTTGTATAGAAAATCTGATTGATTGTTTTCAATCCAGAAATAATGATATACAGAAATATTAAAATGGTTTTACCTTTGATGTATTTTTAAATAGAATCAATATTCATTATTAATGACATCCTGGGTGTTGAGTGGGACATAAGCACCATCATGGGATGTAAGGAGTAAAAACTTCAATGTGGAGATGTTTGGCAGGTCTGGAAGGGGAGGAGGCAGGATCAGCCTACACCTGATTCCAGAACCTAAACAATAAAAATAGCCACATCCATAACTAAAATTAAGATTTAAGTGTAAAGTCTAGGATTAGTAGGGAAATGCACATGCTGCCACAAAAAAGGGCTTCCTACCTTATAGAGAGATGTCCAGGGATTGAATGTGCCGAGGAGAGACCCTACGCTCCTTGCTCAGTGATGTCCAGCAGAGGAATGACGGGGAGCGCAGATAAATCTCCCCGTTTAAGTTTTAGACTCCGTTTTCCTTTTTTTCTTTTTCTTTTTTTCATTTTTTCACTTATTTTTATTCTATTTTATTTTGATTTCTTTCAATATTTAACCTTGCCACAATAATAATTCTGTTTATTAAGTATACTGTATCGTTGATTATTTTTGATTGCACACACAGGCAGTCTCTAACATCTGCCATTGAGTTTGGAGCGCATGCGCAGTGATACCTCACATACGTCCACGGAGCGGTGGTGACGTCAGACGCCGGCCGCTCCGGAGTCTAATACTTAAACGGGGAGATTTATCTTTAACGCAACTTGTGTCACAATATAAAATATTCCATGGACTCGACATGACTCTCAGCAAATAGCTTGGGGTGTCTACTTTCCAAAATGGGGTCATTTGGGGGGTTTGAACTGTCCTGGCATTTTATGCACAACATTTAGAAGCTTATGTCACACATCACCCACTCTCCTAACCACTTGAAGACAAAGCCCTTTCTGACACTTATTGTTTACATGAAAAAGTTTTTTTTTTTTGCAAAAAAATTACTTTGAACCCCCAAACATTATATATTTTTTTAAAGCAAATGCCCTACAGATTAAAATGGTGGGTGTTTCATTTTTTTTTTCACACAGTATTTGCGCAGTGATTTTTCAAACGCATTTTTTGGGGAAAAAACACACTTTTTTAAATTTTAATGCACTAAAACACACTATATTGCCCAAATGTTTGATGAAATAAAAAAGATGATCTTAGGCCGAGTACATGGATACCAAACATGACATGCTTTAAAATTGCGCACAAACTTGCAGTGGCGACAAAAGAAATACATTTTTAAAAGTCTTTAAAAGCCTTTACAGGTTACCACTTTAGATTTACAGAGGAGGTCTACTGCTAAAATTACTGCCCTCGATCTGACGTTCGCGGTGACACCTCACATGCATGGTGCAATTGCTGTTTACATTTGACGCCAGACCGACGCTTGCGTTCGCCTATGCGCGAGAGCAGTGGGGGACAGGGGTGCTTTTTTTTTTTTTTCTTTATTTTTTTTTGCTTTTTTATCTTATTTTTAAACTGTTCCTTTCATTTTTAAAAAAATCATTTTTATTGTTTTCTCAGGAAATGTAAATATCCCCTATGATAGCAATAGGTAGTGACAGGTATTCTTTTTTGAAAAAATTGGAGTCTATTAGACCCTAGATCTCTCCTCTGCCCTCAAAGCATCTGACCACACCAAGATCGGTGTGATAAAATGCTTTCCCAATTTCCCAATGGCGCTGTTTACATCCGCCAAAATCTAAGTCATGAAATGCTCGTAGCTTCCAGTTTCTTAGGCCATAGAGATGTTTGGAGCCACTCTGGTCTCTGATCAGCTCTATGGTCAGCTGGCTGAATCACCAGCTGCATTCTCAGGTTTCCTGTTGAGACAGGAGAGCCAGAGAAAAACATGGAAGACGGTGGGGGGTGGGGGGGGCAAACCCTCCTACTGCTTGTAAAAGCAGTCTAGAGGCTAATTAGCTGCTAGGATTGCTTTTACATGAAAGCCGACTGCTGGCTGAAAAGAATGATACCAAGATGATACCTAAACCTGCAAGTATCATTCTGGTATAACCACTCAAAGTCGTAAATGGTGTACCTGAAGACAAAAAAATGGTTAACAATAAAACACAGTAAACGGTAAAGTATAAAAAATTGCATACCTGAAAAGCAAACATGATAAAACATAATAACAATAAAACATTGCAGAATAGAATACAATAAAAAAGAGCAAAACAATAGAGAGAGAATAGAGAGAGAGAGAACAATAAAACGACAACTATTTTTTTTTATTTTATATTTTTTTTTTGGCATCTTGGGAGACCCTGTGAAAGTGTGCCTAGTCTGTGCAATGCTGTACCATATGCTAATACTCAACTAGTGTATGGTAGCGTTCAAAAAATTCACCAATGCAAAGACCAGGATTGTCAGGACAG
Organism: Lithobates clamitans; assembly: GCA_037952925.1. Classification (NCBI taxonomy): domain Eukaryota; kingdom Metazoa; phylum Chordata; class Amphibia; order Anura; family Ranidae; genus Lithobates; species Lithobates clamitans. The sequence goes on along the minus strand of JBBGZY010000306.1, from coordinate 9,042,736 downwards.
GAGGGACAATAATAGCGGGTGTCACGCCTATATCCGCACTTGCTGCAGACACAACATCTTTTTTTGGGGGGGTTCGTTGGGTAGGGGTACTCGGGAGGACATAAAGAAAATGCCTCTCATGCAGCCAACTGCATTTGGTTGGGGATGTGAATGGGGGAATTACGGGTGCTGCAGAAGTGGTGGCTTCCCAATTAGGATTGGCGAATGCAGCAGAAAGGGCATGATGGGCACGACGGGCCTGTTTGTCTTCTTCTTGGTGGCAGTGGGACACTACTTGTGCTTGCCACCTCACCAGCTTGAACTGCACTTATGGGACTCGCCACGTCACCAAGTGTTACTGCAGTGCTGGTTTGACTACGACCGGGGTGTACTAGGCCGCTGGTGCTTGCCAGTTCACCAAAACGCTACCAAAAAAACTGTTAGCGATCGCAGGGATCAGGCCTGACTCTGCGAATGCTGCAGTTATGCATTTAGTGTTTCGTAAGTGACAGTGATCGATCGATACTGCACTTGGGTGGGCTGGGCTGGGCCAGGCGGAGGGGCAAAATGCAGGTGCTAGCAGGTATCTGGGCTGATCCCTCTAACACTGCGTTTTTGGGAACCCTAAACTGCTGGGGACGCTAGTATAGATCTGATCGGATCAGATATTGATCCGTTCAGATACTATACCACTAAGGGAGGCGTATGCTGCGTGTGTGGGTGTTAGCGGTACTGGCGCTAACCTTACGCTGCCTCGGGCTGGTGCTTGCCAGTTCACCGAAACGCTACCAAAAAAACTGTTAGCGATCGCAGGGATCAGGCCTGATTCTGCGAACGCTGCAGTTATGTGTTTAGTGTTTTGTAAGTGACAGGGATCGATCGATACTGCACTTGGGTGGGCTGGGCTGGGCCGGGCGGAGAGGCAAAACGCAAGTGCTAGCAGGTATCTGGGCTGATCCCACTAACACTGCGTTTTTGGGAACCCTAAACTGCTGGGGACGCTAGTATAGATCTGATCGGATCAGATATTGATCCAATCAGATACTATACCACTAAGGGAGGTGTATGCTGCGCGCGTGGGTGTTAGCGGTACTGGCGCTAACCTTACGCTGCCTCGGGCTGGTGCTTGCCAGTTCACCGAAACGCTACCAAAAAAACTGTTAGCGCTCGCAGGGATCAGGCCTGACTCTGTGAACGCTGCAGTTATGCGTTTAGTGTTTTGTAAGTGACAGTGATCGATCAATACTGCACTTGGGTGGGCTGGGCTGGGCTGGGCGGAGGGGCAAAACGCAGGTGCTAGCAGGTATCTGGGATGATCCCGCTAACGCTGTGTTTTTGGGAACCCTAAACTGCTGGGGACGCTAGTATAGATCTGATCGGATCAGATATTGATCCGTTTAGATACTATACCACTAAGGGAGGCGTATGCTGCGTGCATGGGTGTTAGCGGTACTGGCGCTAATCTGACGCTGCCTGGGGCGACGCATATCACTGCCGGGTGATCAGTGGGCTAAACCTTTATTCAGTAATAAATGGCTGGTGCCCTGACACTATAAAAAATAAACGAACTAACCAGCGTCACCCGTAATGGTTATACGGTGATCAGTGGTGAAAGGGTTAACTAGGGGGCAATCAAGGGGTTAAAACATTTATTAGATAGTATATGGGGGTCCCTGTCGCTATAAAACGCTGACGGCGAACCTAAATATTTACTATTTACCTAACTAGCGTCACCAGTGACACTAATACAGCGATCAGAAAAATGATCGCTTAGTGACACTGGCGACAGGGGGTGATCAAGGGGTTAAAACTTTATTAGGGGGGTTAGGGGGGTACCCTAGACCTAAAGGGGGCTAACCCTAACTGCCCCAACACACTAACTGTCACAAACTGACACCATGCAGTAATGAAAAAAAAAACTGCTTGGTGTCAGTGTGACGGGGGGGTGATCGGGGGGTGATCAGGGGGGGATCGGGGGGGGTGTAATGTGTGCCTGGCATGTTCTACTGCGTGTGTGTGTTTGGTGCACTCACATTACAGTCTTCTCTCCTCGGCGCCGGAACGGAAACTGCCGAGCCGAGGAGAGGTGACATCACTTCCTCCGCTTCTGTTTACATTACAGAAGCTGAGGAAGTCTGTCATTGGCCAGGAGCGATCGCGAGGGGGGAGCCACGAATGAGTGGCCCCCCTCACCTTTGATCGCCCCTGACCTGAATCCGACCTCCGCTGGCACCAGACCCCCCACCCGCTGGAAGGCAAGGACGTACATGTAAGCCCTTTTGCCCGTGCCACTCTGCCGACGTACATCGTCGTGCAGCGGTCGTCAAGTGGTTAACAAGGGAACCCCCAGATCCCAGCCCCCCTCCTATGTGAATTGGTAATGGGGTACAAATGCACCCCTACCATTTCACAAAAAAAGTGTCAAAAAGGTTAAAAAACACAAGAGACAGTTTTTGACAAGTCCTTTATTCATTGCTTCTTCTTCCATCTTCTTTCTTCTGGTCTTCCTTTGGTGTTCTTCTTCCTCCATCTTCTTCTTCTTCTTCTCCATCTTCTTTCTCCGCTCTTCTTGTCCCGCATCTTCCTCCGGCTTCTTCTCCGCTCCGTCCGCACGATCCGCCTCAGTGGGAGTCTTCCGCCGTGTGACGCTTCGGTTCTTCTGACATTTTTTATATAATGGATGGCAGGGCCACCAGGTGACCCCGCCCTCCTCTGATGCACAGAGACTTCACGGGGACTTCCCTATGGCTTTCCCCGTGTTGTCAGAGGGGGCAGGGCATAAACTCCTATTCGCAGATTATTCCCAAGAAGTCTCGTAGAGACGTAATGCATTTCTGTGGCGCTCTTTATCAGAAGGGGGTTAAATTCACCTTGGTCTACCCTGCAATTCTCTGCTTCATAGACCCATCAGGCGATTCCAAATCCTTCTCCGACCCAGAGGAAGCACAGATGTATCTTCATATCCAGGCATATCTTCATATCCCAATGGATACATCAGCTCCCTCAACCCCCTCACATCTAAACGCACCAAGAGTTCAACACAGTCCGAGAAAGGACCCTGCCAAAAAGCTTCATCTCTCCAACTCATCTGGCTGCAAAACACATTAATTCATGCCTGAGGACTACCGACTGAAGCCCTACATGTCTCCTCAAGGACACATCACCATTGCTGCCCTGATTGGTTAGGCATTGGCTATTGTGCTACATGCCCCCTGTTCAGTTAAATCACAGTTCAAATTTCTCTCCTCACTGTATTTGATGTTTCCTTTTCTTTTCAGGAACCCGCACAACCATATCATGGGATGGCCCTATTGGCACCAATTAGGAGCAATCTGGGACTTCTAGTCCTCACTCATTGCCTACTTCGTCCATGGACATTCATCAGAGGAAGGCTTGCTCCATGGTCCATGGGCGAGAGCTCCAGCATCCCCCGGTAACGCTATCCGTATATGTTGGTTTCTACATGTGAAAAAAAGCAAAGTCTAGGCTCCACAGCATATGTTACTGTATTTTTCATTTTTATTCCTTTGTGATTTGTTCTCCCCTCTAATACCATCATAGACTCTAATCCCTCATAGACTCTGACACACTTTACGCGTTCCACAGTGATTCCTTGGTCACATCTAATTTTCAGCTTCCAAGACACGACTTCATGACTGCCAACATGCTAACAAAACCCCCTTAACTACCAACATATTATGAAAATTATATCCTGGAACCTTAAAGGGCTTAGTTCGCCCAACAATCGCATGGTGGTTCTTTGCTACTTGAAACGTTTAAAGGCAGATTCGTCGTATAGAAAAATAGGGAATGGGAGTTTAAAGGTGCAAAATTAATCTATTTAACACATAATCAAAATGATCAGAATTTTATTGTATAAACATTAAAAATGTTAAAAACAACATATGGAAATTCATACGATTGAGGTACAAAGGATTTGCGAATCTACATGTTTTCCCATCAAACTGGCTTCTTCAGGAGGTTATTATAAACCTTATATACAGTATCACTACAAATAAGCAGAAAAAACCATTAAGTATATTTAATCAACATAAAGGTTTTTAAACAATTCATTTATAGAGATCATAGAGGTCTAAGATTATACAAAATGTACAGTATATACAATCATTTACATAGATTATCTAATGATTGAATCCTCACCCCCAAGTACAAGCACCACTCCAAAGGATTGTCAAGACCCCCGAAAAAACAGTTTTAGCAAAGTGTCAGTATGTCACAGAGGGGATATACCCCTTAATTGGACCTGCAGAAAGATATCATGGTTTAAATTGGAAAAATGACATGATACCAAATAAGACTTGATTAATCCACTTCCACCTACCCTGTATCAATAGATAGCCAGGGGGAACAAAATGGCATCTTACAGGGGAAGCCTCATCAAAAAGAACCAAATAAAACTAGATAAAGACTATGAAGCCTAGAGAGGTATACAATATGGTCATGAACAACTATATCCATAATCACACTCTCTTAGAGGAGCCAAGCAAGTTAAATTTGGCTTACCTAGGTTAGCTAATCTTTGCATGTCACGATAAAGTTTAGCTTTTCCCCATGACAGTAACAGACCAGGTGGATCCAGATCAATAATCAAAAGCCATATGCTAGAAGCAAAGCTCCTAAAGATGATAATATACTTAAAACGTAATTGGCTGAAATCTTGTATCCATTTACCTTAAGAAAATCAGTTTTGCCTTAGAAACAGCTTACCCTTCATAGAAAGAAATCCTCCTGTAAGGAGCAAATAAAGCGAGCGGCTGCAACAGCATTATCGCCGCCATTGGGGTGTTTAAATACCCCCTCCATCCCCGCAGTGTCTGACATTGCCGCTTGGATGCGGGGAACCATTGGCTGCTCCCCCTAAACCTTCCCTCTGTCCCCGAGAGCAAGATCTCCGTGGCCCTTTTGGAAACTCCTCACTCCCTTAGAATGGTGACAATGATGACTGATGAGCATGTGCAGTTCAGCCGTGTACGTAACAGGGAATCCAACTCATGATCAGGTATAGGGATGAGCCGAACACCCCCCGGTTCGGTTCACACCAGAACCTGCGAACGGACTGAAAATTTGCACGAACGTTAGAACCCCATTGAAGTCTATGGGACTAGAACGTTCAAAATCAAAAGTGCTAATTTTAAAGGCTAATTTGCATGGTATTGTCCTAAAAAGGGTTTGGGGACCCGGGTCCTGCCCCAGGGTACATGTATTAGTGCAAAAAAAAGTTTTAAAAATGGCCGTTTTTTTCGGGAGCAGTGATTTTAATGATGCTTAAAGTGAAAAAAAGAGAAATATTCCTTTAAATATCGTACCTGGGGGGTGTCTATAGTATGCCTGTAAATTGGCGCGTGTTTCCCGTGCTTAGAACAGTCCCTGCACAAAATGACATTTTTAAAGTAATAAAAGTAATTTAAAACTGCTTACGGCTTTAATGTAATGTGCGTTCCCAGTTATATGAATGAAAATCAGTGAGACAAACGGCATGGGTACCCCCCAGTCCATTACCAAACCCAAATTAAAAAAAGGAAAGGCTTGGGGCCCCAGGCCCTCTGAACAGCAGTATACAGGTGGTGCAAACAAGACAGGGACTGTAGGTCTGTTGTTAAGTAGAATCTGTTTGTAATTTTGAACTGGTACATTTTTAAAATGTAGCTCCAGCCAAAAAATCTATTTTTAAGCTTTTTGGAAAACATAGAGAAGAGTTATCACCCCTATGACATTTGTTTTGCTGTCTTTGCACCTCTTCAGAAGATTTTACCTCACTTTCTGTCCCAATGAACAATGTTTTTTGACAATTTGTTTTTTTTTAGTGAAACAAGGATTGGTGATAAAGCATCAGTGGAGAGGAGACACATTTTTCCCATATTAACTCTTACAGGAGAGAATTTCCCCTCCGAGGGGTAGATTTCATCTCACTTCCTGTTGTCTTCTTCCGTTTGCAAGTAGGAGTCATTTGTAAGTTGGATGTTTGAAAGTAGGGGCCTGCCCTAGAAATTGCGGCCTTAGGTGTTGGTGTTGCCACAACACTGTAAGCCCTCACAGTTACTCTTGGTGGGCGCAGGAATGGGCTCTGCTGTGAAATATTAGATGAAGAATTGTAATTACATGCCCCTGTTGAACAGGGTCAGAAAAATTGGGCCTTTGGTGGTGGTGGTGCTGGTGCCACAACACTGTAAGTCCTCACAGTTACTCTTGGTGGGCGCAGAAACAGGCCCTGCTGTAAAATATTAGATCAAGAATTGTAATTACATGCACCTGTTAAACAGGGGCAGAAAAACTGGGCCTGTGGTGGTGGTGATGTTGCTACAACACTGTAAGTCCTCACAGTGACTCTTGGTGGGAGCTGGAATGGGCCCTGCTGTGAAATATTAGATCAAGAATTGTAATTACATGCACCTATTGAACAGGGGCAGAAAAAGTGGGCCTTTGGTGGTGGTGGTGCTGGTGCCACAACACTGTAAGTCCTCACAGTTACTCTTGGTGGGCTCAGAAACGGGCCCTGCTGTGAAATATTAGATCAAGAATTGTAATTACATGCACCTGTTGAACAGGGGCAGAAAAATTTGGCCTTTGGTGGTGGTGGTGTTGCCACAACACTGTAAGTCCTCACAGTTACTCTTAATGGGAGCTGGAACGGGCCCTGCTGTGAAATATTAGATTAAGAATTGTAATTACATGCACCTATTGAACAGGGACAGAAAAAGTGGGCCTTTGGTGGTGGTGATGCTGGTGCCACAACACTGTAAGTCCTCACAGTTACTCTTGGTGGGCGCAGAAACAGGCCCTGCTGTGAAATATTAGATCAAGAATTGTAATTACATGCACCTGTTGAACAGGGGCAGAAAAATTGGGCCTTTGGTGGTGGTGATGGTGTTGCCACAACACTGTAAGTCCTCACAGTTACTCTTGGTGGGTGCAGAAACTGACCCTGCTGTGAAATATTAGATCAAGAATTGTAATTACATGCACCTGTTGAACAGGGGCAGAAAAATTGGGCCTTTGGTGATGGAGGTGGTGTTGCCACAAAACTGTAAGTCCTCACAGTTACTCTTGGTGGGAGCTGGCACAGGCCCTGCTGTGAAATATTATATCAAGAATCGTAATTACATGTCCCTGTTGAACAGAGGCAGAAAAATTTGGCCTTAGGCACTGGTGCCACAACACTGCAACCCCTCACAGATACTCTAGGAATGAGCCCTCCTGTAAAATATTGCATCAAAAATTGTAATTACACGCCCCTGTTAAACAGGGGCTGAAAAATTGGGCCTTAGCCACTGGTGGCGGTGCCCAGAACCAAAAATATTCTTACAAGCTATCAGCATGATCATTGAGGAGGAAGAGGATAGTCACTCAGCATAACAGGATAGTCACTCAGCATCAGCATAGGCAGTCTTGAAGGGATCTGACTTTTCAAAAAAAAATATTCGGTTACATCAGCATCAGGTGCTTGATAGCTGGTGGTGATCCAAGACTGATTCATTTTTATGAAGGTCAGTCGATCGACCGAGTCGGTGGACAGGCGCACCCTGTGATCGGTTCCGAAACCTCCAGCAGCACTGAATGTGCGTTCCGAAAGAACGCTGGATGCATGACAGGCCAGTAGCTCAATTACATACTGTGAAAGCTCTGGCCAGTGATCCATCCTCAAGACCCAGTAACCCAGAGGATTTTCGGTGGGAAAGGTGTACAAGTCAGATCTTGCCCCTAGGTATTCCAGCACCATGTAAAACAGACGCTGGCGATGGTTGCTGGAACCGATCATACCTTGGGGCTGCGGGCTAAAATATTGTCTGAACGCATCAGTCAGGTGGCCAGCTTCTCCACCACTCCTTCTTTGACTGACCGAAGCCTCAGCAACACGTTGTCCAGGAACAGGAGTTTGTAACCTCCCAGTCTCTGGGAACGCGTTGCACAGACCTTTCTGCAAGGCCTCCCGAAGATGTTTCATCCTCTGCTCCCTCTGCGACGGCAAGATAAGGTCCGCAACGTTACCCTTGGATCAAGGAGGGTTGCCAGTCAGTATTGATCCCTCTCCTTGATACCACGAATACGAGGATCCTTCCGCAGGCTTTGCAGGATCAGGGAGGCCATGCAGTGTAGGTTTGCTGAGGCATTCGGTCCGGAGTCCTCTGGGTCACTAAGGACGACATGATCCGCAGCCACATCCTCCTAGCCACATACAATTCTATGGGTTTCTTGGGACTGTAATTACATGCACCTATTGAACAGGGGCAGAAAAATTTGGCCTTTGGTGGTGGTGGTGTTGCCACAACACTGTAAGTCCTCACAGTTACTCTTAATGGGAGCTGGAACGGGCCCTGCTGTGAAATATTAGATTAAGAATTGTAATTACATGCACCTATTGAACAGGGGCAGAAAAGGTGGGCCTTTGGTGGTGGTGATGCTGGTGCCACAACACTGTAAGTCCTCACAGTTACTCTTGGTGGGCGCAGAAACAGGCCCTGCTGTGAAATATTAGATCAAGAATTGTAATTACATGCACCTGTTGAACAGGGGCAGAAAAATTGGGCCTTTGGTGGTGGTGATGGTGTTGCCACAACACTGTAAGTCCTCACAGTTACTCTTGATGGGTGCAGAAACTGACCCTGCTGTGAAATATTAGATCAAGAATTGTAATTACATGCACCTGTTGAACAGGGGCAGAAAAATTGGGCCTTTGGTGATGGAGGGGGTGTTGCCACAAAACTGTAAGTCCTCACAGTTACTCTTGGTGGGAGCTGGCACAGGTCCTGCTGTGAAATATTATATCAAGAATCGTAATTACATACACCTGCTGAACAGGGGCAGAAAAATTGGGCCTTTGGTGGTGGTGGTGCTGGTGCCACAACACTGTAAGCCCTCACAGTCACTCTTGGTGGGTGCAGAAACGGGCCCTGCTGTGAAATATTAGATCATGAATTGTAATTACATGTCCCTGTTGAACAGAGGCAGAAAAATTGGGCCTTAGGCACTGGTGCCACAACACTGCAACCCCTCACAGATACTCTAGGAATGAGCCCTCCTGTAAAATATTGCATCAAAAATTGTAATTACACGCCCCTGTTAAACAGGGGCTGAAAAATTGGGCCTTAGCCACTGGTGGCAGTGCCCAGAACCAAAAATATTCTTACAAGCTATCAGCATGATCATTGAGGAGGAAGAGGATAGTCACTCAGCATAACAGGATAGTCACGCAGCATCAGCATAGGCAGTCTTGAAGGGATCTGACTTTTCAAAAAAAAATATTCGGTTACATCAGCATCAGGTGCTTGATAGCTGGTGGTGATCCAAGACTGATTCATTTTTATGAAGGTCAGTCGATCGACCGAGTCGGTGGACAGGCGCACCCTGTGATCGGTTCCGAAACCTCCAGCAGCACTGAATGTGCGTTCCGAAAGAACGCTGGATGCATGACAGGCCAGTAGCTCAATTACATAATGTGAAAGCTCTGGCCAGTGATCCATCCTCAAGACCCAGTAACCCAGAGGATTTTCGGTGGGAAAGGTGTACAAGTCAGATCTTGCCCCTAGGTATTCCTGCACCATGTAAAACAGACGCTGGTGATGGTTGCTGGAACCGATCATACCTTGGCATTCGGTCCGGAGTCCTCTGGGTCACTAAGGACGACATGATCCGCAGCCACATCCTCCTAGCCACATACAAGTCCATGGGTTTCTTGGGACTGTAAATGATCCCTTAAAGTCTGCTGATGATGCTGAGTGCCAGGCTCCACCTCCATGCCGACACAATCCTCCTCTTCCTCCTCCTCCTCCTGCTCGTCCTCTTCCTGTGTGATCGGTGGGCATGCAGGAACACTGTCTGGATAAAGGGGGCCTTGAAAGCGAAGGAAGTCCTCCTCTTCCTGCCTCTGTTCTGCCTGAAGTGCCCTGTAAATTATTCCACGCAGCGTGTGCTCCAACAGGTGGACAAGGGGGACAGTGTCACTGATGCATGCACTGTCACTGCTCACCATCCTCGTGGCCTCCTTAAATGGTGACAGGACACTGCATGCATCCCTGATCATGGCCCACTGGCGTGGGGAAAAAAAACAAGCTCCCCTGACCCTGTCCTGGTGCCATAGTCGCATAGGTAATCATTAATGGCCCTCTGCTGTGTGTGCAGCCTCTGCAGCATGGCCAACGTTGAGTTCCACCTGGTGGGCATGTCACAGATTAGGCGGTTCTTGGGCAGATTAAATTCCTTTTGGAGGTTAGCCAGCCGAGCACTGACATTATATGACCTGCGGAAATGCACACAGACTTTCCTGGCCTGCCTCAGGACATCCTGTAAACCCTGGTACCTGCCCAAGAACCACTGCACCACCAAGTTAAGATTGTGAGCCAAATAGAGCACATGGGTCAGTTGTCCCTGTCGGAGGGCAGAGAGGAGGTTGGTGCCATTGTCGCAAACTACCATACCTGCCTTAAGCTGGCGTGGCGTCAACCACCTCTGAACCTGCCCCTGCAGAGCTGACAGAATCTCTGCCCCAATGTGGCTCCTGTCCCCCAAGCACACCAGCTCAAGCACCGCATGGCATCTTTTTGCCTGCATGCTTGCGTAGCCCCTTGAATGCCTACGGAGCACTGCCGGTTCCAAAGTCAAATCACCGGAAGAGGTCATGGAGGAAGAAGAAGAGGAGGGGGTGGAGGAGAGAGGTGTGGCCGAATCACCACTAGTAGTATTTTGGAGGCGTGGTGGCAGAACAACCTCCAACACTACTGCACCTTGTCCTGCATCCTTCCCAGCTGCCAGAAGAGTCACCCAGTGCATGGTGAAAGATAGGTAACGTCCCTGTCCATGCCTGCTGGACCATGAGTCAGCGGTAATATGCACCTTACTGCTGACCGCCCTGTCCAGCGAGGCCAAGACATTGCCTTCCACATGCAGGTAGAGAGCCGGAATTGCCCTCCATGAGAAAAAGTGGCGTTTGGGGACCTGCCACTGAGGAATGGCACATTCCACAAACTCATGGAAGGGGGCAGAGTCTACCAACTGAAAAGGCAGTGGTTGAAGTGCTAGCAATTTAGCCAAGCTAGCATTCAACTGCTGGGCATGTGGATGGCTGGGAGCGAACTTCTATCGGCGGTGCAGCAGCTGGGGCAGAGAAATTTGCCTGGTACAATCTGACGTTGGTGTACCAATAGCAGATTGCCCACAAGCACTTGACTGTGACACACCTAATTCTACACCTTCATTCCTCTCAGTGCAGATCTCAGAGAGAACTGAAGGTATAGTGGGGTTGGAGATCCCAGCTAATGAGGAGCAAGGAGAGGTCCTCTTTATTCTTTGGTGTGGGTCTTTTAGGTACGCTTACCAACGAACTGCATGGCAGGTCAACATATGTCTGGTCAAGCATGTGGTGCCCAAGCGGGAGATGTTTTGGCCACGCGAGATACGCTTGAGACATATGTTGCAAATAGCAGCGGTGAGATCTGATGAACTTGTCTCAAAATAGGCCTACACCAAAGAACTTTTGGAATAATGTGCAGAGACAGCAGCCCCCTGCACATGTGGAGCTATGCGGTGTGACGCAGTCGGTGTGCTGCCCTTAAGCTGGCCCCTGGAGGGCACCCTGCCTTGTTGGTTTTGTGCCTCCTCCTCCTCCTCCTCTCTCCTATCAGGCACCCACGTGGGGTCAGTGACCTCATCATCCCCTCCCTCCTCATCACTGGAGCAAAGCTGGCAGTATGCTGCAGCTGGGGGAACATGACTGCCAGATTGCTGTCCTTCTTGGGCACCCCCTCTCTCTGGGCCCACGTTACTGCCTTCCTCTAGCTGGGTACCATCATTGGAGCCTTCAAAACACTGGGCATCCTCCTGGAGCATGGACACAACACTGTGGTCAAACAGTTCGGGGGACTCCTCAGGAGGACATGGTGGGGCTAGGGAAGGAGTGACTGATGCCATTGAGCCAAGGAAAGAGGCCGCGTTGGCAGCTGCTTTGCCAAAGTACCCTGAGCCTGGGTGAGAGAGGATGAGGAGGATGAGGACGGCTTGGTCATCCACTCTACCAAGTCTTCCGCATGTTGCGGCTCAACACGGCCAGCTGCCAAAAAAAGGACAAGAGTGTCTCACGGCCACGTGCTGATGAGGATGCACCGTCTCCACGATCAGCACTGTTGCCTCTAGAGCCTGCTTGCCCTCTTTCATTGGCTTGTGACTGTCTGCCTCTCCTTGTTGGCCTTCCAGACATACTAATGGCCTGCAGTGAGATGTAGCTGCACAAAGCTGGGATGTATATATATATACTGATACTGCAGCTAGCAGAATCAACTGCCTGCCTGCCTGCCTGCCTGTAGTATTATTAGTATGAGAACACCAGCAAATGTCTTCAGGTAGCTTTAGGTGCACACTGTGCAGAGGATGCAGTACACTAACTGTAAATGCTGTAGCTGCCTGCCTGTGGTATTAATAGGAGCAGAACAACAGCCATTGTCTCCAGGTAGCTTTAGGTGCACACTGTGCAGAGGACGCACTACACTAACTGTAAATACTGTAGCTGCCTGCCTGTGGTATTAATAGGATCAGAAGAACACCACTAATTTTCTTCAGGTAGCTTTATGTGCACACTGTGCAGAGGACACAGTGCACTAACTTTAAATACTGTAGCTGCCTGCCTGTGGTATTAATAGGAGCAGAACCACAGCAATTGACTCCAGGTAGTTTTAGGTGCACACTGTGCAGAGGACGCACTACACTAACCGTAAATACTGTAGCTGCCTGCCTATGGTATTAATAGGATCAGAAGAACACCACTAATTTTCTTCAGGTAGCTTTATGTGCACACTGTGCAGAGGACACAGTACACTAACTGTAAATACTGTAGCTGCTTGCCTGTGGTATTAATAGGAGCAGAACAACAGCAATTGTCTCCAGGTAACTTTAGGTGTACACTGTGCAGAGGACGCACTGCACTAACTGTAAATACTGTAGCTGCCTGCCAGTGGTATTAATAGGATCAGAAGAACACCACTAATTTTGTTCAGGTAGCTTTAGGTGCACAGTGTGCAGGGGGACGCACTAAACTAAATTGTAAATACTTCAGCTGCCTGCTGTACTGTACTAATAGGATCAGAAGAACACCACTAATTTTTTTCAGGTAGCTTTAGGTGCACACTGTGCAGAGGACACAGTGCACTAACTGTAAATACTGTAGCTGCCTGCCTGTGGTATTAATAGGAGCAGAACAACAGCAATTGTCTCCAGGTAGCTTTAGGTGCACACTGTGCAGAGTACACACCATACTAACTGTAAATACTGTAGTTGCTTGCCTGTGGTATTAAAAGGAGCAGAACAACAGCTATTGTCTCCAGGTAACTTTAGGTGCACACCGTGCAGAGGACGCACTACACTAACTGTAAATACTGTAGCTGCCTGCCTGTGGTATTAATAGGTACAGAAGAACACCACTAATTTTCTTCAGGTAGCTTTAGGTGCATAGTGTGCAGAGGACACAGTGCACTAACTGTAAATTCTGTAGCTGCTTGCCTGTGGTATTAATAGAAGCAGAACAACAGCAATTGTCTCCAGGTAGCTTTAGGTGCACACTGTGCAGAGGATGCACTACACTAACTGTGAATACTGTAGCTGCCTGCCTGTGGTATTAATAGGATCAGAAGAACACCACTAATTTTCTTCAGGTATTTTTAGGTGCACAGTGTGCAGGGGATGCACTAAACTAAATTGTAAATACTGCAGCTGCCTGCGGTACTGTACTAATAGGATCAGAAGAACACCACTAATTTTTTTCAGGTAGCTTTAGGTGCACACTGTGCAGAGGACACAGTGCTCTAACTGTAAATACTGTAGCTGCCTGCCTGTGGTATTAATAGGAGCAGAACAACAGCAATTGTCTCCAGGTAGCTTTAGGTGCACACTGTGTAGAGTACACACCATACTAACTGTAAATACTGTAGTTGCTTGCCTGTGGTATTAATAGGAGCAGAACAACAGCCATTGTCTCCAGGTAACTTTAGGTGCACACCGTGCAGAGGACGCACTACACTAACTGTAAATACTGTAGCTGCCTGCCTGTGGTATTAATAGGTACAGAAGAACACCACTAATTTTCTTCAGGTAGCTTTAGGTGCATAGTGTGCAGAGGACACAGTGCACTAACTGTAAATACTGTAGCTGCTTGCCTGTGGTATTAATAGAAGCAGAACAACAGCAATTGTCTCCAGGTAGCTTTAGGTGCACACTGTGCAGAGGATGCACTACACTAACTGTGAATACTGTAGCTGCCTGCCTGTGGTATTAATAGGATCAGAAGAACACCACTAATTTTCTTCAGGTATTTTTAGGTGCACAGTGTGCAGGGGATGCACTAAACTAAATTGTAAATACTGCAGCTGCCTGCGGTACTGTACTAATAGGATCAGAAAAACACCACTAATTTTCTTCAGGTAGCTTTAGGTTCACACAGTGCAGAGGACGCACTACACTAACTGTAAATACTGTAGCTGCCTGCCTGTGGTATTAATAGTATCAGAAGAACACCACTAATTTTCTTCAGGTAGCTTTAGGTGCACACTGTGCAGAGGACACAGTGCACTAACTGTAAATAGTGTAGCTGCTTGCCTGTGGTATTAATAGGAGCAGAACAACAGCAATTGTCTCCAGGTAGCTTTAGGTGTACACTGTGCAGAGTACACACCATACAAACTGTAAATACTGTAGCTTCCTGCCTGTGGTATTAATAGGATCAGAAGAACACCACTAATTTTCTTCAGGTAGCTTTAGGTGCTCAGTGTGCAGGGGACGCACTAAACTAAATTGTAAATACTGCAGCTGCCTGCGGTACTGTACTAATAGGATCAGAAGAACACCACTAATCTTCTTCAGGTAGCTTTAGGTGCACAGTGTGCAGAGAATGCACTACACTAACTTGTAAATACTACAGCTGCCTGTGGTACTGTACTAATTGGATCAGAAGAACACCACTAATTTTCTTCAGGTAGCTTTAGGTGCACACTGTGCAGAGGACGCACTACACTAACTTGTAAATACTACAGCTGCCTGCGGTACTGTACTAATTGGATCAGAAGAACACCACTAATTTTCTTCAGGTAGCTTTAGGTGCACACTGTGCAGAGGACGCACTACACTGACTTGTAAATACTGCAGCTGCCTGTGGTACTGTACTAATAGGATCAGAAGAACACTAATTTTCTTCAGGTAGCTTTAGGTACACACTGTGCAGAGGACGCACTACACTAACTGTAAATACTGTAGCTAATAGGATCAGAAGAGCACAAGCAATTTTCTTCGGGTAGCTGTACATACTGTAAAAACACCTGATTGCCTGTCAGTAGTAGGAAGAATAACAGGAACGGATCTAGCTAAACTGAATACAGTATATATATATATATATATATATATATATATATATATATATATATATATATATATATATATACACAGCACCTAGGATGTATATATATACGCAATACACTGTAGGTGCAGCTAACTGACTCGCCTGCCTACTCTATCTAACTTAAATCAAATGACACTGTCTCTCTGTCTATCTATCTCTCTCTCAACGCTGGAACACACTACACAGGGCCGCCGTGTAGGCGGCCTTATATTATGTGGGTAGTGTACTAAAGCCCCAAATCATAATTGGCCAAAGCCACCCTGGCTTTGGCCAATTACGGCTCTCTGTACAGACAGCACTGTGATTGGCCAAGCATGCGAGTCATAGTGCATGCTTGGCCAATCATCAGCCAGCAATGCACTACGATGCCGCAGTGAATTATGGGCCGTGACGCACCACTCGATTTCAAAAACAAACAGTCCATGAACATTGTGAAGATGATAATCCAGAGAGTGTGGTATAGACAGGTCCAATATCCCAAATGCTACCACACCCGAGTGAGTAAAGAGGCTCCTTACTGACTGCAGATGACTACCCAGGTGGTCTCACCAAGCACAGGGAATATTGAGGTCTCCCAAAAAACCTATGATGGCATCATCATAGGCAAAGCAGTCTTGGTCTGGCAGACAGGAGTCTCAGGACAGGACAAGGCAGGACACCACACCACACAGCAACTATTCCTCACAAAAGGAACATCCACTCTGCTACAGGGAGGCGCCTCTCCTTGTAGCAGAGTGGATGTTTCTTTTGTGAGGAAGAGTTGCCGTGTGGTGTCTATGGACCTGTCTATACCACACTCTCTGGATTATCATCTTCACAATGTTCATGGACTGTTTGTTTTTCTAATTTTTGCACTGTTTGCATCAAGATGGGACTTTATATATTTTTTTAATTTCTATTTATGGTGGTAAATAGTGCTTGAATTATACCTTATTGATTGATTTATTTCAGTTGATATTCACTCACTATTTTATGATTTATCACACATTTTGATTTGTTTTCTGTTGTGGCATCTATTTCTTTGTGGCACTTATTTTATGATATGAGAAATTTTTCATTATCACTTTTTTAGCACTAATTGATTCATTTATTTATATAAATGACATAATCATTTAATGTTTCTTCGATTTGGTAACTGCCTTAATTTTCTCTTGTGAGAGTCTTTTTTACCACTACCAATTTCAATTTTTATAATCATAGCGCTGCATCCTTTACTAATCATATTGCACTGGAGTTCTTGTATCTGACTCGTTGATGCTGGCTGCTTTGTTGATTTAGATTTTTTTTTAAATATTTCAAATATTTTTATATATAATTTTTTTTTTCTAGCGCAGCGTTAACCCTTTGGTTTTTTTTATATTATCTCTGGTTATTAGCATGTTGGTAAGCCTTTTTTAAAGAGGATTTACTGTATCCGCTTTTTAACAAGCATTGTTGTAATGTTTTTGATTCCAGAGATGCCAGATGAGAACTCTTGGCATTAAGAATAGTATTCCCTGAAGATGGCTTTCTATAGAGGGTGGAGCCTAAGCTTCCATCCTCATTGACATAGATCCTAACGTCAAGAAAGGTTACAGTTTGTTGATGATATGTTAATGTAAATTTTAGATTAAACTCATTACTTTTCAAGGCTTGCACAAAGCATATCAGACCTTCTAAAGGGCCCTGCCAGATTAGAAAGATATCATCGATTAATCTTTTCCATATGAAAATTTGGCTCAAATACTTCTGTAGATCCTCCTTTGCAAACAAATCATGCTCCCACCCCCCCAGGTATAGATTTCTGTATGACAGGGCAAACCGTGCCCTCATCGTGACCCCCTGCGCCTGGAGGAAATGGGAGCATTTGAATAGAAAGACATTGTTCATCAAAATGAAACACAATAAGGCAAAAATAAAGTGGTTATAGGGAACCGCCCTAGTGCCCCGTTCTGATATGAAGCCCTCCACAACTCTCACCCCGATCATGGGGGATGGAGTTGTAGAGCGCCTCCACATCCAGGGTCACGAGCCACGCTCCCTCCGGCACATCAATGCCGTCTAAAGTACAAATAAGATCTCCTGTATCTTGAATATGAGAACTAAGTGCATATACATGTGGTCTCAAGTAGTCATCGACCAATTGACTTGCCAATTCTGTCAAACAGTCATTTCCGGATACTATTGGCCTCCCCGGTGGCTGGATCAAACTTTTGTGGATTTTCAGTAATGCATATAAAGTTAGAGTTTTTGGTGTTTTGATATTAAGAAACTCAAGGGTTTTCTTATCAATGATTCCCTTTAAGTGGGCCTCAGTGATAAGATTCCTATACTTTCCAGAAATATTTCCGGTATTCTTCTATACCATTCCTGGTTATTCAGTATTTTCCAAACCATATACGCATGTTCTACTTTGGTAAAGAGGCCTTTTTTTCATAGAGTCAGGGATCACATAGGATTGGTTAATGCTGAGAAATTTGAAATCCCTATAAGCTATCATATGGGACTCTATCATTAATTTGACAGTACTAAAAGGAAGTTTTTTGCTTTGGAGTATATTCCCACTAATAAAAGGGGAGGGGGTGTAGACAAATTACTTCTACAAAGAGAAACTAAATGGATGTTTATTTTGTCGACTACCAAAGACCCAGGGCTGAATGATGCCCTCAGCTTCAAACCATTTCTCTGAGTTTGGTTTTCTAGCTGGATTTGTTTTGATTTTGTTTTTTATTGTCTATGTTTTTTCACTTGTTATATGTGGTGGGGGGATACTTGTGTCTGGTTATCTGCATTAATTAAATGCAACAGTTATAAAATTAATTATGAAGAGCGCATGCGCGGTAGTTTCCAAGATGGCCGCTAGCCCTGAAGCTCCGCTCCACCCTGGCCCCTTTCATTCCTCCAGCGCTGACAGAGCGCCACGAGCAGCCAGATAACGGCACCCCCGGATGTACGACACCCCCAGGAACTGACCGATGCTGGCGGGGTCTGCCAGAAGAAGCCTATCGAGCCAGATGACGGCCGCGCCCGGACCGATCAGCTATGCCAAGATGGCTGCCGCTTCTCCGAGACACAGCGCGGCTGCAGCAGCAGAGGAATCCATAGCTGACAAAGACTGTGCCCCACCGCAATCACCAGGTATAGTGGACTCCCCACTGCCACAGGCCCATTCACCTGCATCCACGGAATCCCTCCTCTTCAGCCTGCAAGCAGGCCTTCCATCCACTCCCATGATGGACCCACATGCAGGCCTTTTGCTGTCTGTCAGCGAAGCCCAGGAGGCCTCCCCCATCCCCACTGACTTTCCCTCCATGATGGAGGCCTTTGCACAGCTGCTTTCCAAAAGCCTTGCACAAAGCGCAGCTCAAATTACATCCTCCATACATGCCGACATGCAGCAGTTTGGGCTCAGACTAGACAATATGGAGAAAAAAGCAGATCAAGCTGGAGCTAGGATCAATCAGAATACTGCAAGACTGCAAGACATGCAGGATCAACTTGAGACAGCTTTTGCAAAGATCGATGATCTGGACAACAGATCAAGACGATATAACTTCAGAGTTAGGGGGGTCCTGGAAACGGAAAAAAAGAGGTTCATTCTGTCATCAAAGTCCTCAATAAAAATCTTATTCCAGAGATCCCGGAGCTCCGTTTAGAGCTTGATAGGGCCCATAGAGCTCTGCAACCTCCCCGCAAAGATGGACTCCCAAGGGACATAATAGTTAAGCCCCACTACTACTCCATGAAGGAGGAAGTCATGCGGAAAGCCAGAAATTTGAATGACTTATCTGTCCTAGGCCATAAAATTCAGATCTTTGCAGATCTGTCCCCCTACACGGTTCAAAAGAGGAGGGCTCTGAAACCTTTACTGCAGCTCCTGCAAGAGAAAGATATTCCCTACAGGTGGTCATTCCTGCTGAGACTAAACTTCTCATATAAGAGCAGAAACTGCAGCTTCTCCACCTTCGCGGAAGGCGAACGGCTTCTTCTCCAGCTGGGCCTCATCCCGCAAGACCCTTCGAGCAGGGGATCCTCATCCTCCACTAAAAGACCCCCTCCAGCAAGCCCTCTGCAACCATCCTGGCTTAAACAAAGCTCCAAGAGGTCGAAAGAAAATTTCCCCACGTGACTCTTTCTCCTCATTTCTTGGCTCGAAGATCTACCAAGGGTGACTGGCACCTGAATTTGGTCCGTTTGAAGAACGTATCTGTTCTATTTTGTTACACTGGTTCGGGGACTTCTTTTTGTTGGTTTTTGGCCCTCCTTTTTTGGGCCCTTCTTTTCCTTCAGTTCCCCATGTAGATGTATTAATCGTTATGAACACAGGGAATGTTTGTTGTGTTTCTTTTTCAATGGGTACAGGGGGGTGAGGGGTTCTCCACACAGGGCCCCTGGTGGAGATCCCGCGTCCCCAGGGTTCCCGGGTGGGGCTGGTCCCCGATCTGGGGAATCCCACCCTCCCCCAGGTAACAATAGGATCAGTCTTCTGTTTTATACATAGGGGGACATGTTTATACCCCTGAATGAAGGTATTCTCAGTAATACAAGTTATTAATGGTTAGTTTACAAAGAGTATGTATTCTTACTGTACGCTCTGTCATTGGTTTTTAATAGACCTGACTGTGGTCTTAGGTTAGTTTTATGCGAGGAACTGGGGCTGAGGAGGTCTCAGTGCACTGATATTAGATCTCAGGAGATCCTTTGGTTCCCCTGGGCTCTAAATTGTTGCCCCTGTTTAAGGGAGGCTCGGGCCCCAGTGGCCGCGAGGGTAGGAATGACAGTCCTTCCTACTCTTTGGGCTGGGCGGAGTTGGTGTTCCCAACTTCCTCAGTACATTTATCAGATATGTTCAACGTTTTCTTGTTATTCTGTTCACATTGCACATCTTTAATCGCACTTTTCTTTTTTCCTCTCTTTTTTCCTCTCTTTGCTCTATCCCCCCCCTCCCTTTCTTCCCTTATGCTCTCCAGTATAGGTTCTACCAGAATCAAGGAACTTCTCTGGCTCCTCATCCCAGGCCCTAGTGGACACCATGCTTCTCAGGCGAGGGTTCGAAACTATTTCCGATCCTTAGGAGTTGGTAAGCAACGAGATGGGATAATAGTTTCCTCCCCTCTGGACTATGGCTAGCTTTAAAGATCGGAAACTTCCTCTTAGAATTATATCACACAACACCCAAGGCTTAAATTCCCTAATTAAACGTAGAAAGATCTTTCAGTCCTACCATTCTATGCACACTGACGTCCTGCTCCTACAAAAGACGCATTTCCCAGCAAGCTACAAACCGTCTTTTCTTCACCAGCACTATCCCCAATTCTTCTTGGCCTCAACCAGAGAAGATAGTTGATCCCCAGGGGCGCTATCTACTAGTGTCAGGCCACATTGACGGCGAACTATATACGTTCGTTTCGTATTACGCGCCTAACAGAGGACAAAGAAAGTTCTTTAACCTGTTGCTTAAAAAACTACAAGCTCACCTTAAAGGTACCATATTTATAGGAGGGGACTCGAACACCGCCTTCTACTCCGCTCTTGATAAACTTGCCAATGGGAAATCTAAACCTAAACGCCCGTCCAAACAGAATACCAGAATAGCAGCTCTCCTATTTTATGAAGGTCTAGTCGATATTTGGAGGGAAGCGAATCCACATAAAAAAGATTACACTCACTTTTCAGCTCCTCACAACTCCTTCGCCAGGATAGACCACATCTTTACCCGTGCACACACCATCCCACTTGTCCTTAGCTCTCGGATTGTTGATTCCCCGCTGTCAGACCACGCCATGGTCTTGGTAGTGGCCCAGAAAATAGGTCCCTCTAAGGGCCCGCCTTGCTGGAGATTACAGGAGTCTCTCTTTAGTGATCCTATAAACTGTCTGGAAATAGCAGCGGCCATAAAAGACTACTTCCAAACTAACGAGACGGCAGAGGTTTCCCCCTCCACTGTATGGGCAGCACACAAATCGGTTATCAGGGGACACATTATTAGCTTATCTTCGCATCTCAGAGCGGCTCACAAAGCTGACATTCTCAAACTCACATTGGAATACAGGGCCGCAGCCAAGGAGCACAAGAGTCTACCCACCCCTGTCTCCTTAGAGACCCTCAACAAATCTAGGACCACTCTTAACCTAGCTCTGACCTTTGCAGCCGAAAAACACTTAAGATGGACAGGGGATAAATTCTATTATCAAACGGACTGCATGGGCTCTAGACTAGCAGCCAAACTCAACCCAAAACAACGCTCATTAGTGTTCCCCAAAATCAAGACACCAATCAAGGAACATAGGGAACTCCTAGATGACACGATTTCAGTGGAGGAGGTGTTGGACACAATCAGTTCTCTTAAAAAGGTTCCGCCCCAGGTCCGGATGGCTTTTCCACCGGATATTACAAAAAATTTGCCCCCAATCTGGCCCCACACCTAACTAGATTTTTCAACTCCCTCAGGAATGGAGCCCTCCTGTGACCTGATCTTAATTCCGCATTTATCTTGGTAATCCCAAAGCCGGGGAAAGATTCAAGTAAGCTTGGGAACTACAGGCCTATTTCACTTATTAACAATGATATCAAAATTCAGACTAAAATTCTCACGAATAGGATGGCGAGTTTAATAGCCAAATATATTCATAACGATCAGGTGGGGTTCATCCCTGGCAGACAGGGACCAGACCAAATACGCAGAACAATAGATATCATATCCCTGCTCAGGTCTGGTTGGGACGGGCACCCTAAACAGAAGGGCTTTCTCCTCTCCATCGACTTACATAAGGCATTTGACTCTGTCGACTGGGAATACTTATCTGACATATTACAAAGATGGGAATTTGGCCCCTTCTTCCTGAACTACATTAAATCCCTTTACTCAACTCCCTTCGCCCAGGTTCGTCTCATGGGGAGGTACTCAGAACAGTTCCCTATTGGCAGGGGGACCACACAGGGTTTCCCACTCTCCACTCTCCTTTTCATGATAGCAATTGAGTCACTGGCTGTAGCAATCAGATGCAACCCAGATATCAAGGGGGTACAATGCGGCGACAAGGAACATAAATGTGCGCTCTATGCGGATGATCTTCTCCTATATATCACGTCCCCTCTCATCTCCACCCCTTTGATCTATAAGATCCTCCGAGATTTTAACACAGTTTCGGGTTTAAGGGTCAAAATGTCCAAATCCATCGTGTTGAACATTTCAATCCCACAGGATCTACTTTCTCAGCTCTCCACTAATTTTTTATTCCCCTGGGCACCCACGGAAATTCCCTACTTAGGCATCAAAATAACTTCAGACATTCAAAGGCTGTTTAGTGCTAATTACCCCCCCATGTTTTGTAAATGTAGAGAGGACCTGGAAAAGTGGGCGGGATGTGGTCTGTCCTGGTTGGGGAGAATTCAAAATGACCCTTCTCCCTCGCCTTTTATATCTTTTTCACTCCCTCCCTATCCCGATTAAGAAAAAGACCAATCGGAGATTGTCTGCTTTATCTGGGGACGAAGGGGGTACAGATGCCCTTCCAGTATACTTTACCGTTTAAAAAGTGAGGGAGGTCTCGGTCTTCCGGACTTATGGCATTATTATCAGGCGGCCCAACTCTCCCAAATATCGATGGCCCTTGTGAGAGGCCCTAAGCCAAGTTGGCTTTCACTTAAAAGACAGGCCACCCCCCGGAACACTATAGACTACCTTCTCTGGTGTGATCCTCAGGCTAGGCCAGCAATTTTGTCCCCCACCCTCTCCCATTCTATAGCCTTGTGCACAAAGCTCTTTTCACATCACCTATCAGACCGCTAGCTCACCTATTCCATAACCCAGAATTCCCGCCGGGAATGGTAATTAGGGCCTTTAAATGGTGGACGAATAAAGGTCTATATAGGATTGGACATTTCCTCTCCCCCAAAGGTCCGATCATGCTGACCCATTGTCAGAACGAATTAGACATGCCGGAATCTGAGATCTTCAGATTCTCCCAAATCAGCCATTACCTACACTCAATTTGGAACTGCAACTAAGAAAACCCCTCTCTGTCTCCCTTTGAACATTGGTGCTCCAATACTGAAGTCCAGAGGGGAGGAATTTCCCTAATTTACACCGCCTTAAAATCCTCTTAAGATAAGCCTGGATACGCTCAGGACTGGGAGGAGGAATTAGACAACTCCTGGACATCGCAGGATTGGTTTTGCAGGTTTGAAAGATCCTTCAAAGGTATACAAAACATTTCCTTAATAGAAGCCAGTGCTAAAGTAATAACACGGTGGTATTATGTACCTGCTCGCATCTCTGTCATTTTTCCAGGGTCATTGCTCTGCTCAATGGAGGGATCAGGGCTCTTCCTAAATTTTCACAGAAGCTAGTTTTCTTTATCCTCCTAGGAGCGAAAGTTTCATTAGCAAAATCCTGGAAGAAACCGAGCTCTCGATTAAGGATTTTAAGAGGAAGGTGTCATGGATTATGGCACAGGAACGAATTGTAGCAAAATTAAAAGACAATAGTGATAAGTTCTTGGCTATTTGGGAGCCTTGGGCCAAATACTGTAATGTTCCCTTGTTTCCGGTCATCCCACAAGCTCCTTAGATAAAAACCAAATAAAAGCTGCGCTCAAAGGATACTAAATAAAGAATAAAATTTGTGAAAAAAAGCAGCCAGCACCAAAGGTCTAGTCCCAAAAAACCCACAATGCAATAAAAATAAAAATAAAATTAAATAAAAATAAAAAAGATGCGCCGCTAAAAATTATTATGAAACAAAAACCACAAACAAAAGGAACAAGAACTAATAAAAGATCTGATCCCCATCTAAACCAATGTAGAGTGAGGTGGATATACACACAAAAATAGATAGTGCTGCAAAAAAATGACAATTGAATATATATGAAATGAACACTGATATCCAAATGAATAATAAATATAACAATAATGAAAAAAATATATATATTGAGAAAACCAAGAAAAAAAACCCATGACCATGACCCATGACCTGATAGAATTTTGTCCTTTACTGGGCAGTCTTTTCTATTGTATTATTTTTTTATTTTTTATTTTTTGGAGCAGTCTTACTGGTTTGCACTATACTGATAGGGTGGGCTTCGGCCATGCAGCCTGTGCGCAAGCACCATAACCAGGTTGCTGAGTGATGGGGGCTAAAGATACAGTCAGGGGACGGAGATGGGGATGAGGCAAAGAGACGGGAGCCTTGATCCCGAGACTACCAGGCAAATCCACAGAGTGATCCCAATGGGGTGGTTTGTCGGTAAGCCCAAGGTATAATTTTAATTCCCCTCTCTTTGTCTCGTCTCACGGATACTACCCCATACCTAGACTCTTTAAAGCCCTATCATGCTTCTACATAGAATATTGGCACACGCTTCATTTTTTTTTTTCTTTTTAGTTTCTGTCCCTGTTTGGGAAAGATAGATGTCTTAATTTCATTTTAAAAGTCTGTATTTGATGAAAAAAAATATTCGGCATTTATGTTATTTTTCCCTTGTGATCTGTATGACTCTTTTTTACTTACAAAATAAAAATTCTTTTATATTCAAATTAATTATGAAATATGTTAGGGTCCTCTGATGGTTGGTACTCATCTCAATTGCGGTCCCACATTGTTGATGGGCTGCTGTGGCCCTCGATCAGTTTTGGTGGAGTGAGTTGTCACACGAATGCCCAGGGCTTGGTTTCTTATCCTTTTTCTATTTTGTTAATCAATTATTGATAAAGATAAGGTTTGTGTTGTAGATCAACTTATTGAGGGGGAGTTCCCCACTGTATGTGACACACTTCTATCCCAGCTTAATGCACCAATCTCTGTCAATGAGATTTCCAGTGCAATTAAATTATTAACCCCAGGCAAGGCTCCAGGCCCTGACGGCTACACATCAGAGTTCTACAAATTCTCCCCAGATGCAGGTGCCCCTACCCTATAGTCAGTATACCAAAATATACTGGATGGGAATCACTACCTACCCTCAGGCCATCAAACCCATATCAAGCTAATCTCTAAGAAAGGAAATGGCCTTACAGACCTTATTGCCCAATCTCCCTGCTCAATCAGACTCAAAACTCCTTTCCAAGATTATAGTGAATAGATAAGCCCCTATCATGTCCTCCCTTATCCACCCCTCACAGGCAGGCTTAACCCAAAGGAGGTCTGCTACGTCCAACATTAGAAAAGTTCTGGCAGTTCTAGAAATGGCTAAAATTAATCCCTCTGAAGAGTTTAAAAATTTTTAATTAATATCTGCGCTTGGTAGGTGAAAAAGTTAGTGATATTTAAATGATATTTAAGTAGTGAAATACAATGTACACTATAACCCAGATATTGGGCACCAGATAACAATAAAGTGCAGCGCTAGGTTGTGCACAAAATTACCATTTACATAAATGACATGTGTCAAATAAAGTGCAAAAGTTCAATTCGGTTGAATTAATGTGCAATACTATATACAGCCAAAGATTAGAACACTGTCAAAATGTGCATTTCTATGCGATTAATGTTCAATAAAGCAGACAAAAAAATGCATACAAAGAAATGCACAGACATGCTTAAAGTGCAATATAAGTGCAAAAAAGGCAGAAGCTGATTTTAAAAAGTTCACGTACAGCTGAAATCCAAAGAAAGTGAGCTCAAGTGCAATATGGAGCGTAGACCAAGTGCTTGACACCGTGATACCTGTCACTTCATTAGCGTAAAAGGCTTACCAGAAATCCTGTGGCCTCCCTTACCCAGGGGAGTCAAACAGCACTTAGTAGGATCAAGGATCCACTGATGGAGTACTCTGGCGTCCCCCTCCGGAAAGATCCATGCACATCAGATGGTAGTCAGACTGCATCAACAGCAGGAAGTAATAATATGCGGAAAGGAAAAAAACTCCAATAAAGTAAAGTGTCTCTTATGGTGTTTTATTGATTAAAAAGCTGCAATACTGCATACATAAAACTTTGGAGAAAGTTCTCAAATTCGAGTAAAAACAGGTCCGTAAAATCAAATTGCGCATGCACAGAACGTGTGCATAAGTCCCAATGATCATTTCGTCATATGTGACGTCATCAGGGGTCTGAAGAGTTTGCCATAGTCACTCTCAATGCTGAAAAGGCATTCAATAATGTCAGCTTCCATTGATTGAGACTGGTACTATCTCAATTTGGCTTTGCAGGCCCATTTTTACATCTCATACATAATATGTATTCCGCCCTATTCCTCCAATGTGATTGTCGCGGGCCTCATCTCCAATAACATACGCCTCCATAAAGGCACGAGAGGGTGCCCCCTCTCTTCCCTGTTGTTCAACTTGGCACTTGAACCCCTTTCCCACATCTTAATCTTTCACTCAAAGCTTCATGGGGTGAAAATAAGATCTCAGGAGTTACGTACCGCTTTGTTTGCAGATGACATTTAAATTTTCACCTCAAGCCACAGAGCAGACATGCTGCATATCCGAGAAATCTTTACAACTTTTAGGGCCTTTTCAGGGTTGAGAATACATTTCTCTAAAAACAAATACTATCCCTTTTCCAAGCAAGCCCCCCCCCGATGACTGATTTGATTTTCCTGATCGCCAAAAACCACATTACATACTTGGGGATAAAAATAGGGAAGGTACCCTCCTCTATTTACCAACTAAATTTTCTTCCCGTCCTACATAGCTAAAATTACAGCTAGAAAGCTGGTCAGGCCTCCCTCTCTCTCTGTTTGGTAGGTGCCACCTATTCAAGATGGGTAGTTTCCCAAAGCTGCTCTACAATCTTAAAAGGATCCCACTATTATTAAAGCACAAGCACATACAGAAATTACATAAAGCTCACAGGTGCGCATGTGCGGGACTCCCAGGAAGATGCTGTAGCTGAGAGCTCCAATCTGCTCCGGCCTTTCTCAGCCCACAAGCTATCAGATCGAGTGGGACCCACCACATACTTACCCCCACACCTTCCCGAAGATCCAGGGAACAGACCCACATGATGGGCAGCCTCCAAAAGAAAGAAGTTAGCCGCCAGGTGGACTTTAGTCTGGCGGCCCCTGCACCCTCCAAGATGACGGCCGCGGCTCTCACACGAGGAGGCACAGAGGAGCAGGACATCATTGCTGACCTACCATCACCATGCCAGCAGCCCTTTCCCTTGCTGGCAACCCCCGTGAGTACCAGTATCTCCCAGGGGATCTCCCCTGCCTCTACTGAATCCCTGCTGAACAGGACAATGGGGGATCTCTTCCACACTCCCATGATGAACTCCCCACTAGGCCCTGCAGGCACCTAACAGACCTCCCCTATGCCGTCTGCCTATCACCCTGACATGAACCAGTTGTTGCACAGCTTCTCTGAAATGCTGGCTGCAGGCCTTGTCCAAAATGTTATGCAAATTACAGCTACCATTAAGGCTGATTTGCAGAGCCTGGGAGCCCGCATGGACGCCATTGGGCAGGCAGTGGGTAAAGCATCCGCCTGCACCAACCAAAACACCACCTGCATCCAATCGCTACAAGATCAACTTGAAGCTGCACTGGCCAAATTAGATGATTTGGAAAACAGGAGCAGGAGGTACAATTTCTGTGTAAGGGGTATCCCTGAATCGGTCACAGATATACCAAGCACGGTCAAACTTTTCATCAAAGACATTATATCGGACATCCGGGGCCACAGACTCGAACTTGACAGAGCACATAGAGCCCTACAGCTCCTCCGCTAACATGGGCTCCCGAGGGACATTGTAGTCAAACCCTATTATTATGGCGTTAAAGAATACGTTATGAGAAGAACCCGCAATCTGGACAACCTCACCTTCCAGGGAAACAAGATCCAAATTTTTGCGGATATCTCCCCTACTACTATCCAAAAGCAGAGATCCCTAAAGCCTCTCCTCGAGATTCTTGCTCAAAGATCCATCAAATACCAATGCTCATTTCCTTTCCGTCTTCAGTTTCAATTTAGAGACAAATCTCACTGATTCACCAACTTTCAAGGCGGCGAACGCTTGCTGCTACAACTAGAATTTATTTCCCAAGAATTAGCACCTCAGCAACCAAGACAAGCTCCTCCAAGCGACCCCCCTCCCCGGGTAGCCCGCAGACCCCGCTGTGGAACAAGCAACTACCAAAGAGACACCGAGACTCCCACCCCCCGAGATGAACTGCTCTCCCTTTATTCCCTAACGGAATGTTTTACCCCTATTCGTTGGACTGGATGTCTGCCCCACCTTCTTGTGTAGTGGTTTGCCCTACACACATTTGGCCGCTGATGAAGTCATTAGGCCTCCAGTCTCACTATGATGGGCCTCATTAGCCCCTTTAATGGCTAATTGGGTCACCTGTCTTTCCTCCTGCCTCACCCCCTGGCAGGACCGGTCTCTGATTAACAATGTTAGTATGCACAAAGTTTTGACCCCTTAGTTATCCTTCCCTAAATCATTTTCCTATCATCCGCCTCTTCTCTTCTTTCCTTCCCCTCCCTCCTTCCCCTGCGGGAACCATATTTGGTTTTTTTTTGCAGTTAATGTGTGTTTTTTCCGTTATGATGCTTTTTGTTGGTTTGAACTTGAGTACTATTCGCTACACCCGTCTTCTCAGGTCCCACAATGACATTTCTCCCCAAAGGGGGTCCTGGCGGCCGGAGCGGCCCAACATGCCACCCCTTCTGTTGTGACGTAGAGGGACTCATACCCCTCTGGTGACACCAGGTACACAACCCCTTACATGGTTGTATCTTCTCTGATTCCCCCCTATCGGGGGGCTAGGACTAGGCTTGCCAGTCCTGTAGCTAAATTACTAGACTGTATATTTTTTAGTACTAATTTTTTCTTTTACCACACTCTCTCTTTTCATCTCCTCCTTCCTCCTCTTTACTCTTCCTATGTCTTATCTCCACTCCCTTACCCTTTGCAGCCACATACTACAGGAACCTTCGCGGAGAACACCACCCCGACTTTTCCTCAAAGCACCCACAAGTTCCCAGGTCCTCAAGGAATGATCCCGGCCTTATAGAGGCAGAGGTAGGCTCCTCTTATACATATTCGCTAACCCCCCACATGCACATGGCTGACTCTTCCTATGTCTTATCTCCACTCCCTTACCCTTCGCAGCTACATACTGCAGGATCCTTCGCGGAGAACACCACCCCGACTTTTCCTCAAAGCACCCACAAGTTCCCAGATCCTCAAGGAATGATCCCGGCTTTATAGAGGCAGAGGTAAGTTCCTCTTATACATATTCACTAACTCCCCCACATGCACATGGCTGATTTGAACCCTCACCACTTATCTTTAAAGATAGCTTCTCATAACGTGCCGGGACTAAACTCGCCTTCCAAATGCCGGAAGGCCTTTCAAAACTACCACGCCAGAAGCCTTGATATTGTACTATTACAGGAGATCCATTTTCCCACCAGTTACACCCCTTCCTTTCTCCACCGTAATTTCCCCACCTTCTATTTGGCAAACGCGGACTCTAAGAGAAGGGGGAGCACTATCCTACTAGCTGAACAAATTCTGTTCGTACACACACACACAGTCAAGGACACGGAAGGCAGATATATACTGATTAAAGGACACAATGAGGGAGTGCTGTACTCCATCATTTCCTACTATGCCCCTAACCAAGGCCAAGCACACTTCTTCGCCTCCATGCTGTCAACCTTCTCCCCCCTGCTGAAAGGCAGAGTAATTATAGGTGGCGATTCCAACATCACATTCGATCATATGCTGGACAGGTCAGCCCAAGACAGGCCACATCTCAAAAAAACACCAAAAAAACAGAGTCTCCGTATAGCCCGTCTACTTCACGACCTAGGCCTGATTAACTCCTGGAGGGAATTGAACCCCTCAGCTAAGGAATATACACACTACTCTGCACCGCATAAGACGTACGCCAGAATTGACCACATTTTTATCCCCAACTCTGAAATTCACACTGCATCACACACATCTATCCATGAAGTACCTGGTCGGATCACTCTCTGGTGTCCCTTAGAATCACTAGCTCCCTTTCACCTCTGGGACCCCCCCAGTGGCACCTAAGTGAATCCCTCTTGTCAAACCCAGTTCACTGTACCATGCTAGAAAAAGATACTAGGGAAATTTTCCTCATTAATGATACTGGGGACACAACCCCAAGCTCCCTTTGGGGGGCAAAAAAAGCTGTATTAAGGGGAAAAATGATCCAGCTCATGTCCAAATTAAAAAGGGAAAGGAAAGCAGATGTGGTGAAACTTGAAAGACTTCAAATCCCTCAGCAAATCCCACAAGTGTAACCCTACTTCCGACACTTTAGCCAAATTAGCATCCACTAGAGTAGCCCTGAATTTAGCCCTGACCTCCAAGGCTGACAAACACCTCAACTGGTTGAGTGGTAGGTTCTATCTGAGGGCTGACAAAATTGAACTATACTTAGCAGCTAAACTATCTCCAAAATAAAAACCTTCTCCCTTCCCAAAATCAAATCCCTGTCAGGAACCTTAGCTCAGAATCCCCCCAAAATTCTGTAAAACTTTCAATCCTTCTATTCCAAACTTTACTCCGCACCTGACCCGAATAACTCCAACTCCATTAACTAATTCCTGGAGGATATCACCATCCCCAAACTCTCAGACTCTCACTGCTCTATCTTGGAATCACCCTTTCGGGAAGAGGAGGTCCGAGAGATTATTAAGAATCTTAAGAAAGGCTCAGCCCCAGGCCCCGACGGCTTTTCAGCTCATTATTACAAAACATTTTCTGAGGTCCTCTCTCCTCCTCTAGTCTGCCTCTATAATTCCCTACGTGAGGGCTCTCCCCTGGAGCCGGCAGCTAACCTAGCTTATATAACTGATTTTCCCAAACAAGGTAAAGATCCCACTGAAGTGGGAAACTATAGGCCAATCTCGTTGATCAATAACGACTTAAAGATAATGACAAAAATTTTAGCAAACAGACTGGCTTCCTTCATAGACTCTTATATCCATAAGGATCAGGTGGGATTTAACCCCAGGAGACAGGGACCGGACCAGATTAGGAGAGCGGTAGATTTAATTTCCCTCATGCAATCCTCTTGGGATGGGGGTCCTCCCCAAGCAGGATACATCCTTTCCAAAGACCTCCAAAAGGCCTTTGACATGGTCACCTGGTCATACTTTTTTACCATCCTTCAAAAATGGGGCTTTGGCCCGGAATTCATTAGAACCCTGAAAACCCTTTACTCTTCACCTAAAGCCCAAATTAAACGACAGGGTCACCTCTCGCATCAATTCCCCATCTTGAAAGGCATCAGACAGGGATGCCCCACCACAATTACCCCCAATGCTCAAGAGATTATCGGAAGACCTCTTGCAATGGTCCCTCTATAAAATGTCCTGGCTGGGGAGAGTGAATGCGGTCAAGATGACCCTGCTTCCCAGGATTTTGTATCTTTTCTACTCCCTCCCCATACCCATAACAAAGCGTCTACTAGACAAACTACAGGCGGTGATTATACGCTTCATCTGGGATGGTAGGGACATCGTCTCTCTAAGAATGTTCTGTATAGATCAGGGAAAAAAGGGGATTTAGGACTACCCAACTTATGGTGGTATTATCAGGCTGCCCAGCTTTGTCAATTTTCAGTCATTTACTCCAAAGGCCCGAAACCAGACTGGGTAGACATAGAAAAAGACAGGCAACCCCCAACCACACTCTTGATTTTCTATTCTGGACCCCACAGAAAGATTGGCCCCCAATTTTATCCCCCAAATTATCACACTCAATGACCCTATGTGACTCCTTACACAAACGACACTCCTTGACCTCGGCTTGGCGCCCTTTGGCACACATCTTTCATAACCCCCAGTTCCCCCCCGGACTAAATATTGGGGCTTTCAGGTGGTGGCTTGACAAAGGCCTTTATAGAATAGGGCAATATTTCAATGGCAATGGCCCCATCACACTTAGCTATTGCATATCCAAATTGGACATGCCACCTGCGGAAACATTCTGCTATAATCAGCTGTTACATTTCCTCTGCCAGGTTTGGAAAAGCTCTGACTCCCCTCTTTGGGTAACTCAATATGAGCTTTGGTGTTCCTCAGCCAAGAGCGTGAGAGGGGGAATCTACCTAATCTTTTCAGCGCTAGCTGATCCCTTGGAGAAAGCTAGTGCTGTTGAATGCTGAATTGGGAGCGAGACCTTCAGATTGAGTGGGAGGTAGAGACTTGGCACACAAATTTTGCCCGCTCTTACAGGGGAATACTTAATATCTCCCTTGTGGAAGCGGGCCTCAAAGTAATTTCCAGATGGTACCTAGTCCCCACCCGCCTTACCAAATTCTACCATCAGTCTTCTCCACACTGCTTTAGAGGGTATAGCCATGTGGGCTCCCTCCTACACACTCTATGGGAGTGCCCCAAAATTAGGGGCTACTGGAACAGGATCTTTAATCTCATCCGCAAGTCCACTGGATACGTGGTGAAACAGGACCCAACCATAGCACTCCTTCATAGCCGAATCCCTGATGTACCCAAATTGACCCAATCCCTAATCCACTTTATCCTCCTGGGTGCCAAGATAACAATAGCCCAGTCATGGAAATCCCCCTCGGTCTCCTTTTTCCAGACCAAATAGAAGATCTCCTGGATAATGTTGCAGGAAAAAAATTCTAACGCCATTTTGGATACTTCAGGGAGATGTAAACTCACATGGGCACCCTGGGCTAAATACACAGGAATCTCTCTACTCCCCTAAGGCACAGAGGCCCCTATCAATCCACACGAGTCTCTCAACTGCCCGGTTTCTCTCCTCTCTGTGAAGGTTCCCCACCTCCTCTTTTTTCCTTTCCCACTCCCCCCTCCTTCAGACTCACTCTCTCCCCCCTTCTCTCCCCCTTCCTGTCATTTACTTCTTCCTTCTTCTTTCTGCTCAGCCTCAGGCTGAATTGACCTACTACGTGTTCTGGAGTATACCCTAGTACGGTTTTCTTGTTGAATATTCTGACCCATTTGAGAATAGGGGGGACTCCCTCAGGCCCCCCATTGATAATCTCAGTTTGCCTATCTCATGTTACTATTGTTACCAACAGGCTTTCCTTTTTGATTTGACTCCCAAGGAGGTTTCAGGTCTCGGTAGGGAGAGCGTCCTAGCCCTCTCCCTATGGCTCTCGGTTGCCACCCGGTTCACCCATGTTCAGCAGGCTCCTATTTGGGGTGCGTGGTGTGAATTGGGGGGGCCCGGGATCAGAGCCCTTTAATACTGTTTGTACTTTCACCCCCTGCTCAATTCTTTGCATGGAGTCTGATTGGTTCATGTTGGAGATTACCTGTAAATTGTTTTCCTTTCTACCAACTACTCACATGATCTTGTCCCATTTTTGTATAACTGTTATATATTGTGTACCAACTTTGCACATGGTCCTTTTCCATTTCTGTACAATTGCATCCCCTAATCATTAAAACACAACCTCCTCATCCGGGACACAGTTGTCGCCTGGAGAGAGATTGGAAAAAAATGTAGGCTCTCTCCCCACATGTCCCATCACCTCCCCATCTGCGATCACCCATTGTTTCCGCAAGCACAGCAGCATGTGGCTTTCTCCACTTGGGCCTCACACGGCCTGCTCAGATTTGCTCGACTGTTCGACACCCCCTCAGGGAAACCCCTCACAAATTCTACAACTATTTAAGATACCAACCCATCACCTACTCTACAATCGAGGACAATCAACTCAACACAACATCACCCCAAGAGTGAGGAACAGACTGCAATTACGCATACCCACTCCTTCTAACGCCAACCTTCGCATCACCCATCTTGGGATGACTGACATGGTGACTTATAAGCTATCACCCACTATGTGTTTGTGATGTTGTCTAGAAGTTTTAAAATATTTCAGGAGTCCACTCTGGACTTGTTTATGGCTTAGTTTTAGGTCTCATGTTATGTACTTACAGTATGTTCATGTTTTAAGGTCAGGTTATCCAAGCTCCCTGATAGCTCAGGTTATGTAAATTCGACTTGGGTTCACCCCCTCTTTCTTCTTCTTGTTCTTCTACTTCTTTTCCTCCCCCCTCTCTCCCGCCTCCCCTACCCACCCTGCTCATACCCCACCCCTCAAAGAAGATTCCATGCAATCTCTTTTTCCTCCAGTTCTATGTCATGTTACTATGTAACTATGTATGTATTGTCTAATCACATGTTGATTTGTCTTTGTTTTGCTTAATTGAAAATCAAACAGAATTTTCTTTAAAAAAAAAATGAAAAAAATACAGTTTTGGACTGGCGCACTCATTGAAAACGCACCAACCGCCTGAGTCTGAGCTCCCCAATTGTCGCAGTATGAAGTACAAATGCTGTTATTGGGGGAACAACCGAACTAGGAGTGGACAGCTGAGTTAAGCAGGCTGATCCGGGCAGAAATGGTTGGACGAGAGCTACAGAGCCCTCCAGTGGTATGTAGCCCACGTGTGCCTGTGGACAGCGGATGACAGCCCTACGGAAGGCTTTGACTACGATGGCCTGGGATTGTTGTACTGGAGGCTGTCCAGGGACCCTGACTTTGGGAGTGATCGGGAGTGGCATTTGGAGGAAATAATGGAGCACAGAGAGCGAAGACTGAATGTCTTGGAAGTGCACTGGGCACAGGAAGATTTGGCGTTTCTGGCCGTTCAGAAATGGTAGCTGGAGATCGCCTACAGACAGCTGCTAGACTCTGCTCAGCAGCAGGGTGGGGCTCCCTTTGCCTGGGACTATCAGGAAATACCAGTTGACAACTCTGAAATCCTGGCTGAAGAGGCGACAATGTGGCAGAGTAACAGTGTGCTTTGCCAACCTGCCCCCGCAGCTATGGATGCAGAGGTCTTATGGCAGATGGAGCAAGTGCTGACTGACCTTGATGAACCTGTTTCTGCATTGGATGATCTTGAATGGAGGAATGTGCCTGTCCAGCAGAATGCCAGAGAAGCGGCAGTGGAAAATCTGGAGATCGCTATCCCCAAAGCTGAAGTGCTGACAAAAGGACAGAGCTCTGCTAACCTCTGCCTAGCACTGATAGCATCTTCTGGGTTCCATGAACAGGGGATGGTGAACCTTCATCCCCAGACACCAGTTGTAGAGACAGTGGATTTGATAGACTTTTCTGCTGGTCACTGGACAGAGGTTCCAAGACCTCTGCCCCACATCTGTGGCAGTTCCGGAGGCTCAGGGTGAGAAGGAGGTGGTCACTTCCCAGCAGCAGATCAGGATACAGGGGGAGAAGGGAGAAGAGGTGTTCGTCGTCCCTCCCCAACAGTTGGCCAGGGTGGAGGAAGCGGTCTTTCCTCCCCAGCAAAGATCCGTGCTGGGGAGACAGTACCACAGACAGATCATCCCAACATCCAGATGGCAGTTACACAGTTTGGGAGTGGAGGAAGCCAGCAGAAGTGCTGGCAAGAGGGCAGAGTGCTGCTGGCCTCTGCCCTCAACTAACAGAAGAGGGAGTTCCTGTGGTAGTGGATTGGACTTTGGTCTCCACTGACACAACGCCAGAAAAAGGTGCGACACTGAGACAGGAGGATGTCAGCCATACTTTTCAAGCACTGTGGGATTTTCACCTACTAAAAGTGGATGGGACTTCAGTCTCCACTTGTATACTCCAGGGATGCTGGGCAGCAGGCCCAGATCCCCAACAGCATGACGGAGTGAGCCCAGTCACCCCGTCTTCTCTCCAGCGGCTGAAAGGACTCCAGGGAGAAGGGCCAGTCCAGGCCTGTCCCCAGTGGTGGGCATGTTCTCTGAGAGAGGCAGAGGTTGGCTGGGTAAGTAATGCTCTGTTTGGAACAATTTGTTTGGGGTACTGTGTGGGTACAGGCATTAGGGGACTGGAACTTAGGACTAACTTTGGAGTAAATCCGTCTGGGGACTCCTCCTGTGTTATTTATCTGCCGACAAGGGAGAAATGTGACAGACCTAGCCGGGACAGAGGCTTTTGGAGGGGACTAAATGCTAGCCTCTTGCCGCTGATTGTGGGCCCTGGCATTTGGGGGAACGGTGCTCTTTGTGAGCTGTATGCCTGAGGACCCTTGAGGTGGTGTTACTTTGGATTCAGGTCCATACCCGCCAGGAGACACAGACTCTGGGAGAATGTCAACCATTACTGCAGCCCTCCACCAGTCGGGGCTTTATGGCAGAGTGGCCTGACGGAAGCCTCTCCTCAGTGAAAGACACATGAAAGCCTGCATGGAGTTTGCTAAAAAACACCTGAAGGACTCCAAGATGGTGAGAAATAAGATTCTTTGGTCTGATGAGACCAAGATAGAACTTTTTGGCCTTAATTCTAAGCGGTATGTGTTGAGAAAACCAGGCAATGCTCATCACCTATCCAATACAGTCCCAACAGTGAAGCATGGTGGGGGCAGCATCATGCTGTGGGGGTGTTTTTCAGCTGCTGGGACAGGACGACTGGTTGCAATCGAGGGAAATATGAATGTGGCCAAGTACAGGGATATCCTGGATGAAAACCTTCTCCAGAGTGCTCAGGACCTCACACTGGGCCAAAGGTTTACCTTCCAACAAGACAATGACCCTAAGCACAAAGCTAAAAAGGAGTGGCTTCACAACAACTCCGTGACTGTTCTTGAATGGCCCAGCCAGAGCCCTGACTTAAACCCAATTGAGCATCTCTGGAGAGACTGTCCACCAACATTTACCATCCAACCTGACAGAACTGGAGAGGATCTGCAAGGAGGAATGGCAGAGGATCCCCAAATCCAGGTGTGAAAAACTTGTTGCATCTTTCCCAAAAAGACTCATGGCTGTATTAGATCAAAAGGGTGCTTCTACTAAATACTGAGCAAAGGGTCTAAATACTTAGGACAATGTGATATTTCAGTTTATCTTTTTTAATAAATCTGCAAAAATGTCAACAATTCTGTGTTTTTCTGTCAATATGGGGTGCTGTGTGTACATTAATGAGGAAAAAAACTATTTTAGCAAATGGCTGCAATATAACAAAGAGTGAAAAATTTAAGGGGGTCTGAATACTTTCCGTCTCCACTGTATATATACTTTATTTATATATATATATATATATATATATATATATATATATATATATATATATATATACAGTATCAGATAGTACGCCCCTCACATTTTTGTAAATATTTTGTTATATCTTTTCATGTGACAACACTGAAGAAATTACACTTTGCTACAATGTAAGTGTACAGTGTAGTGAGTGTACAGCTTGTATAAAAGTGTAAATTTGCTCTCCCCTCAAAATAAATTAAATAGACAGCCATAAATGTCTAAACCGCTGGCAACAAGAGTGAGTACACCCCTATGTGAAAATTTCCAAATTGGGCCCAAAGTGTCAATATTTTGTGGGGCCACCATTATTTTCCAGCACTGCCTTAACCACTTGCTGACCATCCGCCGCAATCATACTGCGGCAGAATGGCAACGTTATGTAATGTCACTTTGCCCTGTGGCAAAGTATATATACAGTGGGGATGGAAAGTATTCAGCCCCCCGAGCTGATGCGAGTGCCCGCGGTCACAATCACCCCTGGGCTCCCACAATCGCCACTGCCACATGGAGAACCGGGATCTGTGTGTGTAAACACACAGTTTCCGGTTCTCTGAGGGGAGAACAGACAGATCGTCTGTTCATACAGAGTATGAACAGCAATCTGTCATCTCCCCTGCACAGTCCCCTCCCCCCTTCAGTTAGAACACACATTAGGGAACACAATTAACCCCTTGATCGCCCCCTAATGTTAACCTCTTCCCTGCCAGTGACATTTTTACAGTGATCAATGCATTTTCTATAGCATTGATCGCTGTATTAATGCCAATGGTCCCAAAAATGTGTCAAAATTGTCCGATGTGCCCGCCATAATGTCGCAGTCCCGATAAAAATCGCAGATCACTGCCATTACTAGTAAAAAAAAAATAATAATAAAAATGCCATAAAACTATCCCCTATTTTGTAGACGCTATAACTTTTGTGCAAACCAATCAATATACGTTTATTGTGATTTTTTTTTACCAATAATATGTAGAAGAATACATGTCGGCCTAAACTGAGGAAAAAATTGTTTTTTTATATATTTTGGGGGGATTTTTATTATAGCAAAAAGTTAAAAAGAATGCCTTTTTTTCAAAATTGTCTCTCTTTTTTTGTTTATAGCACAAAAAATAAAAAACACATAGGTGATATGTGACCAAATACCACCAAAAGAAAGCTCAATTTGTGGGAAAAAAAGGACGTCAATTTTGTTTGGGTGCAATGTTGCACAATCGTGCAATTGTCAGTTAAAGTGATGCAGTGCCGAATCGCAAAAAGTGCTCTGGTCAAGAAGGGGGTAAAATCTTCCGGGGCTGAAGCGGTTAACCCTCTTTATATGCATCCAAAATTTGAAATATTGTATGTTTATATTTGATATTTTTCATCCACAAGATTTTAGCTGCAATGATGAGCTTTAGGTTCACTCTCATGCAGTTTCTTATATCTCATTACAGCTTTTCAAAAAGTCTGCTTGTTTACAGACACCAGTTGCTCAAGCTGAAATTTACACACAGCTAAATTAGTCTTCAAAGCAGTGGCCCATCATAGTGGACTCATTTCTTAAATAGTGTAAATAGCTCAAAGCCATAGAGAGAAAGAGTAAAACAAATAAATATAATGGTGTCACATGTACAGTATACACTGTATATGCACCTTCCCTCCCAGATCATTGCTGGGGATGTAGCAAACCATAACAAACCAACTCCTTGAAGAAGACCTTGACCGCATGGGTTGAAATGCGTCAGTGACTGTATACAAAAGACATTCTGATATGTGATGCTGTGTCTAATTTTGTGTTTGCACTTCTTGTATTTTGGAATGGTATTATTATCCCCTTACCAGAACTCATATTTTAACTGCTACATGTCTGTGTTATGTTAATTTTCTAAAAATAAATTAATTTTAATGAATTAATTTTTTGAATTCACTAATACCGCTGCTAAAAAAAAACCCTGAGGAATTCTCCAACACCTTCATATAAACTTCCTCTTAGTTTATTCATTAATATTTTTTGTCTCATTGGGAACACAATCATAAGTTAGGTTGTAATAGCATAGTTGTACCTTATTGTTGCACTTGACTTGACATATAGATATTCTGTTTTTATCGGATTTAGAAACAACTTTTTGACCAGTCAATTTTCCTTACTCTCAAGGTAAATTATGAATTCTAATTTATTTATATTGATTAAGAGTCCTGCTATATTTTTCTTTTTGCTGTGTTTCATGTATGCACACATAGATTAGATCTTCGGATCATAGATTATAGTGGGGAAATGCTTTACAGGGAATTTGATTTCTAATATATTTGCAAATGTATGCACCTGAAACCTCTATTTTGAACTGAATTTTAAACAAGTATTATTGTGCAAGTGTTAATATATAGTATTTTCTTGTAATAATAATGTAATACTATTTTCAAGCATCAGTCCATCGCTCAAAAAATGGAATCTATTATAATGCTTATATTCATGTAAGGCTTTGCATATATACAAGCGATAACACTTGATGTGGATATTTTCCATTTTCAAACATATTGCTACATCAGAGGTGCTGATCCAGGGTGTCAAAAAGCTCACCCCTACAAAAAAATGTCCCTGAAAAATCATTTATGGTATTTGTACAGTATGCCTGGGTCTGATACTGTTAAGATACAACTTTTTTTTGATTGAATTTAAAGTCATTGTTCCAATGACTAAAATGGAGTGATGGGGTCTACAAAATGTTTAGACTAAAACTGGACATACTATGACCATACGCTAGTAGAATTTTGTTCAAAACTTTTCATTGTAAGAACGTTTGTTTGATTTGCTAATTGTAATGGGGTTAAATTGGCATTTCAACTGCAGTGAAGAAAACCTTGCAGGATGAACACATTTTCTCAAAGAAACACATTTTGGTATATATGGTTTTCACTTGGAAAATTTCCAAAATCTAATGTTAAAAGAATATGAATTTCTGAAATACAGTTGGAATACATTTGTCAAGTTATTGAATGCACTGAGAATTTTCATACAAATATTTGTGGGCTTGCTCATTCGAAAATCTACTAATGTATGACCAGTTTATGTCCCTTTTGGGACTTCCAGTCTAATGTCACATCTGAACTCTGGACAACGGAGCAGTGACGCTCAGCGTATCACATTCGGCTTCTCTGGTTAGGCACATTTTAATGTAAGTGCAATTTTATGGGATTTTATGGTGTGATCCTAATAAAGAGGTATACGATGATGGGTATTCTGGTCCGTGTTTCTTGCGTTCTTTGAGCATACTAAGGTGTATTGGAAGGTCACTTCAGCATAGTTCCTGTGGCAGTTGGAGGAGGAATTTAAAGAGCATATGTCACAAATGGCAACCCGGCAAAAGACACCAGGAAAGGGTTACAAATGACAGCAAAAATCAGATCATATTAGAGTATAAAAATCTTAAATTTTATTGTTATAGAAAATCTCACAATCTCAGGCCCAATGTAAAAAAGTACACCGAGGCACACCTATAGGAAGTCACTATGATGTAGTATAGTATTCATCACACAAAAACACATAGACACAAGGCAATACTTACAACAATTAAAAAGAACACATCCGGACGCTGTGTTACAACACACGGGCAAGCTGTCAGATGAATAAATTCATCATAAAAGTAATACCTAAAAAGAAAAACATCAAAGCCACAATGGCTATAACATTAACTGACAGCCCAGCCATGTGTGGCCCCAGGGAGGATCTCAATAGAGGAGAGGGGCTAATAGATAATACTATAGTATTTGAAGGAGCGTTAACTTGCTCAAATTATCATGATAGTTAGAGATTTTAATCCTGGTTAGTCCATCTAGATAGTAGTCATGACTGACTTATAATGAGTTCAAAAAGGAAAAAGGAAAAAGGAAAAAGTTATTTTTTCATCCAAAAGTAAATCCTGATTGTATGGAAAAATGTATCTCATATAAGTCCCAATATCGGTATCAGATACATCCTTAATTGTGGGTGTTTATTTGAAGTAGGTCTTTAGGTTGAAAACTGACAATCTCTGGTAGTAAATGAACTTAGTCTACCATTAGTCCTACATCCATATTAACAGCACAATTATATTCATCACAGTATGGCAAGGTAGCATATTGGGAGAAGAGACTTCTTTCATGCAGTGAATTCATACAGCACAAAACATCCGGGCTCACAACTCGCCCTATAGTGGAGGTACTTTACCGTCCTGTGTCATGGATGTCAGCTTATCTCCATCATTCAGCGCCCCAATTCGGGGTTTTAAAAGTAGCCTTGTCACATACGTTTAGTGCCTGTTAATGTTTGTAGGGTTGTGGACATTCGGCAGCATGCCGATCACTATCAAGAATCTCCTGTGTACATTGCACGTCCTCTATTTCCTGGAGCACGTCACATGAAGGAATGGCTGTTATGTCAACGCCTTTTCGCTAAAAGGGATAACGTAGCTTCATCTGGACATTTTTTTCAGGAATTTAAAGAGACCTGTCCTGTAATGCCGCGTACACATGATCGGACATTTCGACAACAAAATTCATGTTTTTTTTCGATGGATGTTGGCTCAAACTTGTCTTGCATACACACGGTCACACGAATGTTGTCGGAAATTCCGATCGTCAAGAACATGGTGACATACAACACGTACGATGAGCCGAGAAAAATTAAGTTTAATAGCCAGTGCGGCTCTTCTGCTTGATTCCAAGCATGCGTGGAATTTTGTGCATTGGAATTGTGTACACATAATTGGAATTTTCTACAACAGATTTTGTTGTTGGAAAATTTGAGATCCAGATCTCAAATTTTGTTTGTCGGAAATTCCGACGGAAAATGTCCGATGGAGCCT
Organism: Lithobates clamitans; assembly: GCA_037952925.1. Classification (NCBI taxonomy): domain Eukaryota; kingdom Metazoa; phylum Chordata; class Amphibia; order Anura; family Ranidae; genus Lithobates; species Lithobates clamitans. The sequence continues at coordinate 9,000,577 of JBBGZY010000306.1, read as the reverse complement.
ACACACGGTCAGAATTTCCGACAACAGGCTCCCATCGAACATTTATTGTAGGAAATTCCGAACGTGTGTACGCAGCATTAAAGTGCAGTTCAACCGAAAAGAAGTCTAGTGAGTGATAACTCTCAGGGGAGTTTGGAGAACACGAGTGCAGTGTGACAATTTGCATGGACACCGATGTTGTGATTATTATGGACACATTTATGCACTATGAATGCACTTCAAACAAATAAGCACAGAAAACAAATAATTGAATATTTGCACATGTTTGTTTTTTGAGCACTTTTTGAGCACTTCACATTTACTTAATCATAATTGTATTTTATGAAGTATTTGGTAGAAATACTTAAAACAGTCTGAGCTCTGGTCACATTTTAAAAAATATATGTGGACCACTGAGAAAAATAATGCTCTTAATTTGTCCTGGTAGCCATAGCTACTAGAACAGCAAGAGAGAGAAAATCCAAATTTTACAATTGTCACCATAATAGGGATAGAAGCCAAATCTACCTTGGGATATCATTGTCTTGGTTATGCTTACAATGTGGAGTTGGTTGAATTTCCCTTGACAGCATCTGTAAAGTTACATTATTGACACATAGAGACATAGCTATAAAGCAGCAAATGTGACATTCAAACTGGTGGATGTCATTTATAACACACGTACATGGAAGATTACTCAACAGTGAGTGTTTAGTGAATGTCAGATTCACTGCTTTATAAATAATATATGTCCATAGGTGTTCATATTGATGGGTATTCTTACCAAAAGCTGTGTCCTCTATTCGAATGAATACAGCTGGATGCTCAGCTGGAAAATGCAGGGTCTTTTTTAAGATTTGGTTTGGTTATTTTGGACAAAACATATTACCAAGCGGAAATGAGCCGGCTATTAAGTGACCGTGAAACTTATACAATTTTGACTAAGGATCCAATGTTGGATTATAAAGATGAGCCACATATGTTAGTTGAGGAAGGCAAGGCCAAGAGTGTTCTAACTAAGAAGGAGGCAACCTATTTGGACCCCTTGTTTTGTAGGACTCCTATAATATACTGTCTACCGAAGATCCATAAGGATAGTGTCAATCCGCCAGGTAGACCTATCGTAAATGGAATTGACTCTATCTCTTCGAGAGTAGGACAGTATAATGATTATTTCCTTCAGCCATTAGTCCTCAAGACAGATGCATTCCTCAAAGATACAAAACACATTATACAGGTTCTCGAATCAGTCAGTTGTACATCTTCCACCATCCTTGTCACTGCCGATGTCAGCTCATTGTATACTGTTATTGGGCATGAGGATGCATTGTCCTCAGTACAATGGGCTTTATCCACCTCTGACCTTCCAAGGAAACACAAAAGTTCCTTTTAAAGGGCCTTAGTTTCTGTTTATCTAGAAACTATTTTTGGTACGACCGTCAGTTCTACCTGCAGACAAGAGGGGTTGCGATGGGAGCCCATTTTGCTCCCAGTGTGGTAAATTTGTTTATGGCCTACTGGGAGGAAGGGGCTCTCTTCAAAAATCACCCCCCCTCAACTTGCCTGCTATAGGAGGTTTATTGATGATCTTATCCTTATTTGGGAGGGAGATTGATCTAGTCTGGATAGTTTTATCCAAACAATGAATAACAATACCAGCTCACTTAATATAAGCACAAAACGTATGGTCTTTCTTGATCTGGAGATTTTTAAAGATGGTGATCTCTTCTGCCTGTGCAATTACTTCAAGCCGACAGACCGGAATTCCTACATACCCCTTGGGAGTTGTCACCACAGGTCATGGTTGTGCAACATCCATGTTGCCAAGTGCCCTTACAGAGGGCAATTCATCAGGCTTAGGCGGAATTGCACTCACGAGGAAGATTATGTATCACAATCTCAGGTTCTTTCATCTAGGTTGCAGCAAAAGGGTATGAAAAACCCATTTTGGATACCGAAATAGAGAGAGTACATACTATGGACAGACAGAAATTGGTTTCTAGTCAAACTAGAGAAATCAGCACTGAGGTCTCAAACTTTAACATGGTATTAAACTATAATGTCCAGCACATAAAGTTTGAGAGGATAGTTCTTAATAACTGGTCTATTCTAAAACAGGATAAGGTAGTGGGCCCTCTCTTACAGCAACGACCATAATTCATATACAAAAAAGCTCCTTCCCTACAAGATCAATTAGCACCAGGTGTTGTTGACCCACCGACTCAGTCGGAAAGTCAGTTATTTTCTTACCTCTCTGGAGTTTATGCTTGCGGGTGGTATACCGCCTGTAGGAATTCTAAATGTAACATCAAGAAGCAGAAAAAATTTCTGGCTTCAGTAACCAATAAAAAATACAATATTCAACAAATAATTACGTGTGCTACTGTTGGTGTTGTTTACATGCTTGAATGTGAATGTGGCCTACAATATATCGGTAGGACCTCTAGACCTCTTCATGTCAGATTGGGGGAGCTTCTGTTAAATATATGTCATTTGTTAAAGGGGGCTTCCAGATTCCGATAAGCCCCATGCCCGCAGACCCCCACAACCACTGGGCAAGGGTTGTGGGGATGAGGCCCTTGTCCCCATCAACATGGGGACAATGTGTATTGTCGGACTGGCAATTCATTAATAGCTGCGAGTAGTTTTAAATGACTTTTTTTCCTTTGAAATGTCATTTTGCTGTCAGACTGTTCTAAACAAGGGAAACATGCGCCCCTTTACAGGCATACTATAGACACCCCCCAGGTATGAAATTTAAGGGGATATTACACTTTTATTGTTTCACTTTAAGCATTATTAAAATCCCTGCTCCCGAAAAAAATGGCCGTTTTTAAAACTTTTTTTGCATTAATCCATGTCCCCTGGGGCAGGACCCGGGTCCCCAAACACTTTTTATGACAATAACTTGCATATATGCCTTTAAAATTAGCACTTTTCATTATTCATGTTTGTGTCCCATAGACTTTAACGGTGTTCGCATGTTCGAACAAATATTTTGCCTGTTCGCAAGTTCTGGTGCGAACCGAACAGGGGGGGTTTTCGGCTTATCCCTACTATGTAGGTGTGAACCGTAGCCTATGATCAAGCTACAAGGAATATCATACACTTATGCCGCGTACACACGATCGCACATTCCGACAACAAAATCCAACGGATGTTGGCTCAAACTTGTCTTGCATACACACGGTCACACAAATGTTGTCAGAAATTTCAAACATCAAGAACGCGGTGACGTACAACACGTATGACAAGCCAAGAAAAATGAAGTAGCGGCTCTTCTGCTTGATTCCGTGCATGTGTGGAATTTTGTGCGTTGGAATTGTGTACACACGATCGGAATTTCCGACAATGTATTTTGTTGTCGTAAAAATTTGAGATCCAGATTTTGTTTGTCAGAAATTCTGACGTAAAATGTCATATGGAGCTTACACACTGTCGGAATTTCCGACAACAAGCTCCCATCATACATTTGTTGTCGGAAATTCCGACCGTGTGTACGTGGCATTAGTATGCATTCATCTCCAGCATCCATCATATTCAGTGGCCCAGCTATCTTACCCTTGTGAGGGAACTGCTTGCGTGACCTGTCTGATTTATTCAGGGGTCCACGCCTTGAGGTGAGCGGCTAGGATTACTGTTGATGGAGGTTGTCACACGATCACTTTGTGTATCATCATACATAGGAGCACTCATTTGGATGCTTGTTGGTGTTTTTGAATATGAACATTATGGACTCTTTCATCATTTAATATTGAAGTTTTATTGATTGTGTCATTGTATATACATATGTTGTATGTTATGCGCTGCACTGCTTTTTTATTATACTTTTTTAAGAAAGGGCTGTGTTTAAACTTCTTTGACTGCAGTTCAAATGTACATGTAGAGAAAATGTTGCAGCCAAAGAAATGCACCGCATCGCAATGCTGGTCAAGCACAACCTCTAAACTCCCATGGATACTGTCTTATTAAGGAGTTTGCTGACATGCATTTGATGTGTGTTCCAAATGCACACCAAATACAGAAAAACAACACTTGTTGACATATAAAAAAGATACAAGTAAGGCCCCTTTTACACTTGTACAACCTGTACAACTTGTCCTACGACTTGGGACTGCAAATTAAAAAAAGGGGGGATAGGGAATTTGGGACTTTGAATGAAATTTGAAAAAAAAAAAATGGGAGAGAGAGCGTTATGTCAACATCGGAAGATGTTGACTCGACGTAAAGTTTAGGAGTTTACCCTAAAGATTCATACCAGACACAAAGTGCCTGCATTGTCAGGGATCAAAGTCCGATCCCCGTTCATTGAAATCGAATGCATGTCAGACTTCAAGTCGCAGGGCAAAGTCGGATCCAAAGGTCGGACTGTTGTGTCGTACCAGTGTGAAAGGGCCCTAAGGCTGCATTCAAAACTGAGCGTTTATTTTATAGGCAGAAAGTCATGTGTTTTTACTGTGATTTTGCTGCAATTTTTACCGCATTTTTTTGCTGCGTTTTTTGCCGCGATTTTGCACAGGTCAAAAGGTCACCAATGTAAAAAGCAGAAAAACGGCTCTAATCTGCCCAAAAAGAAGCTTCAGGCTTTATTCTTCAGGCTACAAAACACTCAGATGTGAACAGGGACCATTTAAAAGAATGGGATTTTGCTTGTTGGGTGTTTTTCAGGCATTTTTTCTGGCATTTTATGACCTAAAAACGCTCAGGTGTGAATGCAGCCAGTGTTTTCTTTTTCTTATCCTCACTCTGCTCAATGGCATTTTTTAAAAATCCTGACTATAGTAAATAAATAATATTAAAGTAAGTATGTACTAAACTACTATACTTATATTAAATTATAGTATACGCAGAAGATAGGTTCATACAACTTTAACCACTTGCCGCCTGCCATATAGCAAAATGACAACGGCAAAGTGGTTTCGATAACCTGACCGGACGTCATATGATGTTGCCAGGATATCAAGCCGCTGTGCGCCCCCGGGGGCGTGCATCGTGGCGATCGTTGTCGTCCAATCACGGCTGATCACAATGTAAACAGGAAGAGCCATTGATAGGACCCTGGACACTGGACCATCAGGAAAGCCAATACATATGCCACCCTAGACCACCTGGGATGCCAATCAGTGCCCACAATGGATGCCAATCAGTGCTCACAATGGGCATCACTGATTGGCAGACATTATTGTTTGGCACTGATTGGTATCCATCCGTACCATCAATTAGTGTAAATCAGTGCCACCTATCAGTGCCCACCCATGCCCATCCGTGCCACCTATCAGTGCCCATCCATGCCACCTATCAGTGCCCATCCATTCCACATATCAGTGCCACCTATGTGTACTCATCAGTACTGCATATCAGTGCCCTATCAGTGCCCATCAATGACACCTCATCAATGCCACCTCATTGGTGCCACCTCATTGGTGCCCATCAGTGCCACCTTATCAGTGCCTGTCAGTGCAGCCCTACCAGTGCCCATCAGTGAAGGAGAAAACTTACTTAGTTAAAAAGTTTTGTAACAGAAACAAAAAAAAATGTATTTTCAAAACTTTCGGTCTTTTTTTATTTGTTTAGCAGAAAATAAAAATCCCAGAGTTGATCAAATACCACCAAAAGAAAGCTCTATTTGTGGGAACAAAATGATAAAAAATTTTGTTTGGGTACAGTGTTGTATGACTGCGCAATTGTCATTCAAAATGTGACAGCGCTGAAAGCTGAAAATTGGTTTGGGCAGGAAAGTGTATAAGTGCCCTGTATTGAAGTGGTTAACAGACACAGATGAAATGATTTACAGTATGCCAATCACATTCAGATGTATTCAAAAAAATGTTAAGAAGATCATTTTTTTAAGAGAGACCCTAAATTGTTCAGTAGCTTTTTTTTAGTTAATTGCATAGTTAACTGCATAAAATACTTTTAGTATCTTTGCATTACAGAGCCTTCATATTGCAAATAAAAGCTTAACCAATACTTTGCCAGTATTGTAATTTTATACATTTTTATTGTCTGAATTTCAAGCTAATGAGATGGCCACTACCATATATTATTATTATTATCATTATTATTATTATTATTATTATTATTATTATTATTATTATTATTATTATTATTATGCAACTGAGTTTATGAAAATAAGATCTCAGGTGACTTGGAAAAGTCACTCAGCAAGTTGCTTATCTACTTAATAATACTCCAGACTAATGTAATAATTACAAAGCAGAGTATTAAACTCCATGTTTTCATTTTATTATTATTATTATTATTATTATTATAATCAATATTTTTTCAAACAGATACCTGTGACCTTTTTTTTAACTGAAATTAAAAGTAATCAAACTGATTTGACTAATTACCCTAATTACATGCTAGTGGATAAAAAGCTGATTGTTTGAAATTCTGTACCTTGTTTAGTTAAAAAAAAATTTAAAATAATCTTTACAGAGAAATTTTGTAATCTGTTGTTGCAAACCAGCACAGTTCTGTTTTGATTTGTAGCCAGTTTTGTTGACTGAGAGAAATATGTTTTTTTGTTTTATCTCCAAAAGCAGAATTTTAGAATATGTTGAGAAAATATTCTCACCTTTATTTAAAAAAGAAAAAAGGTCATCTGTGTTCCGGGGATTATACTATTATGCCGCATACACACGATCGGAAATTCGGCCAGCAAAAGACCGATGAGAGCTTTTGGTCAGAAAATGCGACCATGTGTATGCTCCATCGGACTTTTACTGGCTGAATTCCAGCCAGCAAAAAATTGTGAGCACGTTCTCAATTTTTCGGTCGGAAAAAGTTCCTATCCGAAAATGCGATCGTCTGTAGCAATTCCGACGCGCAATATTCCTACGCATGCTTGGAAACAATTCAACGCATGCTTGGAAGCATTGAACTTAATTTTCTCGGCTCGCCGTAGTGTTGTATGTCACCACGTTCTTGACGGTCGAAAGTTCCGCGAACTTTTGTGTGACCGTGTGTATGCAAGGCAAGCTTGAGCGGAATCCCGTCGGAAAAGCCATCATATCTTTTTCTGACCAAAATCCTGATTGTGTGTACGTGGCATTATGCTTTCGATCAAGGTCATTTTTCATCATCCATGGGTATGAGTAGCATAGTAACGATAATTTTTTGTGGACGAAGAAGAAATTTAATTGTTCACATTTATTGTCCAGTAAATCTTTCTTTTCTGATATATATGTATACGATACACATGTGTTCCTTCTACCAGCGTTTTGTCATGTTTCAGATGTTGTCATTTTATGCATCTCTTTCTCTTCCTCACTAATAAATAGCCTGTTCATATTTTGGGATAGCCTCACACCACCACAAATACCCTTTTTGCTCACATTAGCAGCAGCACAATTGTTTACTACTGAAGACACAAAATATTATATTGCACATACAGTTATTTAACCACTTGACCACTGGACACTTAAACCCCCTTAATAACCAGACCAATTTTCAGCTTTCGGTGCTCTCACAATTTAAATGATAATTACTCAGTCATGCAACACTGTGCCCATATGAAATTTTCATCCTTTTCTTCACAATTAATAGAGCTTTCTTTTGGTGGTATTTGATCACCTCTGGGTTTTTTTATTTTGTGTGCTATAAATGAAAAAAGACTGAAAATTTAGTAAAAAAATGCATTTTTCTTCATTTCTATTAACAATTTTTGCAAATAAGCAATTTTTCTTCATAAATTTGGCCAAAAATGTATACTGCTACATATCTTTGGTAAAAATAACCCAAATTAGTGGATATTATTTAGTCTGTGTGAAAGTTGTAGGGTCTACAAGCTATGGTGCCAATCACTGAAAATGTATCAATTTGATCACACCTCATGTACTGACAGTCTATTTCATTTCTTGAGACCCTAACAAGCCAGTAAAGTACAAATACCCCCCAAATGACCCCTTTTTGGAAAGTAGACATTCCAGGGTAGTTAGTAAGAGGCATAGTTTTTTGAAGTTGTCTTTTTTCCCACAATTCTTTGCAAAATGAAGATTTTTTTTATTTTATTTTTTTTTTCACACCAAATTGTCAATATAACAGGTTATTTCTCTCACATGGCATGTACATTCCACAAATGAAACCCCAAAATATATTCTGCTGTTGCTCCTTAGTATGGTAATACCACATGTGTGAGACTTTTACACAGCCTGGCCACATATAGAGGCCCAACATTGAAGTAGCCCCTTCAGGCGTTCTAGGAGCATAAGCTACACATCTAATTTCTCAACCACCTATTACACTTTTGAAGGCCCTGGAGCACAAGGACAATGGAAACGCCCACAAAGTGACCCCATTTTGGAAAGCAAACACCCCAACATATAATCTATGAGGCATAATGAGTCTTTTGAATGGTTCATTTTTTTCCAGAAGTTTTTGGAAAATGTGGAAAAAAATGAAACACATTTTTTTTACACAAAGTTGTCCATTTATAAGATATTTCCAACACATAGCATGTACATAGGAAAAATTACACCCCAAAATATATTCTGCTACTCCTCCTGAGTATGGTGATACCACATGTGTGAGACTTTTACACAGCCTGGCCACATACAGAGGCCCAACATTGAAGTAGCAACTTTAGGCATTTCTAGGAGCATAAATTACACATCTAATCTCTCAACCACCTATTACACTTTTGAAGGCCCTGGAGTACAAGGACAATGGAAACGCCCACAAAGTGACCCCATTTTGGAAAGCAAACACCCCAACATATAATCTATGAGGCATAATGAGTCTTTTGAACAGTTCATTTTTTTCCAGAAGTTTTTGTATAATGTGGAAAAAAATGAAAACGCATTTTTTTTTTACACAAAGTTGTCCATTTATAAGATTTTTCCAACACATAGAATGTACATTGCAAAAATGACACCCCAAAATATATTCTGCTATTCCTCCTAAGTATGGCAATACCACATGTGTGAGACTTTTACACAGCCTGGCCACATAGAGGCCCAACATCCAAGAAGCACCATCAGGTGTTCTAGGGACATAAATTACGCATCCAATTTCCTTACAATCTATCACATTTTTGATGGCCCTTCATATTTCTAACACAACATGCACATATCAAGAATTACACCCTAAAATACATTCTGCTGAGTAAAGGGTAAACAAAAGATTACCTGTGGTTTTAGTAGTGCAATTGTCCACAGGAGGAGAGCCTTGATCCAGGCAGGGACGTGGTCCAGGCAGCAGGCAGGAATATTGTCCATAGTCAGTACAGGCAGGGATACTGTCCATATACAGTCCAGGGTCAGTAGAGACGTTGCCAGCAGTGCCAAAATTTTGGTCCTGGTAGTAAGCAGGAACATGGTCCAAGTAGCAGGCCAGGAAAGAATGGGGACAGGGGTAGCGGCTTCTCCCACCCAAATCTCTTTGAAGCCTCCGAGTCTCCAGACCCTAATCCGGGAATGAGAAAACTAAAAAATTAGTTTTCTTCATTCAGAAAAACAATTCTGGAGCCCCTCACATATGTGAGACCCCTGTGTTCCCTCTAGCATAGCAGAGTAAAAGATCAATCCAAGAGGCAGACAAAAAACATAGTCAAACAGTCCAGGGTCAGTTTCAGAGCAGGCAGAGGTAGGTACAGCTTAGAGTTAGGCAGAAGCATGGTCGTATAACAGGCCAGGGTCAGTTCTGGAGAAGGCAGAAGTATGTTTAGCATTAGGCAGAGGTATGTACAGTTCAGTGCAGTGGCATAAGGGGTGTGGAGGAAAATGACAGGAAATGAGAATTACGTTTACCATACTTCCCTAATAATGTAGAGAAGTATGGTAACGGCGGAAACATTCACCTATACAGAGGCCTGGTTGGGAAGAACAATTGGGACAATAATACATGGCATCTCTTCTAATTCCACCTCTGGAGCACACCCGGCATTTCTTCTGACGTCTGTGACCTGTTTCACGGGGGAGGGATTTTGTCAGGAAAGTGGCGCTCGTGGAGTCTGCTCACGGAATCAGAGCGAATAGTTTGTGGTGGGCTTTCAGGGTACAAAGGGGCAGAAATAACTTCTTCTTGATAGTGCATATAGGATACAGGGTTCTCTGTAGTTTTTTGGTAAATAACATAAGTGTTACACATGGGCAAACTGAAAAAATAAATTGACACTTTTTATACCAGTGGCGGGATTTTCTTGTGGGAGAGTAGGGTTCAATCATCTGATCGTTGAAGTACACTCCCCCATAAACAAATTATAGTATTCGGCACAGGGGTTTCGTGCCTTCCTCTGGGGGATCCCCAGAGGAAGGCACGAAACCCCTGTGCCGAATACGCGTCAGGGAGGGGTAGGACGGAGCTGTCAGCAGAGGAGGAGGATTGCACATGCCATACCGCACGCCATACGATCAGCTGCTTATTATTTTACCTGTACAGTCTGGTGCACTCCAGCACCCATCTAATGTGAGTACCCTCTTGGAGGGCTATATTCTTTTAATAAATGTCCTGGCTATATTGCACTATGGAGTCCCTCTGTTTGTTTCTTCTATGATTTTGGATCTTGATTTTACCTGAGAGGAGTGTTTTTGCATCATTGTAACCTGAGTGAGCCTAGCAGTTTCACCTGAGAGGAGTGTCTTTGCATCATTGTATCCTGAGTGAGCCAAGCAGTGGCCCCAATGCTTATTTTGAAACCGTTTAATTACTGTGTCACACGACTGAAGGTGAGCGCAGGCACATGTGGGGTGTCACAGGAGAGCAAAGTTTTCACGTGTTGTGATTTATACACCCATCAGAAGAAGCATGATGTATATTCATTTTATGGACACTATTTATTCACGTTTTTTGTGATTTGTATTTAATAATTGGGATATACACTCATTTGTCACTGGAAAGTGTTTTGATATTTATATTTCAGCACGTTGCACTTTTATTAGTTATTACCACGATTGCACCTTTATATGCACTTGGTGGTTTATTATTTATAGTTATTTGCATTATATTTTAACTGTATGGTTTTATTTATCACATTATATGTGTTTTATATGTGAAAATATTTTTTATATATTATATATTTTATATGTGACACTATACTAGCGCGGGCACATTTACTATTTTATATCTATTTACACGCAATGAAACGTGGTTCAGTGCTTGCAGCTTAAATAGTTTACTCCTTAGAGGCATTAGTCCATCTGTGGCTCGCAAGACACCTATATTTTCTTCCTAATATACTGACAGGCAGGCAGGTGTTTTTACAGTATTTCCAGCTACTGTACTGTGTACCCTGCACAGTCTGACATACAGTATAGCAACCTGCAGCCAGGTGCTTGTGTAGGCTCAATGAAGTATTTCCAGTTACTTTACTGTGTACCCTGCACAGTCTCACCTACAGTATAGCAACCTGCAGCCAGGTGCTTGTGTAGGCTCATTGAAGTATTTCCAGCTACTGTACTGTGTACCCTGCACATTCTGACCTACAGTATAGCAACCTGCAGCCAGGTGCTTGTGTAGGCTCATTGAAGTATTTCCACCTACTTTACTGTGTACCCTGCACAGTCTCGCCTACAGTATTGCAACCTGCAGCCAGGTGCTTGTGTAGGCTCAATTAAGTATTTCCAGCTACTGTACTGTGTACCCTGCACAGTCTGACCTACAGTATAGCAACCTGCAGCCAGGTGCTTGTGTAGGCTCATTGAAGTATTTCCAGCTACTGTACTGTGTACCCTGCACAGTCTCACCTACAGCATAGCTACCTGCAGCCAGGTGCTTGTGTAGAGGCAGACAGTCACAAGCCAATAAAAGAGGGCAAGCAGGCTCTGTGTCTAGAGGCAACAGTGCTGGTCGTGGACACGGTGCATCCTCATCAGCACGTGGCCGTGGGACACGCTTGTCCTTTTTTTTGGCAGCCGTCCGTGTTGAGCCGCAACATGCGGAAGACTTGGTCGAGTGGATGACCAAGCCATCCTCCTCATCCTCTCTCACCCAGGCTCAGGGTACTTTGTCTGGCAAAGCAGCTGCCAACGCAGCCTCTTCCCTCAGCTCAATGGCATCAGTGACTCCTTCCCTAGCCCCACCATGTCCTCCTGAGGAGTCCCTCGAACTGTATGACCACAGTGTTGGGTACATTCTCCAGGAGGATGCCCAGCATTTTGAAGGCTCTGATGATGATACTGAGCTAGATGAAGGCAGTAATGTGAGCACGGACAGAGGGGGTGCCCAAGAAGGACAGCAATCTGGCAGTCATGTTCCCCCTGCTGCAGCATACTGCCAGGTTTGCTCCAGTGATGAGGAGGGAGGGGATGATGAGGTCACTGACTCAACGTCGGTGCCTGATAGGAGAGAGGAGGAGGCACATCACCAATGAAGCAGGATGCCCTCCAGGGGCCAGCCTAAGGGCAGCACACTGACTGCATCACACCGCAGAGCTCCGCATGTGCAGGGCGCTGCTGTCTCTGTGCGCTATTCCAAAAGTTCTTTGGTGTGGGCCTTTTTTGAGATGAGTGCATCAGATCCCACCGCTGCTATTTGCAACATATGTCTCAAGCATTTCTCGCGTGGCCCAAACATCTCCCCCTTGGGCACCACATGCTTAACCGGACATATGTTGACCTGCCATGCAGTTCATTGGCAAGCATACCTAAAAGACCCACACCTAAGAACAAAGCGGACCTCTCCTTGCTCCTCATCAGCTGGGCTCCACAACCCCACTATACCTTCAGTCCTCTCTAAGACCTGCACTGAGAGGAATGAAGGTGTAAAATTAGATGTGTCACAGCCAAGTACTTGCAGGCAATCTGCTATCGGTACACCGACATCAGATTGTATCAGGCAAATTTCCCTGCCCCAGCTGCTGCACCGCAGAAAGAAGTTAGCTCCCAGCCATCCACATGCCCAGCGGTTGAATGCTAGCTTGGCAAAATCGCTAGCACTTCAACTGCTGCCTTTTCAGTTGGTAGACTCTGCCCCCTTCCGTGAGTTTGTGGAATGTGCGGTTCCTCAGTGGTTCCCAAATGCCACTTTTTCTCACGGAAGGCGATTCTACCTCTCATGTGGAAGGCAATGTCTTGGCCTCGCTGGACAGGGCAGGCAGCAGTAAGGTGCATATTACCGCTGACTTATGATCCAGCAGGCATGGACAGGGATGTTACCTAAGTTTCACGTGCATTGGGTGACTCTGCTGGCAGCTGGGAAGGATGCAGGACAAGGTGCAGTAGTGTTGGAAGTTTTTCCGCCACCATGCCTCCAAAATGCCACTATTGGTGATTCTGACACACCTCTCTCCTCCACCCCCTCCTCTTCTTCTTTCTCCATTGCCTCTTCCTGTGCTTTGTCCTCGGAACCAGCGGTGCTCCGTAGGCGTTCAAGGGGCTACGCAAGTATGCAGGCCAAAAGATACCATGCGGTGCTATAGCTGCTGTGCTTGGGGGACAGGAGCCACACTGGGGCAGAGGTTCTGTCAACTCTGCAGGGGCAGGTTCAGAGGTGGTTGACGCCACACCAACTTAAGGCAAGAATGGTGGTTTGCGACAATGGCACCAACCTCCTCTCCGCCCTCCGACAGGAACAACTGACCCATGTGCCCTGTTTGGCTCCCATCCTTAACTTGGTGGTGCAGCAGGTCTTGGGCAGGTACCCGGGCTTACGGGATGTCCTGCGGAAGGCCAGGAAAGTCTGTGTGCATTTCTGCAGGTCATATAATGCCAGTGCTCGGCTGGCAGACCTCCAAAAGGAATTTAACCTGCCCAAGAACCACCTAATCTGTCCAATGCCCACCAGGTGGAACTTAACGTTGGCCATGCTGCAGCGGCTGCACGTGCAGTAGGGGGCCACCAATGAGTACCTTTGCAACTATGGCACCAGGACAGGGTCAGGGGAGCTTGTTTTTGGACAGGGCACTTGAGGCAGAACAGAGGCAGGAAGAGGAGGACTTCCTTAGCTCTCAAGGCCCCCTTTATCCAGACAGTGTTCCTGTGTGCCTGCCGATCACACAGGAAGAGGACAAGGAGGAGGATTGTGTCAGCATGGTGGTGGAGCCTGGCACTCAGCATCAGCAGGAGTCTTTAAGGGATCATTTACAGTCCCAAGAAACCCATGGACTTGTACCTGGCTGGGAGGAGGTGGCTGTGGATCATGTCGTCCTTAGTGACCCAGAGGACTCCGGACTGAATGCCTCATCAAACCTACAGTGCATGGCCTCCCTGATCCTGCAAAGCTTGCGGAAGGATCCTCATATTCGTGGTATCAAGGAGAGGGATCAATACTGTCTGGAAACCCTCCTTGATCCACGATACAAGAGTAAGGTTGCAGACCTTATCTTGCCGTCGCAGAGTGAGCAGAGGATAAAACATCTTCGGGAGGCCTTGCAGAAAGGTCTATGCAACGCGTTCCCAGAGACTGGGAAGGTGGCCGTCTGACGATGCGTTCAGACAATATTTTAGCCCGCAGCCCCAAGGTATGATCGGTTCCAGCAACCATCACCAGCGTCTGTTTTACATGGTGCAGGAATAATTAGGGGCAAGATCTGACTTGTACACCTTTCCCACCGAAAATCCTCTGGGCTACTGGGTCTTGGTGATGGATCACTGGCCAGAGCTTGCACAGTATGCAATTGAGCTATTGGCCTGTCCTGCATACATTCAGTGCTGCTGGAAGCTTTGTAACCAATCACAGGGTGCGTCTGTCCACTGACTCGGTCAATCGACTGACCTTCATAATAATGAATCAGTCTTGGATCACCACCAGCTACCAAGCACCTGATGCTGAATGTAACTGAATATTTTTTTTTTAAATGTCAGATCCCTTCAAAGACTGCCTATGCTGATGTTGAGTGACTATCCTGTTATGCTGAGTAATTATCCTCTTCCTCCTCAATGATCATGCTGATAGCTTGTAAGAACATTTTTGGTTCTGGGCGCCGCCACCAGTGTCTAAGGTCCAATTTTTCATTTTTCAGCCCCTGTTTAACAGGGGCGTGAAATTACAATTTTTGATGCAATTCTTTGCAGCAGGGCTAGTTCCTGCGCTCCCACTAGAGTATCTGTGAGGGGTTGCAGTGTTGTGGCACCAGCACCAGTGCCTAAGGCCCACTTTTTCAGCCCCTGTTTAACAGGGGCGTGTAATTACAAATTTTGATGCAATTCTTTGCAGCAGGGCTAGTTCCTGCTCTCCAACTAGAGTATCTGTGAGGGGTTGCAGTGTTGTGGCACCAGCACCAGTGCCTAAGGCCCAATTTTTCTGCTCCTGTTCAACAGGGACATGTAATTAGAATTCTTGATCTAATATTTCACAGCAGGGCCTGTTTTTGCGCCCACCAAGAGTAACTGTGAGGACTTACAGTGTTGTGGCACCAGCACCACCATCACCAAACGGCCCAATTTTTTTGGCCCTGTTCAACAGGGGCATGTAATTACAATTCTTGATATAATATTTCACAGCAGGGCCCATTCCAGCACCCACCAAGAGTAACCATGAGGACTTACAGTGTTGTGGCACCAGCACCACCACCACCATCACCAAAGACCCAATTTTTCTGCCCCTGTTCAACTGGGGCATGTAATTACAATTCTTGATCTAATATTTCATAGCAGGGCCCTGTGAGGGCTTACAGTGTTGTGGCAACACCAACACCTAAGGCCCAAATTTCTGCTGAGTATATAGGGCAGGCCCCTACTTTCAAACATCCAACTTACAAACGACTCCTACTTGCAAACGGAAGAAGACAACAGGAAGTGAGATGAAATCTACCCCTAGGAAGGGAAATTCCTGTAAGAGTTAATATGGGAAAAATGTTTCTCCTTTCCACTGATGCTTTATCACCAATCCTTGTTTCAATAAAAAACCCACATTTTCAAAAAACATTTGTTATTGGGACTAGGGATGAGCCGAACACCCCCCTGTTCGGTTCGCACCAGAACATGCGAACAGGAAAAAAGTTTGCGCGAACACTTTCTATCTTCCTTCATCTTCTTCTTCTTCTGGTTCTTCTGGCTCTTCTGGTTCTTCCTCCGGCGTTCTCATCCAGTATCTCCTCCACGGCATCTTCTATCTGCTTCTCCTCGGGCCGCTCTGCACCCATGGCATGGGGGGAGGCTCCCGCTCTTCTCTTCATCTTCTTCTTCATCCTCTTCTCTTCTTCCTTCTTCTCTTCTTCATTTTCTTCTCCGGGCCGCTCCGCACCCATGCTGGCATGGAGGGAGGCTCCCGCTGTGTGACGGAGTCTCCTTGTCTGACGGTTCTTAAATAACGGGGGGCGGGGCCACCCCTCTGATGCACGGTGACTTGACGGGACTTCCCTGTGATGCATGGGGAATGCCACAGGGAAGTCCCGTCATGTCCCGTGTGTCAGAGGGGGCGGGGTCGCTGGGTGGCCCCGCCCCCCGTTATTTAAGAACCGTCAGACGAGGAGACGCCGTCACACAGCGGGAGCCTCCCTCCATGCCAGCATGGATGCGGAGCGGCCTGGAGAAAAAAATGAAGAAGAGAAGAAGGAAGAAGAGAAGAGGATGAAGAAGAAGATGAAGAGAAGAGCGGGAGCCTCCCCCATGCCATGGGTGCGGAGCGGCCCGAGGAGAAGAAGATAGAAGACGCCGCGGAGGAGATGCTGGACGAAAACGCCGGAGGAAGAGCCAGAAGAACCAGAAGAAGAAGAAGATGAAGGAAGATAGAAGAAAGAAGAAGCATTTAAATAAAGGAATTGTCAAAAACTGTCTCTTGTCATTTTTAACATTTTTGACAGTTTTTTAGTGAAATGGTAGGGGTAAGTACCCCCTTACCATTTCACACAGGGGGGGGCCGGAGTCTGGGGGTTCCCTTGTTAAAGGGGGCTTCCAGATTCTGATAAGCCCCCCGCCCGCAGACCCCCACAACCACCGGCCAGGGTTGTGGGGATGAGGCCCTTGTCCTCATCAACATGGGGACAAGGTGTTTTGGGGGGCTACCCCAAAGCACCCTCCCAATGTTGAGGGCATGTGGCCTGGTACAGTTCAGGAGGGGGGGCGCACTCTCGCCCCCCCTCTTTTCCTGCGGCCTGCCAGGTTGCGTGCTCGGATAAGGGTCTGGTATGGATTTTTGGGGGGACCCCACGCCGTTTTTTTTTTTTTTTTGGCGCGGGGTTCCCCTTTAAATCCATACCAGACCTGAAGGGTCTGTTATGGAATTTAGGGGGAACCCCACGTCATTTTTTTTTTTTTTTTTTTTGGTTCGGGGTTTCCCTGTGTTGAATTCCCATGCCGTTTTTATCAATGAACTTCTATGTGTATTGTCGGCAATGCAATAGCCGTGGGTAGTTTTAAATGGAATTTTTCCTTCGAAATGTAATTTTGCTGTCAGACTGTTCTAAACATGGGAAACATGCGCCCCTTTACAGGCATACTATAGACACCCCCCAGGTACGAAATTTAAAGGGATATTACACTTTTATTGTTTGACTTTAAGCATTATTAAAATCACTGCTCCTGAAAAAACAGCCGTTTTTAAAACTTTTGTTTGCATTGATCCATGTCCCCTGGGGCAGGACCCGGGTCCCCAAACACTTTTTATGACAATAACTTGCATATAAGCCTTTAAAATTAGCACTTTTGATTTCTCCCATAGACTTTTAAAGGGTGTTCTGCGGCATTTGAATTTGCCGTGAACACCTCAAATTGTTCGCTGTTCGGCGAACAGGCGAACACCGATGTTCGAAGTTCATCCCTAATTGGGACAAAAAGTTAGGTGAAATCTTCTGAAGAGGAGCACAGACAGCAAAACAAATGCCACAGGGGTGATAACCCTTCCCTATGTTTTCCAAAAAGCTTAAAATAGATTTTTTGGCTGGAGCTAAACACGTTAAAAATGTTCCAGTTCAAAATTACAAAACTTCTACTTAATAACAAACCTACAGTCCCTGTCTTACTGTATTCTTGCTGTTCAGAGTATATAGGGCCTGGTGGCCCCACACCTTTCCTTTTTTTAATTTGAGTGCGGGGTTCCCCTTTATATCCATACAAGACCCAAAGGGCCTGGTAATGGACTGGGGGGTACCCATGCCATTTGTCTCGCTGATTTTCATCCATATTGCCAGAACCCGACATTACATTAAAGCCGCAAGCAGTTTTAAATGACTTTTATTCCTTTAAAAATGTCATTTTGTGCAGGGACTGTTCTAAGCAGGGGAAACACGCGCCACTTTACAGGTATACTATAGACACCCCCCAGGTACGATATTTAAAGGAATATTTCACTTTTTTTTACTTTAAGCATCATTAACCACTTGACCACTGGGCACTTAAACCCCCTTCCTAACCAGACCAATTTTCAGCTTTCGGTGCTCTCACATTTTGAATGACAATTACTCAGTCATACAAAACTGTACCCATATGAAATTTTTGTACTTTTTTCACACAAATAGAGCTTTCTTTTGGTGGTATTTAATCAACATTGTTTTTTTTATTTTTTGCGCTATAAAAGAAAAAAGACTGAAAATTTGGTAAAAAAATGAATTTTTCTTTGTTTCTGTTATAAAATTTAGCAAATTAGTAATTTTTCTTCATAAATTTTAGCCAAAATTTGTACTGCTACATATCTTTGGTAAAAATAAGTATAACTTGATGTATATTATTTGGTCTTTGTGAAAGTTTTAGAGTCCAAAAGCTATGGTGCCAATATCTGAAAATTGATCACACCTGAAGTACTGACGGCCTATCTAATTTCTTGAGCCCCTAACATGCCAGAAAAGTACAAATACCCCCCAAATGACCCTTTTTGGAAAGAAGACATTCCAAGGTCCAAAGATGCATGGTGAGTTTTTTTGAAATTGTCATTTTTTCCCACAATTCTTTGCAAAATCAAGATTTTTTTTTTTCACAAAATTGTCATATTAGAAGGTTATTTCTCACACACAGTATATGCATACCACAAATTACACCCCAAAACACATTCTGCTATTACTCCCGAGTATGGCAATACCACATGTGTGAGACTTTTACACAGCGTGGCCACATACAGAGGCCCAACATGCAGGGAGCACCTCCAGGCATTCTGGAGCACCCAGTCCAATTCTTATATTTCTCTCCTACATGTAAAAATCCTACTAACAATTATTATGAACCCCTTAATAGGGAATATACTGACCACTATGATGGATATGACAATCGAATTATTGTGGATCATCCGTCACAGCACACTCCCAGGGCTGGTTATTACACCAGGGAATGCTCTAATTGGGATTCTCCTGGTTATTATCCGCCTAGAAATTCTCAATATCCACCTAGAGGTCCTCCACCCCCCCTGGGTCCACCTTCCACCCCTTTTTTTCCAAAGGGTTCCCAAAAGAACAAGAGGGACGGCGAACCAAAAGAGGGTCCAGAGGGGGGAGGAGGCACAGAACGAAAAAGAAGGAGACTGTAAACAATATCGGGATTTTTACTCCCAGCAAGGCCACTAAATCATGTGTTTAAATATGCACCTGATAAACCATTGAGTAAATTCAATGCTTTTATTGATGTACAGAAATATATCAGGAAGATGAGCATAAAAAGACACTTCCTGTCTCAACCCATTGCTAGATCCGAACATACTACTAATGGAATTAGATATTCTGCCCTTGCGAATGCCTCGTTATTCAAACCGCCGGATTTTGTGCCAGCATCTATTTAAGTTTTTAAAGATCTAGTCTTGAATGATCTGGAAAAATTGAAAATTTGGAGGGATCCAAACAATCAGAAGTTTCAGGACGGGATGAAAACCCTTAAAGATAGGGAAAACATAATCGTTCGCCCTGCTGATAAGGGGGGAGGGATTGTTGTCTTGGACAAGGTTGCCTACATCTCAGAGATGAGAAGAATTCTTTCAGATACTGACACATACCTTCCCCTTCCTCATGATCCTACTGTCAGATATAAAAGGGAATTGCAGAAACGTATTGAAAAGGGGTTTAACGAACAACTAATTAACAAAAAAGAAAAAGCCTTTTTGGTCCCTATGGCTCCCAGGATTCCGGTAATTTACTTTTTACCAAAAATTCATAAAAGTTTAGTTAACCCACATGGGAGGCCCATTATCAGCAGGCTAGATTCTGTCACTTTCCGTATTGGGAAATATATAGATGGATTTTTACAACCCCTGCTATCCCAGACCCCTTCTTTTTTGAGGGACTCTTCCCAGGTCTTACAGATACTGGATACTTTGGTGTGGAAGGAGGGTTACATCATGGCTACCGCCGATGTGTCCTCTTTGTATACCATCATATCCCACTCAGATGGTATGCACGCAGTTGAGACCTTCCTTGGTAGAGATGACCAACTGCCCCCCCCACCGAGGGAGTTCATCCTACTCCTGCTAAGGTTTGCCATGATGCATAATTACTTCTGGTTTGGGGGTTCCTGCTACCTCCAAACCAGAGGTGTAGCCATGGGCACAAAATTTGCGCCCAGTATGGCTAATTTGTTCATGGCCAAGTGGGAGGAGGATGTCATCTATGCTGACAGATGGCCTGAATTGGTGTACTGGGGCAGGTATATAGACGACATCCTCCTCCTATGGGATGGAGATGAAACATCATTGACCAATTACATGCAGGAGCTGAATCAGAACACCCTTGGTATCTCTCTGCAATCCGAAATGAGCAAGGTTGCTATCCATTTTTTGGATTTGAATATACGGATCTGTGACAATAAATTTACAACCACCACTTTTTTCAAGGAGACAGATCATAATGGCTATATTAGTCAGGGTAGTTGTCACCATCCCTCCTGGTTAAAAGCGATTCCTAAAAGCCAGTTTATTCGCCTAAGGCGTAATTGTACCTTTAAACATGACTTTTTGATGCAGGCCTCTGACTTAAAAACCAAATTTGTGGAGAAGGGGTACTCTGGTGCAGACTTGGACAAAACCATAAATGAGGTTGCCTGCTTGGATAGGGCCAATATGATAAAGGGCACAGATAGAATCACTAAGAATAATAACATTCATGAGTTTTCTTTAGTGACCACCTACTCTCGACAACATTACGATATAAAGAAAATTCTTAGAAAACATTGGGCCGTGTTAAAAAACGATAAAGTGTTGGGCCCATCCTTACCTGAACGCCCACAAGTTATCTATAGGGGAGAACCCCCCCTAAGGCTGCAGGTTGTCCCTAATGTTCTTGATGCCCCCAATAGGGTCCCCTTTTTTCAGAACTCAAAAGGTTTTTTCCCAAGTCGCAAATGTAAAGTGTGTCGCATAAATGGCGATAAGAATAGGAAAATTTGTCAATTTAAATCTAACCCCACCACAAAGGTCTATGATATAGATACTTTCATCACCTGCACTTCAAAAAATGTTGTGTACTTATTGACTTGTCCATGCGGTCTACAGTATGTAGGCCGCACTATGAGAGCCATGAATGTGCGAATAAAGGAACATATAAAAAACATAAAGAAAGGTTTTCCTAAGCACACGGTCTCACGTCACTATTTAGAATGTCATAACAGAAATCCAGTAGGGACTCTGATTACCGCCATCGATCGTTTCACACCCCATTGGAGAGGTAGTTACACCAAGAGAGAAATCTCGAGGTTGGAAACGCGATGGATACACACCCTCAAATGCTATACGCCATATGGGTTAAACGTAGAGTGGGATGTTAATAGCTTCATTAATAACAGTTAGCATCGATACACTCCTTTATTCGTTTTATTTATTTTTTGTTTTTTCTCCTTTATTTATTTGCAAATCTTGGGTCTAGGTCAGTTTTTTTTAAAAACAATATTTTTTAAATGATGTTTACAATCATCTGTATTGATTTTAACACATGTATTGATGTATATTGCATGCATGTATTTTTATTGAATTGTGTGCGATTAATCGCATTCACAATGTCTATTGCTTAGTTGCATGTGAGGCGCTGGTTTGTTATACATAGGTTAGTGTTTTTTCCCATGCAGGCACTGATTTGTTATACAAAGTCTAGCGTTTTTTTCTATGCCTTTGATCTATACTGCATGACAGGAGTTAATTTCATAGCTTATCTGTGCGGGTGTTAATTCTTTTCCATTTTTTTATTTTGTATATTGAGTTATATGATATCAGGTTTTTGTCTGATCAATTAAAAAGACATTTTTAGCCTTTTTCATGTCCCTGAGCCGGCCCGCACAGCCGGCGTTCTTCCTCGTCGCCTGTTCATGCTTATCTGGCATTTTTCAATTTTTCTGTTCACTGAGAGATAGGTTAACCAATGTGGTGGCACTGAGTCATCTGTTGCCACCCTCTTTTTGTTCATATCCTCTCTTTTTTCTGATTGGCCGTGCACTGTCGCATCATCAGTTGCTAACCAGGTTTATCCTGTCAGCACCAGGGCACGCTGCACAAGACACACATCTCACCCAGCTGTTAGTGATGAGTTTGATTATATCCCCTCTGATCTATCCACTAACCATACCATATATATAGCGTGCGGTGGTAGCTGTAGCCATGCCTCTGAAGACATCTGTTATGATGAAACATGTCAGGCAGACTGACATCCGTACGCTGATTGCTGCAGCCATTTGTTCCTATCATTGATGCATGCTGTTTTAAGCTTCAACTGTAAGTTACTACAATAAAAGTTTTTTTTATCCGTCATTACGGGCTTCACTATGGGTCCTTCATTTTCTTTTCTCGAATATATGATGACTACATGCCTGAATGCCTAATTCTGAAGTGACCATTGGGAGATGTTTATATGTGAAGGAAATCCCATGGATGTTGTGGTCTGATGAGGGGTTCCAGTGGGCTGGATTTGCTGGATGCTATTGAGAATTTATCATCTATGCCTAATCCTTAACACCTTCTGGTAAGCAGACTACATTACCATGTGGTGACGAGTGACTCTTTCTACATCTGCACAATATATTTGGATTCCTCCCACTCTTCAATTTCATTTTGAACTTTTCAGTGCCGCAATAATTTTTATGCATGTGACTTTTTGTTTGTTATCTACAAACTTTGCTGGCCGCTTGCTTTTTACAGTTTTTATTGACATTATGATTCTCTTGTTCTATAGTCTCATCCTTCTGTCCTCTATGACCACAAATATGACCATCTCCCATGGAGTGGGGGGTCTAGGAGGGATTGTTTTGAATCTGGCTGTCCTTTGATTTTGGTGGGGATTTTTGTAGGGTGAGTGGCTTTATATGTGTAGTTTGTAGTGTGGATCCTGCTCATCTATTGTTTCATGATTCTCAGTGCAATAATCATTATGTTTGTCATAATAATTCTCTGTCTCAGTATTTGTTTAGTTTCTTATGCCAAGCTTTCTCTGAATTGCACATCCCCTGAAGAAGCAATCAGCGAAACATTTTGGGCTAGTGTGCAATACTCATTCAACTTTGGCTTGAACCTACCTACTACATAACGACTACATCCTTGTTATTATTGTGAATAACTCTTTTTGTTTATTCATGTAATGTTTTTTTAATTTTTCATGTAAACCTTTTCTGGTCCAGAGTTTTTTGATTGATTTCAATTCACTTGTTCTTTTAGGCTTTTTGTTGTCTTTTCCCCTTCTGGGGCTCCGCTTTGGGGATGACACTAACCAATGCAGTAAAGTAGCTTGGACTGGTGGTTTGATATTTGATCTGTCTATTTGATATATGATCTGTCTATCACAGGTAAAATATATATATATATATATATATATATTTTTTTTTTCCTAAAAAATAAAAGATAAAAAATTTAAAAACAAAGAATTAAGAGATTTTAAAAATCAAAAATTACAACAATAAAAATTCCTTTATTCTCTCCACCATCCTCATTATAGGTCCTCTTCCATCAGTTAAAAACGCAATCTTATTTACTCTCTGTGGTCATCAGATGATCCTTTGGCTGGGTTCACTTCCTGATTTAAGCAGTTCAAACATTAGAGTTTATATTCAATTTATTATTCAAATTTTTGAAAGATCTATATACAGGTAATTATATCCCTTTTTGACTGAAGTATTGCATTGGCAGATCAGATATGTGGTATTATTCTTGATTTGTACTTATATTGATTTTTTGATTGTTCTACATATTGTTATTGTTCATTGTGTAATTCTTATATTACTCTTTTTAGTGCCTGATAAATATTACTCTCCTGAAGAAGCCACGGCATGTGATGAAACATGTTGAGAAACAAATCCTTGCACTGTTGCACTATCAAAGATTGTATTGTTACATTGAATGTAAACTCTTTTTTATAGACATGTTTTTATTATTTTTTCTAAATAAAATGTGAATTTTTTACATAAATTTTGTGTCACCTATTGCACCTTTAAAATCCCAGTTCCCTTTATGTCCCTAAATTAATCAATCAGTTTAGGCCGATATATATTCTTATACATATTTTTGGTAAAAAAAATCACAATAAGCGTATATTGATTGGTTTGCACAAAAGTTAAGGTGTCTACAAAAGAGGGGATAGAGTTATGGCATTTTTATTATTTATTATTTTTTTACTAGTAATGGTGGCGATCAACAATTTTTATCAGGACTGTGACATTGCGGTGGACAGATCAGGCACTTTTGACACTTTTTTGGGACCACCGACATTTATACAGCGATCAGTGCTATAAAAATGCACTGATTACTGTGTAAATGTTACTGGCAGGGAAGGGGTTAACACTAGGGGGCGATCAAGGGGTTAAATGTGTTCCCTGCTAGGTGTTTCTAACTGTGGGGAGATGGGACTCACTGGAAGAGGAAACCGATCGCTGTTCCCAATCTTTAGGAACACAGGATTTGTCTCTCCTCCCTTGACAGAACTGGGATTTGTGTGTTTACACACACAGATCCCCATTCTGGCTCTCGCACCTGCGATCGCGGGTGGCTGATGGGCATCGAGACCTCAGGCCTTGCATGTCAGGTCCCCCATCGAGCAGCGGCGCATGCACCTGCTAAGGCTATTAAAGGTGCCAATGTACCTGTACAGTGGTTCACACAGGGCTGCCAACCTACCGCAGTATATGTACGTGAGCCGGTCGGGAAATGGTTAAATATTATGCAAACACTTGTTAAATATTAATGAAACAAAGAAATTTAAATGTGGCAATAGTGGTATTGACCCCTCAAAGGTTAACAAAAAACAAAAAAAGGCATTTATAGTTTATGGTTAGGGATAGGGATGAGCTTCCAGTTTGAGTCGAACGCATGTTGGACTCGAACATCAGCTGTTCGCAAGTTCGCCAAACAGCGAACAATTTGGGGTGTTCGTGGCAAATTCAAAAGCCACGGAACACCCTTTAAAAGTCTATGGGAGAAATCAAAAGTGCTAATTTTAAAGGCTTATATGCAGGTATTGTCAAAAAATGTTTGGGGACCTGAGTCCTACCCCAGGGGATATGGATCAATGCAAAAAAAGTTTTAAAAATGGCAGTTTTTTCGGGAGCAGTGATTTTAATAATGCTTAACCACTTAAGGACTGCCTCACGCTGATGTACGTCAGCAAGGTGGCACGGGCAGGCAAAATCACGTACATGTACGTGATTTGCCTCCCGCAGGTGGGGGGTCCGATCGGACCCCCCCCGGTGCCCGAGGCGGTCCCGTTTTGTTCCCCGGCGATCGGAGTGGAGGGGGAGGCCATCCGTTCGTGGCCCCCCCTCGCGATCGCCGCCGGCCAATGGGAACATTCCTTTGCTGCTGTATGCTAAACAGCAGCAAAGGAAATGATGTCATCTCCCCTCGGCTCGGTAGTTTTACTTTCCAGCGCCGAGGGGAGAAGACATCACTGTGAGTGCACAACACACACACACACAGTAGAACATGCCAGGCATACAAAACACCCTGATCCCCCCCCGATCGCCCCCCAATCCCCCCCCAATCACCCCCCTGTCACAAACTGACACCAAGCAGGTTTTTTGTTTTTTTTTTTCTGATTACTGCATGGTGTCAGTTTGTGACAGTTACAGTGTTAGCACAGTTACTGTTACCCCCCTGTAGGTCTAGGGTACCCCCCTAACCCCCCCTAATAAAGTTTTAACCCCTTGATCACCCCCTGTCACCAGTGTCGCTAAGCGATCATTTTTCTGATCGCTGTATTAGTGTCGCTGGTGACGCTAGTTAGGGAGGTAAATATTTAGGTTCGCTCTCAGCGTTTTATAGCATCAGGGACCCCCATATACTACCTAATAAATGTTTTAACCCCTTGATTGCCCCCTAGTTAACCCTTTCACCACTGATCACCGTATAACCGTTACGGTTGACGCTGGTTAGTTCGTTTATTTTTTATAGTGTCAGGGCACCCGTCGTTTATTACCGAATAAAGGTTTAGCCCCCTAATCGCCCGGCGGTGATATGCATCGCCCCAGGCAGCGTCAGATTAGCGCCAGTACCACTAACACCCACGCACGCAGCATACACCTCCCTTAGTGGTATAGTATCTGAACGGATCAATATCTGATCCGATCAGATCTATACTAGCGTCCCCAGCAGTTTAGGGTTCCCAAAAATGCAGTGTTAGCGGGATCAGCCCAGATACCCGCTAGCACCTGCGTTTTGCCCCTCCGCCCAGCCCACCCAAGTGCAGTATCGATCGATCACTGTCACTTACAAAACACTTAACGCATAACTGCAGCGTTCGCAGAGTCAGGCCTGATCCCTGCGATCGCTAACAGTTTTTTTGGTAGCTTTTTATTGAACTGGCAAGCACCAGCGGCCTAGTACACCCCGGCCGTAGTCAAACCAGCACTGCAGTAACACTTGGTGACGTGGCGAGTCCCATAAGTGCAGTTCAAGCTGGTGAGGTGGCAAGCACAAGTAGTGTCCGGCTGCCACCAAATAGATAAACAGACCCGTCATGCCCATAGTGCCCTTCCTGCTGCATTCGCCAATCCTAATTGGGAACCCACCGCTTCTGCAGCGCCCGTACTTCCCCCATTCACATCCCCAACCAAATGCAGTCGGCTGCATGAGAGGCATTTTTATGTCCTAACGAGTACCCCTACCCAGCGAACCCCCCAAAAAAGATGTCGTGTCTGCAGCAATTGCATATGTAGGCGTGACACCCGCTATTATTGTCCCTCCTGTCCTGACAATCCTGGTCTTTGCATTGGTGAATGTTTTGAACGCTACCATACACTAGTTGAGTATTAGCGTAGGGTACAGCATTGCACAGACTAGTCACACTTTCACAGGGTCTCCCAAGATGCCATCGCATTTTGAGAGACCCGAACCTGGAACCGGTTACAGTTATAAAAGTTAGTTACAAAAAAAAGTGTAAAAAAAAAAATATACATAAAATAAAAAAAAAAATTTATTGTTCTCTCTCTCTCTCTATTCTCTCTCTCTATTGTTCTACTCTTTTTTACTGTATTCTATTCTGCAATGTTTTATTGTTATTATGTTTTATCATGTTTGTTTTTCAGATATGTAATTATTTATACTTTACCGTTTACTGTGCTTTATTGTTAACCATTTTTTTGTCTTCAGGTACGCCATTCACGACTTTGAGTGGTTATACCAGAATGATGCTTGCAGGTTTAGGTATCATCTTGGTATCATTCTTTTCAGCCAGCGGTCGGCTTTCATGTAAAAGCAATCCTAGCGGCTAATTAGCCTCTAGACTGCTTTTACAAGCCGTGGGAGGGAATGCCCCCCCCCCACCGTCTTCCGTGTTTTTCTCTGGCTCTCCTGTCTCAACAGGGAACCTGAGAATGCAGCCGGTGATTCAGCCAGCTGACCATAGAGCTGATCAGAGACCAGAGTGGCTCCAAACATCTCTATGGCCTAAGAAACCGGAAGCTATGAGCATTTTATGACTTAGATTTTGCCGGATGTAAATAGCGCCATTGGGAAATTGGGGAAGCATTTTATCACACTGATCTTGGTGTGGTCAGATGCTTTGAGGGCAGAGGAGAGATCTAGGGTCTAATAGACCCCAATTTTTTCACTACCTATTGCTATCATAGGGGATATTTACATTCCCCGAGATAACAATAAAAATGGTTAAAAAAAGAAAATATGAAAGGAACAGTTTAAAAATAAGATAAAAAAAGCAAAAAAATAATAAAAAAAAAAAAGCACCCCTGTTGCCCCCTGCTCTCGCGCTAAGGCGAACGCAAGAGGCGGTCTGTCGTCAAACGTAAACAGCAATTGCACCATGCATGTGAGGTATCACCGCGAAGGTCAGATCGAGGGCAGTAATTTTTGCAGTAGACCTCCTCTGTAAATCTAAAGTGGTAACCTGTAAAGGCTTTTAAAGGCTTTTAAAAATTTATTTATTTTGTTGCCACTGCACGTTTGTGCGCAATTTTAAAGCATGTCATGTTTGGTATCCATGTACTCGGCCTAAGATCATCTTTTTTATTTCATCAAACATCTGGGCATTATAGTGTGTTTTAGTGCATTAAAATTTAAAAAAGTGCGTTTTTTCCCCAAAAAATGCGTTTGAAAAATCACTGCGCAAATACTGTGTGAAAAAAAAATGAAACACCCACCATTTTAATCTGTAGGGCATTTGCTTTAAAAAAATATATAATGTTTGGGGGTTTAAAGTAATTTTTTTGCAAAAAAAAAAAAACTTTTTCATGTAAACAATAAGTGTCAGAAAGGGCTTTGTCTTCAAGTGGTTAGAAGAGTGGGTGATGTGTGACATAAGCTTCTAAATGTTGTGCATAAAATGCCAGGACAGTTCAAAACCCCCCCAAATGACCCCATTTTGGAAAGTAGACACCCCAAGCTATTTGCTGAGAGGCATGTCGAGTCCATGGAATATTTTATATTGTGACACAAGTTGCGGGAAAGAGACAATTTTTTTTTTTTTTTTTTTTGCACAAAGTTGTCACTAAATGATATATTGCTCAAACATGCCATGGGAATATGTGAAATTACACCCCAAAATACATTCTGCTGCTTCTCCTGAGTACGGGGATACCACATGTGTGAGACTTTTTGGGAGTCTAGCCGCGTACGGGACCCCGAAAACCAAGCACCGCCTTCAGGCTTTCTAAGGGCGTGAATTTTTGATTTCACTCTTCACTGCCTATCACAGTTTCGGAGGCCATGGAAAGCCCAGGTGGCACAAAACCCCCCCCCAAATGACCCCATTTTGGAAAGTAGACACCCAAAGCTATTTGCTGAGAGGCATAGTGAGTATTTTGCAGACCTCACTTTTTGTCACAAAGTTTTGAAAATTGAAAAAAAGAAAAAAAAAATGTTTTTTCTTGTCTTTCTTCATTTTCAAAAACAAATGAGAGCTGCAAAATACTCACCATGCCTCTCAGCAAATAGCTTGGGGTGTCTACTTTCCAAAATGGGGTCATTTGGGGGGGTTTGTGCCACCTGGGCATTCCATGGCCTCCGAAACTGTGATAGGCAGTGAAGAGTGAAATCAAAAATTTTCACCCTTAGAAATCCTGAAGGCGGCGATTGGTTTTCGGGGTCCCGTACGTGGCTAGGCTCCCAAAAAGTCCCACACATGTGGTATCCCCCTACTCAGGAGAAGCAGCTAAATGTATTTTGGGGTGCAATCCCACATATGCCCATGGGCTGTGTGAGCAATATATCATTTAGTGACAACTTTATGCAAAAAAAAAGTGTCACATTCCCGCAACTTGTGTCAAAATATAAAATATTCCATGGACTCAATATGCCTCTCAGCAAATAGCTTGGGGTGTCTACTTTCCAAAATGGGGTCATTTTGGGGGGTTTTGTGCCACCTGGGCATTCCATGGCCTCCGAAACTGTGATAGGCAGTAAAGAGTGAAATCAAAAATTTACACCCTTAGAAATCCTGAAGGCGGTGATTGGTTTTCGGGGCCCCGTACGCGGCTAGGCTCCCAAAAAGTCCCACACATGTGGTATCCCCATACTCAGGAGAAGCAGCTAAATGTATTTTGGGGTGCAATTCCACATATTCCCATGGCATGTTTGAGCAATATATCATTTAGTGACAACTTTGTGCAAAAAAAAAAAAAAAAATTTGTCTCTTTCCCGCAACTTGTGTCACAATATAAAATATTCCATGGACTCGACATGCCTCTCAGCAAATAGCTTGGGGTGTCTACTTTCCAAAATGGGGTCATTTGGGGGGGTTTTGAACTGTCCTGGCATTTTATGCACAACATTTAGAAGCTTATGTCACACATCACCCACTCTTCTAACCACTTGAAGACAAAGCCCTTTCTGACACTGTGTGAGCAATATATCATTTAGTGACAACTTTTTGTAAATATTTTTTTTTTTTGTCATTATTCAATCACTTGGGACAAAAAAAATAAATATTCAATGGGTTCAACATGCCTCTCAGCAATTTCCTTGGGGTGTCTACTTTCCAAAATGGGGTCATTTGGGGGGGGGGGGTTGTACTGCCCTGCCATTTTAGCACCTCAAGAAATGACATAGGCAGTCATAAACTAAAAGCTGTGTAAATTACAGAAAATGTAATTTTGTATTCTAGTTTGTAGACGCTATAACTTTTGCGCAAACCAATAAATATACGCTTATTGACATTTTTTTTACCAAAGACATGTGTCCGAATACATTTTGGCCTAAATGTATGACTAGATAATAAACAAAAAATGTGTAGCGCTATTTAAGACAAGATATCTTAAACTGATAAGTTAAAATAGCTTATAACCAAAGTGTAATATACACCAATAAAGGTAGCACATATAAAATAAAATTGAAAATAGAAAATATGTTAAATGGACAGTCAGTGAGTTGGGACTGGATGGGTCACTACCCAACACGTGAGGTGAGGAGCGCCTTCACCAACAAACAGCAGAAAGAGTCTCAGAGATTAATATTCTGCAGCCATTTAAAAAGTCTCATCAATAGATAGGATGTTCCATATGTAAATCACACTATTCACCACTGTGTCTTCAAAAACATGCAGTGCGCTTGGATGTAATAGATGGGGGCTTACCGGAGGGTTTGAACCCAAAGCCAGCATATGCTGTTAGGGTCAAACCAAGCTTTTATTGCACCCTGGCAATGGTAAGAAGATCTTGGCAGGAGACACTGAACAGGGCTGCTCTAGTGATGCATCCTCTCCACAAGCACTACTGGATCTCTCCACGCAAGGTTCATAAAAGGCACAAAAAGGGACTACATAGCGTGATACCGTAGACACCGTATTTATTAAATAAAAAGAAATACACTTACATGATGAAGCAAATAAAAAGCGCTTGTATATAAAAGGGGCGGCAGTGGAGTCCTCCCGACGCGTTTCGTCTCAGTAGACTTCGTCCTGGGGTACCCTCCACTGCAGCCCAACTCCTTAATATAGGCCCTGTGTTCATCATGATGTGACTCCAGCCCGTTCAATTACCAAAATCTGCACTTCCGGGTTACCCAAGATGGCGGACCCGCGTGCGTTCCAAGCCTCGTCTTGGTGGGTGTATTATGCGCTCCACCAACCAAAAACAAAGGCCAAATGTTCCCCATGTGTTAATTATTTGAGATCCATTAACGTATTGAGAGAGAATGTATGAAGAAAATCATGCTTTAACAATGAAAAACTTACTTTCATGTACAATTCAACTCGTCTGCCACACTATGTGACGACGGGTCTGTATTAATCACGTGACGTGACGCAACGGCGTCAAGGCACGGAAGCGGAAATGCTCATGTGGAACTCATTGCTTGCGTTCCACTGATGGTTAGCCCACAGGTCCCGGCTCTGAGTTAATCTCGCGATGTGACGCTGTGACGTCACGGCGTGAACACGGACCTTCTCATATAAATCCCACCGCTTGCGTTCCACTGGTGGTTCTTAGCTTAACAACCAGTTAAAATAACCTTGATGTGAATGGCTTGCATTCCGGAAGCAAGTGTATCATCTGATGACATGTGTTCACTGGAGATAACATAATGATTATGTGAGGGACCTGGACTAATTAGATAATATGTAAAATTTTGTATAGATTTATATGATTAAAATTAAAAAATGAAAATGCAAAAATTGCATGTGTATGAACCCATATGTAATAATCGGTGAAATGAATTCAAAGAGCTGGATTCACATGCGTCTATACATTATTTACATTTAAGACCTCTGTAATTTGAAAACATGCAGAGGGCAATACCAGATGCTACCCTTAAGTAAGTACATTTAAAATGTAAAATTAAACAACATAAAATTAAACCATGACATCATGAAAATATAAATATTTTTCTCGTGCCCCTTACGATTCATCTAGGAAAGCATTAACGTCTACCTCTACGTTAAGCCCTAAGGGAGCAAAAGTCTGCAGCTCATATGCCCAGTACATTTCGAGGCGGGATACTCCCCTTGTTTTGGCACCCCCTCTCCAAGGTGGTGTGTATTTGTCGATAATGACAAACTGCGATCCGTCAGGATTCCCACCATGGAATTCCTTGTAATGTCTCGGGACCGTATGTTTGGGGTCCCTGCTTTTAATAAGGGCGATGTGTTCCCCCACCCTAATCGAAAATGTCCTGGTGGTACGGCCTATATACTGTTTAAGGCAGGGGCAAGTGATGAGATACACTACATATCTCGTGCTGCATGTGCAGAATGGTTTTATGGTATATCTTTTACCTGTCACTGTGGAGACAAACTCGGTGACTTTGCGTGTTCTAACGGCATTGTGCTGGCATACCGTACATTTCCTACATGGAAAAAAGCCTGTCCAGTCGTGAAAGAAAGAGGGGCGGGTGGGGGGATTTATAATGTTAGGGGCTATCCGTCCTTTTAAGGAGGGCACCCCTCTGAAAATAACATTAGCTTCTTCTGGGATAAGTGGACCCAGAATACTGTCTTGCTTTAGGACGCCCCAATGTTTCCTCATGATGTTTTTAATTTGTCTGTACTGTGTTGAAAAAGTGGTTAACATAGCCCACTTAAACTTCCCGTCCGGCTCTCTTTTAGGTTTGATTTCCAGTAGGGATTTCCTATCGATGTTGATCGCTCTTTGGATCTCTTGATCTAGGCCATTCATGTCATAACCCTTATCAACAAACCTAGATTTTAAAATTCTGGCCTGTTCAAGAAATACCTCCGTTTCGGTACAATTCCGTCGGAGTCTCAAAAACTGGCTCCGAGGGACAGCATTAAGCCATGAGACATGATGACAGCTGTCAACAGGAATGAACCCGTTGCGGTCTGTGGGTTTAAAATAGGTGCTGAATCTAAATTCTTTGTTGATAATCTCTATCTGTAGGTCTAAAAAGTGAATTTTAGTTTCGCTGGCTTCATAGGACAGGGATATACCTCTGTCATTGGCATTCAAACCCACGAAAAATTCATCGAGTGTTTCCATGGTGCCATTCCATAGGAGAAGGATGTCGTCTATGTATCTAGTCCACAAAACCAGAGAATTGGTTTCATGGACATAGACGACATCCTCCTCCCACTTCGCCATAAACAAGTTCGCGAGGCTAGGCGCGAACTTCGCCCCCATGGCAACTCCCCGTTGTTGGAGGTAAAAGTTATGGTTAAACCAAAAGTAATTTGGTGTTTTGCCGCGAACTCTAGTAACTCAACGAGATAATCACATTGAAAAGCAGCCAGAGAGTGTTCCTGAGACAAAAAATATTTGACGGCATCAATGCCCTTATCGTGTGGTATGCACGTGTACAATGATGCCACGTCAGCCGTAGCCATGATGTAACCCTCCTGTAAAGTGATGTTTTCAAGGAGTCTGATTGTAGAGCTTGTGTCTTTCAAATATGAAGGTGTTTTCTTTACTAGAGGCTGTAGGAAAAAATCTATATATTTGCCTACTCTGGCAGTAATGGAATTTATGCCACTTACAATTGGTCTGCCGGGGGGGCAAACTGGATCCTTATGGACTTTCGGCAGATAATATATAGTGGGGATTCGAGGTGCTGTGGGAATCAGAAAGTCTCTCTCTCTTTTGTTCAGGATCCTTGATTCATAGCCTTTTGAAACAAGCTGATGTAATTTCTGTTTGTAATTGTGTGTAGGATTATTAGGTAACAGCCGATAAGTCCCTGGTTCGTTTAAAATGCGATGCATTTCTGCTTCGTATTGGCTCTTGTCCAAAATCACTATGCCACCCCCTTTGTCTGCTGGGCGGACCACCAAGTCTTTGCGTGCACACAGAGACTCCAAACCCCCTTTTAACAGTGGAGGATGGTAAGTACGTTTAATTGGTAATCTGGCTAGATCATGTAGGACAAGGTCCCTGAAGATCTTTACTGTTGCTGTAGGGACCGGGGGGGAGAATAGAGAAGGATTGGATAAACCTGAATGAACGGTTCCTGAAGTGGCTGCTGGGTAATCAGTACGTACTGGATTAGATACCAAATACCTCTGTATATTAACCTTACGGATGTATTTATGAACATCCATGAATGTATGGAACTTATCAAGTTTTTTGGGGGGGGCGTATTTGAGACCTTTATCTAATAGGGACAGTTCTGCTTCCGTGAGGATTTGAGAGCTTAAGTTATAGACACCTTGGCCTTTCATAGTCTTTGTCTTTTTTCTTCTTTGTATTCTCCTCCCCCCTCTACACCCTCTCTTTGATCTGGGCCTCGTTTTCTTGAATGTGGGGCCCCGCGAAAAAAATGATTCCCATGTGTGTAGGGGTTATGTATATATGGAGATTGGTCGTAGTCATCTCTTCTACGTTCAGGGCTGTAGATATCCCTAAGGGGTGAGAACCTATTTTGGGTGCGTATAGGGGAGGAGTAATGATGGTAGGATTCCTCTCTCCGCTGAAAGTCTTGACCTGATCTATATTGTCTGGGGGAAGGATGGTATGAGACATGTTGAGAGTGAGTGTCTGAATGTTGCATCCTATTATGGGTAATGCCTCTACCTCCCCTCCTTCCTCTCAAGTTATTTCTACCTCTATGGGGAGTTTGAGGATTATAATGCTGTACCCGCGGCTGAGATACATGTATGACTAAAATTTAGTTTATTGGATTTTTTTTATAACAAAAAGTAGAAAATATCATTTTTTTTCAAAATTTTCAGTCTTTTTCCGTTTATAGCGCAAAAAAGAAAAACCGCAGAGGTGATCAAATACCATCAAAAGAAAGCTCTATTTGTGGGAAGAAAAGGACGCAAATTTCGTTTGGGTACAGCATTGCATGACCACGCAATTAGCAGTTAAAGCGATGCAGTGCCAAATTGGAAAAAGACCTCTGGTCCTTAGGCAGCATAATGGTCCGGGGCTCAAGTGGTTAAAGTGAAACAATAAAAGTGTAATATTCCTTTAAATTTCATACCTGGGGGGTGTCTATAGTATGCCTGTAAAGGGGTGACTATTTCCCATGTTTAGAACAGTCTGACAGCAAAATGATATTTCAAAGGAAAAAAAGTCATTTAAAACTACTCGCGACTATTAATGAATTGTCGGGAAGAACAATACACATAAAAGTTAATTGATAAAAATGGCATGGGATTTCCCCACAGGGGAACCCTGAAACAAAATTTAAAACAAAAATGGCGTGGGGGTCCCCCTAAATTCCATACCAGGCCCTTCAGGTCTGGTATGGATATGAAGGGGAACCCCACGCCAAAATTAAAAAAAAATGGCGTGGGTGTCCCCCTAAAAATCCATACCAGACCCTTAAGGTCTGGTATGGATTTTAAGGGGAATCCCGCGCCAAAATTTTTTTTAAAAAGGGCGTGGGTCTCCCCAAAAATCCATACCAGACCCTTATCCGAGCACAACCTGGCAGGCAACAGGAAAAGAGGGGGGCGAGAGAGCACCCCCCCTCCTGAACCATACCAGGTGACATGCCCTCAACATTGGGACGGTGCTTTGAGGTAGCCCCCCAAAGCACCTTGTCCCCATGTTGATGAGGACTAGGGCCTCATGCCCACAACCCTTGGCCAGTGGTTGTGGGGCTCTGTGGGCGGGGGGCTTATCGGAATCTGGAAGCTCCCTTTAACAAGGGGACTCCCAGATCCTGCCCCCCGTGTGACATGGTAATGGGGTACAAAAGTACCCCTACCATTTCACAAAAAAGTGTCAAAAATGTTAAAAATGACAAGAGACAGTTTTTGACAATTCCTTTATTTAAAGTCTTCTTCTTTCCATCTTCTTTGGGTCTTCTTTCTTCTATCTTCCTTTGGTTTCTTCCTCCATCTTCTTCCTCTGGTTCTTCCTCCGATCCTCTGTTTCTTGCTCCGGTGTTCTCGTCCGGTATCTTCCTCCATGGCGTCTTCTTCCCCGCTTCATTCTCAGCCCGCTCCACATCCATGGGAGGCTCCCGCTGTGTGACGCTTCTCGTCTTCTGACACTTCTTAAATAACGGAGGTCGGGGCCACCCGGGGACCCTGCCCCCCTCTGACGCACGGGGACTTGACGGGAACTTCCCAATAGCTTTCCACGTGACGTCAGAGGGGGGCTGGGAAATTGAACAACAATTTTTGTTGTTCAATTTCCTTTAGATTTACCTTCAACTGTGTAGAGTAAGGGCCAGACTGATTGCATGCAATTTAAAAGTGTTTAGGTTTGACCTCATATTATATGGTTTTGGTAATTCTAAAGGATAGTTGTACAAAAAAAATGTATAAAAATGGTATGGTGTGTAGCCAGCTTTAGAGCTTTCATATCAATATAATATTCCCTCCACTGGATCATAATAAAAAAACAAATAGTCAATAGTAATGGTAATGTACAAAAACTTCAGACAAATACAAGAACAGTCCTAAACCACATTGCTTCAAAAAAGAGAAGACATTTAACAATAAATAATAATAATTATAATATTAATATTCATAATCACTATTATTAAAATTATACATTCCAGGTGATATATTAAGCTAATAAGAACAAATATATATACTATGT
Organism: Lithobates clamitans; assembly: GCA_037952925.1. Classification (NCBI taxonomy): domain Eukaryota; kingdom Metazoa; phylum Chordata; class Amphibia; order Anura; family Ranidae; genus Lithobates; species Lithobates clamitans. The sequence goes on along the minus strand of JBBGZY010000306.1, from coordinate 8,963,939 downwards.
AATATACTATCTGATTGTACAATCCTAAAACAATGCAAAAAAAGGAAGATCACCATTATCACTATTATTAAAATGAAACACTTTTGGTAATAGACTGACCTAATACCTTGTAAGACTAAATTAATACAAAAGTGAGTTAAAGGGGTTGTAAAGGCATTCTATGCATTAAGATAAGAAACTTTCAGTGTGCAGCAGCCCCCTCAGTACCCCTAATACTTACATGGGACCATCTCGATCCAGCAATGTTGCTTGATAGACTCGGCTGCCCGGGACTCTCCTTCCTGATTGGCTGAGACATACAGCGGGTGCCATTGGCTCCCGCTGCTGTCAATCAAAGCCAGTGAGCCAATGAGAAGAGAGAGGGGTGGGGCCGGGCCACGGCTCCATGTCTGAATAGTCACACAAAGCTGCAGTTCAGCTCGGGTGCCCCCATAGCAAGTTGCTTGTTGTGGGGGCACTCAACATGAGGAAGGGGCCAGGAGTGCCGAAGAGGGACCCGAGAAGAGGAGGATCCAGGCTGCTCTGTGTAGAACCACTGTACAAACCAGGTAAGTATAACATGTTTATTATTTTAACAAAAAAGCTGACACTTTACAATCACTTTAAGTGATATGTGCATAACCTAAACCATTATAATATTAATAATAATTATAATAATATTAATAATAATATGTTTTTATTACTAATCACTATTATTACAATTATACATTCTGGGTGATATATCAATTTAATAAAAAACAAATATATATTAAAAAATTGGGTAAAATATATATCAAAATTGATATGTGTATAACTTGAACCATATAATATACAATCTATTGTACATTGATAGAACAATACAAAAAAAATAGATCACCATCATCACCGTCATCACTATTATTAAAATGAAACACTTTTGATAATAGACTGACCTAATATGTTGTAAGAATACATGAATACAAAAATGAGTGAAATGTGCAGTATCTCACAAAAGTGAGTACACCCCTCATATTTTTGTAAATATTTTAGTATATCTTTTCATGTGACAACACTGAAGAAATGACATGTTGCTACAATGTAAAGTAGTGAGTGTACAGCTTGTACAACCGTGTAAATTTGTTGTCCCCTTAAAATAACTCAAAACACAGCCATTAATGTCTAAACTGGTGGCAACAAACGTGAGTACACCCCTAAGTGAAAATGTCCAAATTGGGCCCAATTAGCCATTTTCCCTCATGTGTCATCTGACTCGTTATTGTTACAAGGTCTCAGGAGTGAATGGAGAGCAGGTGTGTTAATTTTGGTGTTATCACTCTCATTCTCTCATACTGGTCATTGGAAGTTCAACATGGCACCTCATGGCAAAGAACTCTCTGAGGATCTGAAAAAAAGAATTGTTGCTTTACATAAAGATGGCCTAAGCTATAAGAAGATTGCCAAGACCCTGAAACTGAGCTGCAGCACAGTAGTCCAGACCATTCAGTGGTTTAACAGAACAGGTTCCACTCAGAACAGGTCTCGCCATAGTCAACCAAAGAAGTTGAGTGCACGTGCTCAGCGCTCATATCCAGAGGTTGTCTTTGGGAAATAGACGTATGAGTGCTGCCAGCATTGCTGCAGAGGTTGAAGGGGTGGGTGGTCAGCCTGTCAGTTCTCAGACCATACACCGCACACTGCATCAAATTGGTCTGCATGACTGCCATCCCAGAAGGAAGCCTTTTCTAAAGATGATGCACAATAAAGCCCGCAAACAGTTTGCTGACAAGCAGACTAAGGGCATGGATTACTGGAATCACATCCTGTGGTCTGATGAGACCAAGATAAACTTATTTGGTTCAGATGATGTCAAGCATTTGTGGTGGCAACCAGGTAAGGAGTACAAAGACAAGTGTGTCTTGCCTACAGTCAAGCATGGTGGTGGGAGTGTCATAATCTGGAGCTGCATGAGTGCTGCCGGCACTGGGGAGCTACAGTTCATTGAGGGAACCATGAATGCCAACATGTACTGTGACATACTGAAGCAGAGCATGATCCCCTCTCTTCGAAGACTGGGCTGCAGGACAATATTCCAACATGATAATGACCCCAAACACACATCCAAGACTACCACTGCCTTTCTAAAGAAGCTGAGGGTAAAGGTGATGGGCTGGCCAACCATGTCTCCAGACCTAAAACCTATTGAGCATCTTTGGGGCATCCTCAAATGGAAGGTGGAGGAGCGCAAGGTCTCTAACATCCACCAGCTCCGTGATGTCATCATGGAGGAGTGGAAGAGGACTCCAGTGGCAATCTGTGAAGCTCTGGTGAACTCCATGCCCAAAAGGGTTAAGGCAGTGCTGGAAAATAATGGTGGCTACACAAAATATTGACACTTTGGGCCCAATTTTGACGTTTTCACTTAGGGGTGTACTCACTTTTGTTGCCAGCGGTTTAGACATTAATGGCTGTGTGTTGAGTTATTTTGAGGGGACAGCAAATTTACACTGTTATACAAGCTGTATACTCACTACTTTACATTGTAGAAAAGTGTAATTTCTTCAGTGTTGCCACATGAAAAGATATAATAAAATATTTACAAAAATATGAGGGGTGTACTCACTTTTGTGAGATACTGTATATAACCTAAACCATCTATTATAGAATATAATTGTACAATCATAAAACTGTAAAAAAAAAATAAAAAAAGGTGATGATAATAATAATAATTCTTATTGTATAGAATAATACATTCTGGTTAAAATTACATTTGGACATAGGGAGTATAAACATATAGGAATTAGTAAAATAGCAATATATATCCAAAAAAGCTGATAAGAACCATGTATTGTACAATCTGACTAAACAAATCTTATGCATTATGTGATAAAACCCAAACAACTAATTTTATTGTTGCTGAATCCAAAAAAGACTGTACATTCTGATTGTATTGTATGTGCAAACTAGAAGGTGATCATAAGTCTGTATACCTGCATACAGTACATCTGGGGGTATTTGTGATCTGCAGAAGATAACTTGTACTAACAATTGCTATATGTGGTCTGATGATCAGTAAAACAGTGGGGCTAACTTACTAAAACTGGAGAGAGCTGAATCTGGTGCAACTCTACATAGAAACCAATCAGCTTCCAGTTTTTTGTTTTTTTTATCAAAGCTTAATTGAACACACTAAAGTTACAAGATAGATGGCTATCATGCACAGCCGCACTAGATTTTGCACTCTCCAATTTTAGTAAATCAACCCCAGTGTGTCCATGATCAAATATACTGACTAGTGTTGATGGTATACATTAAAAAGATGGATATGAGTGGAATAAAGCTGTCAATTGCCTTGATTGACAACATTATGAAAAAAACTGAAGTAAACTGGTTTGGATTGTTCTTCAACGTACTGCAACCGACATGGGCATCTGAGCACATAGATTATAGATTGGGATGAACAGTTTAAAAAGGAAATTTTGGACCATCCGGTGCCAGTGCTGGTGGCAATAACACTGGGAGTTCTTTTGTCAAGCGACTGGTATGCTAGTTTCTTGGGCACTCCACAGTGGAAGCACCCAGTGATGGTCTGAAGTGATGGTTTGCTGGTCAGGCAGCTTGTTTAAATTTATTTTATTCTGCTGGGTGCTAAACTGTTTTTTAAAGTTGGGTGCTCTGTGATAGGTGATCTTGGCATGTGTTGGTAGGTCTTTCTTTATAAGTTGGTCAGTTCTAAGCACATCTTAGCAAATCTTTTTGATTGTCTTATGGTGGCCAGTGTATTGGTTCATGAAATTTGGAGTGCAATAGGCCCAGGAAATGTTTGCATGAGGAATCAAATCCCAAACAGCCAAAACCAGAATATTACACCTTCTTCACCTTGTGGATGGCCATAAAGTCTTTAAACCTAAATAAATTGCAAATTCTTTTGCCAACTACTAAAGTTCTTTAAATAATCTTAAACACAATTTAACAACTCAACAACCTTCTGAGGGTACTATAACACATTTTCTACTCTCACTAAACCCCATTGCGCCTAAGGGTAAAACAAACCTTAATGCCTAAGCCCAATTTTGTGACTTTGATATGTGTTACTAAAACTGTACATATCATCACAACTACTTTGTGCATCGTGGTGGGTTATACCTTGTTTTTTTTTTTAGGACAAATTTTGCTTTCATTTGGTGGTAAATGATTATGGATACCTCCTGCTTTTTTTTTAATTATCAAAGGAAAACTGGCCCAAAATAGTAAAAAAAAATATATATTTTTTAAAATGCACCTGTATATTTATTGGTACTGCCATAACCTACCACCAAAGAACAACCCAAAATAAATTATCCTGGGGGGCGTGGTTTGCCTTGAAAGAAGATGGCTGCTTAATCCTCTGGCTCCCTCTCACCACAGCCTACAATTCGCTGCTCACGGGGTTCCCGGACGACATCTAACCCTCAATAATGGGAACATCTTCTCGTGGAACATCACACAGCAGATCCCGATCCCCGAGAGAATTGGCTAATCGCTCCAATCAAACAATCCCGGAGATCTTCCGATCCCAACGGACCACGATGGCGTCTCACCCACCCGCCACAGCCTCACCTCAACCTACTGCCGATATTACCCTAACTCCAACGGATCTTAACCGTTCTCTGCAAGATCCGTCTCTGCCCTCTCACCGACAACCGAGCCTCCTAGACCTGCAGACAGTGGCGGCTGATATAAAAGATACCCTATTCTCCGTGATCAACGACCTGCGTCATGAATTACAGGCCATCACAGGCCGCATACAGCGTGTGGAAGACCAACATGCTCGCCAACACTCCGCCGTGAAGATCATACACAAAACAGTAGATTTCCACACAATGCAATTAAGAGATCTTCAACGTCATGTCGAAGATCTCGACAACAGGGGCCGAAGACATAACCTGCGGGTACGAGGTATACCAGAATCCGTGGATCATGACCAAATTCTCCCCGTAGTGACAGGGCTTTTTAACCTCCTGCTAGACCGCCCGGAACCCACACCAATCACTATGGAGCGCATACATAGAGCGCTGCGCCCAAAAGGGAGAGACACGGATCCTCCACGGGACATTATCTGTCATGTAAATGACTTTTCTGTTAAGGAAGAAATATTACAAAAAGCCCGCGAAAAAACTACGCTGGAATATGATGGCTACCCCATCCATATATATCAGGACCTCTCTGCCATCACACTGCGACACCGCAAAGACCTGCGCCCCCTGCTGGAAGTCTTGAGAGCGAAGGGCATACGCTATCGCTGGAAGTTTCCTTTCGGCCTCTCTGCCTCACACCAAGGCCGCACGGCTCTTCTCAGAGTTCCAGAAGAATTGGATGCTTTCTGCCGTACGCTGGATATTCCGTATACTCCCGTCCCCAACTGGTATGCGGAATTCGACCTACAACCACCCACTCGAATCCTTCAAACAGAGGAACCGATGGACGCGCTCAACTCCAGCTTCCGGAGAAGACGTTCGCCCTCAGCCGCCAGAACCGACTCCTCTTCAAACCCTGGTCTCCCACCATCCAGCCCTATGACGGCTCCCCTGCCTCGCCGAGCTCGCCGAGACCGCTAAGAACCTTCACCCTTTCAGGAAACAGACACTCACCGCATCCCTCAGCTGTGCGGTGAGCCGCTACGAAGACCGATTTCCAGGATCTACAGAACACCTTATACTGGTCCCTCAACTCTCCCGCAGATGACACTAACGAGGAAACAGACGTCTCCCGACGACATCAGGTGACATCGCACCGAGACTTTCTCCTTCATCAGACCGACGGACTTCCACTCGACCACTCCAAGACCAGCTTCTGCTCTCTACAATCATCCGATGGACGACACACCGCTTATCTACAAACCGAAACCCATCTAAGGAGACGTATGTAACACCAGCTCTGCATGCATGAACTTTAGTGCACCATAACAAGTCTCATCTCACATAAAGGGTTAACATTCCAGCACCGCCACACACACAGACATCCCACACTTAGGTTATCACAATGTTGGTACAAAGGAAGACACAATCACTATTCTCCCCGATCAACTGATATACCTTTCCACCATATCAAAACTCAGGACACCATTGACACCTCATTTTACAATACACCCTTACTTACACCCCCACACCCTACACAAACAGATAAGGTCAAACACAACATACCCGACAGAAACACATATCCCCTAGCTACACGTTAATTCACATCCCAACATAAGACTGAGAGACTGTCAGATCTAATACTTACCACATGAAACACATAGCAAACCTCACTAGCCGCAGCTAGAATTAGAGATTTGTTGGTAGTATCATTTACACCTACTATTTTTTTCCAATATGTCCCCTAGGAGACACATTAACGAATGATATCTTATTTTACACTTGTTTTACTGCCAAACTGACATCCACTCCTGTAAATTACTGGGAAAGACAATACTCTGTTATGCATGTCTTTATCCACTGCACTTACCATCATATTTTCTGAAATCGCTTGTTTATACGGTTACAGACTATCTGTTCTCTATATGTCTGACACCTACCATACAATCCCCGTTAACCAACATGCATTAGACATATTGAGACATTGCTATACTCTCATACTCTCATTAATCAAACAATCTAATACTCTTGGCGAATAGATGACGAATACACTACAGACAATATATAGAATTGGTTATAGTTGGTTAAAGAACTGTTATGATACCACACTTTGAATGCATTCTAATGGTTATAAACAACTAATATAACTGATTACATACATATGGTTTATTTTTCTTTTTTTGTGAAGTACCGGTACTGCATAAATGTCACAAATAAAATGATCACCCACTGCCCGAATCTAGATAGATATGACTAACTGTTCAATGATACCTTATATACCAATACCCCGCTCTTAACCCGCACACCAACTCACTAGCCCAAAGGTATCTCAGACAGAATCACACCCTATACGTCCAACACCTTACTTAACGGTCCAAAACCCTCTACATAATACCCCTATCATACCCGCTCTCTACATAGGAGCCAAATCATATCTGTGATTGCTCCTTATACATAACACACTCTATCACCCACTACCACACCTGTACCCCCAGCCACATGACATATGGCTGTTGGTGAGATGGACCACTACGGTCGAATATATTTCTCATCCCTTTTTATATATTTTTTTCCTCCTTTTTAAACAATCCATTTCTCTCTCTTGACAAACCAACCCCCACACAGTGGTCACTTATTTTACCTAAACTCTACACACCTTCTTGTAAACCTACAACCACTGAATTTCACCGGTGTATACATAATTGTGGCTTGGAACACCATATAGGTGCCCAGTACGCCACACAGTACCGGCCCCTATACCTTTCCCCTCTATACAACCTTCATTATCTCAACACCCAGATCTTATCCCACCACATACCCTTCCTCCTGCCACAGCCCACAACACGCTGTAAGAATACACAACAATCACAGTTAACATGTCACCGCAAACGATAAAGAACGATAAACCAATTCTCAAAATAGTCTCCCTCAATGTTCAAGGACTCAATACGCCAGAAAAACGTTCCAAACTCCTCCTTACTATGCACAAATTGAAAGCTAATATCATATTCTTGCAGGAAACACACTTCCGTTCCAACACTATCCCGAAATTATGCAATGCTCAGTACCCAACAGTGTTACATGCCACAAACCCTTTACACAAAACGAAAGGGGTCTCGATCCTCATTGCAAAAAACTGTCCCTTCCAGATTAAAGATTCGCTTTTAGACGCAGACGGCAGATATCTTTTTTTAAAAGGTACCCTCCATAACAAAACAATAACACTAGCGAACATATACGCACCAAACAAGAATCAAGTTCCCTTCTTTAGGTCTGTTACAAATGCTCTCACAACCTTCAAGGAAGGCACTCTTGTATTAGGTGGAGACTTTAACGTCCCACTAAACCCCATCCAAGACACATCGACAGGAACTTCAACACTTTCCTATAAGGCCCTCAGAGAAATCAAATCCCTACTTACAAAACTACTACTTCATGACACCTGGCGTACGGTTAACCCAGATACAAAAGACTATACCTTTTATTCTTCTCCACACGCCAGATATTCCAGATTAGACTATATCTTTCTATCGCAATTTGACCTGCATCAGATACATCAAACATCCATAGAATCCATGACCATCTCGGACCACCACCCTGTCTCTCTATCACTCCAATTCCCTGACACAACACCACACTCGAGAATTTGGAGGTTGGATCCCTCCTTACTCACCGACCCCTCCGTCACAGCGGCAATAGACTCCACCTTACGAAACTTCTTTAAAGAAAATAACCCAGAAGATACATCCCCACTAATTAACTGGGAAGCACACAAAAGCGTTATTAGGGGTACCTTTCTTGCAGCTGCAGCAAAACGAAACAAAGAGAGGAGACAACAACACTCAGATCTAATAGACAAGATTAGAAAACTTGAAAGAGCACATAAACAATCACTAGCACACAACACTTACAACGACCTATTGCAAGCTAGAAAGGATCTCCTAGAACTGCTAGACAAACATATACAACGAAAATATATCCTATCTAAGAAAAGATTCTACGAATTCGGCAACAAAGCAAGCAAAATGCTTGCCAGGGCACTGCAAACATCTAAAGCCAACACGACAATCCATCACATCACAGATCCCACAGGCAATAAACTAAACAAAACCCCAGACATTGCCCGACAATTTGTTAATTACTACAGCAAATTATATAACCTAGACAAACCGAATCTCCCCACTGGCGACCCCACCCGCGCTCATTTAATATCCGAATTTTTAAAACAATACAGCCCAAACCCTATACCGGAATCCATAGCACAGGAATTAAACACCCCACTTTCCCGTACCGAAGTTGAATTGGCCCTAAAACAGATGAAAACGGGCAAAAGCCCTGGCCCGGATGGCCTTACTGCAGGCTACTACAAATCATACGCAGAATTACTTATACCCGCCTTCTTGCAAGCTTTCAATTCTTTCGCACAACCAATCAAACCTCCAAGAGACCTCCTCTCAGCCCACATAGCCGTAATTCCCAAACCTGACAAAGATCACTCCTTAGTAACCAACTACAGACCTATCTCCCTTCTCAATGTGGATCTCAAATGGTTTGCAAAAACCTTAGCAAATAGACTCTTACCATTAATTCCCCAACTAATTGGCCTCGATCAAGTAGGATTTGTCCCCGGAAGAGAAGCGAGAGATAACACGCTCAAAACGCTCAATATCCACCATTGGCTTACTTCCACCAAAAATAAAGGATTTATGCTCTCTCTTGATGCGGAGAAGGCATTCGACAGGGTGGCATGGGACTATATGCAAGAAACACTGAAAACTATAGGCCTTCCCCAAACGATGTTAAATTACATTGCGGCTTTGTACTCCAGTCCCACTGCAAAAGTTAAAGTTAACGGCCACCTGTCGGATGCCTTCTCCGTGTCAAATGGAACACGTCAGGGCTGCCCACTCTCCCCATTAATCTTTATTCTCTCCCTTGAACCTCTTCTTCGTCGCCTTAACTCCAATCCAGACATCAAAGGAATACAAATTAAACACCGCACATATAAACTAGCCGCATTCGCGGATGACATCCTTTTATTCCTCACAGACCCACTTACCACGATCCCAAACCTGCTTAAAGACTTCAGAACCTTTAATACTCTATCCAACCTCCAAATAAATTTCTCTAAATCCAATGCCCTGAACATCACTCTGCCCCCGGACATTTGTCAACAATGCCGTCTCAATTTCCCATTCACCTGGAAGAAACTTGCACTCCCGTACTTAGGCATCCAGATACCGACCACTTTAACCAATTTATACACCCTGAACCACGCCCCACTCCTCCAAAAAATACAAGCAGACCTAAAGAAATGGTCCTCAGGTTACTTCTCCTGGTTTGGCAGGGCAGCTATTGTTAAAATGAACACATTGCCCAAACTTCTATACCTCCTACAAACAATCCCGATCAAATTACCACCCGACTTCTTCACTACCTATCGAAAAGCCTGCACGACGTTTATATGGGGTAAAACACGACCACGATTGAATTTCCCAAGATTGACCGAACCCAAATCACTAGGAGGCATAGGTATTCCAGACATACGCAAGTACCAACAGGCATGCCACCTGACTAGAATCGTTGATTGGAACGTACACTCCGAAAATAAAGATTGGGTCCACTTGGAACAAACATTTTCAAAAGTACCCATCCAAAACACACCATGGATTAAATCCCACACATCGCTCTCTGAATATTCACAACACCCACTCATCGGCCCTACACTGATCTCTTTCAGGAACGCCTGTAACAAACACAACATCTCCTCAGTAAATGGTCCGATGACACCTCTTAGACAAAATCCTGACTTCTCCCCGGGAATACATGCCTCATTCCTGACATCTATATGGCCCCACCAACATGTCAGAGCAGAACATTTCTTTGAGGGAAATCACATCCTATCACAAACAGCTTTAGCTTCTAAACTTAACATAGACTCCTTCCCTTTTTGGACGTACGTTCAAATACGTAATTTCCTCAACAAACCACACCCCAAACCGAACTGGTCCAGAACCACTACTCCATTTGAAAATTTGTGTCTAAGCAAAGACACCCAAAGACACCTGATCTCACAAATATACTCCCTCCTCTTCGACGAACACAACACGACCACAAATTGGAACAATAGACAATGGGAACGAGACCTATCAATGCAACTAAGCGCTCAAGAATGGACTAACGTCCACACTTTAATCCACAAAGGTTCGATGAACGTGCAAGTCCAAGAATCAGCATATAAGATATTCTCCAGATGGTATAGAACTCCACTACTATTACACCGTTTCAATCCAACAATCCCCCAAACGTGTTGGAGATGTAACGCAGACACGGGTTCTCTTTTGCATATTTGGTGGTCTTGCTCCAAAATCCAGCCTTTCTGGAAAGAAGTGCACAAACTCATCACACGCATCACTACTTACACTCTTGACTTCAACCCCGCAATGTTCCTTCTACATCATTCTTCCTCTCACATACCAGCTTACCACCGATCTCTAACCATGCATTTGGTGAATTCTGCAAGAATGTGCATACTCCCCAAATGGCGCTCACCTGAACCACCTACCATATCAGAGTGGTTTAAACGTATACACCATACACAAGTAATGGAGGACCTCATTCACCAATCCAATGACACGCAACCACGGTTCACCAAAACATGGACCTCATGGATACACTTTACCACAACTGATGTATACCAACAATACTTAACTTGAATACCTTCACTGGGCTGTGGCAGGAAATTGATACCTCCCAATCTCTCTACCCTTCTGGATGCATACTCCCCACCCTCCATGCTCCCATATATCCCCCCCAATGCGAACCTCCTGCTCCCTTCCTTTCCTCCTCTCATCTCATTTACCCACTCCTATACCACTCAATTCTCTCCCATTTACACACCCTAAATAGTTAATTTTCAAACCACCCAACTGATCTACCATTCCGCATCCCCTCACCTAAACACTTCATAAACTTCATACGTATCCCATTCCAACCCTAACAGATACAACGACAACAATCATCATATTTACACACGCCAACGATTGTGTTGGACCCACCCAGAGTTAAGTCTCATGCACTACCCAACGAGATAGGGTGATGTACCTATACTTTATGTTATACTAATTACTACATCTGTTACTAATAAGAACACACACTACCATTCCCAGATTTACTGTGACATAAGTTCTGTACATTTGCTTTTTATACTTCTTAAACTTAACTATATGCAATGTTACTGTTCAATCTTGTTACCATAGCGGCTGCGTCCGCAATTCTGCATTTACAAACAATCTCTTGCGATTCTTCTGTAACATGCTGATTATTGTTTGAAAATTCCAATAAAAACTTGATGGAAAAAAAAAAAAAAAATAAATTATCCTGCTCCTGATGATCACAGCAATACCACATATGTACAGCCCAAAAACAATAGTGCACATTTTGCATTTTTTTATCCAACCTAAAATACACTGACATGAAGGGGTTGATTTACTAAGAAAAAGGGGAAGCAATGGTCGCTCTACATCTAATTACTCCCAATTAAACAATTTGAGACGTCAACTAGGTGAACAGGCGAACGGAAAAGCACACAAATATAGGCGAATATGTGTTAGTAAATGTTAAATCGGCATAGTCGCGGTTCCACAAGTGGCAATTGCAAACGAGTTTACTATATGGAACTGCACTGCAGTCATGATTATGTGTGTACATGTATGCGAATAAAACATTCTTATGTGGGATGTGCTCTACCTCGTGTGCAGCTATTTATTTACACTACAATTATTGTTCCTAGTTTGTTTTCTTCTTTTGCTAATGAATGCAGTTCTGAATGAGTATTACAGAGTAATGTCTGCTATTCTGTAAGGTTACATATATTGAACATTTACAGTTACATATCTGTTATATGTCAATTTTTTTTATGTTAAATTTGTTCTTATGGGACTATAACATTCTATTTATGTTAATTCTGTAATCATAATACGCTATTATGCAGGCCTAAGCGTACTTAACACAATGACTTAGTAGTCTGCACTGATGTCCAAAAAGCACTTAGGTCATGTGTAGGGATGAGCTGAACACCACCCTGTTCGGTTCGCACCAGAACATGCGAACAGGCAAAAAATGTGTTCGAACACGCGAACACCGTTAAAGTCTATGGGACACGAACATGAATAATCAAAAGTGCTAATTTTAAAGGCTTTAATGCAAGTTATTGTCATAAAAAGTGTTTGGGGACCTGGGTCCTGCCCCAGGGGACATGGATCAATGCAAAAAAAGTTTTAAAAACGGCCGTTTTTTCGGGAGCAGTGATTTTAATAATGCTAAAAGTGAAACAATAAAAGTGTAATATTCCCTTAAATTTCATACCTGGGGGGTGTCTATAGTATGCCTGTAAAGGGGCGCATGTTTCCCGTGTTTAGAACAGTCTGACAGCAAAATGACATTTCAAAGGAAAAAACATCATTTAAAACGACTTGCGGCTATTAATGAATTGCCGGTCCGACAATACACATAAAAGTTAATTGATAAAAACGGCATGGGAATTCCCCACAGGTGAACCCCTGCCAAAATGTAAAATGTAAAATCTGAGCACGCAACCTGCTGAACCGTACCAGGCCACATGCCCTCAACATTGGGAGGGTGCTTTGGGGTAGCCCCCAAAGCACCTTGTCCCCATGTTGATGGGGACAAGGGCCTCATCCCCACAACCCTTGCCCGGTGGTTGTGGGGGTCTGCAGGTGGGGGGCTTATTGGAATCTGGAAGCCCCCTTTAACAAAGGGGACCCCCAGGTCCTGCCCTCCCCTATGTGAAATGGTAAGGTGGTAAAAATGTACCCCTACCATTTCACAAAAAAACTGTCAAAAATGTTAAAAATGACAAGAGACAGTTTTTGACAGTTTTTGACAGTTTTTGACAAGTCCCTGTGCGTCAGAGGGGGCGGGGTCACCAGGTGGCCTAGCCCTCCATTATTTAACCACTTAACAACTGGCCCATAGCCAAATGAAGGCTACAGGGCGTTTGCCTAACTCTGGGAGGGCATACAGTGACGTCCTCCCAGAATTCCGCTCTCGCGCGCCCCCTGGGGCGTGCACCCGAGAACATTGCGGCTGTTTACCATGTGATCGCTCCATCAAAGGACCGAGCAATCACATGTAAACAAACCGGTGTCATCTCATGAAGCCGGTTCCTCTTCTCCCCTCTCTGTACCGATCGGTCCACTGTGAGTGGAGAGGGGGAGGGATCGGATGGCAGCAGTGCTGTGGGCTGGATGTGTAGTGCCCACAGCGCTGCTCAGTGACAACTGCCATCCATCCATCCATGCACAACCACCCCTCAATGCTCTGCAATACCCTGCACTACTCTGCAATGCTGTGCAATACTCTGCAATACCCCACAATACTCTGCAATACCCCACAATACTGTGCAATACTCTGTAATACCCCACAATACTCTGCAATACTCTGCAATACCCCACAATACTGTGCAATACTTTGCAATACCCCACAATACTCTGCAATACCCCACAATACTCTGCAATACTCTGCAATACCCCGCAATACTCTGCAATACTCTGCAATACCCCACAATACTGTGCAATACTCTGCAATATCCTGCAATACTCTGCAATACCTCGCAATACTCTGCAATATCCCACAATAATCTGCAATACTCTGCAATACTCCACAATACTTTGCAATACCCTGCAATACGCTGCAATACCCTGCAATATGATGCAATATGCTGCAATACTCTGAAATACCCCACAATACTCTGCAATACCCCGCAATACCCTGCAATACTCTCCATACCCTGCCATACCCAGCCATACTCTGCAATACTCTGTGATACCCAGCCATGCTCAGCCATACTTGGCAATACCCTGCCACACTCTGCATACCCTACAATACTCTGCCATACCCTGCAATACCCCGCAATATTCTGCCATACCCTGCCATACCCAGCCATACTCTGCAATACTCTGTGATACCTAGCCATTCTCTGCCATACCCAGTCATACTCGGCGATACCCTGCCATACTCAGCCATACCCAGCCATGCTCAGCCATACCCAGCCATACTCGATCATACTCGGCTGTACTCGGCCTCTGTATGTGGCCAGGCTGTGAAAGTCTCACACATGTGGTATCGCTGTACTCAGGGGAGTAGGAGAATCTATTTTAGGGTGTCATTGTTGGTATGTACATGCTATGTGTTATTGTATAAATGGACAACTTTGTGTTAAAAAAAATGCGTTTTAACCACTTCCCGCCCGCCGGCCCTCATACGACGTCCTTGACTTTGTGCAGGGATATCTGAATGATGGGTGCAGCTACAGGCATCATTCAGATATCAGCTTTAGATTGATCATAATGGCTGTTCCACTGCTTGATCATTCTTATGGGAGGCGAGAGGGGACATCCCCCCTCCCGCCGCCCTCCGGTGCTTCTACCGACTCAGCGCTACGATCGAAGCCAGGATCTTTTTTTTTTATTTCAGGCTTCCCAGCCTAGAGGTGAGATGTGGGGTCTTATTGACCCCATATCTCACTTAAAGAGGACCTGTCATGCCATATTCTTATTACAAAGGATGTTTACATTCCTTGTAATAGGAATAAAAGTGATCGATTTTTTATTTTTTTTGGAAAAAAGTGTCAAACTACAATAAATAATGTAAAATGAACAATAATTTTTTTTTTTTAAAGTGCCCCTGTCCCCATGTGCTCGCATGCAGAAGTGAACGCATATGTAAGTCCCGCCCACATATGAAAATGGTGTTCAAACCACAAATGTGAGGTATCGCTGCAATTGGTAGAGTGAGAGCAATAATTTTGGCCCTAGACCTCCTCTGTAACTCAAAACATGTAACCAGTAAAAAATGTTAAAGCGTCACCTATGGGGATTTTTAAGTAGCAAAGTTTGGCGCCATTTCACAAGCGTGTGCAATTTTGAAAGGTGAAATGTTGGGTATCTACTTACTCAGTGTAACTTCATCTTTCACATTATCGAAAAACATTAAGCTAACTTTACTGTTTTTTTTAAAGCACAAAACAGGTTTTTTTTCCCCAAAAAAGTGTTCGAAAAATTGCTGCGCAAATACCGTGCGAGATAAAAATTTGCAACAACCGCCATTGTATTCTCCAGGGTCTTTGCTAAAAAAATATATAATGTTTTCGGGTTATATGTAATTATCTAGCAAATAAATGATGATTTTTACATGTAGGAGAGAAATGTCAGAATTGGCCTGGGTGCTCCAGAACGCCTGAAGGTGCTCCGTGCATGTTGGGCCTCTGTATGTGGCCACGCTGTGTAAAAGTCTCACACATGTGGTATCACCACACTCGGGAGTAATAGCAGAATGTGTTTTGGCATGTAATTTGTGGTATGCATATGCGGTGTGTGAGAAATTACTTGCTAATATGACAATTTTGTGAAAAAAAACAACCTGATATTGCAAAGAATTGTGGGAAAAAAATGACAACTTCAAAAAACTCACCATGCATCTTTCTAAATACCTTGAAATGTCTTCTTTCCAAAAAGGGGTCATTTAGGGGGTATTTGTACTTTTCTGGCATGTTAGGGTCTCAAGAATTTAGATGTGATCAATTTTCAGATATTGGCACCATAGCTTTTGGACTCTATAACTTTCACAAAGACCAACTAATATCCACCGATTTGTTTTTTTTTTACCAAAGATATGTAGCGGTATAAATTTTGACCAAAATATATGAAGAAAAATTACTAATTTGCAAAATTTTATAACAGAAACAAAGAAAAATTATTTTTCCATTTATAGCACAAAAAATAAAGAACCCAGTGGTGATTAAATACCACCAAAAGAAAGCTCTATTTGTGAGAAAAAAAGGACACAAATTTCATATAGATACAGTGTTGACTGAGTAATTGTCATTCAAAATGTGAGAGCACCAAAAGCTGAAAATTGGTCTGGTTATTAGGGGGGTTTAAGGGCCCAGTGGTCAAGTGGTTAAGAACCGTCAGAAGACGAGAAGCGTCACACAGCGGGAGCCTCCCGTCATGGATGCGGAGCGGCCCGAGAAGAAGAAGGGAAGAAGACGCCACGGAGGAAGATGCCGGACGAGAACACTGGAGGAAGAACCAGAAGAACGAGAAGAAGATGGAGGAAGAAACCGAAGGAAGATAGAAGAAAGAAGATAGAAGAAAGAAGATGGAAAAAAGAAGACTTTAAATAAAGGAATTGTCAAAAACTGTCTCTTGTCATTTTTAACATTTTTGACAGTTTTTTGTGAAATGGTAGGGGTACTTCTGTACCCCCTTACCATTTCACATAGGGGGGGCCAGGATCTGGGGGTCCCCTTGTTAAATCTTGTATTCAGATTCTGATAAGCCCCCACCCACAGACCCCCACAACCACCGGGCAAGGGTTGTGGGGATGAGGCTCTTGTCCCGATCAACATGGGGACAGGGTGCTTTGGGGGGCTACCCCAAAGCACCCTCCCAATGTTGAGGGCATGTGGCTTGGTACGGTTCAGGAGGGGGGGCGCTCTCTCATCCCCCCTCTTTTCCTGCGGCCTGCCAGGTTGCGTGCTCGGATTAGGGTCTGGTATGGATTTTTGAGGGGACCCCCACACCATTTTTTTTTTAATTTTGGCGTGGGGTTCCCCTTAAAATCTATACCAGACCTGAAGAGTCTGGTATAGATTTTGAGGGGGACCCCATGCCATTTTTTTTTTATTTTGGTTTGGGATTCCCCTGTGGGGAAATCCCATGCCGTTTTTATCAATGAACTTTTATGTGTATTGTCAGACTGACAATTCATTAAAAACCGCGAGTAGTTTTAAATGACTTTTTTTCCTTTGAAATGTCATTTTGCTGTCAGACTTTTCTAAACACAGGAAACATGCGCCCCTTTACAGGCATACTATAGACACCCCCCAGGTACGAAATTTAAAGGAATATTACACTTTTATTGTCTTACTTTAAGCATTATTAAAATCACTGCTCCCAAAAAAACGTCCATTTTTAAAACTTTTTTTTGCATTGATCCATGTCCCCTGGGGCAGGACCCTGGTCCCCAAACACTTTTTATGACAATAACTTGCATATAAGCCTTTAAAATTAGCACTTTTTATTTCTCCTATAGACTTTTAAAGGGTGTTCTGCGGCTTTTGAATTTGCCGCAAACACCCCAAATTGTTCGCTGTTCGGCGAACTGGCGAACAGCCGATGTTCGCGTCGAACATGAGTTTGACTCGAATTTGAAGCTCATCCCTAGTCATGAGTCCAAATCCCTACCACCCACCTAAGATAGCTGTGGTGATTTTTCCAGCGCATAAGCGAAAAAAATGTAAACTAACACCCTGTGTGTTTACTAGTCTTTGATTTTTTTTAATTCCACACAATAATATTTTGGAAAAATGACATACTATTGGATGCAATTGAGGAAATAATATTATGGAAACAACCATGCTGATGTGGCATTGGCAATTAGGCATTCATCTATTTTCATCATATTCTGCTTATTACAATGTAAGCTTTAAGTAGGTGATACCATGGGATTTGAACCCGTGATCTGAGTGTGTCTATGGAAGAGTGAAGACCACTATGCCACTGTGCTGAGCACAATTATCCCTGGAATATACATCAGTACCATGATTAACAAATTCACATATTGTAGAAATAGAAACTCAATATTCTCATAAAATACAAATTCAACATTCAAAAACAGTTGTCATGTAATAGAGATGTAAGTGTAAATGTTCAATAAATCTAACAATGAGTGTTAGCGTAATGTTTGTTACTTTGTAATGTTACATTTATTGATCATTTACAGTTACATTTCTATTATATGTTAAATATTTTTGAATGTTGAATTTGTATTTACATATAGCAACAGCCAGCTCATGGCTTCAAATCCCATCCCTGCTACCTCCTTCCTAAGAATTTCAATGGCGAACGCATAAGTGCCATCAGCGAGAGAGCTATATACTGTATACACCATGCAATGTACAATATTTACAGGCTTTCACCTACACACATATCTATTTGCCATACAAACTTTAAGTAGGTTGTAGTATGGTTGGGATTTGAACCCATGACCTGACTGTTGGTAGATAACCACTAACCCACTGTGTTGATCAAACTCATTGCTAGAATATATAGTAGTACCATGATGAAAGAATAAACACATATAACTAGAAGTCAACATTCTAATAAAATTCTATTTAGACATTTAACATTTTATATCATATAATATAGACCTAAGGGCCTGCTTTGTTTTGGGGGGACCCCCACACTGATTTTTTTTTTCAAAATGTGTGTTGTTACACCCACTTGTGGCAGGCAGCACCACTTCACTCCAAAAAGCTACGTAGAGTTCCATGAAAACAATTAAGAGCTACTCCTAACTTTCTAAATGTTACTGAAGTGGATTTGTTGTTTTGAAAATGTTGTTGCAAAGCAAACAAGGATTAGGAGTAGTTAGCAAGTTAATTTTAGGTGTCTAAAGGTGGCCATACACTATACACTCTAATCACCAATTGCCACCTCATAAACACCATTTTTAAATCATCATTTAGCGAAATAAGCATATTGAACACATGAGAAAATATGTTAGCGAACGCGAATTTCTTTTTGCATGCGTGTTCAATATGCTTATTCCACTAAATAATTTCAAATATGGTATTTATGGAGTGGCAATTGGTGAATAAAGAAAATGAATACTTAGTTTGACATGTTCAATAGTTTACCTAGGCCATAGCAAAACTCATTGGAACCTGAAAATCAGCATGGGAGCTGTTTAAAAGCTTTCTTTTTTTAGTTTTGGATTTACCCTTTCTCTATTTAATGATGTGCATGTGTGCAGAATAAAAAGATTTTGTGGCAAAATAGATGTAATAGAGATTGGAAGGGGTGTTAACAACACATTCCATTCCACTAATCATCGGCAAAAAAATAAAATTCAAAACAGATCCTACATTTTATTTGGACAATACGAACACTAGTTTGTACATTGTTACTTTGCCCCCCAAAAAATGGCATTTATGGTGCAACATTTTTCACGGCACTTTACAATATGGTTAGGAAAGAGCTCAAAAGAGCTTACAATTTAGAACGGAGAAACTTAAATTGGACACACCTTAAATTTCATAGTGTACAGCAGGGACCAAAATAAGGCTAGCACTAACCATGCCAAATATTTTCTGGTAAAACAACTGTCACCATCCCGCCCCCATGAAAAGTTTAAGTGCAGAATTAAACAAACAAAACAGACAAGATCTAAAATTTGATAAAATAAAAGGCAGTGCAATAACTACATTTCTTCATTTTAATCTAAACCATTACATTAACTAGATTATCATTAGGAGTTGTAAGTCTAACATGTGAGACTTATAAGTAACTAGAACAAGATATGGGTCCGCTGAGGCTCACAAACAATAAACACATGGTCAGAATAGAGAAAGACACACAATTTGGAAACCATGCCCACAAAAATACACTTTTGAGGGCCAAAAGGCAAAACTATTCCAGCAAACAGACAAAGCAGTCATAAAATCACAGCCTTAGTGGGGTGTGGGTCAGTCATTACGCACACTATCTCTCTCCCCCCAGCAAAAAAACCCCGAAATATTTATAACAAATACAAGCACTGTGAGCAAAGATTCTGGCCTCTTCCCAGGCAAAGCAACCACCACAAATATAACATAGGTAAGATTAATAGCACACTAATGCCCCGTTCCGATGGAAAATGTCCGATCGGAGCGTGTTGTCGGAAATTCCGACCGTGTGTGGGCTCCATCGGACATTTTTCATCGGATTTTCCGACACACAAAGTTGGAGAGCAGGAGATAAAATTTTCCGACAACAAAATCCGTTGTCGGAAATTCCGATCGTGTGTACACAAATCCGACGGACAAAGTGCCACGCATGCTCAGAATAAATAAAGAGATGAAAGCTATTGGCCACTGCCCCGTTTATAGTCCCTACGTACGTGTTTTACGTCACCGCATTCAGAACGATTGGATTTTCCGACAACTTTGTGTGACCGTGTGTATGCAAGACAAGTTTGATCCAACATCCGTCGGAAAAAATCCATGGATTTTGTTGTCGGAATGTCCGAACAAAGTCCGACCATGTGTACGCCCTATTACACCCACCAGTGTAATTGATTTTGTCTCTTCATGTATGCCTCAAGTGCTCACATATGTTGATCAGGAACACACACTCTTCCCAAATGAAATGAAATGAAATGCATCAGCAAATGTATCTATACAAGGTAAACAGAAAAGATCAAATATCCAGGGCTCTGGCCATGATCAGTGATATCAAAAATCAAACAATTCAAGTTGTATATTGTTGAGCATGTGAAGGGTCCAAAACAGAAGAAGTGAAATTTGTGAGGGCTGCTTCACACAGATTGTTGACAAAGCGTATTTGTCATTCGTCATTAGCATCCAACATTACAATATGGGTGTAGGATCACGCCATATTTATACATCCATATCTGACACAAAATACACAGTTATAGATTTGGTGCAAACCCACACTCGCTTTATTTATAATGTCATTTCTTTTGTTTGCATACCATGTGAAACCTGTCGGAAATGTAGTAACTTGTGAAAAAGAAACTATAACACCACAACAGAGGAAGAACATACAAACCTCTAGCCAGGTAGAGGCCTATTTGGCATTCAAACCAATGCTCCCAGTGCTGATAGGCAGAAGTGCTAACCAGTTAGCCACTGTGCTGCCACATGCATGGAGCCTCCATCTCCATGGTGTTAAACAGTCCTAAGTCCCTGGGGTGCAAAAAGTTAATCAATGTAGATGTACTCTAGAAGTCTTGCGTGTTATTGAACAACCTGCTTCTGTGATATGCCATCTGGTTCTAGGGCTGGGTATGGCTGATTACTGTAAGCATGCTGATATAGGAACCTCTCTAATTTCCTGGCTTTTTGCTTGCTAAGAGGCTGCAGCTGGTGCTGGTGTGGAATTCACAAGGCTGCTTCTTGTCCTTTCCCATGAAAAACATATGGCAAGATTTGAAATGGTGGTGGAACCCTCCTAAACCTAAATACTACATTTCATTAGAGATTACCTATAGGTGGTGGAATGACAATAGTCAGGACAGGAGTTATGTTTCATGATTTATTCTGTGATATTTGGTGTTTATTGGTGTGTGAGTGTAGAATAGTGGTGTTACCCTCTGAATTTTGGTAATGGCATTTTGATTTTGATTTGGGATGTTCGTACACATATTACATTTTTGTGGTGAAAATTCTGATCATTTGGAAATCCTAAACATCACACAATATTGTTACTCATTTAACATTTGCATCAGCAATGGTATTGTGTCTGGTTTGTGAAGACAGCTGTAGGAGCTTTGGTTTAGATTTATGTGAGATGGAGGTGGGAACGAGCTAACCAGGATGGACGTGCTGTGAGTTCCCTCCTCTGGCCCAGGCGATCAGTTGTAGCAGTTTTGGAATGATTCCCTAGCCCAAACTAGATCTCCCTAGCAAAACGCTGCCTTTGGATTCACTTGTCTTCTGTGTTCAGACTTGTGGCTGAGTGATGCTGGGATAGGAGAGCACGGGAAAAGAAACAGGTGAGCGTGAGCGTTAGTTCCGAACCTCACCTGACAAAGTAAGAAGTGATTGTTCCTGTGAGCAGTCACACTCCACTGAATACCACCAAGAGACATGGAGAGAGCCGAGGGCGGAAACCCCAACAAGCTCTACTGAGTTCTATAGGGAAGCCGAGTACCGCCGAACCCTACCGAGCCTTGCCGAGACAAATAGAGGAGCCGAGAGCGGCCGAGCCTCAACGAGCTCCCTTGAGACGATCCGAGAATCGCACACGGCCGGATCACACTGCGCCCTGTTGGGACGCCTAAGAGAGGCGAGGGCTGTTGAGCTCTGTCGTGCCCCGTGGAGACATACGAGGGAGTTGAATCCTGTCATACCTCACTGAGTCCAGTGGAAACCCAGAGAGGCGAGCAACTCTGTATCCTGGCGAGCCCCACTGAGACACATATGCCCCGTACACACGGTCGGACTTTGTTCAGACATTCCGACAACAAAATCCTAGGATTTTTTCCGACGGATGTTGGCTCAAACTTGTTTTGCGTACATACGGTCGCACAAAGTTGTCGTAATTTCTGATCGCAAACCACGCGGTCACGTACACCACGTACGACGAGACTAGAAAAGGTCAGTTCAGAACCAAGCGCGGCACCCTTTGGGCTCCTTTCGCTAATCTCGTGTTAGTAAAAGTTTGGTGAGAGACGATTCGCGCTTTTTCAGGCTTGTGGCTTTCAGATCGTTTTCTGCCGTTCAGTTTGTGCTTGTGGGTTTGTATCTGCTCTTTAGTGCGTGCAGCACGTTCCGCGTGACTTTAATTAGTCATTGTATTCTTGTTCATTCGTTACTGTTTTTCAGATCGCTCTTCACAGGCCTTGCTGTTCTTCAGTGCGTTCTGTTACTTCATTCTGAGCAGCCGACCATTTTCTAGCCATGTTGCGTATACGTACTCCTCGTAGAGTTCGTGCTGTGCGGGGGCTTGGTGTTGGGGTCCTGACCTTGACACAAGTCCAGTCCATGAACAGGGTGGGGAGGAGTTCATGGACCAAGAATTGGTTGCTTCAGCGTGACCAGTTCTCTCATATGCCTTTGCTCCGTGAGATCCGTGAGAATAATCCTGATGATTTCAGGAACTTTCTCAGGATGACGGACCCCGTGTTTCACCGTCTGTTGGCTTCGCTGACCCCTTATATTAGCAGGCAGGATACCTGCATGAGGCAAGCCATCACTCCGGAGCAGAGGTTGGTCGCTACCCTGCGGTACTTGGCGACAGGGAGAAGTCTGCAGGACTTGAAGCTCTCGACAGGCATCTCCCCCCAGGCTCTGGGGATCATCATCCCAGAGACCTGTTCTGCCATCATACAGGTCCTGCAGAAGGAGTATATGAAGGTAAGATTTTTATCCTTTAATATCAGATGTTATTGTATTTAATGTTTGATAATATCTTGTATTTCTTTCCTCATTCCCTAATTACCATGATTGTAATATGCTGTGAATGTCCCCTTTGTCCTTATGCATGCAGGATTTTTATGTAATTATTATTTTAGGTCCTTCATACAGATTGCCCTTCAATAACCTCCCCAGCATGGTCTCTCCTGGCCCATATTCACCTCATGTAGTCAGTTAACAATGTATTTTATCAGCTCCATAGTAGTGCTTTACCCCAAACACCCCCTAAAATGTTTTGAATTGTTATTTTAAGTTTAAATTCTGACAGAGTGGCAGAGGCTTTTTTTTTGTGGTGTCCCCAAATCATTTTTAGTAACCCTCCCTCCCCCCAACTGCTAAGTCAGCTGATCCCAATTCTCTATCTATCCTCAATCATCTATCTGCTGACTTTGCCAAACCCATACACACTATACCCATCTCTTTTGTGTTCTGATGTATGGATGAATTCCCCAAAGCATGTAGTGCAAGGGCCTGCCTGTATACTTTCAAATGGTACTGTTTAACGTTTTTGTATACTATTATTATCTTGACAGGTAATAGCAGAATGTCCAAATGTCCTCAAATGTGTACAATGTGTATTTATATCTTTGTATTATGACACTTCTTACCTGTCCAGTGGGCTGCCAATAGTTTAACTAAGGAGGGGCTGTTCCAAGTAATACCCTGTATTTAGGCATTCATTTCTCAATGAAGTGAAGAGGGTTACCTGTCCAAGAATTCCACACACCCCATAATGTTAGAAATGGCCCATGAGAGGGGGGGAGGGGGAATATGATAGGTGTACCTTATACTTTGGCATTGTTAAATTCATTGTTAAATAAATGCTATCTGGAGGTTGCCCCATAATGTTTGTGCCTAATCTGCTTGCCATGTTTCTGAGCAAAAATAGCAATTATTATTTTTTTTCCTCAACAGTTTCCTTCTACGCCACAGGAATGGCAGACTGTGGCCTCCCACTTTGCCCAGCGGTGGGACTTTCCTAACTGCGGAGGGGCAATTGATGGGAAACACATCCACATCATCCCACCACCCAACTCGGGGTCGTACTATTTCAACTATAAGGGGTTCAATAGTATTGTGATGTTGGCGGTGCTACTTACAACTTCCTGTATGTGGACGTGGGGAAGAATGGCCAGATGTCCGATGGTGGAGTCATCGCCCAGACTGAGTTCTACAGGCGTCTCCAGAATGGCAGCTTGGACTTGCCAGCTCCAGAGGACAATGTGGAAGGACTCCCATTCGTGTTCGTTGCTGATGAAGCGTTTGCGCTGGGGGACCACCTGATGCGGCCATTCCCGATGAGGACCCTCACCCCGGAACAGAGGGTTTTTAAATACCGGCTGGCCAGAGCCCGAAGAGTGGTGGAGAACACATTTGGAATCTGGCCAGCCGGTTCCGCCTATTTATGACACTCATCCATATGGCGGAGTATAAACTGAACCATATTATACTGGCATGCTGTATTCTCCATAACTTTTTAAGGAAACATTCGGCCAACTATGTTGGCTCAGTTGGGCCTGAGGCCGGAATGATACATGAAACCACACTGACGGCGCTTGAAAGCGGCCATCCTGGCTTGCCCTCCCTGAGTGCCCGTGATGTCTGGTTACGCTACTTGGAGTTCTTTGCGGGTAGGGGGGCCATCAATATGCCAGCAAATATGTGAAGCCTTTTTCTATTAAAAAAAAAGACATTCTTTGTGGACATTTACTGCTTGTGTTTGTTTTAGCTGACCCTGACAGAAATGTGTGGAATCCAGAAAATGGCGTGATTGTGTAACCTTATACAGAGCACTGTTGGCTGTTATTTACTAAATGCAAAAACACATTTCACTACAAATGTAGTTGCAACTGCACTGAAACTGCACTTGTAGTGCCAAGAGGATTTGCCCTTAGTAAATAACCCCCATTTTCTCTGAAAACACCAATGACATCACCCCAAAAGTGTTGTAGCGTTGAGACAATAATCCAGACATTCTTGCTTAACAAACTTTTTTATACCTGCACAATCACATGTGCATTTACCAAAGGTTTTTCTAACAAACCAACATGTTTGTTGTATAACAATTTTTGGGGTAGCATTATCAAAAATAGAAATGTTCATTTACGATAAAACAGGCCTGTGTAAAACCAACAAGAAAGACACAAATCTTGAACTTACAAACGTCACATTTGGTAGAACTTGAAGGCAATATCAGACATGAGTATTTAGAAACTGTGTTTGATATTGCGTTCAGATGGGGTGAAGTCACCCCAGGAAAAGCCAAATTTGGAAAATGCACACCAATTTACCAATGTCAACATGTGCGACCTGCCATCACGGCGGATCAAGGGACGTGTTTTGGGGGAGCAACCCCTTCCTCTCAGCTACTTTATTATTGAGGAAGGGGTTGCACCCCCAAAACACGTCCATTGATCTGGCAGATAGCACATGTTGGCACACTGTGTGCATCCTCCAAATTTGGCTTTGTGAAAAATCACAAAAACATTTTGCACATTGTAGCACAACAAAAAACAAAGGGATTTGGAGGGGCTTTAAACTCGCCCCAAAACATCAATGATATTTTTATTTTTTGGAATAACATCATTGATGTTTTTCTTGATGTTTTCCAATTGTAAATTACACCCCATGATCTCCCCGATCAGGACCTGGGCACTTTCGGATGTGAAAGGATCTGGATCCACAACATCACGATCACCTAAAAAGAGAGGAACCACCCAAAAAAATTAGGTCTCAAAAATATGATGGCATCCATCTCTTACCTCAGCCTGTGGTCGCAGACACTCACCTGTTGTGGTGACTAGTTCCACCACGTCTTCTTCCTCCTGCTCAACTTGTGTTGGGGGTATTTCCCCTTCTTACAGAGGTGGGGCTCTGGTCTCCTCGGATGATTGGTGTCCTCCGAGTCTTTTCTCCCCTACGTAAAACAAAAAGGTATAATTAGCACACAGATATTTGATGGCAGAACTATAAATAGGAAACATTGCTTGGAAGTGGGGTACAATTGTCAATTTTAGCCAAGTTCCAAAATGTAGCATTTTCAGTGTCCTTTGACAAGCAGCAATACTTTACCTGTTTGGTACAAGCTTCACAGATGTAGCCCCCCTATAGTATACACTGGTGCACCTGTGTGCCTCCCCTAATAAAAATGGTGTTCTGGGGTCCCACACTAATGCTCCAGTGTCCAGATGTGAAAACAGCTGCTAAGTGTCCTCTCCTTACACAGAATCTAGTTTGCATTTCATTCTAGTAACAAAGCCATCTACACAACCCAATTCTTTTAAGACAAGTATAGGGCGTAAAAATGGTGGCCAAATGCATACGGCCTAAACAATGGTATTTTATAGTCCGAAAGAAAAATGTTTGATACGAACGAATAATGTGGCCATGAACATGAAAGTTGCCATTTTAAACTGTACAACAGTTCCTAAAAGCACATGGAGCAGCACGAACGTAATAAACATAAAAAGAATAGGAACACAGCACAACTACTTACTTTTTTGCAGCACTCTCCGGATCTTTCTGTACTGCTCATGTTCTCGTAATTTGAGGTCCGACCACCGCTTCCTGAGCTGATCTTTCGATCGTCATACCCCGAAATTCCGGTGCAGACTCCTGACCACTTTTGCCATGATCTTGGCCTTTCTTTCATTGGGGTTGGGGTAAGGCCCATACTTCCCATCATAGTCGGCCTTCTTCAGGATGTCCACCATCTCCAACATCTCCCCAAAGGACATATTTGAGTCCTTAAATCTCCTTCTGGATCAGGACGTGTCCGGATTCGGGCTTTCCTCCTCCTCCTCCTCGTTGCTACAATTAGCACGATCCTGCTGTGTCTCTGCCATGTGCTCTGCCCCCACTGTGCCGAACGAAAAGGGGTGGGGAATAGACTAGAAAGAACGTCAGGGGCGGGCGGAGTTACACGCATGCGCAGTGTGTATAAAGTGTAACACGCGTGCGTCTTACGTAGATCTGTGAGCGGAGGAAGGAGCATCGGAGGCGCCGATCGTGATAACGAAGGTAGGATCTAAACTTGGGCCTATACTGCTTCCAAATGGAAGCCTATATTGTAACAAGATTAGGGGAGTTTGGCCTGACATTAGGGTTTGTCTTGTGTTGTGTCTTGCAGAGAAAATGGATGGGTTCAAGGACCACAATTTCCTCCCCCTGTTCATAGACAAGTACAGGGAGCTGCCCTGTCTGTGGCAAGTGAGACATCCTCATTATAATAATAAACAAAAGAGGCAGGCAGCGCTGGAGAAACTGCTGGAGTTGGTGAAGCCGGTGGTCCCCACAGCAACCATCCCCTATTTAAAAGCCAAAATTGGTGGCCTGAGGAGCAGTTATCTTAGGGAGCACAAGAAGGTCACACATTCCCAGAGGTCCGGAGCTGCAGCAGATGACATTTATGTCCCCAGGCTGTGGTACTATGAGAGACTGCGATTTCTGTCAGACCACACTGAAGTCAGGGAATCCCTCTCTACTCTTCCTTCCACGCTTCCTTCCACCCCAGCTGAGGCTTCCGATGTCCAACCTGGGCCTTCCAGCCAGGAAGAAGTGGAGGAGCCCAGCTGGAGTCAGGTATAGCATTGTTCTACTGATTTCTGGTCAATAAAGAAATGATGTTTACTATAGATGTTATTATTGATCACTAATTGCTGATTGAAAAAAAGTGTTTTACATATCAATAGACAGTAGTGGGCACCCAAATTTGGGACAAGAATGAAAAATCCTGGGCTCAGAATGATAGTCTGTTATATTTGTTAACATTAAATTTGCAACAGTCAGGAGGTTAAAATTGTGTGTGATTGATGAAAAAAATACTAAAACTATGTCCCTTATTCATACACAGGAAGACCTTAGCCAGGAGGAGGTTGTGGAATGTGGCAGCCAGGAGGAGGCGGGGATTAGTGGTAGCCAGGAGGATGCGGGGCTAAGTGTCAGCCAAGAGAAGCCTAGGACCAGTCACAGCCTGACTGAATCACAGGCTCCTCCCCTCCGCCTTCCATATAAAAGAGTGAGGAAGACAACTCTGAGTCCCGTGCAGGATTCTGCGTTCAGGCTAATTCAGGAGGCTTCGGCGTCCCTACGAGCCTTACCCACTCCTGAAGAGGCCTTTGCATGCATGGCTGCCACAAAACTGCAGGGCATTCAGGAGGGTCAATGCAGGCTCTGTGAGGACCTTCTGTATAAAGTCCTACGTAAGGGGGTAAGTGGGGAACTAACACCCAAGACCGACGTCATTGAGTTGGACCATCCTCCTCCTCCTCCTCCTCCTGCTGCCACAACTCCACCACCAGAGCCACCGCATGGAAGGAAGCGTGGAAGGAAGACCAGAGAGTGATTGCCCTGGGTTCAGTCTGGTCTGACAGAAGCTGCAGTCTCTCGTATGACCACAGCCTGGGGACACAGATGTCATCTGCTGCTTTCCGGGTCTCTGGGACTTCTGGACCAGACTGCCCTCCCTTAGATAAGGACTCCTCATGCCACCAATTTTGATTAAAAATTATTGATGTGTGCCCTGGGGGTACAAGGCTTCACCCACTTCTGCAGTTTCTCCAGCGTTGCCTCCCTCTTTGTTTAGTTGTGAGCCCTTAATAAAAAATTTTTTGGGAAATTATACTCTCCTGTGTGTGGTTTCATCCAAAAAGGACAGTTTGGTGACGATTCAGGTACATTTCTAACATAAAATGTGAAATTAACAAGGGACAACAACACCAAACAATCTCCTACAGATTAAATATAACAACATATCAATGGTGTTGTGGTAACTTGACACAAAAAACACACACAAACATTTTTGGGAGTACAAATAAAAATCCCCCCCAAAAAATAACACCCTTCAAAAAAATACAAACACAAAAAAATAATCTACATTAAAGCCAAAAAAAAAAATACAACAAAAATATGTTGTCAGATGTGAGAAATCAAAATATATTTAGGGAATCCTGATAAATAGTAACAAAATAAGTTTGTGAGAAGTCTGTGTGAATATGAGCAGCAAAATTACTATATTCTTGTCACATTATAAAGAAGAAGAGATTGCGCTGTATTAAACCATTTTTAACATTGCAGCGTGACGAAAGTGCTGTATCCATTGCGAACGCTAAGTTTACCAGAACGAGCTGTTCCGTGTCGAAATTTCTTCTGAGCATGCGTGGCACTTTGTGCGTCGGAACAGGTCACACACGGTCGGAATTGACGAGATCGGATTTTGTTGTCGGAAAATTTTATCTCCTGCTCTCCAACTTTGTGTGTCGGAAAATCCGATGGAAAATTTCCGATGGAGCCCACACACAGTCGGAATTTCCGACAACACGCTCCGATCGGACATTTTCCTTTGGAAAATCCGACCGTGTGTACGGGGCAATACAGAGAACCGAAGTCCTATGTGGAACCAAAAGTGCTGGCAAGTGCAGATACCTGTAAGGCTTCACGGAGGGGGAGAGGAGCCTCCTTGGGATCACTGGAACATCAAACCATAACACAAATAAAGAGGACTAGCCAGATATTTTTCCTTCAATACCCATTAAGGAACTACTTTGTAAACCAGAGTGAAATAGAAGAATCTGCAAGAAGACAAGGTAAAAACTGGCTTTTTCTAATGTATAATTGTTTGATCTTAGTGGACTGATTGGACATAATACATAAAATCCATGGTTCTGTGATAGTTTTCAGACAATATACATACAAAGGAGTAGAAGGCGAAGGGAAGGAAGAGAAAAGGAATATAAAAGAGAAAAATAAATATTAGAAGTACTAGTCTCGAAAGTATATTATTGGTAAATACCAACGAATCTATTTGATTGCACACAAAAAAATTTTCTCTGGTGGGGTCAAATCTCTGTAATATAGAGCATCTGGGAGGTTACAAGGGAAAAATAAACCCCCCTATGGTTATCTGATCTCAATATGCCTCCCAAGAGTACTCACACCCAGAAAACTAAAAGAGGATCAACAGGGGGAACACTTACGAACCCTCATAAACCTGCATCCGCCCAAAAACCAGATTTTAAAGGTTTTTTGGTACAAACACAACAACAAGATCAGCAGGAATGCCCTATAGTAACTGAGTTGAATTTTGTGTCACCATTTAAGGATGTAGAGCCTGATGTAAATAATAGTCCTGGGGATGAGGGATGAGCCGAACACCCCCCTGTTCGGTTTGCACCAGAACATGCGAACAGGAAAAAAGTTCGCTCGAACATGCGAACACCATTAAATTTTGTACCTGGGGGGTGTCTATAGTATGCCTGTAAAGGGGCGCATGTTTCCCGTGTTTAGAACAGTCTGACAGCAAAATTACATTTCAAAGGAAAAATTCCATTCAAAACTACCCGCGGCTATTGCATTGCCGACAATACACATAGAAGTTCATTGATAAAAACGGCATGGGAATTCAACACAGGGAAACCCCGAACCAAAATTAAAAAAAAAAAATGACGTGGGAGTCCCCCTAAATTCCATACCAGGCCCTTCAGGTCTGGTATGGATATTAAGGGGAACCCTGGCCAAAACTTTTTAAAAAATGACGTGGGGTTCCCCCTAAATTCCATACCAGACCCTTCAGGTCTGGTATGGATTTTAAGGGGCACCCCGTGCCAAAAAAAAAGAAAAAACAGCGTGGGGTCCCCCCAAAAATCCATACCAGACCCTTATCCGAGCACGCAACCTGGCAGGCCGCAGGAAAAGGGGGGATGAGAGTGCAGCCCCCCCCTCCTGAACCGTACCAGGCCACATGCCCTCAACATTGGGAGGGTGCTGTGGGGTAGGCCCCCAAAACACCTTGTCTCTATGTTGATGAGGACAAGGGCCTCATCCCCACAACCCTGGCCGGTGGTTGTGGGGGTCTGTGGGTGGGGGGCTTTTCGGAATCTGGAAGCCCCCTTTAACAAGGGGACCCCCAGATCCCGGCTCCCCCTGTGTGAAATGGTAAGGGGGTACTTACCCCTACCATTTCACCAAAAAAACTGTCAAAAATGTTAAAAATGACAAGAGACAGTTTTTGACAATTCCTTTATTTAAATGCTTCTTCTTTTCCTTCATCTTCTTCTTCTTCTGGTTCTTCTGGCTCTTCTGATTCTTCCTCCGGCGTTCTCGTCCAGCATCTCCTCCGCGGCGTCTTCTATCTTCTTCTCCTCAGGCCGCTCCACACCCATGGCATGGGGGGAGGCTCCCCCTCTTCTCTTCATCTTCTTCTTCATCCTCTTCTCTTCTTCCTTCTTCTTTTCTTCATTTTCTATTCCGGGCCGCTCCGCACCCATGCTGGCATGGAGGGAGGCTACCTCTGTGTGACAGAGTCTCCTCATCTGACGGTTCTTAAATAACGGGGGGCGGGGCCCCCAGTGACCCCGCCCCCCTCTGACGCACGGTGACTTGACGGGACTTCCCTGTGACTTCACGGGGAATGCCACAGGGAAGTCCCGTCATGTTCCGTGCGTCAGAGGGGGCGGGGTCACCGGGTGGCCCCGCCCCCCATTATTTAAGAACCGTCAGACAAGGAGAAGCCGTCACACAGCGGGAGCCTCCCTCCATGCCAGCATGGATGCGGAGCTGCCCGGAGAAGAAAATGAAGAAGAGAAGAAGAGAAGAAGGAAGAAAAGAAGAGGATGAAGAAGAAGATGAAGAGAAGAGCGGGAGCCTCCCCCATGCCATGGGTGCGGAGCAGCCCGAGGTGAAGAAGATAGAAGACGCAGCGGAGGAGATGCTGGACGAGAACGCCGGAGGAAGAACCAGAAGAGCCAGAAGAACCAGAAGAAGATGAAGGAAGATAGAAGAAAGAAGAAGCATTTAAATAAAGGAATTGTCAAAAACTGTCTCTTGTCATTTTTAACATTTTTGACAGTTTTTTAGTGAAATGGTAGGGGTAAGTACCCCCTTACCATTTCACACAGGGGGGGGCTGGGATCTGGGGGTTCCCTTGTTAAAGGGGGCTTCCAGATTCCGATAAGCCCCCCGCCCGCAGACCCCCACAATCACCGGCCAGGGTTGTGGGGATGAGGCCCTTGTCCTCATCAACATGGGGACAAGGTGTTTTGGGGGGCTACCCCAAAGCACCCTCCCAATGTTGAGGGCATGTGGCCTGGTACGGTACAGGAGGGGGGGCGCACTCTCGTCCCCCCTCTTTTCCTGCGGCCTGCCAGGTTGCGTGCTCGGATAAGGGTCTGGTATGGATTCTTGGGGGGACCCCACGCCGTTTTTTTGTTTTTTTTTGGCGCTGGGTTTCCCTTAAAATCCATACCAGACCTGAAGGGTCTGGTATGGAATTTAGGGGGAACCCCGCGTCATTTTTTTTTTAAATTTTGGTTCGGGGTTTCCCTGTGTTGAATTCCCATGCCGTTTTTATCAAAGAACTTCTATGTGTATTGTCGGCAATGCAATAGCCGCGCGTAGTTTTAAATAGAATTTTTCCTTTGAAATATCATTTTGCTGTCAGACTGTTCTAAACACGGGAAACATTCGCCCCTTTACAGGCATACTATAGACACCCCCCAGGTATGAAATTTAAAGGGATATTACACTTTTATTGTTTGACTTTAAGCATTATTAAAATCACTGCTCCTGAAAAAACGGCCATTTTTAAAACTTTTTTTTGCATTGATCCATGTCCCCCTTTAAAAGGTGTTCTGCGGCACCCCAAATTGTTCGCTGTTCGGAGAACTTGCGAACAGCTAATGTTCGAGTCGAACATGAGTTTGACTCGAACTCAAAGCTCATCCCTACTGGGGATAATATACATCAATCTACATTGAATCTGGGAGGAGCAGAAGGGAGCCCCAGCTGGGACTTGCAAACATATATAAAAACCTTACCCACAAGAGAAGATATGGACAAATATATACATAGATTGTAATCCTCATATAGAGCTGAAATACAAACATTGAAATAATCTTTGGTGGACACACAAAATAAGATCGGAGACTTGGATACCAATTTAGTGTTGATTAATCAGAAAATATCAAAACTCGAAGAGAAAAACCAGGAATACGATCGATACTTAAAATATATAATAAATAGTACTGATGAATTGGAAAACATAAGCAGACGCAACAACATTCGAATTAGAGGTCTCCCAGAATCAGTAAAAATAGAACGTTTAAAGAAAGTACTTCAAGACATATTCAATTCTCTTCTAAAACAACCCAACCTAGCTGAGATTGATAGAGCACATAGAATCCAAAGCCAGAAGGAACCTGATTCCAAAAGACCAAGAGATGTGATTTGTAGAATTAATTTTTTTCAGGTTAAAGAAAGTATCATGCGGCTCGGCTGCAACGGGATTTTGAATATCATGGTACACATCTTATATTTTTACAAGACTTATCCAGATACACATTGATCAGAAGGAAAGCAGTGAAACCATTACTGGATATGTTAAGGGAGAAAGAAATCCTATACAGATGGGGTTTCCCCTTTCAGATTATTGTTCATCAAAAGGGACAGAAAATAAGTTTTCGTAGTATTGAGGATCTCCCTGATTTTCTAAAGCGTCTTCAACTGCCTTTAATTGACTTGCCGGCGTGGCCACAGCCATACCAAGGACTTGTTAGAGGAAATGTTAACAGAGGACACTAGAGGGAGTGGGGGAGATGGGGGGTGGGGGGGGGGATAGGGTGGAGAGAGGGGAAGGAAGATAAATGGTTGTAATTTTTTTTTTTTTTTTTCACATGTGTGTGGAGGTTTTGACTAACACTACGTTCGTAGTGTGCGGTATGGGTTTTTTTTTTCTCACTAATATTGGATTTAGATATTCACATAGTTATGGATAACATGCACTGTATTAATTTATATGTGACAATGATAACACTGGATATTGGTATTATTTTAGATGTGGGGGCACGAGATTAGAGGATAATTCTTGTAAAAAGATATACATAGGGATTTATGTGTGGTTCACAATTTCCACAAGATGGGGGGATGGCCCCCCTTTTTTTTTATTTGTTTAGAGGTTTTGATTAACACATCACTTTTGTAGTGTGTGGTGGGGGGGGTTGTTGTTTTTTTTTTTTTTTTTTGTACAACACCAAGTATTGTATAGTGACTTGGAGTTTTTTAGAAATATGGATAGCATATATATGTGATTAGAACAAAAATATTTGATATTAATAATATCTTAAGAGCGGATGGTATTAGAAAATAAGATAATTACCGTAATGATAGTTATATAGAGAAATATGAAACATGTATGGATTATGCTGTCCAAGTAGTTGCTACAATTTTTTTTTTCTCCTAAATATTTGATCAAGCAATTCACACATGTGGATAACATGCACTGTATTAATTTATATGTTATAAGGATAACACTGGATATTGATATTATCTTAGATGTGGAGGGTATGAGATTAGAGGATAATTTTTGTAATAAGAGACACTTAGGGATATATGTGTGGTTCACAATTCTGACTTGATGGGGAGATGGGTTTTTTTTTTTGTTTTTATTTGTTTTGTTTTTTTTCCCCAACATCGATTGTTAGATTTAGAGTTTCACATAATATGGATAATTTGCACTTTAATAGTTATATAGAAAATAATGGTAACACCAGATAGTGATAATACTCTAGAAGTGGAGTACATAAGATAAGAGGATCACCTTTAGTAATAAAGGCATTATAGAGGTTTATGTATGGTCTACTGCTAACCGGAAAAGGGGGTGGGGGCTCCCCCCCTTTTTTTTTCTTTTCTTTCTCTTCCCCTGTGCCTCTCTTCCCCCCTCCCTTTTCATCCTAATTTGTTCTTTTGGGGTTGCTTCTTCTCTCTTAAGAATTAGGGAATACGGGAATCTGAATACATTTGTCTTTTTTTTTCTATGCCTGGGCCAGACACGTTTTATCCTGGGGGAATCCTTTTTTGTACTCCCCTGGTTAGGGAACTTATGTAGTAAGGTTAGACTCAAGGGAGTCAATTAGATAGTGGGTTGTTTGCGGAGAGTGTTTGGATTGAGTAGTTTGTAGGGGTTCTTTTTTTTTTTTTGCTTCGCTGATGAGTACGATAAAAATATGCTCTTATAACATTAGAGGTCTTAATTCAGCAACAAAGAGATCCCAGGTTCTATACTCCCTCCATAAACAAAAAGTGGGTGTGATCTTTTTTCAGGAGACGCATTTCCGCACAAATCACGTACCTAATTTACAGAATAGATATTACAGCACATGGTACCATGACTCTTTCATGTACTCAAAATCAAAAGGTGTTTCCATTGCAATACATAAGACATTACCACATCAAGTGATGGAAGAATGGCGTAATGGAGATGGAAGAGCAATTCTACTTAAGCTTCTTATATATGGTAAAAAGTATACTTTTATCAACATATACTTACCCAATCAAGGTCAGCCTAAAATAGGAACACAACTGATTAGTGAGCTCATGGAAAAGGCAGATGGGATCACGATAATTGGTGGGGATTTTAACTTTATTCTGGATAAGGATAAAGATACCACGGCACCCTCGATAATACAGATGAGTAGGGATAAAAAAAAAATTTAAAGAAATGATGGTAAAATACCAACTGGTTGATATTTGGAGGGCCTTACACCCAATGGAAAGAGATTTTACGTTAAATTCAAAAGTTCATGGTACATACCATAGACTGGACTATTTTTTGATAAGTCAGGTGGGGATGACCGTGATTTCTCCTGCCGAGATAGGTAGTGCTGTATGGTCAGATCATGCGCCAATATTTTTGGTAATTGATCTATTTGAGGGCAAAAACACTAGGGGGAATTGGAAACTTAATGATAATTTGCTATATGATGAGGCATGTGTAACAGAGATAAGGATGGCAATAACAAACGTTTCAAACGATCATATAAAAGACACCACATCCCTGCCGATTCAATTGGAAGCATTGAAATGTGTAGTTCGAGGTTTATTTATAAAACATGGGGCCAGGTTGAAAAAGTAAAAGGGAAATAGAATGGCTCAACTATTAAAAGAAATACCTAAATTGGAAGCTCAACATAAACAGAATCCAATACGAGAGATATTAATAGAATTAACGGAAATAAAATCTGAGCTACAAACACTGTTGAATGAGCAAACCCTACGTTTAAGAGACAATAATCGGTCTCTATATTATCAACAGGGCAATAAACCAGGTATACTACTCGCTAGTGCATTACGCCATCAAATGAACACCTCGTCTATTGTTAAGATTAAGTCAGAAACAGGGGATTTGATGTATGATCCAAAGGGGATTCTGAAAGCGTTTCAGACCTTTTATACGAAACTATATAATATATCCAATCAGATCGCAAACAGCGATCCTGATAGATTTCAACAAAAGATACATCAATATGTAAAAGAAACTGCACTCCCTGTACTTGCATCAACAGAAACAGCACAGTTAGATCAGGAATTTTCTGAGGTCAAAATACAGCAAGTAATCGACTCATTAATACCTGGGAAAAGCCCAGGCCCAGACGGCTTTACTCCACGGTTCTATAAAACATTTAAAGAAGTTCTTCCCCCTTCTATTAAGCGGACCTTTAATTCAGTATCTACATCTGTGCCTTTTGTCTCACAAAGCATGCAGGCATATATTTCACTTATACCCAAGCCCGAGAAAGATCACACTATATGCGGAATTATAGACCAATTTCTTTACCGAATATCGATCTAAGAATATATTCTAAAATAATTGCCAATAGACTTACCCCTATAATACCAGCACATATACACCTAGATCAGGTGGGTTTTGTAAAGGGAAGAGAGGCAAGAGTTAACACCCTAAAAACACTCAGGTTGGTGGAATACGCACATAGACGCTCCATCCCATCCTGCCTATTGGCAATAGACGCCGGAAAGGCATTTGATAGGGTGGGATGGAGCTTCCTTAAGGAGACATTAGTGCAGTGGGGTTTGGGTCCCATACTTCTAGACAAAATAATGGCCCTATATCAGAACCCAACGGCTAAGATAAGGTCGAATGGCGATATATCTGATGAAGTTCCTATAACGAACAGAACCCGACAGGGATGCCCGTTATCCCCATTATTATATATATTGGTTATGAAGCATTTACTTATAGCTATTCGGGAAAATAAAGATATACAAGGAATAAAAGTGGGAGATTCAGAGTATAAAATGTCAGTATATGCAGACGATCTGTTATTATACATCACAAATCCGTTGATATAATTACCTAATTTGATACTAGAATTCAAACGATTTGGTGCATTGAGCAACTTCAAGGTGAACTATAGTAAATCCGAAGCTTTGAATATTAATTTGTCAAATGCCATGGGGGAGCATCTCAGAAATAACTTTTTCTTTAAATGGCAGGTAAATGCAATTAAGTATTTGGGCACTCTCATTCCCAACGATTTGAATAAGCTACAGGAATATAATTATCTCCCGATGGTGCAAAAAATAATGAGAACATTACAGCAGTATGATAAAGGAACGTTTTCCTGGATGGGAAGAATAAACATTATAAAAATGGATATACTGCCCAAAATATTATATATACTTTAAACAATACCCATTTTTCCCTCAACGAACATTCTGAGACAATTACGTAGGGTGATAGGAAATTTTGTCTGGGTGGGAAAGACTCCCAGAATTAGAAGAGCAGTGTTAAATAAGTCTAAAAAAGAGGGGGGTCTCGCTCTCCCAGATATAGTGATGTATCTGAGATCGGTATTTGTAACCAGAATAGTGGACTGGTTCCACAATATGGATTGTAAGCAATGGGTGAAATTAGAAGAAGAGATCACGGTCATAAAACTGAAATCACTACCATGGATAAAGAGGGAGCATAGACCGCCGGATGGCGAAATGCCCTCTTTAGTTGTATCAACATTAAAAGTGTGGGATGATATGATAAAGAGGGGGATTGGATCTACTTATAGAGGTCCTATGACCCCCCTATTTAGCAACCCAGAATTTCCACTGGCACTGGAATCCAAAACATTTCTTAAGTGGAGGAGATGTAAGGATACTAGGATAGTGGAAACGATGGAGGGGAATAGACTCCTTCCATTGGAAGCTATGGGTAAGGAACATAAAAAGAATTGGATGCAAAATGGGCAACTCCAACGGTATATTTCATCCCTGATAAAGGAGTCCGTAATGGACAGGCCCTTGACAGTATTAGAAAAAATATTTCTACAAGAACATAGACCTATACATACTTTACCCAATATTTATAGATATTTGATTTCAGAAAATAAGGAATATGAGGTACTCTATATAAAATAATGGGAGGAAGATCTAGGGATGGATATCCCTAGGGAAAGATGGGAAAAGGCAATTATATTAACTCACAAACTTTCAATACTTGCCAAACATCAGGAAAGAAATTATAAAATTTTAGCTAGATGGTGTAGGTGTCCTGTGGACTTGCATAAAATAAATCCCGATAATGAGGAGGTTTGTTGGAGTTGTCGCAAAGCACAGGGCACAATGTCACATATCTGATATTTTTGTCCAGAAGTTCAGTTATTCTGGCAAAAAATATTTGAGATATATAAGGCCGCAACTGGTATAGATTTACAGCCAGATATACAAGTGGCGGTATTATCCATGATCCCAGGCTCTGTGAAAAATATAAAGAAGGGAATATTAAAATATTTCTTGACAGCAGCACGAACTATAATAGCTAGGAAATGGAAAAGCACATGTGCGCCCTCTATAGTGGAGTGGGAGTGTGAGATGGCGGAGATGCGTGCCCTGGAGGAAAGAATGGTTATTGAAGAAGGGTTAAAAAAGCAGATATTAAGAACTTTTAAATGGGAAGAGTTTAGAGCCTCTTCGTTGCTGTGGTATAGGAGCTGAATAGAGTAAAATAGGATGTGTTTTTCTTTTTTTTTTTTTGTAGTTCTGTGTGAATGTGTATGAATGTGGGTGGGGGGTGGGGGGGCTAATAAGGTAGCAAATGGTCTGAATTATAAGGGGTATACGTCTTTGAATTATTGTGTTATCAGTCTAATGGAGATATGAACAATGTTTTGATAAAGTTGTATAGGATATTTTAATAGATTATGAATAATATCTTGGATGTATACATGTTTTATAAAAATTTTGTAAAAATGGCTTCATAAATAAAGATATAAAATAGATTTATGTGAGATGGAGAGCACCAAGTGCATTAACTACCATTTACTTATCAGATGACAAACTGCTAAGTCTCTGAGCATGCTCAGTGTAAGAAGAGGTATATCCTAAATGCCAAACTCCCTGGGCATACACAATGTCAATGGCAGTATACTTAAAAAAACTGGGACACTGGGTAAAAACATGCACTTAAAAACAGAATGCAATGATTTGCAAAATTGTAAAGACTTTAAATATATCATCATACACAGTACATAATATCATCAAACGATTTAGAGAGTCTGAATAAATCATTATGTGCAAGGGACAAGGCTGAAATGCAATATTACATGCCTTTGATCTTCGGGCCTTCAGATGGAACTGCATTAAAAAAAGACATGATTCTTTAATGGACATCGCTGCATGGGCTCAGGAATACTTCCAAATATCACTGTCTGTGACAACAGTTCGCTGTGACATCCAAAAATGCAAGGTAAAGCTCTATCATGCAAAGAAGAAGCCATATAGTATCTGAACATAATCCATAAACATTGCTGTCTTTTCTTGGCCAGAGAAATGATTTGCTGCAAAGCGGGAAACAGTTTTTTGGCAGCCATGTGTCCTCCAGACTAAAGAAGAGAGGGACCTTCTGGCTTTTTCAGGGTTCAGTTCCAAAACCATACCATCTCTGATGGTATGAGGGTGCATTAGTGCATATGGAATGGGTGGGCAGCTTGCATATCCATTACAGAGGTTTGTTAAAAGATAAGGGGGTGCCACACCACGGTAAACATGGACCTGTACCAGCATTTTTTAAATGTGTTGTTGCCAACAATTTAACCACTTGACGACCGCCTCACGCCGATATACGTCGGCAAAGTGGCACGGACAGGCAAAATCACGTACAGGGTACGTGATTTGCCTTCCGCGGGTGGGGGGTCCAATCGGACCCCCCCCCCGGTGCCCGAGGCGGTCGTCTTTTGTCCAGCGGCGATCGGTGATGAGGGGGAGACCATCCGTTCGTGGCCCCCCCCTCGCGATCGCCGCCGGCCAATGAGAATCTTCCTTTGCTGCTGTATACTAAACAGCAGCAAAGGAAATGATGTCATCTCTCCTCGGCTCGGTAATTTCCGTTCCGGCCCGAGGAGAGAAGACATCAATGTGAGTGCACCAACACACACACACACAGTAGAACATGCCAGGCACACAAAACACCCCGATCTCCCCCCCGATCGCCCCCCAATCCCCCCCCAATCACCCCCCCCCCCTGTCACAAACTGACACCAGCAGTTTTTTTTTTTTTTTTTTCTGATTACTGCATAGTGTCAGTTTGTGACAGTTAGTGTGTTAGGGCAGTTAGTATTACCCCCCTTTAGGTCTAGGGTACCCCCCTAACCCCCCCTAATAAAGTTTTAACCCCTTGATCACCCCCTGTCACCAGTGTCACTAAGCGATCATTTTTCTGATCTCTGTATTAGTGTCGCTGGTGACGCTAGTTAGTGAGGTAAATATTTAGGTTCGCCGTCAGCGTTTTATAGCGTCAGGGACCCCCATATACTACCTAATAAATGTTTTAACCCCTTGATTGCCCCCTAGTTAACCCTTTCACCACTGATCACCGTATAACCGTTACGGTTGACGCTGGTTAGTTTGTTTATTTTTTATAGTGTCAGGGCACCCGCCGTTTATTACCGAATAAAGGTTTAGCCCCCCGATCGCCCGGCGGTGATATGCGTCGCCCCAGGCAGCGTCAGATTAGCGCCAGTACCGCTAACACCCACGCACGCAGCATGCGCCTCCCTTAGTGGTATAGTATCTGATCGGATCAATATCTGATCCAATCAGATCTATACTAGCGTCCCCAGCAGTTTAGGGTTCCCAAAAACGCAGTGTTAGCGGGATCAGCCCAGATACCCGCTAGCACCTGCGTTTTGTGCCAAAGCCCAGCCCACCCAAGTGCAGTATCGATCGATCACTGTCACTTACAAAACATTAAACGCATAACTGCAGCGTTCGCAGAGTCAGGCCTGATCCCTGCGATCGCTAACAGTTTTTTTGGTAGCATTTTGGTGAACTGGCAAGCACCAGCCCCAGGCGTCAGGTTAGCGCCAGTACCGCTAACACCCACGCACGCAGCATACGCCTCCCTTAGTGGTATAGTATCTGAACGGATCAATATCTGATCCGATCAGATCTATAC
Source organism: Lithobates clamitans (assembly GCA_037952925.1). Classification (NCBI taxonomy): domain Eukaryota; kingdom Metazoa; phylum Chordata; class Amphibia; order Anura; family Ranidae; genus Lithobates; species Lithobates clamitans. The sequence goes on along the minus strand of JBBGZY010000306.1, from coordinate 8,922,127 downwards.
TAGCGTCCCCAGCAGTTTAGGGTTCCCAAAAACGCAGTGTTAGCGGAATCAGCCCAGATACCTGCTAGCACCTGCGTTTTGCCCCTCCGCCCGGCCCAGCCCAGCCCACCCAAGTGCAGTATCGATCGATCACTGACACTTACAAAACACTAAACGCATAACTGCAGCGTTCACAGAGTCAGGCCTGATCCCTGCGATCGCTAACAGTTTTTTTGGTAGTATTTTGGTGAACTGGCAAGCACCAGCCCCAGGCAGCGTCAGATTAGCGCCAGTACCGCTAACACCCACGCACACACCGTACACCTCCCTTAGTGGTATAGTATCTGATCGCATCAATATCTGATCCGATCAGATCTATACTAGCGTCACCAGCAGTTTAGGGTTCCCAAAAACGCAGTGTTAGCAGGATCAGCCCAGATACCTGCTAGCACCTGCGTTTTGCCCCTCTGCCCGGCCCGGCCCAGCCCACCCAAGTGCAGTATCGATCGATCACTGTCACTTACAAAACACTAAACGCATAACTGCAGCGTTCGCAGAGTCAGGCCTGATCCCTGCGATCGCTAACAGTTTTTTGGTAGCGTTTTGGTGAACTGGCAAGCGCCAGCGGCCTAGTACACCCCGGTCGTAGTCAAACCAGCACTGCAGTAACACGTGGTGACGTGGCGAGTCCCATAAGTGCAGTTGAAGCTGGTGAGGTGGCAAGCACAAGTAGTGTCCCGCTGCCACCAAAAAGACAAACACAGGCCCGTCGTGCCCATAGTGCCCTTCCTGCTGCATTCGCCAATCCTAATTGGGAACCCACCGCTTCTGCAGCGCCCGTACTTCCCCCATTCACATCCCCAACCAAATGCAGTCGGCTGCATGAGAGGCATTTTTATGTCCTCCCGAGTACCCCTACCCAACGAACCCCCCAAAAAAGATGTCGTGTCTGCAGCAAGCGCGGATATAGGCGTGACGCCCACTATTATTGTCCCTCCTGTCCTGACAATCCTGGTCTTTGCATTGGTGAATGTTTTGAACGCTACCATTCACTAGTTGAGTATTAGCGTAGGGTACAGCATTGCACAGACTAGGCGCCATTTCACAGGGTCTCCCAAGATGCCATCGCATTTTGAGAGACCCGAACCTGGAACCGGTTACAGTTATAAAAGTTAGTTACAAAAAAAGTGTAAAAAAAAAAAAAAATATGAAATAAAAAAAAATAGTTGTTGTTTATTTGTTCTCTCTCTCTCTATTCTCTCTCTCCATTGTTCTGCTCTTTTTTACTGTATTCTATTCTGCAATGTTTTATTGTTATTGTTATTGTTGTTATGTTTTATCATGTTTGTTTTTCAGGTGTGTAATTATTTACACTTTACTGTGCTTTATTGTTAACCATTGTTAACCATTTTTTTGTCTTCAGGTACGCCATTCACGACTTTGAGTGGTTATACCAGAATGATGCCTGCAGGTTTAGGTATCATCTTGGTATCATTCTTTTCAGCCAGCGGTCGGCTTTCATGTAAAAGCAATCCTAGCAGCTAATTAGCCTCTAGACTGCTTTTACAAGCCGTGGGAGGGAATGCCCCCCCCCACCGTCTTCCGTGTTTTTCTCTGGCTCTCCTGTCTCAACAGGGAACCTGAGAATGCAGCCGGTGATTCAGCCAGCTGACCATAGAGCTGATCAAAGACCAGAGTGGCTCCAAACATCTCTATGGCCTAAGAAACCGGAAGCTACGAGTATTTCATGACTTAGATTTCGCCGGATGTAAATAGCGCCATTGGGAAATTGGGGAAGCATTTTATCACACCGATCTTGGTGTGGTCAGATGCTTTGAGGGCAGAGGAGAGATCTAGGGTCTAATAGACCACAATTTTTTCAAAAAAGAGTACCTGTCACTACCTATTGCTATCATAGGGGATATTTACATTCCCCGAGATAACAATAAAAATGATTAAAAAAAAAATATGAAAGGAACAGTTTAAAAGTAAGATTAAAAAAGCAAAAAAATAATAAAGAAAAAAAAAAAAAAAAAAAAAAACACCCCTGTCGCCCCCTGCTCTCGCACTAAGGCGAACGCAAGCGGCGGTCTGTCGTCAAACGTAAACAGCAATTGCACCATGCATGTGAGGTATCACCGCGAAGGCCAGATCGAGTGCAGTAATTTTTCCAGTAGACCTCCTCTGTAAATCTAAAGTGGTAACCTGTAAAGGCTTTTGAAGGCTTTTAAACATGTATTTATTTTGTTGCCACTGCACGTTTGTGCGCAATTTTAAAGCATGTCATGTTTGGTATCCATGTACTCGGCCTAAGATCATCTTTTTTATTTCATCAAACATTTGGGCAATATAGCGTGTTTTAGTGCATTAAAATTAAAAAAAGTATGTTTTTTCACCAAAAAATGCGTTTGAAAAATCGCTGCGCAATTACTGTGTGAAAAAAAAAAAATGAAACACCCACCATTTTAATCTGTAGGGCATTTGCTTTAAAAAAATATATAATGTTTGGGGGTTCAAAGTAATTTTTTTGCAAAAAAAAAAAACTTTTTCATGTAAACAATAAGTGTCAGAAAGGGCTTTGTCTTCAAGTGGTTAGAAGAGTGGGTGATGTGTGACATAAGCTTCTAAATGTTGTGCATGAAATGCCAGGACAGTTCAAAACCCCCCCAAATGACCCCATTTTGGAAAGTAGACACCCCAAGCTATTTGCTGAGAGGCATGTCGAGTCCATGGAATATTTTATATTGCGACACAAGTTGCGGGAAAGAGACAAATTTTTTTTTTTTTTTTTTTTTTGCACAAAGTTGTCACTAAATGATATATTGCTCAAACATGCCATGGGAATATGTGAAATTACACCCCAAAATACATTCTGCTGCTTCTCCTGAGTACGGGGATACCACATGTGTGAGACTTTTTGGGAGCCTAGCCGCGTACGGGACCCCGAAAACCAAGCACCGCTTTCAGGCTTTCTAAGGGCGTGAATTTTTGATTTCACTCTTCACTGCCTATCACAGTTTCGGAGGCCATGGAATGCCCAGGTGGCACAAAACCCCCCCAAATGACCCCATTTTGGAAAGTAGACACCCCAAGCTATTTGCTGAGAGGTATAGTGAGTATTTTGCAGACCTCACTTTTTGTCACAAAGTTTTGAAAATTGAAAAAAGAAAAAAAAAAATGTTTTTTCTTGTCTTTCTTCATTTTCAAAAACAAATGAGAGCTGCAAAATACTCACCATGCCTTTCAGCAAATAGCTTGGGGTGTCTACTTTCCAAAATGGGGTCATTTGGGGGGGTTTTGTGCGACCTGGGCATTCCATGGCTTCCGAAACTGTGATAGGCAGTAAAGAGTGAAATCAAAAATTTACACCCTTAGAAATCCTGAAGGCGGTGATTGGTTTTCGGGGCCCCGTACGCGGCTAGGCTCCCAAAAAGTCCCACACATGTGGTATCCCCATACTCAGGAGAAGCAGCAGAATGTATTTTGGGGTGCAATTCCACATAGGCCCATGGCCTGTGTGAGCAATATATCATTTAGTGACGACTTTTTATAAATATTTTTTTTTTTTTTGTCATTTTTCAATCACTTGGGACAAAAAAAATAAATATTCAATTTGTTCAACATGCCTCTCAGCAATTTCCTTGGGGTGTCTACTTTCCAAAATGGGGTCATTTGGGGGGGTTTTGTACTGCCCTGCCATTTTAGCACCTCAAGAAATGACATAGGCAGTCATAAACTAAAAGCTGTGTAAATTCCAGAAAATGTACCCTAGTTTGTAGACGCTATAACTTTTGCGCAAACCAATAAATATACGCTTATTGACATTTTTTTTACCAAAGACATGTGGCCGAATACATTTTGGCCTAAATGTATGACTAAAATTTAGTTTATTGGATTTTTTTTATAACAAAAAGTAGAAAATATCATTTTTTTTCAAAATTTTCGGTCTTTTTCCGTTTATAGCGCAAAAAATAAAAACTGCAGAGGTGATCAAATACCATCAAAAGAAAGCTCTATTTGTGGGAAGAAAAGGACGCAAATTTCGTTTGGGTACAGCATTGCATGACCGCGCAATTAGCAGTTAAAGCGACGCAGTGCCAAATTGGAAAAAGACCTCTGGTCCTTAGGCAGCATAATGGTCCGGGGCTCAAGTGGTTAAAAAAAATCTTATTTTCTTATTTTTTCTTAAAATTGTACATTTTCTCAGTTTAAAGAGTTGATATGTTTTGTTTTCTATTTACTAATGTGAATAAAATATGCGTCTATGAGATTTGCCAGTCATTGTATTCTGTTTTTTTTTTTTTTTTTTTTTTTTTAGATTGTTCAACTTTTTTGAAATCGGGGTTGTAAATATGTTGCAAATATATAAAAGCCTATGATATTGATAATACTTAACTGTGGCAAAAATGAACTAGAACTAGATGAGGGTGCACTTCCCTACACACCCACAACATGTATCCCTATAGGGTGTGGTCAATGCCACTGTATGTGTTCTATCAATAAAGTTCTATCCCTATGTGGTAATATTTACATCTACCAAGTTAATTGGTAAAACATCTCTTGGTATACACATATACTGTAGACAAAATAAAGATAATTATACCCTCTTACATTCAATATAAAGGCTCCAGGCTATTGAGAGGATATCTAAACTCAAGGTCTACTCACCAACACTAACTGGTAAAAAAGAGATGGGGGAACATCTGTCTCTCCTCCTGTCTATTAGCTGCAAATAAAAATGAGATAAACAAGAAAAATGCCGCATACACACGATCGGAAATTCCACCAGCAAAACTCAGATGAGAGCTTTTTGTCAGAAAATGCGACCTTGTGTATGCTCCATCGGTCTTTTTCTGGTGGAATTCCAGCCAGCAAAAGATTGACAGCATGTTCTCTATTTTTCGGTCAGGAAAAGTTACTATCTGAAAATTAGATCATCTGTACAAATCTGATGCGCAAAATTCCTACGCATGCTCAGAAACAATTTGACGCATGCTCGGAAGCACTGAACTTCATTTTCTCGGCTCGTCGTAGTGTTGTACGTCACCGCGTTCTTGGCGGTCGAAAGTTCAGAGAACTTTTGTGTGATCATGTGTATGCAAAGCAAGCTTGAGCGGAATTCCATCGGAAAAAACATCCAAGTTTTTTCCCATGGAAAATCGGCTCGTGTGTATGGGGCAAAAGAGAAAGTATACTAGAAAGTATACCAGTAAATACTGTCTTCCTGAAGATATGGGCTATCTGTCTTCTGCCCTATGAAAATATCTATCTCTCAGATATGTAATACGGTACACTCATCTCATCTATGTAGACAAACCACCACTGATAGATGAGCCCCATATACCACCCATATATCACCATATCCACAAAAAAGCTTTTCTAATAATGAAGACTGCATTGACATAAAGCATATCTCACAAAAATGAAAAGGGGGGGAGAGGACAAAAATTAAATAACGTGAACCTAAATGAAAATAAGTCGGTAAATAAGTCAGTAAATAAAGTAAATATGTTATTGTTACTAAAGAATGCATGCAATCCCTGGCATAAAGAATATTATTTATGATTTAAGTACATCTTTAACCGCTTCAACCCCGGAAGATTTTACCCCCCTTCCTGACCAGAGCGTTTTTTGTGATTTGGCACTGCGTCGCTTTAACTGAGAATTGCGTGGCCGTACGACATGGCTCTCAAACAAAATTGACGTCCTTTTTTCCCCACAAATAGATCTTTCTTTTGGTGGTATTTGATAGCCTCTGCGATTTTTATTTTTTGCGATATAAACAAAATAAGAGCGACAATTTTGAAATATCCCCCAAAAATATATAAAAAACATTCTTTTTCCTCAGTTTAGGCCGATCGTATTCTTCTAAATATTTTTGGTAAAAAAAAATCGCAATAAGCATTTATTGATTGGTTTGCGCAAAAGTTATAGCGTTTACTAAATAGGGGATAGTTTTATAGCATTTTTATTAATAATTAATTTTTTTACTAGTAATGGCGGCGATCAGCGATTTTTATTGTGACTGCAACGTTATAACGGACATGTCGGTCATTTTTTACACATTTTTGGGACCATTGTCATTTATACAGCTATCAGTGCGATTAAAAATGCACCGATTACTGTGTAAATGACACTGGCAGTGAAGAGGTTAACCACTAGGGGGCAGGGAGGGGTTAAGTGTGTCCTAGGGAAGTGAATACTAACTGTAGGGGGATGGGCTAGCAGTGTCATTACTTTGATCACAGCTCCCGATGACAGGGAGCTGTGATCAGTGACATTTGTCACTAGGCAGGATGCTGTTTACATCAGCATCTCCCTGTTCGTCCTCTCCGTGAGGCGATCGCAGGTATCCCCACGGCGATAGAGTCTGCAGGACCAGCGACCCGACTTATGGAGCTCCCGGCCGGCGTGCGCGCCGCAGGTAGCGCGCACACAATGGCATGGCGGGGAATTCGAATGGACATACAGGTACGCCCATTTGCCCAGCCATGCCATTCTGCCGATGTACATCAGCGTGCGCCGGTCGGGAACCGGTTAATGTACTTTAATTTTAATCATGTGGCATTTGCTAAAGAGGTGTGATTTTATCTAGAGATTAATTTTGAGGCATCAATTATTATTCCTCAAAGTATATTGGGATAAATCTCATCATATTTTCCCATCTTACTCCTGAATCATCATATATTATAAAAACATAACACTTTTCTATTTTAACCACTTCCCACCCGGCCTATAGCAAAATGATGGCCGTGAAGTGGTTCAGTTACCCTGACCCGTATGACGTCCAGCAGGATAAGCAGCGATAGCTCGCCTTAGGAGGTGCGCAGCTCGGCGATCGCTGTTGTGTTGTGTCAGTCTGACACAACGCAACACCGATCTTGGTAAAGAGCCTCTGGCGGAGGCTTTTTACCATGTGATCAGCTGTGTCCAATCACGGCTGATCACAGTGTAAATGGGAAGAGCTGTTAATCGGCTTTTCCTCACTCGCGTATGACAGACTCTAGTAGAGGAAAGCCGATTGGCTGCTCTCCTGACAGGGGGGGTCTATGCTGATTGTTTATCAGTGCATCCCCCCCGTGAATGCGCGCCCAGGATCACCAGGGATTCTGCCAGGACCACCAGGGATGCCTACAAAGGATGCCCATCAGGTATGCCACCCTGGACCACCAGGGATATGCCAATAAGTGTCCAGGCAGATGCCAATCAGTGCCCATCAGCAATGCCTGCCAGTGCCATCAGTGATGCCTATCAGTGCCATCTATCAATGCCACCCATCAGTGCCCTTCAGTGCCCATCAGCGCCACCTATGAGTGCCCATCAGTGCTGCCTATCAATGTCCATCAGTACTGCATATCAGTGCCCCTTGCATGTGCAGGAGAAGAGACAATGTTTTAAAGGAGCTGGTCATGGAAGTTGGATTATATAGAGAAACAGCCTTCACACTGCAGTGATCTTCTGTCCACGATATACCCATGGAGGAGGTAAAGAACACATCGGTGCTACACATCTGTTGATGCACTACTAGACCCACCTGGGGTCTATCTTTAAGGTGAGAGGCTAGCACACACAGGGTGTGGATTGGAGAAGGATATCTACAATTTATAATTTTATCTTCAATTGGACTTTGTTTGTTTTTCCTCTCCCTTTTGCTTCACTTTTTTGCACGTATTTTTATTTTTCAAAAGAGACTATTGCTTAGTACCTTGAGATATTTTGGAAAACACTTTATTATTGGATCACGTATCCTTTGTATTTTCTGGCTTTAAATCTCTTTGATGCTATTGTATTGCACTGTTTTGCATATTTGGGAAGTGAGATATTATTAGCACTTTATGATTAGCACTGTATATCAAAGGATTGTTTTAGAGTTATTTAGCGCTGCTTCACTATATTTTACATTTATTCATTGGCGTTGGCAACAATACAGCAGTTCAGCAGCTTTATACTTTCCTTTTGCATTAAGCACGTTATTAGTCGTATCGTTTACACTTCTAGTAGCGCATTAGTATTTCACTTTTATATTTATACAGAGCTTATAACTGCGTTAATTACTGGGAACTGACCCAAAAAATTGCCCTGAGATGGTACCAGACCCCATATAGATTAGTCAAATTGTCTCTCTTTCATAAGTGTTGCAAGGGTTGTGGTTCCACAGGCAACCTGTTGCATATTCTGTGGCCATGCAAACATCTCACCAGCATCTGAAAGGGAATTTTCCTAATTATTTCTGAGATTGCAGGGCTTCTTACACCCCCAAAACCGGTCTTGGTATTCCTAAACGTAGAAATTGACTTATATTGTCACATTTCTTTCTAGCAGCATGACGAACTATTACAAGGCACTGGAAGAGCAATTTAGCACCTAATCTATCAGAAGCTATTGAGATAATCAAAACACATTATATGTACGAAATGTTGGCTGGGAAGCAAAACTCCCTGTCAGTCTTTGACTACTAATGGAGCTCATGGAATACTTGGCTAGAAACTCGCTATGCTTCTTAATAGATTTCATACCATGTGCATTGTTAAATTATGCATTTTCTGATTGTACTGCTTTATCTATAAACTTTACTATCTAAAACCATATTGCCTTTTACAATAGTACCTTGCCCTGCACGGCACTCATTTATTTATATGTCTCTGTATTATTTTCTTCCAATTTAAAAATAAAAAAAAGTATTGAAAAATATAGTTAACGTGTGCACCAAACTTCTATACTGTATGTAGTTGGGCATACAGCTAGGGGAAAAAAATGCTCTGAGTCTCCTTTCTGCAGTAAATGGTTAGCTTCCTGAGATAAATGTCTTATACACAAAGTAAAATCTAGATTTCAGTGGTATTTTCCTGTTGCATGTTGTGTCTTTCCTGATACTAACGCCCATTATTCTTGCTTCCTTTTTTTATAAGTGTGAGTCCCAGTGATGTATGATCTGTTTGGGGAGAAAGCTGCCTCTGCTTCAGCATTATATACATGTCTTGTCTGGTCCAGTTGATAATGCCATTCTTTAATATGCCCAGAAGTATCTCTCCTCTCCTTCTTTTCATTCATGGCCAGAGCCCAGTGTGAACCATTTCTCCAGATAATTTAGAGTACTTCATTGCAGGCCTCTATGCTCTTTTCTTTGTTTTCAGCTTTTTCATTCTCCACGTTTAATGGAACATAGACACAAGAAGCTGGAAATAAGAACAATCTAAGAAGAAAAGACAAAGACAGATGATTGTTCTAAGTAAAAAGAAGCACCCCTTCTGTGCAGCCCATGGCAGAATTTAACTCCCTCCTGTAAGGGAGATTCACTCAAATCTTGATGCCATTAATCTCCCAGACACATCAAAAGTTAGAGGTGGTTTGGACAGAAATCCATTTGAGAAAAGATAATAGATTGGATGATTGCTTGAAATGGATAGCAATGTGTCATATGAAGACACTTGCATTGTGTAATGCACTAAGTAGACCAGGCTGAAGTACATAACTATTTCAAACAAGGCATATTTGACTTTCATGTGAGCACATTTCCTGATGCTGTCTACAACTGAAACTAAAAAGTGGCATTAAAAGGGTATATTTTACTATGTGCACAAAGTACTGCTGCAATATTTAATAACCAATCAGAGTTCACATATAACAGGTATTAACTGTGAGAGATTAAACATTTCCATTGGTTTTGTGGTACGCCACTGCATTGTTTTAACTGACAATTGCGCGGTCGTGCGACATTGTACCCAAACAAAATTTATGTCCTTTTTTCCCCACAAATAGAGCTTTGATTATCTCTGCGGTTTTTATTTTTTGCGCAATAAACAAAAAAACAGCTCAATTTTGAAAAAAATCCCACAATATTTTGCACGTTTTGATGTAATAAATATCCCAAAAAAATATGTATAATTTCTTCATCAGTTTATGCCAATATGTATTCTTCTACATATTTTTGGTAAAAAAAATTGCAATAAGCGTACATTGGTTTGCACAAAAGTTATAGAGTCTACAACATAGGGGATAGGTTCATGGCATTTCTATTATTATTTTTTTTTACAAGTAATGGCAGCGATCTGCGATTTTTATCAGGACTGCAACATTGCGGGGGACAGATCGGACACTTTTGACACTTTCTTGGGACCATTGACATTTATACAGCGTTCAGAGCTAAAAATAGCCACTGATTACTGTATAAATGTCACTGGCAGGGAAGGGGTTAACACTATTGGGCGATCAAGTGGTTAACTGTGTTTCCTATGTGTGTTCTAACTGTAGGGGCATGGGACTGACAAGTGGAGGAGACCAATCGGTGCTCCTATATACTAGGAACACACAATCTGTCTCTACTTCCCTAACAGGACGTGGATCTGTGTGTTTACACACAGATCTATGTTCCTGCTCTGTCACAAGCAATCGCGGGTGCCCTGCAGGTGCGATGCACGCACATCGGCTCTGGTGACATGCGGCAGGCGTGCATGCTAGATCTTCTTAAAGGAGCAATTTATACCTACGGCGATTTGCTCAGCCGTGCTAACCTGCTGCAGTATAACTGAGGTGGCTGATCGGCTAGCGGTTAAATGTGACTGGTTACTTTACATTACTATTCTTTAATAATCTTTTGCACAATATTATTTAAAATGTCCTATATTGCATTATATATATTCAGCTTGGTTGAAAAAACATTTTAAATGATCACTAAATTTAAAGTAGAACATGTTCCTAGTTTAAGATCCTGTCCCAGGAGGAAGTAAGAGAAATCTCCCAAATGGGCGCACAGAAAGCATTTAAAACCTCACAGGAATTGTAGTGCTTCCCTGTTCCCAGTGGTGGATTACCAAATAGGCAAAGTAGGCACTGGCCTATGGGCCCAATTCTACTTAAGGGCCCTACAACATTGGATCAAAATAAAATTGTTCACAAAAGATAGAAAAATGAATCAAAGAAATTAAAACTTTTTTTTTTTAATAAAAGAAAAGGGTTTTATTGTTAAGCCACCACTTATAAAGAAGTACACACAAAATACTATTTTTTTTTTGTTTACATTGGGATATCGTTGTACAATACTGAAAAGAATCATATTTTATAGAATATAGCAAACAGCCAATACAGTTACCCATAAAGAAATTGAGCAGAACAGCAAAATATTGTATCATAAGCAAAATAAATGGTAGACACAGGGCAGCTTCAACATAGAACCCTATAAAAGATAAACACATGAAAAAAAAAGAAATCATACATTAACCACTTAAGCCCCGGACCATTTGGCTGGCCAAGGACCAGAGCACTTTTTGCGATTCGGCACTGCGTCGCTTTAACTGACAATTGCGCGGTCGTGCAATGTGGCTCCCAAACAAAATTGACGTCCTTTTTTTTCCCATAAATTGAGCTTTCTTTTGGTGGTATTTGATCACCTCTGGGTTTTTTATTTTTTGCACTATAAGCAAAAAAATAGCAACAATTTTGAAAAAAACACATTATTTTTAACTTTTTGATATAATAAATATCCCCCAAAAATATATATAAATTTTTTTTTTTCCTCAGTTTAGGCCGATACGTATTCTTCTACATATTTTTGGTAAAAAAATCACAATAAGCTTGTATTGATTGGTTTGCGCAAAAGTTATAGCATCTATAAAATAGGGGATAGTTTTATGGCATTTTTAATTAATCATTTTTTTTAACTAGTAATGGCGGTGATCAGCGATTTTTATCATGACTGCAACATTATGGCGGACACATCGGACAGTTTTGACACATTTTTGAGACCATTCACATTTATACAGCGATCAGTGCGATTAAAAATGCATTTGTTACTGTGTAAATGTGACTGGCAGTGAAGGGTTTAACCACTAGGTGGCGATGTAGGGGTTAAGTGTGTCCTAAGGAGTGATTCTAACTATGGGGGGGGGGCTGTGTGTGACACTACACTGATCACCTCTCCCGATTACCCGAGTACAGGGAGCTGTGATCAGTGAGAGTGTCATTAGGAAGAATGGGGAGATGCTTGTATACAATAGCATCACCCTGTTCTTCCTCACCGTGAGACGATCGAGTCCGTGGGACCCACGATCATGGTCACGGAGCTCCCGGTGGGTGCACGCGCCAGCAATGTGCCTCTTAAAGGGCAACGTACAGGTACGTTAATCTGCCTGTACGTGCCCTTCTGCCACAATATATCTGCGTGAGGTGGTCGGGAAGCAGTTATATGGCATCAGCAATCCTTACTACAGCTAAAACATAATGTAATAGCGTGCATACATCTGCAATAATTGAATATCTCAAACAGCGAATTGTGAAACATCACTAATCACATACAGTCATTACATCTGCATTAACCGGTCTAAGATTAGCTGAGGAGGGGCCAACCCCCGGCATTTCAAGCTAAGCTTGCCAAAAAGAGTGAAACTTATGATGTGCATTCCTACGTTGATACGTCAGTTTTTTCTTTATCAATAAAGCGCTAACCTAGGAGATGGACTGGAAAGACCTGATTTTGCTCTACTACACTGTTAACAGGGCTCAGACTTCAAGTTTATTGCAATGTTATAGTTCAATCTTTCGGTGGGGGGGGACTGGAGCGGTTACAGTGCTCCTCCATCTGCCACTGATAGGAAAGTCTAATTTTCCTCTCCTGTCGGAGTCAGATTGCCTCGTCCCTTCTAGGTCGACTTGGGTTACCTTTGGGTAAAGAGCTGGGAAGGGACGGTGTAACGACACCCCGAGTATGAAAGGGGTTAAAGTCGTTTAGGACATTCCATACCCTAACACAAAGTCAGCTACCGAACACTTCCATCAGCCGAACCAGGAACCCATACAAATAATTCTCCCCCAAATATGAGACAAGATGCTCTGTCTTAACGGTCAAGCAGGAATGATTCTTTATTCAAACACATGTTATACAGATCCCACTTCGAAACATTCCCCCCGCACCCTTGGAAAACAGGGCGGGTTAAACTGTCCAATAACAATGGACACACGGGTCAGGTGTGCTTAACTTCTGATCAGTAAACAGTCTTAACAGGGGGGCTGCTGGAGTAATCCTCCCTCCCTCTTTCCTCACAGCAAGACCATAATAGCTGAGGCAGACAGCCACAATAGAGAATAAAATACAGTCACACCTCAACCATCACAGCAAAGAGTCCTCAACAGGATGAGACAGCACACATTATATATATATATATATACAGCATTGAGTCTGACTAGCACAGATCATAGTGGGGTTCTCATTCACCCTGTGCCCCTATTAGTGACTCCCATCACAGACGGTTCCCTCCCCAGCTCCAGTGGGACTGGGTTTACATTGTAAAAGTTGTATTCTAATGCTTCTTCTTCTTCCTCTTCTTTCACTGCTCTATCTTCTCTTCTCTTGCCCCCCTCCTCTCCTCCCTATCCCCCACTCCTCACAGGGTTTCACTAGAATTTCTACCTCAATATCCACAGGCCCGGGACACCATGGATTGTATGAAGCTTTCGCGCTGCCAGGGAAGACACCCCTAACTGGTAAGCACACTCCATACACAGCACCTTCCTCCCATCCAAACCACGTCTAATGCCGTGTACACACGAGCGGACTGTTCGTTGGACTCAAGTCCGGAGGATTTTTTGACAGAGTTCCAACGGAGTTCCGCTGAAATGGACTTGCCTACACACCAGGTCCGACGAGGCTATAAAACAGAAGTTCAATTGCAAGTGTGCCACCCTTTGGGCCCCTTCTGCTAATTTTGTGTTTATCTCGTGTTAGTAGAAGTTTGGTGAGAGACGATCCGAGCTTTTCAGACTCGTGTTTTTTCAGATTGTTTAACTGTTGCTCAGTTTGTGCTTGTGGGATTTGTATCTGCTTTTCAGTGTGTGTAGTCAGTTCGTATTGATTTATTCAGAGCATTCTTGCCTGCTCATTGCTGATTTTCAGCTCGCTCTTCACAGGTCTTGCTGTTCTTCGGTGCGTTCTGTTTAAGTTCGTTCTGACCAGCCGACCGTTTTGAAGCCTTGTTGCATGTATGTATTTGTTGTAAAGTTTGTGCTTTGCTTGGGCTTGGTGTTCGTTAGTTTTTATCAATGAACGTTTAGTTAATTCTTCGACCCAAGCCCAGTCCATGAACAGGGTGGGGAGGAGTTCATGGACCAAGAATTGGTTGCTCCAGCGTGACCAATTCTCTCACATACCTTTGCTTTGTGAGATCCATGAGAATAATCCTGACGATTTCAGGAACTTTCTTAGGATGACAGACCCCGTTTTTCACCGTTTGTTGGCTTTGCTGACCCCTTATATCAGCAGGAAGGATACCTGCATGAGGCAAGCCATCACTCCAGAGCAGAGGCTAGTTGCCGTGTTGCGGTACTTGGCGATTGGGAGAAGCCTGCAGGACCTTAAGTTCTAAACGGGCATCTCCCCCCAGGCTCTGGCGATCATTATCCCAGATACCTGTTCTGCTATAATTCAGGTCCTGCAGAAGGACTATATTAAGGTAAAATGTATCCTTTAACATCACATTTTATTGTATTTAATGTTTGCTAATGTATTGTATTTCTTTCCTCAATCCCTAATTACCATGATTGCATAATGCCTTGAATGGCCCCCTTGTCCTCATGCATGCTGTAATCTTTTAATGCTCATTTTTTGTCCTTCATGTATATTTGCCTTCACTAACCTCCCAAGCATTTTATGCTGGGCCCATATCCACCTAGTCTAGTCACTTAACAATGTATTCTGTTAGCTCCATTGTAGTGATTTACCCTAAACACCCACTTAAAATGTTTCCAAATGGTCTGTGTGTCCCTAAATTATTTTATAAGCCCCCCTTAAAATGTTTAGGTGCATATATAGTGTAGCGCTAATTATAACCAATGAATTTTAAATTGTAGTATTGCATACACAAAAAACACAATAACAAAATAAATGCATATATCCCAAATTTTGGTGTGAGACACCCTAGCAGGTATCTATTAAGTGTGAAAAAAAGTTTTATAGTCCCATAGAAATAATAATGCTGTTCAACACATGGATAGCTGGTAAGAAAACAACATAGATATGGTGGATCCCCCGCGTAGAAGCAGTGCAGGCTTACCAGAAAGGTTGGACTCATACAAACAAATGTCTCATGAGTCAGTAAGGCTTGTATTGCCAACAGGCAATGAAGTAGGGTCTCTCAGCCAAACGGTGATGAGGTCCAAAATTGCATCAAGGACTTTAGAAAGGACTCTTCTACATGTAAATGGTCTCGGTGAAATAGCCCATAAGGAATAAGAAAAGGGCCACATAGCGTAATAATGTTTGGTAAAACTAATTTGTTTAAAAGTAAAACACTTACATTCTCCGTGATAAAAAAGCGCTCATCATAAAATTGTGGCAGGCAGTGGAGTCTCCCATTAAAATGTTTCCAAATGGTCTGTGTGTCCTTAAATTAATTTATAAGCCACCCCCTTAAAATGTGTCCAAATGGTCTGTGTGTCCTTAAGTTAATTTATAAACCCTCCCTTAAAATGTATCCAAATGGTATGTGTGTCCTTAAATTAATTTATAAGCCCCCCTTAAATTTTATCAATGGGCCATCAGGGGGGATAAGGAATCTGATAAGTGGGTCTTAATATTTTATTCTTTAAATAATAATTAAAATAAATGTTATACTGATGTTGGGCAAGAATGTTTTTTGTGTAATCTGCTTGCAATGTTATGTGCAAAAGTACTTATATTTTTTTTTCTTTTTTCACTCCCCAGTTTCCTTCAATGCCACAGGAATGGCAGACTGTGGCATCCCATTTTGCCACCTGTTGGGACTTTCCCAACTGTGGAGGGGCTATAGATGGGAAGCACGTCCACATCGTGCAACCACCCCATTCGGGGTCATACTTTTTTAATTATAAGGGGTTTCATAGTATTGTGTTAATGGTGGTGGTGTCAGCACAATATGAATTTCTGTATATGTAGACGTGGGGAAGAATGGCCGGATGGAGGATGGAGGAGTCTTCACCCAGACGGAGTTCTACCATCGTCTCCAGAGTGGTGGCCTGCGATTGCCACCTGATGCGGATAACGTGGAAGGACTCCCCTTTGTCTTCATTGCAGATGAAGCCTTTGGTCTGGGCGAGCACCTGATGAGACCATTCCCCCAAAGGACCCTCACCCCGGAGAGGAGGGTTTTTAACTACCGGCTGGCCAGAGCAAGAAGAGTTGTGGAGAATGCCTTCGGGATAATGGCCAGCCAGTTCCGCCTGTTTCTGACAGCAATTCATCTGGCGGAATGCAAACTTAAACATATTGTCCTAGCATGCTGCATCCTGCACAATTTAGGAAAAAATGCAAGAAATTATATCAGTTGGGCCTGAGGCCAGACTTACAGACAATCCTCTGATGGGCCTGGATACTGGCCGTACTGGCTTTGCCCCCCATAGCACCCATGAAATTAGGGAGAATTATGTTAATTATTTTACAGGTAGGGGCGCCATTGCAATGCCAGACAATGTCTGATTTTTATTAATAAAAAAATAATGATCAGATAAAAATCTCGAAATTTATTTATTGCTTGCTTTTCTTTTTGGCTGTCTCACAGGTATTGAGCATTGAAAGCCACACATTGTTGATTAGCAAACTTTTTAATCTGTGCACATTCACATGTGCATTTATAATATATTTTTTTTTAAATATCTATTTCTTTTTTTAACAATATACATTTTTTTAAATATATATTTCTTTTTTTAACAATATAATTTTTTTTAAAAACGTTTTTTTTATATAGAGAGATAAGTATTGTTGGGTTATTTCCAGATACAGATAATTGTCCCATATCCCTAATAATATACAGAAACCAAACTAATGAGAGAGAGCCTAGGCTAACTCCATAGGACTGGGATTTTTAAAGGAGACCATCATATCTGTATAATAAGGTAAGCACAAAATCATTGACTTGAATTAAATTTGTTTAATTTAATCAATACAAAATACAAAAGTACAATATCTATTACATATAAAATCGCAAAATTCACGAAATGCATTGTTGGTGGTTGATACTGGGATATACTTTCACACAAGATGCTTGAATATGCAGAAAGCCAACATGTTTCTCAGTATCCTGCTTCTTCGAGGGCATCACATGCATCTGTGGATTTATCTAAATTGCATAGAATAGCATTAGAGCCAAGATTTCTTAAACACATCACCAATATTCATTTCGCTTAAAGTATGTAGGTGCTTACCCACTTGAAGGTTGTCAGTGCTTCATATAAAGCATGTATGGCAAAAACTCACACACAGGACTCAGTTAATGGCATCAGCCAGCCAAGATTATTACCCTGTGGAGGCCAGATCCATAAGGGTTGGATAATGGGCTGTCGGACCACGCAACGGCCAAAGTGCCATACAAATGTAGACTATGTCATTGATCTAAAAACATACAATATAGTTTTTGTGAAATGTAACTATTTATTGAATTAGACTGGATAATAAACAGAGAAATTCATCGACATGATCCCTTGATTATCCATAGCTGTTAGTATACTATATTACTAGATGGTTCATAATGTGGATCCAAATATTGACCCTATCTGTGCCATCAGTAATGCTAATTGCGGTATAGTAATGTGGTGGAGTTTGATTAATCCATGATAATAACAAAGAGATCCTAGTGCGTTATTAAATGTATAAATCTTGTATGCCACAACAACTCTGCGTGTAATGCTGATATATGACCAATGATATGACCAAGATCAGGGGCACCGAGGTAGTTACATACTAGTCAATATGTGAAAGGGATATACATAGTGTATTTACATAGTCAACTATAGTTAGTGGGTAAATCATTCATAATGCATTACAATCTATACTTTTATAGATGGAGTCTAAATAACATTAGATACCATGTCACGCTGAACCAGCAAATAAGCTGGGTGGGATATCTTTCATCATACCTAGTGATCCTCTAGTTCAAAGTTTAAAATTTGAGATGAAGTATAAATCCCGGTTACCTGTTCAGGATCTTGGTATGGCGCGGCTAAACAGCGGGGAACCACCCGCCTGCTAGTATGGTGCGATTGCTTTCCCTAGTGAGACACAGTGAGAATGATAGCTGTGTCTCCTTATATTTGTGTGCTCCCTGCCAGAAGTAACGGGTCCTGATGACCCCTGACGGTCCTTCCGGAGCGGGAGCCCCTGCATTGCGCATGCGCGAGAAGGCATGCCAGCCGTCCTCGCGCTGCGCATACGACGCACACAATAACGTGCGAAGAGAGTGAGGGAGGGAGATGAAATTACCCTACCCACCTCCAGGGGCACCCAAACAGCGCCACTAATGTCCAAATCCCGGATGGCTGAATCCCTGAACCCCGTGTGTAGAGTGCCAGACAGGCACTTAAACACCGACAATTACTGGAACGGACAAGTTATTATTTTGTATACAAAAACTTTTTTCAAGCCACAGCTTTTACCAAAGAAAATATACAAATAGCTGAGCATTGATAATTACTTTAACCTAAATAAATAAGTGTCCATAAGTACTGCTGCATAAATACAAAAATCTTTTAGACTAAGCAGGGAAAGGGGAAAGAAGGGGAAGATTAATGGGGATGGGACAAGGATGAGGGGGGAGAGGATAAGACCAATAGGGAGGGACCATAAAAAAGGGGGAAGGAAGAGATTGGGTTACCCCTTACATACTGTAAACCATTATATCATCTAATGGGAAAACATATGTT
Organism: Lithobates clamitans; assembly: GCA_037952925.1. NCBI lineage: Eukaryota > Metazoa > Chordata > Amphibia > Anura > Ranidae > Lithobates > Lithobates clamitans. The sequence goes on along the minus strand of JBBGZY010000306.1, from coordinate 8,903,488 downwards.
AATATAGGCGCACAATAGTATATCACTAAGCAGGAAGGATAGTTGACATATGCAAGTAGTCATAACTATTCATCCTCACGGAACAAGCATGAATACTGAGCCTATATTCATCAGGCTTTATTTCAGGCACTAAATAAACAGGGAAGGAGAGAAGGAAGCTATTCAACAGAATGATATGTCAACACCATGGGGCACAACCAAATGCGATATTTTATGTCAGTTCATGACCTGGGTATGTATTGACATATGCTTATAGGAATGGTTTGAATGATAAAGCGGTATTTATTCCCAGTGGATAGGTGGCTCTTTGACCAAAGATCCATCTAGCTTCTTGTTTTAGGATTCTCTTGTCAAAGTCGCCGCCTCTCTCAGATTCAGGTATCCTTCCAGAGCAAAAAATGACACATAAGTAGGATCAAAACTATGATTTATTCCTACATGCTTACAAATTGGGGTATATAGTAGACCCGCATCAAGATAATAGAGGTGATCTTGAATCCGTTTCGCAAACGGGCGTTTAGTCTTTCCAATATAGAATGCGCCAAATAGACACCTTCATGGTGAAGCAAATGCCAGTGAGCCAGGACTAGACATTGTGAATTTATCTTCTTATCAACTATCACCAATTGAGATTGAGCTTGGACTGAGTTTTTGTCCCTTACAAAAAATTGATAAGTTTACCCTCATTAAGGACCTGCATTTATTTGCGAGAAACCTTACTTAGAAGTATATCTTCGATACTGATAGGAATTCAACGGTGTAGCTCCTCCTACGCCCTGACATCACCGTTGAGTCCCAGAAGCATACAGGCTTTGTGTAAGCCGGCCGGCTCGTCATCTTTTATCATGCGCTTTTATATTCTTCTTTGATGTAAGTTGCTACCTGTTTTTCTATACGAATAAATGTAATAGGAGTTACACTATGTGGAGTTTTCTTGTTTTTTCTTGTTTTTTGGGTTTAAAATTGGCACATATCGATCCTGCCTGCTGACCACCTCTGCTGACACTTTGAAGATCAGGGCTTGCCAGGGAGATCCCGGGCTGGGGTTGCAGCCATCCGCTTTGTGTGGTCCCCTATAATAAGAGACCAACATTTTCTGGTAAGCGGCAGTATTTCTCAAGGGTGGAGGAGATTTCCATATTGCACTTGTCACTTCAGTGTGAACCTTCACTACTCATCACTGTGGACTTACCCTCACTATTGGATTTTCTGATGCTTACTTATATAGATTGTGTTTACTTATGGATTGATTCCCACAGATTTTTGCCAATTTGATTTTTATTATGCCACAGATTTTTACTTTATTTTTATTTTCACTTGCACATCTGGTGCACAATCACGATATGTGTTGTTAGATACACTTTATGTCAATCTTTGGATATTCACATGCATTATTATCAATTTATGGGCTGTTTGTTATTCACGTTCAATTTCTGCCTTTCATTTTGCAGTATTCAGTGCTTAGTGCGACTTGTTGCTTTATTTATATATTTGTTTGGTGTAGTATAACACTTTTTAGTCGCAGCTCTTTTTTATGTTTCTATTTATAGCTCAGTATTTTATATATCCATAGATTACCTGAAGCTGGGGTGTCAGGCACTCACCTGGTGGGGTGCCCATGTCGCCCACTTCCTCCACCTCTCCTTCGTCCACATCCTCGTGGGGGCTGAGGCTTGCTTGCCATTCAGGCTGTTGAGTTCGGGGGTCCCTGGGATCCTGCTGTCTGAGTCTTTTCTCCCCTATAAGAGTGAAACCAAAGGTATAGTTAGCACATAGATATTTGAGTCCAGAAATATGAATATGAAACATTGCTTTGAAGTGGTGTACAATTGTCTTTTTGGGAAGAGATTCAAGTTGAAGACATAATTAAAATTCCCTTTTTTACCAAGCTGTAATACTTACCTTTTTTGGCCAAATTTCACAGATGGAGACACCCCAAGTATCCATTGGAGCACCTGTGTGGGTTACCCTAAAAAATGTTTCTCTGGTGTCCCACACTAGTGCTCCTGAGTCCAGATGTGTAAACAGCTACTGAGTGTCCTCTCCTTACATTCCACTGAATCAAGTTTGCAATTCATTCAAATTTCAAAGACATCTAGACAACAATGTCCTAAACTTCTTTTAATAAGACAAATTAGACAAAAAAGAAATTAAATATTGTTGCGCTACTAAAAAAGATTCATATGAACATAATAGCAGCCAGCATCACCAGTGTAGTAACCGTGCAATGAAAATAAAAGTAAATAAATGCATCACTAATTGAGATGAGAGCAGAAGGGTGGGCTAACACCCCATGTATATATATATTGTGTATAACAACAAATATTTCCACGTGGTAATAATTATACGCCACGACAGATGAAGTGAAAGAACAGACTCCAGTTCCTGGAGGCAGTGTCCATAGTGAGGTAAAAGTTCATCAACATAAACAGCGTGATATTTCTAGTGATAAGAGGAGGGAACATATGTGGATGATGTTCAAAATCAAATAAGTGGTCTTCGTGTACTCAGGATCCACACATAAATAGAAGGGGTGAATATGCTTACCGGACAGGGTGGACACACTCATCATACCGTGGAGTGTCATTCAGGCTTATGGATCAACCGATCCTAGGGGTGCTTGCTGGGAGGCACTGGTAGTAGGTTCCAATGGTCCCATCTGGGGCAACTGTGGGTAGAAGATGTTACTTTGATCTCCAACGGATGAATGGATTCACCTTCATAGCGAGCAGGCAGCTGGAGGATGCCGCTTTCACCACACCGAATGTGGGTTCATACGGAGAAAGAAAAAGGTCTCCACATACTGCACGAATCTGTTATATAAGGTTTATTGAAAACCACGAAAAAGAAAAGATTCTTTGCAGACACCGGATAAAAATTGATGTAAAGCTGACTTTTTGGTACATACATTCTGGTGGCCATACACGCCATAAAGACTGAAGGGTATCTGAGGCACGGAGGAGTCCATTTCTGAAAACGCCAGCTGGGAACCTCAAACTGGACTACCGGGATATACCCACGGAAGATCGGAGGTTAAGTAGGACACCCAAGGGAACATCTACTCCAGACACCCACTCTATGCCCACTACCCCTGTAGGTGTGACTGCTTCTGGTGAGTGGGGACACATTGGGGGAGCACTTGGAGTCACCACTTTCTGATGAGCACAGAAGTCACCGTTGATATACATATTTATTACTTCCAATTTCTACTTTTTGGATTGCACAGAGACTTTGGTTCCTCATAGAATTTTTATTTTTTCACAGACTTTTGTCACATATATGAGTTCATATAGGTATTTGCACATGCGGTCCTGATATATTTCATAGATTGTGTTATATACATGAGTTTATGTATGGTTTAAGTTATTTTTCTATTTTCTGATTATATATATATATGTGGTGGGTTCTCCGACATTTTAGTTGATATCACTTCACAACACCCCACCTTGAACAGCAGCTATTGTACTGTATGCATATAGTGAGTCTTTACTTGAGTATGCACTACTGCTGGTGTCTGTTCTAAGTGGCACTTTGCCCCTGGAATAAATACACACATTGAATATACACCTTAATACACACTAATGTTGTTTGCCCTGAGGGGCACACTGTCACAGTTTAGACACTGTATGGTAAGGAAATCAATACATGCTTATTGTCACGCACATTTATGTGATTTACCCCTAATTTGGTAACCATTGGGATTTGTTTTACTAATGTTTATTGATTTTATATTACAGCCAGGTATTTAATACTAGATATATACAGGATAGCGCCATTTCCCCATTTATTTTACATAACCGGATAAAAATGAGTAAAAAAATAGTGATCACAAGTAAATATAAAAACTGCGTGGTAACAGGGCACAGATGGCTTCAGCAACCCGACATGTTTCGGACGATAGTCCTTCTACTGGGGCATACAGCCTTGTGCCTGGCACCACGCTTACATATATAGCAATGGATAGTATGTTGGTAACCATCATCATTAAAGCATGTGATAACGTCAAACAATCAAAACCTCTCATAAGAAGTCACATGCCAGCGTCACAAGGGATGATGTCATCACGCACCGGCGGATGTGCTCCAAGCCTCATTCCCATCCCAGGAAGAGGCTGGTGGAATAGTATGACAAGGGGTGAAATAACTCTGCCCACATGCCAAAAATAGATGTCATTGCGCACCGGAACGAATCGCTCATATCCCAGCAGCTTCCTGTGTCAACGGAAGTGCAAATAAGACGCTGATCGAGTGGTAGTAAAAGGGAAAAACAAATACTAAACTAAGAAATTTCTTTTAAAAGGTCTATAGGGGCCTCACCTCCCTAATGACTCTACAACAAACAGTACATAGATTTAGAGACTGACTTAGTTCAGCTGAAAGAATTCTTGAAGGTGCTTGTTAATGTCAAGGAAATTTTAGGGTGAATTAAATAGCTGTGAATTAACTCTCCAAAAATATTTGGGATTGGGTGTGTGTTCCTCCATTACTGATTAGGAAACTGGTGCATGGTCTGACCACGTAATATCATGAATAATGGGGGAAGACACAGTCTGGAGTAACACCTTGTCCACTAGGATAATATCTAATCTAGAGTACGAGTTGTGGCGTACTGAGTGGAAGGTGAAGTCACGCTCTTCAGCATGTTGGCATCTCCAAGTGTCATAGACATCTTCTCTGTGAAATAGCGGTTGAAGTGCTGAGGGAGGGCGTTTGGTCTTAGATGACAGATCCAAATGGGGATCTGTAGAAAGAAAGTCCCCACATACCACTAATGAACCTCGTTGAAGTTTTGAGATCTTGTAAAACAGTTTTCTTGTGAAGCGAAGTTGGTGCATATTGGGAGCATAGGCTTTAACTATTGTATAAGGTCTGTTGTTGATGTCGCATAGGAGGATCAGATATCTACCATCTGGATCACGAATAGAGTCATGTAGAGAGAAGGCTACAGAATTTTTAATTGCAATGAGAACACCTTTCCTCTTGTGTGGTGCGGATGCAGTAATGATGTGAGGGAATTTTTTATGACTTAAAGTAGGGGAAGCTGAAGTTTTAAAATGTGTTTCTTGTACACAGATTAAGTCACTTCCTAGTTTAATAGCTTCTTTCCAGAGGGTTGCTCTTTTTGCAGGGTTATTAAGCCCTCTCACATTGAACAAGGTCACTTTAAGCACCATGTAGACAAATCATTTGAGAAGCTTATGTTACCTCCAATCAGCAAGGGTAGGTTGACATATGGACAGGTGAGGGTTTTTGTGTAATCTGTAGATGATACATCAGTTTGTTGTCCTACTGAGTTCTCTTTTCGAATACCAAGCCGAGAGTCCTTGTGAGGTAGAAAGAACAAAACAAAAACAGAAAAAACAGAGAAAAGGTAACCAACAGTTAGTAAAAATATGGGCGATTCCAACTGGAATCTGATTGCAGTGATACTGCACAAAGTTTGTAGAGGGAACATCGTGGGGAGAGTGCTCCGTCTGACCGGGGTGGTCAAGTGTTATATCTGCTTTAGATTTATGGTCTAGAGGTGATCGAGCTGCATGCTTCTTTTTGTTTGCGTTTGTAAGAGACAGTTTGCCAGTCCTCCTGGGTGTTTGCTTTGGTAGGGGGTGACTTTGATGTGGGTTCTTACTCTGGGATAATGTCCCATGATCGGAGCAATGCCAGGCCCTCATTTAGTGATGTTATCACGGAAGTGTTGTTGTTCTGAGTAATGGTAAGCTTTGTTGGGTAACCCCAATGATAAATGATGTTGTGATTTCTAAGAGCCTTCGTGATTGGCAGGAGTGATTTTCTCTTTTGTAGAGTGTATTGGGAGAGGTCTGCATACATTTGAAGACAAGAGAATTGTTCAGGCAATTGGGCCTTTTTGCGGAAGCTGGCCATGAGTTGATCTTTCACGTGATAAAAATGTATTCGCATTATAACATCTCTGGGGATGTCATCAGGGAGGTAGGAGGGTTTCGGTAAGTGGTGTATTATGTCGATTACCACTTCAGAGGTTGGGATGGACGGTAGGGCCGCTCGGATCAGATCACATGTGTATTGGTTCAATTGTGCATTTTGCACAGATTCAGGTACACCTCTAAGTTTCAGATTGTTCCGCCTCGAGCGGTCTTCAATGTCTGTGACTTTGGCTTTGAGGTGCTCTAGTTGGTCATCCTGATCATTGTATGCATCTATTAAGGTGTTGTGGGAAGCTGCAAATTCAGCCATTTTATTCTCAATGTGGTCTACTCTCCCACCTAGCTCCTGCACTTCAGCTTTAAAGCTTGTCACACACTGTGTCATATCTGCATTTAAGGAGGCCCGCAAGGATGTCAGCATATCCTTTAAAATAGCTTCAGAGACAGGTTGACTGGTAGCAGGGAAGGAGCTGAATGTGTCAGACAGCTCTTTGGTGGTGTTAGCAGAGTTGCAGCTGAGGCTTACCTCTATTGGAGAAGAGCCAGCAGACAGCCTGGGTTTGCATTTGGCAGGGCTCTGTGTCATTGGAGTTGATGCCGCTGTCCATCTGGGCTGAGAGGCTTTGGAGGCTCCAGCTGACACAGGACTCTGTGTGGAGTGAGAGGAACCGCTGGACGAGGCCGGCGAACAGCCGCCGGCGCCATCTTGGACGCGCATCTGCTCTGTGAGTGGAAGAAGTGCGGGAGCTTCTTTATGCCGACGGACTCCTTCTTTCTCCTACCCATCTCCAGGGGTGCCGACACGCTATAGCAGGTATTGAGGGATTCTGTTGAGTCGGTATGTTGCCTCTGTTCATTACGATCCCCGGTCTTCTGGAGGAGCTACACTCTCAGGCATCCATCCAGCAGCGCGGTAACCACGCCCCCCCCAGAACATAGATTTATAGAGCATCATAGATAAATAAGAAATAACAAATAAAAATTACAAAATAAAAAATATAAAAAAATTTAAAAAATTTAAAAAATGGCCAGCGCTGGTGTCCATAAATTGTAGACAATATATTGGCATTGTAATGTGAATCCATATGGGTACATTTAAAGCATACAACTGCAGGTGAATATATAGAGCCCTGGAAAAACCAAGGGGTCCACATAGGCATCCAATAGGGATATATACAATATCTATGTAAAAAAAGTTGCAATGCATACACCTACAAAATTATATAAAAAGAAGAGGGAAAGAAAAAGGAGAAAAAACCCTCATATCTGGACACGTATGACGGCTGGCCTTTGAATCATCTAGGACACCCATGCTGTAACAATACGAACAAATAAATATCATGCCTGCCATATGATTCCAGATGTTCCAATGTGGTCACAAACCTTAGGATCATATGACAGGGTGATAGAAACATGGGTAGGTAAAGCATCGACCTTGAAGAGGACTAGGAAAGCACTACTGGTTAAGATTTGTTTATAAACGCATTTATGTCCCATTCAACATTTAACCCGTAGGGGGAGTAGCTTTTTAACTGGTAAATACAGAAAGTTTTGAGTTTAGATACTCCCCTAGTATGTGGACCCCCCCTCCAGTGTGGGACAAATTTGTCGATGACTTGGAACTTGGTGCCCCTCAGATTCTTGTCATGGAACTGTAGGAAATGGCGGGGAACACTGTGGTTTGTGCGGCCTAATTTGATAGAAGTGATATGTTTGTTTACACGTGTACTAAACGTTCTTATAGTACGGCCCACATATTGCTTATTGCAAGGACATGTAATGAGATATACTATATAGCGAGTGGTACATGTGGTAAAATGTCTCATATGGTAAATGGTAGAGGTAACCGAGGACTGGAACGACTCAGATTTTTTCCGTCCACAAAGATTGTGCGTGCATACATTGCACTTTTTACAAGGGAAATAACCCTTGGCCTCTGGGAAAAAGGGTGGTTTGGTAGGGGATTTGATAACGTTGTGAGAAATACAATTTTGTAAAGATGGAGCTCCCCTAAAAGTGACACGTGCACTAGTCGGAAGCACCGGACCTAATATTGGGTCATTTCTCAAGACATTCCAATGACGGTTCAAAGTGTGCTTCATTTGTCTATGTTTGACTGAAAATTGTGTAAACAGCGACCATTTAAACCTATCATCGGGAGTTGACTTGGATCGCACAGTGGTGAGTGTATCGCAGTCAATGAGAGAGACCTTGTTATCTCTTGGTCTATAAGTGAAGATTGATAACCTTTTTCGACAAAACGTTCTTTTAAAAATTGTACTTGCTTTACAAAATCCGAAGGATTTGTGCAATTTCTGTGTATTTACAACAATTGGCTACATGGGACAGAGTTGAGCCAAGGGCCATAATGGCAACTATCCGTGGAAATATAACCATTTCTGTCCGTCGGTTTGAAAAATGTGGTGGTCACAATACGGCGGTCAGCTATGGAAATCTCCAGGTCTAGAAAGGGAATGAAAACTGCGCTCATCTCGTACGTGAGGACAATACCCCTTTCATTATTGTTGAGGGTGGCCTTAAATTCATGGAGAGTTTCCTCATCGCCTGTCCATAGGAGGAGGATGTCGTCTATGTACCTGGCCCATAGGCACAACTCAGGTCGCTGTGATGGATAGATGACATCCTCCTCCCATAGTGCCATGAAGAGATTGGCGAGGCTGGGGGCAAATTTGGCCCCCATTGCCACGCCTTTCTTTTTTAAAAAGAATTGGTTGTTATACCAAAAGTAGTTGGGTTGTGTAGCAAAATGAAGAAGTTCCATGATGTAACATTGCTGTAATGGTGGAATATTTTTGCTGGTGGCTAGATAATGTTTCACAGCAGCCAATCCTAATGTATGTGGGATACAGGTGTATAATGACGTGACGTCCGCTGTAACAAGAAAAGAAAGAAAAGAAAAATATATATTTTTTTCTTTTTTCAATTTTCAAAACTTTGTGACAAAAAGCGAGATCTGCAAAATACTCACCATACCTCTCAGCAAATAGCTTAGGGTGTCTACTTTCCAAAATGGGGTCATTTGGGGGGATTTGTGCCATCTGTGCATTCCATGGCCTCCGAAACTGTGATAGGCAGTGAGGAATGAAATCAAAAATTTACACCCTTAGAAACCCTAAAGGCGGTGCTTGGTTTTCGGGGTCCCGTACCCGTAATTGTCTTTTTCCCGCAACTTGTGTCACAATATAAAATATTCCATGGACTCGACATGCCTCTCAGCAATCAGCTTGGGGTGTCTACTTTCCAAAATGGGGTCATTTGGGGGGTTTTGAACTGTCCTGGCATGTTATGGACAACATTTAGAAGCCTATGTCACACATCACCCACTCTTCTAACTACTTGAAGACAAAGCCCTTTCTGACACTATTTGTTTACATGAAAAAATATTTTTTTTTGCAAGAAAATTACTTTGAACCCCCAAACATTCTATATTTCTTTAAAGCAAAGGCCCTACAGATTAAAATGGTGGGTGTTTCATTTTTTTTTCACAGTATTTGCGCAGCAATTTTTCAAACACATTATTTGGGGAAAAAACACACTTTTTTAAAATTTTAATGCACTAAAACACACTATATTGCCCAAATGTTTGATGGAATAAAAAAGATGATCTTATGTCGAGTACATGGATACCAAACACGACATGCTTTAAAATTGCGCACAAACGTGCAGTGGTGACAAACTACATACATTTTTAAAGCATTTAAAAGCCTTTACAGGTTACCACTTTAGATTTACAGAGGAGTTCTACTGCTAAAATTAATGCCCTCAATCTGACCTTCGCGGTGATACCTAACATGCATGGTGCAATTGCTGTTTACATTTGATGCCAGACTGACGCTTGAGTTCGCCTTTGCGCGAGAGCAGGGGGGGACAGGGGTGCTTTTTTTTTGTTGCTTTTTTATCTTATTTTTAAACTGTTACTTTCATTTTTTTTATCATTTTTATTGTTATGTCAGGGAATGTAAATATCCCCAATGATAGCAATAGGTAGTGACAGGTATTCTTTTTTTTAAAAAAATGGAGTCTATTAGACCCTAGATCTCTCCTCTGCCCTCAAAGCATCTGACCACACCAAGATCGGTGTGAAAAAATGCTTTCCCAATTTCCCAATGGCGCTGTTTACATCCGGCGAAGTCATGAAATGCTCATAGCTTCTGATTTCTTAGGCCATAGAGATGATTGGAGCACTTCTGGTCTCTGATCAGCTCTATGGTCAGCTGGCTGAATCACCGGCTGCATTCTCAGGTTCCCTGTTGGGACAGGAGAGCCAGAGAAAAACATGGAAGATGGTGAGGGGGGGACATTCCCTCCCACTGCTTGTAAAAGCAGTCTAACGGCTAATTAGCCACTATGATTGCTTTTACATGAAAGCCGACCACTGGCTGAAAAGAATGATACCAAGATTATACCTAAACCTGCAGGCATCATTTTGATATAACCACTCAAAGTCCAGCAACATACCAGTATGTTGCTGGTCCTTGTTGGGCATATATTGTAATGTTTTTTTTCATGCAGCCTGTGGGCTGAACGAGAAAAAGAGATTGATCAGTGGGTATGCCCACCATTAGAATACCTCCCTTCATCTACCCACTTCTAATGATGGGCATACATGCACCATTTATATATACCAAAGCATGGGGGCATCCGCCCCAAAAGTTAAGAGCAAATCGCTCCTCCGCCCCTGCTGCCCCCAAGCTTCAGCATATATGCTCTTTTTTTCAACTGTGGTGGTGAAATCACCTCCAACAGTGCTGGAGTCACGGATTTATGTATCGTGGGAGCAAATGCTGTTGCTGTCAAGATAAATAAATCCACGCTGCAGCTAAATGGCGTACCTAAAAACAAAAAAATGATTAACAATAAAACACAGTAAACAGTAAAGTATAAAAAAATTGCATACCTGAAAAGCAAACATGATAAAACATAATAACAATAAAACATTGCAGAATAGAATACATTAAAAAAGAGCAGAACAATATAGAGAGAATAGAGAGAGAGAGAGAAAACAATAAAATGACAACTATTTTTGTTTTTTTTATTGTATATATTTTTTTGTGTTTTTTTTTTTTTTTACTTTTTTTTGTAACGGTAACTTTTGTAACTGTAACCGGTTCCAGGTTCGGGTCTCTCAAAATGCAATGGAATCTTGGGAGACCCTGTGAAAGTGTGCCTAGTCTGTGCAGTGCTGTACCCTACACTAATACTCAACTAATGTATGGTGGCATTCAAAACATTCTCCAACGCAAAGACCAGGATTGTCAGGACAGGAGGGACAATAATAGCGGGTGTCACGCCTATATCAGCGCTTGCTGCAGACACAACATCTTTTTTGAGGGGTTTGTTGGGTAGGGGTACTAGGGAGGATATAAAGAAAATGCCTCTCATGCAGCCGGCTTACTGCATTTGGTTGAGGATGGTGAGGTGGAGCACCGTCTGGAAACAGAAGGGCTCTGACGATCACTTCCTGGAATTTAAGGAAGGATCCAGTCCATCCTGCAGCTCTTTATAGCACATGAGCATTCAGCAAAGCCAATTGAAATAAAGGAACAGACACTTTCTTGTACCAGCGTCTTGCCTTACGGGCAACTAGGTACGGCGCCAAAAACTGGTTGTTGAGGTCCACTCCTCCCATATTTTGGTTATATTCCTGGACACAGAGGGGTTTCTCCACAACACCAGTTGCCGTAGTAATTTGGACCATCGTTTCTGCATGAAGGGTGGTAAGAACGAAAACATTCTTATTATCCCTCCACTTCATAGCGAGCAAGTTATTACACTTCAAGCAGGCTCTCTCCCCCAGCCTAAGACGTGAATCTACAAGCCGCATGGAAAAGCCCCGGCGATTAGATTGCACGGTGCCACATGCTCCAATCTGATGATCAAACAAGTGACTAAAAAGTGGTACGCTCGTGTAATAATTGTCCATGTACAAGTGGTACCCCTTTCCGAATAAGTGTGACACCAAGTCCCACACAATCTTGCCAGCACTTTCTATGTAGTCAGGGCAGTTTGTCAGCTCTACGTGACTATCTTTGCCCTCGTAAACCATAAAACTAAATGTATAGCCTGTGGCCCTGTCACAGAGCTTATACATCTTGACCCCGTATCTGGCACGCTTGCTGGGAAGGTACTGTTTGAATGACAAGTGGCCAGAAAACGTAATCAGGGACTCATCAACGCAGACAACGGGGAGTAAACAAGTCTGCAAAATGTTGGTTGAAGTGTTTTACAAGGGGCCAAATTTTGTAGAGCCGATCGTATCCAGGGTCTCCATGAGGACGACAGAGTTCATTGTTGTAGAAATGCATGAACCGTAAGATCTTCTTGTATCGTGCCCTAGTCATGGAGGCAGAGAGCAAGGGCATATGGTGAATTGGGTCAGTGGAGCAATATGACCGCAACTCACTCTTTTTAATTATGCCCATGTTGAGGGAAAGGCCCAGAAAGAGCTTAAATTCAGAAACCGTAATTGGTCTCCAATCTCTGGCAAGGGAGGACTGGGGAATAGTGGCAATGTGTTGACCAGCGTACAAATTGCTTTGATCCACAATAGATCTATAGAGATCTTCGGTGAAAAACAGTGAATAAAAATCAAGTGACGTAAAATCAACTGCTTCCACCTGAATGCCGAGTTGGCCAGTGAATGGGGGAAGTACGGGTGCTGCAGAAGTGGTGGGTTCCCAATTAGGATTGGCGAATGCAGCAGGAAGGGCACTATGGGCACGATGGGCCTGTGTTTGTCTTCTACTTGTGCTTGCCACCTCACCAGCTTGAACTGCACTTATGGGACTCGCCACGTCACCAAGTGTTACTGCAGTGTTGGTTTGACTATTACCAGGGTGTACTAGGCTGCTGGTGCTTGCCAGTTCACCAAAAGAAATAGCGGCGCTAGTACTGCTCTGCTCCATACGAGGGACCTGCGGTTCTTGCACCTCAACAACAGCAGAAGAAGATTGGGATCGGGTATACCCGACCTTGGCAGGGACCACAACTCCGTCGTCAGAGCTATCTGTCATGGAGCCGCTGTCGTCTACAGGATCGTATTCTGAGCCTGAATCTGACAGATGAGTGACTTCCTCTTCACTATTTGTCATGCTCAGAAACGTGTGGGCCCCTTCACTATTGTACCTTCGATTTGCCATTTTGGGCTCTAAATTTAGTGGTACAGTAGTGAGACTCACAGGTAAAAAAGCTCCTGACTGCTAGCTACTGTATCAAAATGCTACCAAAAAAACTGTTAGTGATCGCGGGGATCAGGCCTGACTCTGCCAATGCTGCAGTAATGTGTGTTTAGTGTTTTGTAAGTGACAGTGATCGATCGATACTGCACTTGGGTGGGCTGGGCTGGGCCAGGCGGAGGGGCAAAACGCAGGTGCTAGCAGGTATCTGGACTGATCCCACTAACACTGCGTTTTTGGGAACCCTAAACTGCTGGGGACGCTAGTACAGATCTGATCAGATATTGATCCGTTCAGATACTATACCATTAAGGGAGGTGTATGCTGCGTGCGTGGGTGTTAGCGGTACTGGCACTAACCTGACGCTGCCTGAGGCGACGCAGACCCTATCTGACCCTAAAACCTAAGTTATATCACCCGCCGGGCGATCAGGGGGTTAAACCTTTATTAGGTAATAAACGGCGGGTGCCCTGACACTATAAAAAAGAAACTAACTAACCAGCATCACCCATAACAGTTATACGGTGATCACTGGTGAAAGGGTTAACTAGGGGGCAATCAGGGGTTTAAAACCTTTATTAGGTAGTATATGGGGGTACCTGAGGCTATAAAAAGCTGACGGCAAACCTAAATACTTACCTGCTACCTAACTAGCATCACCTGTGACACTAACACAGCGATCAGAAAAATTATCGCTTAGTGACACTCTCAACGGGGGGTGATCAAGTGGTTAAAACTTTATAGGGGGGTACCCTAGACCTAAAGGGGACTACCACTTACTGCCATACCACTTATAACTCTCACAAATGACACCAATGCAGTAATCAGTAAATAAAAAAAAAACTGCTATTGGTGTCACTGTGACAGGGGGTGCAGAGGGGTGATTGGGAGGTGATTGGGGGGTGAAAAGTGGGCCTAGAGTGTTTTACGGTAAGTGTAGTGTTGTGCAGACTTACTTGATGTCTTCTCTCCTCAGAAACGAAAAAACCGACACAAGGCGAGGTGACATCACTTCCTCTGCCGCTGTTTACACTACTGCAGCAGAGGAAGATTTTTATTCGCCAGGAGCGATCACGAGGGGGTGGCCATGAATCAATGTCCTCCCCCTCAGCATGGATCGCTCCTGGAATGAACCCGACCACCTCGCGCATTGGGGGAGGCAAATCACCTATCAGATACGTGATTTTGCCTGCCTATGCCATTCTGCCGCAGTATATCTGCGTTAGGCGGTCAGCAAGTGGTTAAAACTGTACAACAGTAAAGAAAAGCACATGGAGCAGCATGCAAGTTTATAATCAGAATAGAAACACAAGACAAGTACTTACTTTTTTGAAGTACTTTCTTTGGTCTTTGGAGCGGCGTACCCCAAAATTCTGCTGCAGAGTCTTCACAACTTTGGACATGATTTGGGCCTTGCGCAAATTCAGCTGGGTGTACGGTCCATGCTTCCCATCATAATTGTTCCTCTGCAAGATGTACACCATATCCACCATTTCCTCAAAGGCCATATTGGAGGCCTTAAATCTCTTCTTCCCGGATCGGGACGTTTCGGGCTCCGGGCTTTCCTTGCTACTGGAATAATTTCCAAACACCTGCTGTGTCTCCGCCATCTCTCTCCTAACTGCGCACCGTAGAGAGAAGAAGCGGGAAATATTAGTGAAAAAGAACATCAGGTGGTGGAGTTTCACGCATGCGCAGTGTATTTACATGTGTCGTACGTACGTTCTGTGCGCAGAGGAAAGAGGAATGGAAGTTGCGAGCATCCGAAACAAAGGTAAATTTTATTAAATTTGGAACATCAGTGGCTTATACTGCTTATAGATTGAGGCCTATGTTGGGACAAGATTATGAGAGTTTAGGCTAACATTGGTGTTTTTGTCTTGTGTATTGTCTTGCAGAAAAAATGAATAATAAGATTAAAGACCCTGAATTTTATGTCCCAATTTATTGACAAGTACAGGGAGATGAGGAATCTGTGGGAGGTCAAACACAGTGCATATTACAATAAACCAGTAAGGAAGGAAACGCTCAAGAGACTTCTGGTATTTGTGCAGACTTTGATCCCAGAAGCAACCATGCAGATTTTGGAACGTAAAATTGGGATCTTGAGAAATATGTATAGGAGGGAGCATAACAAGATCCAGGCTTCCCTGAGATCAGGAGCATCAGCAGATGATGTGTATGTACCCAGGCTGTGGTACTTTGAAAAACTGCATTTTCTTGATGACCAGACTGAAGCCAGGGAATCTCTTTTGACTCGTAGAGTCCACCTACAGTGCATACATCATGTAGGAGCACCCACTTACTACGGTGGCGATCCTTGATTATACATGGATGCCCTTTTTCTTTAATATTAAGGTGAGAGTTTTGGGAGACTTAACCAGTGAGAGGCTGTTTGGGATATTTTAGGGACATATACAAGTGTTGACATTCTTCCCAACACCATCTACTATGGACCTATTATATCACTAAGAACTTAGAAATATATACCCTCTTTTCAATCATCTATTAAGAAGACTTCTGATTAAGTCATTTATTTATTTTTTGTGGGATACATCTATATTAATTTTATTATTTGTTTTTTCACATCCGTGGAAACTTTTTGTCACTATATTGCTCATTTGTACATGTTTATTATTATTATTATTATTATTTAGACACTTCTTGTCACGTTTGCACATTGTATATTTTGCACAGTGCTCTATTTCACGTGTTCACCTTATATGAATGCTTTATAGTTTTTTAAGAGTGTATAAAGAAGACAATAATGCGCTGCATTGAACGATCACAGAATTTGCGTGAGGAATGTGCTAGCTCCAATACGAACACTAGTTTTACCAGACCAAGTTCTTCTGGCTCGTACTTGCTTCTGAGAATGCATAATTTTTTGTCCGTTGGACCAGCATACAAATGAGCGGATTTCTTAAAAGCAACTGGGTCTGGCGGAGTTTCGGCAGAAAGATTTGAAACATGTTCTATTTCTAAAGTCCATCTGATTTTTCTACAGAAAAAGTCCAATGAAGCCCACACACGATTGAATTGTCCGACGGATTCGTTCTGTCAGACCTTTGCTGTTGAAAAGTCCGCTCATGTGCACACGGCATAAGGCCCACCTATAGACCTAAAACTACAGGTCTTTTCCCACAACGTGCTGGGGCTTAATTCCCCAGTAAGAAGATGCAAAATACTCCAACAGCATCACACACTAAAATCAGATGTATTGCTGCTACAGGAGACACACTTCCCAGCTACCTACAACCCGTCTTTTCTTCACAAAAACTTTACGTAATTCTACTTGGCGAATGCGGGAAAAAAAGACAAGAGGCGTACAGTAGCAGTGGGTTTCTCTAACAGAGTTAACTTTTCACCTGCTAAAGTAGTTAAGGATCCCAAGGGTCGATGGTTAGCTGGCAAAATTAATGGGGGTTATACACATTTATCTCTTATTATGCTCCTAACACAGGACAGGGAAAATTCTTCGATACTGTCCTACAGACCCTGAAACCTCACTTCCTAGGCACAGTAGTCCTGGGAGGTGACTGCAACACCCCCTTTGACCTCTCTTTAGACAAATGCAACTTCCAGACACCAAAAGCCAAATGATCCCCCAGACGAAGCCTGAAAGTTGTACAGATCTTACAGGCTTATGAAATAGAAAAAAAAGAAAAAACGACTCCTGCGTACAAGTGGATCACCATATGAATGGTACATCAACAAAGGCCTTGCTGCCCTCAAGCTATGCTCTGATGAAGAAGGGACGTTCCCTTCGAAACGCGTTAGCTGACTGTGATGCCTGTGCGTTCCTCCACGATCCTTGGAAGGTATCGCTCATTCCATGCTGTTTGTCGGTGCACTTTCACATTGTGCCTCCTCTGCCAATTGCTTGCGAGTTGTTTCATTTTATCATTTTTATTCAATAAATATTTTAAAAGATAATGCACAAGGCTGGTGCGCCCCTTTTTCTCTTTTCTCTAGCTTACAGGCTTATGGTCTGGTAGACATTTGGAGGGAAATGAATCCAAAGATTACATGCACTACTCAATTCTACACAAAACCCACTCCAGGATAGACCATATTTTTCTACACTCATCTGACATTCCAATGGTCATGATCTCTAAAATCCACAACACCTCCCTATCTGATCACTCCATAATGAAACTTACCCTAAGAGGCGCCTCTAGGACAAAGGGTCCCTTTAAATAGCATATTAATGAAACCCTACTGAGCAACCCTGCACACTGCACAGTCCTAGAAAAAGTGTTAAAAGATTATTTCTTGGAAAACGACACTGAATCGGTCTCACCAGGCACTCTGTGGTCATTTCACAAAGAGGTAATGAGAGTATGCCCCATACACACAAGTTTTGGGAAACTTTGAGAACCTGCTATCAAACATTTGTTGGCAGAAATTCCGACAGCAAATGTTTGATGGAGCATACACGCGGTCTGACTTTCCGACAACAAGCTCACATCGAACATTTTCCATCGGAAAATCCAACTGTGTGTACACGGTGTAAGACTCATTCAGCTTGCTTCCAAACTTAAATGCGAAAAAAGGGATGAAATACAGAAGCTGACAGAGGGCTTTCGCCTAATCAGTAAACGCCACAAAAGAAACCCCACCCCAGATAACCTATCTAGGCTTGATGCCACCCGAATCCAATTAAACCTATCTCTGACCACTTCACCCGAGAAACACTTACAATTAGGGATGAGCTTCGAGCTCGAGTCGAACTCCTGTTCGACTTGAACATCGGCTGTTCGCAAGTTCGCCGAACAGCGAACAATTTGGGGTGTTCGCGGCAAATTCGAATGCCGCGGAACACCCTTGAAAAGTCTATGGGAGAAATCAAAAGTGCTAATTTTAAAGGCTAATATGCAAGTTATTGTCATAAAAAGTGTTTGGGGACCTGGGTCCTGCCCCAGGGGACATGGATCAATGCAAAAAATTTTTTAAAAAACGGCCGTTTTTTCAGGAGCAGTGATTTTAATAATGCTTAAAGTCAAACAATAAAAGTGTAATATCCCTTTAAATTTCGTACCTGGGGGGTGTCTATAGTATGCCTGTAAAGGGGCGCATGTTTCCTGTGTTTAGAACAGTCTGACAGCAAAATGACATTTTGAAGGAAAAAACTCATTTAAAACTACCGCGGCTATTGCATTGCCGACAATACACATAGAAGTTCATTGATAAAAACGGCATGGGAATTCCCCAAAGGGGAACCTCGAACCAAAATTAAAAAAAAAAAAAGACGTAGGAGTCCCCCTAAATTCCATACCAGGCCCCTCAGGTCTGATATGGATATTAAGGGGAACCCCGGCCAAATTTTTTTTAAAAAAATGACGTGGGGTTCCCCCTAAATTCCATACCAGACCCTTCAGGTCTGGTATGGATTTTAAGGGGAACCCCGCGCCAAAAAAAAAAAAACGGCGTGGGGTCCCCCCAAAAATCCATACCAGACCCTTATCCGAGCACGCAACCTGGCAGGCCGCAGGAAAAGAGGGGGGACGAGAGTGTGCCCCCCCCTCCTGAACCGTACCAGGCCACATGCCCTCAACATTGGGAGGGTGCTTTGGGGTAGCCCCCCAAAACACCTTGTCCCCATGTTGATGAGGACAAGGGCCTCATCCCCACAACCCTGGCCGGTGGTTGTGGGGGTCTGCGGGCGGGGGGCTTATCGGAATCTGTAAGCCCCCTTTAACAAGGGGACCCCTAGATCCCGGCCCCCCCCCCTGTGTGAAATGGTAAGGGGGTACAAAAGTACCCCTACCATTTCACTAAAAAAACTGTCAAAAATGTTAAAAATGACAAGAGACAGTTTTTGACAATTCCTTTATTTAAATACTTCTTCTTTCTTCTATCTTCCTTCATCTTCTGGTTCTTCTGGTTCTTCTGGTTCTTCTGGTTCTTCCTCCGGCGTTCTCGTCCA
The DNA here is from genome assembly GCA_037952925.1 of Lithobates clamitans. NCBI lineage: Eukaryota > Metazoa > Chordata > Amphibia > Anura > Ranidae > Lithobates > Lithobates clamitans. The sequence goes on along the minus strand of JBBGZY010000306.1, from coordinate 8,884,461 downwards.
GCATCTCCTCCACGGCGTCTTCTATCTTCTTCTCCTCGGGCCGCTCCGCACCCATGGCATGGGGGAAGGCTCCCGCTCTTCTCTTCATCGTCTTCATCTTCTTCTCTTCTTCTTTAGAAGAGCCAGAAGAACCAGAAGAACCAGAAGAACCAGAAGATGAAGGAAGATAGAAGAAACCCCCTTACCATTTCACACAGGGGGGGGCGGGATCTGGGGGTCCCCTTGTTAACGGGGGCTTCCAGATTCCGATAAGCCCCCCGCCCGTAGACCCCCACAACCACCGGCCAGGGTTGTGGGGATGAGGCCCTTGTCCTCATCAACATGGGGACAAGGTGTTTTGGGGGGCTACCCCAAAGCACCCTCCCAATGTTGAGGGCATGTGGCCTGGTACGGTTCAGGAGGGGGGGGCGCACTCTCGTCCCCCCCTCTTTTCCTGTGGCCTGCCAGGTTGCGTGCTCGGATAAGGGTCTGGTATGGATTTTTGGGGGGACCCCACGCCGTTTTTTTTTTTTTTTTGGCGTGGGGTTCCCCTTAAAATCCATACCAGACCTGAAGGGTCTGGTATGGAATTTAGGGGGAACCCCACATCATTTTTTTTTTTTTTTTGGCCGGGGTTCCCCTTAATATCCATATCAGACCTGAAGGGCCTGGTATGGAATTTAGGGGGACTCCTACGTCTTTTTTTTTTTTTTTAATTTTGGTTCGGGGTTCCCCTTTGGGGAATTCCCATGCCGTTTTTATCAATGAACTTCTATGTGTATTGTCGGCAATGCAATAGCCGCGGTAGTTTTAAATTAGTTTTTTCCTTCAAAATGTCATTTTGCTGTCAGACTGTTCTAAACACAGGAAACATGCGCCCCTTTACAGGCATATTATAGACACCCCCCAGGTACGAAATTTAAAGGGATATTACACTTTTATTGTTTGACTTTAAGCATTATTAAAATCACTGCTCCTCAAAAAACGGCCGTTTTTAAAAAAAATTTTTGCATTGATCCATGTCCCCTGGGGCAGGACCCAGGTCCACAAACACTTTTTATGACAATAACTTGCATATTAGCCTTTAAAATTAGCACTTTTGATTATTCATGTTCGTGTCCCATAGACTTTAACGGTGTTCGTGTGTTCGAACAAACTTTTTTCCTGTTCGCATGTTCTGGTGCGAACCGAACAGGGGGGTGTTCGGCTCATCCCTACTTAGGATGGACAGGGGCATGTTTTTACTACCAAAAAGACAGAATTAGCTCTAAACTGGCAGCCAAACTTACCCCAAAGCCGCGTATATTGGCCTACCCCAAAATTCGCACCAAGACAGTAAACTTGACACAGAATCCAGTGAGAATCATACCTTCTACTCAAATCTCTACAATGACCAAACTCACACGCACTCCAAGACTAGAGAATCATTTCTCCAAGACCTCAATTTACCTCACTTAAAACAATCCCACCAAGAACTACTAGACAAACCCTTCTCAGACGAAATACTGAAAGTCATAAAATCCTTGAAGATAGTCTCCACCCCAGGACTTGATGGGTTCTTGATATGCTACTATAAGAAATTTTGCACCCTCTTAACACCCTTCATGGCACGGTTCTTTAACTCTCTCCGGGATGGTGCCCCTCTCCCGAGCGACCTGAATGCAGCTTTTATCTCAGTCATACCCAAACCAGGGAAAGACGCAAGTGAGGTTGGGAATTACCATCCCATCTTGCTTATCAATAATGACCTTAAGATCATGACAAAATCTTAGCGTCGAGACTTTCCAGTTTTATTGTGGGGTATATTCACAAAGACCAGTTGGGCTTCATCCCCGGGAGACAAGGCCCTGACGAAATCCGTAGGTCAATAGACCTGATCTCCCTCCTACAATCCCATTGGGATGGGGGCCTGAACAGGAAGGTTTCCTATTATCGTTGGATCTACAGAAAGATTTTGACTCAGTGTCTTGGCCATACCTCTTTGATATCTTTGAACGTTGGGGGTTCGGAGACAAATTTCTAAGGCTTATACACATCCTATATTCTAACCCGAATGCCCAGGTGCACATAATGGGCCACTATTCTGACTCTTTTGACATCAGAAGAGGGACTAGGCAGGGTTGCCCACTATCGCCCTTGATCTTCACGATTGCAATTGAATCATTGGCATTTGGCAATAGCCATTAGAATCAACTTGGACATCAAGGGAGTGAAATGTGGCCAGGAAGAGCACAAGTGTGCCCTCTTCACTGACGGCATGCTATTATTTCTCACCTCAACGCTAATATCTAGACCCAACGTCTTTCGGTTACTTCAAGATCTTGGCTCCATTTACGGTCTACAAGTAAATTTATCCAAATCCATAGCATTGAACATTACAGTCCAACCTAAACTAATAGACCAGCTCAAACTACACTTTCTGCTCACCTGGGCAGCAGATGGGATCCCCTATCTCAGAATAAAACTGACAAACAATGTAGGTACCCTTTACACAGCCAACTATCCGCAGATGTTCCGCTCTCTTGAGGGAGAACTAAACTCTTGGTCGAAGTGTGGTCTTTTCTGGCTGGGCAAGTTAAATGCTGTAAAGATGACGCTACTGCCGCTCCTTCTATATCTTTTTCATTCCCTACCTATTCCTATTAAAAAAACTACTTTAACTACATTTCAATCCAAAATGATCAGCTTTGCCTGAGGGGATAAGGGACACCGAATAGAAACCCTACTTCGCCTCAAAACTCAGGGAGGTCTAGGACTCCCTAATTTCTGGTTATACTACCAAGCAGCCCAATTGGCCCAGTTTTCCATTATATATTCCAAGGGTCACAAGCTGGACTGGATTTCCCTGGAGACACAGATTGTCCCCCACCAAACACTTGAATTCCTACTTTGGCCACCATCTAAACAAAGACCTGTCATCCTGGCTCCCACTCTCTCTCACACTTTAGCAATGTGTGACAGAATACATAAATAAACACAACTGATCTCCCTTCTGAGACCCCTCTAGCATTTATTCCACAACCCCGATTTCCCCCCCAGGAATGAACATCTACGCATTCTGCTGGTGGCTTAATAAGGAGCTCTTCAGAATAGTAAATTTTTTTTACTTTGATTGGCCTGTTATCATTGGAGCACTGCATAAGCAAACTAGACATGCCAGAATCTGAAAAATTCAGACTTTCCCAGACATTTCCTCCTCACATTATGGACAGACAAATGGGACCCTCCTACATCAACCCCATACGAACAATGGTGTACAAGCATAATGGACCAAAAGGGAGGCATCTCCATCATATACTCTTCCCTGGCAGACAAGACTAATACTCCAGCTTATGCCCGATCATGGGAGCTGGACCCTGAAAATTGATTTCAAGCATTCCGCAGATCATCAAAAGGTATCTTGAACATCTCACTAATAGAAGCTAACATCAAAGTGTTCACGAGATGGTGATGGCTGCTATAGAGGATGCGGTCATGTTGGCACAATGCTCCACATTTGGTGGTCATGCGACAGGTAACAGGAATCCAGGTGCCTCAAGACCCCACATACATACTTTTGAACTGTAGGGTTAACAACACCCCCAAACACACACAACTACTTCTTTTATTTATGTGCTTAGGAGCCAAGTTTACACTAGCAAAAGCCTGGAAAAAAAACAACAGTGTCGAACTTAACAACTAACTGAAAATAGCTTGGATCATGGTTCAGGAGCAAATAGTGGCTAAGCTGCTGGACACGTTTCAAAAACATATGGGAACCACTGGCTTCACATATCAAGATCCCACTTTACCCAGGTCACCTACACACATGAAAGAATCTCCAGAGTGACCAACTAACTCCCCCCTTGCCCTTATCTACCCCTTCTATTCTTCCCCACTTTCTCTCTTGTCTCTTCTTCACTGTACATATCACCAGAAATGTTATTGTTGTTTGAAGGCTTCACACTCAGCTCCTTATAAGGAGACCTACTACTCCTATTATAGTAACATACAACGATGATAGACTAAAATGCCTTGGAACTATCAAGACTTATTCCAAGGAAAACATTTCCCCTCACCCTTATCTGGGGCTTGTTGTGACCTGGGACTCCACCGAGGTATATACCCTACCCTGGAGAGCCCTGTGAGTAGGCCCTACTCGGTTCAGATTCTGAAGGATTAGTCACACAAATTATACCTTGACAGGCACCAGTCATGAGTGTATGATAGCCATTTGAATTGCCTTCACCAAATGCCTGATATTTGCCATATGTTACTGTGGACCCTCGTGGCTTCCCATCTGTCTCCTGCATACTTTGACACGTGTATTTACTATTAATGCTTTTATATATTTCCAATAAAAATATTAAAAGAGAAAAAAATACCGGGGATATGGCAGATATCTGCTGCCATAACAATGGTATTTAACGTTGAACTAGCAATGTATAATGACGGCAGGCGGTCCGGAAGTAGTTAAAAAAAGTTTAGCAACCTTGTCTATAGTAACAGAGTTGAATGAGGGAAGTGTTGAGTGTGCCTGTGGACATGGGGTGTTGAGTGGGGGAGATATCTGTACAGTGAAGATCTCAGGAATCATAGAAAATGTAATTAAAGGGGCTTGTTCCTGCATCTGAGCTTGATGAGTAAATAGGCACTCCACTACAGTGGTAGATTGTATTTAAATTTGGCTGAGAGACAGTGCATGATATTTTAATAGTTGTCTGTAGGAAGGCACGTTAAGATGCAATATTGTGGATATCAATTGTCCAAACACAGAAGTTAAAGGGAAAATTTAAGCATTACGACCATCAGAAAATTATCCCTTATCACCTTTCTTTTGTATCATTTCCAGTTTAATTTACCTGTTTTTTACCTATGGTAACTAAAGAGGTCTACATATGCTCCCGTCTGAATTCTGCTTTGTCTTTGGCCAAACTTCTAGGAATCACAAAAATAGGGAAAGATGGATGTCAAATTTTAATGTCTCCGATAGCAACTGTTTGAAAAAAGGGGTTAAAAAACCCTGCTGCTTTTAAAAGGTCCAAAGAAGATGAAGAGCAAGTAATGTATTGTAAGCAAATAGACTGAGGAAGAAGATAATTCAGCAGAAAAAAAGGGTTAAAAATAGTGGTTAAGCATCTCTGCAGCAATCATCTGAGGATGCTGGTGAGTATGAAGAATAAGTACTCTGTACAGATATAAGACTTTAAAAATCAAGAGTAGGGATGAGCCGAACACCCCCCGGTTCGGTTCGCACCAGAACCTGCGAACGGACCGAAAGTTCGCACGAACGTTAGAACCCCATTGACGTCTATGGGACTCGAACGTTCAAAATCAAAAGTGCTCATTTAAAAGGCTAATTTGCATGGTATTGTCCTAAAAAGGGTTTGGGGACCCGGGTCCTACTCCAGGGGACATGTATCAATGCAAAAAAAACTTTTAAAACGGCCGTTTTTTCGGGAACAGTGATTTTAATGATGCTTAAAGTAAAAAAAAAAAAAGTGAAATATTCCTTTAAATATCGTACCTGGGGGGTGTCTATAGTATGCCTGTAAAGTGACGCGTGTTTCCCGTGTTTAGAACAGTCCCTGCACCAAATGTCATTTTTAAAGGAAAAAATCTCATTTAAAAATGCTTGCGGGTTTAATGTAATGTCGGGTCATGGCAATATGGATGAAAATCAGTGAGACAAACGGCATGGGTACCCCCCAGTCCATTACCAGGCCCTTTGGGTCTTGTATGGATATTAAGGGGAACCCCGCACCCAAATTAAAATAAGGAAAGGTGTGGGGCCACCAGGCCCTATATACTCTGAACAGCAGTATACAGGCGGTGCAAACAAGACAGGGACTGTAGGTTTGTTGTTAAGTAGAATCTGTTTGTAATTTTGAACGGGTACATTTTTAACGTGTTTAGCTCCAGCCAAAAAATCTTTTTTAAGCTTTTTGGAAAACATAGGGAAGGGTTATCACCCCTGTGACATTTGTTTTGCTGTCTTTCCTCCTCTTCAGAAGATTTCACCTCACTTTTTGTCCCAATGAAAAATGTTTTTTGAAAATTTGGGTTTTTTGTGGAACAAGGATTGGAAAGCATCAGTGGAAAGGAGAATTTTTTTTCCCATATTAACTCTTACAGGAGAGAATTTCCCTTCCTAGGGGTAGATTTCATCTCACTTCCTGTTGTCTCCTTCCGCTTGCAAGTAGGAGTCGTTTGTAAGTTAGATGTTTGAAAGTAGGGTCCTGCCCTATATACTCAGCAGAAATTTGGGCCTTAGGTGTTGCTGTGGCCACAACACTGTAAGCCCTCACAGGGCCCTGCTGTGAAATATTAGATCAAGAATTGTAATTACATGCCCCTGTTGAACAGGAGCTGAAAAATTAGGCCTTAGGCACTGGTGCTGGTGCCACAACACTGCAACCCCTCACAGACACTCTAGTTGGAACGCAGGAACGAGCCCTGCTGCAAAGTATTGCATCAAAAATTGTAATTACACGCCCCTGTTAAACAAGGGCTGAAAAATTGGACCTTAGGCACTGGTGCTGGTGCCACAACACTGCAACCCCTCACAGACACTCTAGTTGGAATGCAGGAACGAGCCCTGCTGCAAAGTATTGCATCAAAAATTGTAATTACACGCCCCTGTTAGACAGGAGCAGAAAAATTGGGCCTTGGGCACTGGTGCTGGTGCCACAACACTGCAACCCCTCACAGACACTCTAGTTAGAATGCAGGAACGAGCCCTGCTGCAAAGTATTGCATCAAAAATTGTAATTACACGCCCCTGTTAGACAGGAGAAGAAAAATTGGGCCTTGGGCACTGGTGCTGGTGCCACCACACTGCAACCCCTCACAGACACTCTAGTTGGAATGCAGGAACGAGCCCTGCTGCAAAGTATTGCATCAAAAATTGTAATTACACGCCCCTGTTAGACAGGAGCAGAAAAATTGGGCCTTGGGCACTGGTGCTGGTGCCACCACACTGCAACCCCTCACAGACACTCTAGTTGGAATGCAGGAACGAGCCCTGCTGCAAAGTATTACATCAAAAATTGTAATTACACGCCCCTGTTAAACAGGGGCTGAAAAATTGTGCCTTAGGCACTGGTGGTGGCGCCCAGAACCAAAAATGTTCTTACAAGCTATCAGCGTGATGATTGAGGAGGAAGAGGATAATTACTCAGGGATAGTCACTCAGCATCAGCATAGGCAGTCTTTGAAAGGATCTGAGATTTCAAAAAAATATTATTCGGTTACATCAGCATCAGCTGCTTGGTAGCTGGTGGTGATCCAAGACTGATTCATTTTTATGAAGGTCAGTCGATCGACCGAGTCGGTGGACAGACGCACCCAGTGATCGGTTACCACGCCTCCAGCAGCACTGAATGTGCGTTCCGAAAGAACGCTGGATGCAGGACAGGCCAGTAGCTCAATTGCATACTGTGCAAGCTCTGGCCAGTGATCCATCCTCAAGACCCAGTAACCCAGAGGATTTTCGGTGGGAAAGGTGTCCAAGTCTGATCTTGCCCCTAGGTATTCCTGCACCATGTAAAACAGACGCTGGCGATGGTTGCTGGAACCGATCATACCTTGGGGCTGCGGACCAAAAAATTGTCTGAACGCATCGGTCAGACGGCCACCTTCTCCATCGCTCCTTCTTTGACTGACCGAAGCCTCAGCAACACGTTGTCCAGAAATAGGAGTTTGTAACCTCCCAGTCTCTGGGAACGCGTTGCACAGACCTTTCTGCAAGGCCTCCCGAAGATGTTTCATCCTCTGCTCCCTCTGCAATGGCAAGATAAGGTCCGCAACCTTACCCTTGTAACGTGGATCAAGGAGGGTTGCCAGCCAGTATTGGTCCTTCTCCTTGATACCACGAATACGAGGATCCTTACGCAGGCTTTGCAGGATCAGGGAGGCCATGCAGCGTAGGTTTGCTGAGGCATTCGGTCCGGAGTCCTCTGGGTCACTAAGGACGACATGGTCCGCAGCCACCTCCTCCCAGCCACGTACAAGTCCATGTGTTTCTTGGGACTGATCCCTTAAAGACTGCTACTGATGCTGAGTGCCAGGCTCCACCTCCATACTGACACAATCTTCTTCCTCTTCCTCCTTCTCCTCTTCCTCTTCCTGTGTGATCGGCGGGCACGCAGGAACACGGTCTGGATAAAGGGGGCCTTGAGAGCTAAGGAAGTCCTCCTCTTCCTGCCTCTGTTCTGCCTCAAGTGCCCTGTCCATTATTCCATGCAGCGTGTGCTCCAACAGGTGGACAAGGGGGACAGTGTCACTGATGCATGCACTGTCACTGCTCACCATCCTCGTGGCCTCCTCAAATGGTGACAGGACAGTGCATGAATCCCTGATCATGGCCCACTGGCATGGGGAAAAAAAAACCAAGCTCCCCTGACCCTGTCCTGGTGCCATAGTCGCACAGGTACTCATTGATGGCCCTCTGCTGCATGTGCAACTGCTGCAGCATGGCCAACGTTGAGTTCCACCTGGTGGGTATGTCACAGATTAGGTGGTTCTTGGGCAGGTTAAACTCCTTTTGGAGGTCCGTCAGCCGAGCACTGGCATTATATGACCGGCGGAAATGCACACAGACTTTCCTGGCCTGCCTCAGGACATCCTGTAAGCCCGGGTACCTGACCAAGAACCGCTGCACCACCAAATTAAGGACGTGAGCCAAACAGGGCACATGGATCATTTGTCCCTGACGGAGGGCAGAGAGGAGGTTGGTGCCATTGTCGCAAACCACCATTCCTGCCTTAAGTTGGCGTGGGGTCAACCACCTCTGAACCTGCCCCTGCAGAGCTGACAGAACCTCTGCCCCAGTGTGGCTCCTGTCCCCCAAGCACACCAGCTCAAGCACCGCATGGCATCTTTTGGCCTGCGTACTTGCGTAGCCCCTTGAACGACTACGGAGCACCGCTGGTTCCGAGGAAGAGGCCATGGAGGAAGAAGAAGAGGAGGGGGTGGAGGAGAGAGGTGTGTCACAATCATTAGCATTTTGGAGGCGTGGTGGCGGAACAACCTCCAACACTACTGCACCTTGTCCTGCATCCTTCCCAGCTGCCAGCAGAGTCACCCAATGCGCCGTGAAACTTAGGTAACGTCCCTGTCCATGCCTGCTGGACCATGAGTCAGCGGTAATATGCACCTTACCGCTGACCGCCCTGTCCAGTGAGGCATGGACATTGCCTTCCACATGCCGGTAGAGAGCCGGAATCGCCTTCCGTGAGAAAAAGTGGCGTTTGGGTACCTGCCACTGAGGAACCGCACATTCCACAAACTCACGGAAGGGGGCAGAGTCTACCAACTGAAAAGGCAGCAGTTGAAGTGCTAGCAATTTTGCCAAGCTAGCATTCAACCGCTGGGCATGTGGATGGCTGGGAGCAAACTTCTTTCGGCGGTGCAGCAGCTGGGGCAGGGAAATTTGCTTGGTATAATCTGACGTCGGTGTACCAAAAGCAGATTGCCCACAAGTACTTGGCTGTGACACACCTAATTCTACACCTTCATTCCTCTCAGTGCAGGTCTCAGAGAGGACTGAAGGTCTAGTGGGGTTGGAAATCTCAGCTGATGAGGAGCAAGGAGAGGTCCTCTTTGTTCTTTGGTGTGGGTCTTTTAGATGCGCTTGCCTATGAACTGCATGGCAGGTCAACATATGTCTGGTCAAGCATGTGGTACCCAAGCGGGAGATGTTTTGGCCACGTGAGATACGCTTGAGACATATGTTGCAAATAGCAGCGGTGCGATCTGATGCACTCGTCTCAAAAAAGGCCCACACCAAAGAACTTTTTGAATAACGCGCAGAGACTGCAGTGCCCTGCACATGTGATGCAGTCAATGTGCTGCCCTTAGGCTGGCCCCTGGAGGGCATCCTGCCTCGTTGGTGATGTGCCGCCTCCTCCTCCTCCTCCTCTCTCCTATCAGGCACCCACGTTGAGTCAGTGACCTCATCATCCCATCCCTCCTCATCACTGGAGCAAACCTGGCAGTATGCTGCAGCAGGGGGAGCATGACTGCCAGATTGCTGTCCTTCTTAGGGCACCCCCTCTGTCCGTGCTCATGTTACTGCCTTCATCAAGCTCAGTATCATCATCAGAGCCTTCCAAACACTGGGCATCCTCCTGGAGCATGTACCCAACACTGTGGTCAAACAGTTCGAGGGACTCCTCAGGAGGACATGGTGGAGCTAGGGAAGGAGTCACTGATGACATTGAGCCGAGGGAAGAGGCCGCTGCTTTGCCAGACAAAACACCCTGGGCATGGGTGAGAGAGGATGAGGAGGATGAGGACGGCTTGGTCATCCACTCGACCAAGTCTTCCGCATGTTGTGGCTCAACACGGCCAGCTGCCGAAAAAAAGGCCAAGCGTGTCCCATGGCCACGTGCTGATGAGGATGCACCGTCTCCACGACCAGCACTAGACACAGAGCCTGCTTGCCCTCTGTTATTGGCTTGTGACTGTCTGCCTCTCCTTATTGGCCTTCCAGACATACTAATGGCCTGTAGCTGCACTAAGCTGGGATATATATATATATATATATATATATATATATATATATATATATATATATATATATATATACTGCAGCTAGCAAAATCAACTGCCTGCCTGTAGTATGAGAACACCACCAACCTTCTACAGGTAGCTTTAGCTGAACACTGTGAGGTGGACGCACCCCACTTAACTTGTAGGTTTAGCTGAACACTGTGAGCAGGACGCACTGCACTAACTGTAAAAATAGTCTAGCTGCCTGACCGTGGTACTAATAGGATCAAAAGAACACCAGTAATTTTCTTCAGGTAGCTTTATATACTGTAACAAGACAAGCCTGCCTGTAAGTAGGAAGATAACAGGAACGGATCTAGCTGAACACTGTGAGCAGGACGCACTGCACTAACTGTAAATAGTCTAGCTACCTGACCGTGGTACTAATAGGATCAAAAGAACACCAGTAATTTTCTTCAGGTAGCTTTATATACTGTAACAAGACAAGCCTGCCTGTCAGTAGGAAGATGACAGGAACGGATCTAGCTGAACACTGTGAGCAGGACGCACTGTACTAAATGTAAATAGTCTAGCTGCCTGACCGTGGTACTAATAGGATCAAAAGAACACCAGTAATTTTCTTTAGGTAGCTGTAAATACTTTAACAAGACAAGCCTGCCTGTCAGTAGGAAGATAACAGGAACGGATCTAGCTGAACACTGTGAGCAGGACGCACTGCACTAAATGTAAATAGTCTAGCTGCCTGACCGTGGTACTAATAGGATCAAAAGAACACCAGTAATTTTCTTCAGGTAGCTTTATATACTGTAACAAGACAAGCCTGCCTGTCAGTAGGAAGATAACAGGAACGGATCTAGCTGAACACTGTGAGCAGGACGCACTGCACTAAATGTAAATAGTCTAGCTGCCTGACTGTGGTACTAATAGGATGAAAAGAACACCAGTAATTTTCTTCAGGTAGCTTTATATACTGTAACAAGACAAGCCTGCCTGTCAGTAGGGAAGATAACAGGAACGGATCTAGCTGAACACTGTGAGCAGGACGCACTGTACTAAATGTAAATAGTCTAGCTGCCAGACCGTGGTACTAATAGGATCAAAAGAACACCAGTAATTTTCTTTAGGTAGCTGTAAATACTGTAACAAGACAAGCCTGCCTGTCAGTAGGAAGATAACAGGAACGGATCTAGCTGAACACTGTGAGCAGGACGCACTGCACTAAATGTAAATAGTCTAGCTGCCTGACCGTGGTACTAATAGGATCAAAAGAACACCAGTAACTTTCTTCAGGTAGCTTTATATACTTTAACAAGACAAGCCTGCCTGTCAGTAGGAAGATAACAGGAACGGATCTAGCTGAACACTGTGAGCAGGACACACTGCACTAACTGTAAATAGTCTAGCTGTCTGACCGTGGTACTAATAGGATCAAAAGAACACCAGTAATTTTCTTTAGGTAGCTGTAAATACTGTAACAAGACAAGCCTGCCTGTCAGTAGGAAGATAACAGGAACGGATCTAGCTGAACACTGTGAGCAGGACGCACTGCACTAAATGTAAATAGTCTAGAAGATAACAGGAACGGATCTAGCTAAACTGAATACAGTGTATATATATATATATATGCAACACCTGGGATGCATATATATACACAATACACTGTAAGTGCAGCTAACTGACTGTCCTGTCTAATCTAGCTAACTCAAATGAAATGACACTGTCTCTCTCTCTCTCTAAGCACACCGGAACACACTGCACAGGGCCGCCGTACAGGCGGCCTTATATAGTGTGGGGCGTGTACTAAATCCTCTGAGCCATAATTGGCCAAAGCGTCCTTGGCTTTGGCCAATTACGGCTCTCTGTTCAGGCGGCGCTGTGATTGGCCAAGCGTGCGGGTCATAGTGCAGGCTTGGCCAATCATCAGCAAGCAATGCACTGCGATGCCGCAGTGAATTATGGGCCGTGACACGCCACACGAATTTGGCGCGAACGGCCCATATCGTTCACAATTTGGCGAACGACCGAACAGCCGATGTTCGAGACGAACATGGGTTCGACTCCAACACGAAGCTCATCCCTAATCAAGAGGATTTGTCTATATTTATGTAACTCACTGTACAGGTACAAACAGATACACAGGCGCTACTACGGTGCCTTAATAAGATTGGTCATTTCTATTTAGGAGTTCTATATAAATTTATGTAAAGAAAAGTTTTATGCGAGTAAAACTAGCAAATCAGCTTTTTCAAAAACTGTGATCTCATTGAAGGGATATTTTAGCCTTTCCTTTGAAGTGATGAGTAGCTAAATATGTATCAAAGGGGTCAGGTGAGGTCTTCTGCTAAGCACACCTTCCAAGGTTGCTATGGAATTTGTTGAATTTGACATAGCACATGGAAATTGTGGTGAAATTAGATACCCTTACTGATGGGCTCTTCCTGACAAAGCTAACTGCTCTTCCCTGCTATGCTTACAGAACTTTGTGGCCTTTGATCACAGATGAGATTGTGTGGGTCGCCATAGTGATAAATATTCACTGTCCATATATAAACCTGCAAGGACATGTATTAAGAAACCACAAGTTAGGAAAATCTGACCCCAAATGTGCACTGAAGTATGTAATGTGAACAAGCTTTTCAGGAGAAATACTCTATAGAAGAAAACATTATTTTAAAAAGGAAACTTTAAAGTAAGATTGTATTACATACAAAGGATATCTGCTAAATTCTTCAGATGACATACTGACCAACACGCAGAGGTAGTGTTTTTTATAAAAAAAAAAATATTGTTAAAAAAAGGGATTTTAAGTCTAAATATGCAAATTGGCAGGTTTTCTTGGAGAATCATTCCACCTCACACTCACTGCTACTCGCCTTTCCTTGCTCCCCTATAAACCTGTACCCATCATATATGAGAGTCCAAGCCCTGTATAAAGTTTGTCTTGTTACTGTGTTCTTACACATGGTGTTTTCCTTTTGCAAGACACAGTAGTGATGAAACGACTGGCAAGAAGAAACAGAACATATTAGGAATTGCAGGCATCCAATGTTTGTGGATGTGTAACAGATGTGAATATCTGTGAAGCCCCCTTTAAGGAGGGGGGGCAGGGCTGGTGCAAGGATTTTTGACACCCTAGGCGAAACCTCATTTCGCCACCCCCCCTTGACTCCACCCCTGACTCCACCCCCTTTTCCCTGCCCATGTTTACCTCACTCTTTTTAATGAAGCGCCCATCATATGCAGCCCACCAGCGCCCATCAAATGGAGTCTCACCAGCGTCCATCAATGCAGCCTCACCAGCGCCCATGAAATGCAGCCTCACCAGTGCCTATCAAATGCAGCCTAACCAGCGCCCATCAAATGTAGCCTCACCAGCGCCCATCAAATGCAGCCTCACTAGCGTCTATCAATGCAGCCCCACCAGCGCCCATCAATGCAGCCTCACCAGCGCCCATCAATGTAGCCTCACCAGCGCCCATCAATTCAGCCTCACCAGCGCCCATCAATTGTAGCCTCACCAGTGCCCATCAAATGCAGCCTATCAGCACCCCTCAAAGCAGCCTATCAATGAATGTTTGCTTGCTTCCATTCATTCAGGAGTCAGGACACAGACACAGTCCTCCGCCACCGCTGCGCCTCTGACACTATGTGCTAATGGAGCAGCAGTTGCCTGCTGATGCTGAGACCTAATTATTTTCTGCAGAGAGAGAACAGGAGGGCGCCCTAGGTGGCTGCCTAGTTTGCCTAGTGGTAGCACTGGCCCTGGGGGGGTAATGAGAAATGGTAAGTAAGAGAACCTAAACCTTTGCCAAGTGGAATAGTGGCATTGTTGCCAACTGTCAGTATTTTTTTTATTGGCAGTCAGTAAACAAACAAGCAGTTTTCTCCTGCCAGGAAATGCCCATGACAAGAAAAGGCTGCCAGTAGTGCTGGGGAAGAAGCATTCGGCCCAAGCATGAATTTGTTTCACACAGTGCATTGGGAGCCTAGTTTGGCTGAAGCAATGAAGGATTTTCCCAATCAGGGCACAGAACACTGTCAGAGCTGGAGCCAGGAATGGTGGCGTGCGATAATGACACAAACCTCCTGTCCGCCCTTAGACATGGAAAGTTGACACATGTGCCATGCCAAGTACTTGTCCTCAATTTGGTGGTGCAGAGTTTCTTAGCTCCCAGGCCAGGCTGAATTGGCCGACTCCTGGCAGGTGGTATCGTGCGGTCCAATTTTGTGGCTACATGTGAGTATACCTCTGGCATGGCCGTTCACTTTCAATTTATTTTCCCCTTCCCCATATGGGTATTTTAATCAAACCATATTGGTATCTACTGTATATTCCTTTTTAGAGTAATGCCCCGTACACACGGTCGGATTTTCCGATGGAAAATGTCCGATCGGAGCGTGCTGTCGGAAATTCCGACCGTGTGTGGGCTCCATCGGACATTTTCCATCGGATTTTCCGACACACAAAGTTGGACAGCAGGAGATAAAATTTTCCGACAACAAAATCCGATCGCGTCAATTCCGACCGTGTGTGGCCTGTTCTGACGCACAAAGTGCCACGCATGCTCAGAAGAAATTCCGACACGGGACAGCTCGTTCTGGTAAACTTAGCGTTCGTAATGGATAAAGCACTTTCGTCACGCTGCAATGTTAAAAATGGTTTAATACAGCGCACTCTCTTCTTCTTTATAATGTGACAAAAATTAAGTCGTTTTGATGCTCATATTCACACACACTTCTCACAAACTTTTTTCGTTACTATTTATCGGGATTCCCTCAATATATTTTGATTTCTCACATCTCACAACATATTTTTTTTTTTTTTTTTTTTACTTTAATGTAATATCTTTTTTTGTGTTTCTCTTTTTATTTTTATTTTTTTTGGTGATTTTGATTTGTACTCCCGAAAATGTTTGTGTGTTTTTTGTGACAAGTTCCCACAACACCATTGATATGTTGTTCTATTTAATCTGTAGGAGGAGATTGTTTGGTGTTGTTGTCCCTTGTTAATTTCACATTGTACTTTAGAAATGTACCTGAATACTCACCAACAAACTGTCCTTTTTGGATGAAAACACACACAGGAGAGTAGAATTTACCTAAAAATATTTTATTAAGGGGGTCACAACTATAAAAAAACAAAGAGGGAGGCAACGCTGGAGAAACTGCAGAAGTGGGCGAAGCCTTGGACCCCCAGGGCAGACATCAATTATTTAAAAGCAAAATTGGTGGCCTGAGGAGTCCATATCTAAGGGAGGGCAGTCTGGTCCAGAAGTCCCATAGATCCGGAAAGCAGCAGATGACATCTGTGTCCCCAGGCTGTGGTCATACGAGAGACTGCATCTTCTGTCAGACCAGACTGAACCCAGGGCAATCACTCTTTGGCCTTCTTTCCACGCTTCCTTCCAGCCTTTGGCTGTGGTGGTGGAGTTGTGGCAGCAGGAGGAGGAGGAGGAGGAGGAGGAGGATGGTCCATCTCAATGACATCCGTCTTGGGTGTCAGTTCCCCACTCTCCCCCTTACGAAGGACTTTATAAATCAGGTCCTCAGAAATCTTGCGTTGACCCTCCTGCATGCCCTGCAATTTGGTGGCAGCCATGCAGGCAAAGGCCTCTTCAGGACTGGGGAAGGCTCTGAGGGACGCCGAAGCCTCCTGGATCAGCCTGTATGCTGAATCCTGCACAGGACTGGGAGTGGCCTTCCTGGCCCTTTTATATGGCAGGCGGAGGGAAGGGACCTGAGACTCAGTCAGGCTGCGACTTGTCCCTGGCTTCTCTTGGCTGACACTTAGCCCCGCCTCCTCCTGGCTGCCACTAATCCCCGCCTCCTCCTGACTGCCACATTCCACAGCCTCCTCCTGGCTGAGGTCTTCCTGTGTATGAAAAAGGGACATAGTTTTAGTTTTTTATTCATCAATCACACACAATTTTCACCTCCTGACTGCTGCAAATTCAATGTTAACAAATATAACAGACTATCCTTCTGAGCCCAGCATTTTGCATTCTTGTCCCAATTTTGGGTGCCCACTACTGTCTATTGATATGTAAAACACTTTCAAGCAGCAATTAGTGATCAATAATAACATCTAGTAAACATCATTTCTTTATTGCCCAGAAATCTGTAGAAGTATGCTATACCTGGCTCCAGCTGGGCTCCTCCACTTCTTCCTGGCTGGAAGGCCCAGGTTGGACATCAGAAGCCTCAGCTGGCATGGAAGGAAGCGTGGAAGGAAGAGTAGAGAGGGATTCCCTGACTTCAGTGTGGTCTGACAGAAATCGCAGTCTCTCGTAGTACCACAGCCTGGGGACATAAACGTCATCTGCTGCAGCTCCGGACCTCTGGGAATCCGTGACCTTCTTGCGCTCCCTAAGATATGTGCTCCTCAGGCCACCAATTTTAGCTTTTAAATAAGGGATGGTTGCTGTGGGGACCACCGGCTTCACCAACTCCAGCAGTTTCTCCAGCGCTGCCTGCCTCTTTTGTTTGTGGTTATAGTGGGGGTGTCTGACCTGCCACAGACAGGGCAGCTCTCTGTACTTGCCAATAAACAGGGGCAGGAAATTGTGGTCGTTGAACCCATCCATTTTCTCTGCAAGACACAACACAAGACAAACCCTAATGTCAGGCCAAACTCCCCTAATCTTGTTACAATATAGGCTTCCATTTCGAAGCAGTATAGGCCCAAGTTTAGATCCTACCTTCGTTAGCACGATCGGCGTCTCCGATGCTCCTTCCTCCGCTCACAGATCGTACGTAAGACGCGCGCGTTACGATTTATACACACTGCGCATGCATATAACTCCGCCCGCCCCTGACGTTCTTTCTATTCTATTCCTCGCCCCTTTTCGTTCGGCGCAGTGGGGGAAGAGCACATGGCGGATAGACAGCAGGATCCTGCTAATTACAGAAACGAGGAGGAGGAGGAGGAGGAAAGGCCGGAGCCTGAAACGTCCCGATCCAGAAGGAGATTTAAGGACTCAAATATGTCCTTTGGGGAGATGTTGGAAATGGTGGACATCCTGAAGAAGGCCGACTATGATGGAAAGTATGGGCCTTACCCCAACCACAATGTCCGAAAGGCCAAGATCATGGCGAAAGTGGTCAGGAGTCTGCACCGGAAATTCGGGGTACGACGATCGAAAGATCAGCTCAGGAAGCGGTGGTCGGACCTGAAATTACGAGAACATGAGCAGTACAGAAAGATCCGGAGAGTGCTGCAAAAAAGTAAGTATTTGTGCTGTGTTTCTATTCTTTTTGTGTTTATTACGTTTGTGCTGCTCCATGTGCTTTTAGGAACTGTTGTACAGTTTAAAATGGCAACTTTCATGTTCATGGGCACATTATTCGTTCGGATCACACATTTTTTTTTTGGACTATAAAATACCATTGTTTAGCCCATATGCATTTGGCCACCATTTTGACGCCCTATACTTGTCTTAAAAGAATTGGGTTGTGTAGATGGCTTTGTTACTAGAAAGAAATGCAAACTAGATTCTGTGTAAGGAGAGGACACTGAGCAACTGTTTTCACATCTGGACACTGGAGCACTAGTGTGGGACAAAAGAACACCATTTTTATTAGGGGGCCACACAGGTGCTCCAGTGTATACTATAGGGGGGGGCTACATCTGTGAAGCTTGTACAAAACAGGTAAAGTATTGCAGCTTGACAAAGGACACTAAAAAAGCTACATCTTGGAACTCGGCTAAAATAGACAATTGTACCCCACTTCCAAGCAATGTTTCATCTTTATAGTTCTGCCATCAAATATCTGTGTGCTAAGTATACCATTTTTGTTTTACATAGGGGAGAAAAGACTCGGAGGACACCCCTCATCCGAGGAGACCAGAGCCCCCCCCCCTCTGGAAGAAGGGAAAATCCCCCCAACACAAGCTGAGCAGGAGGAAGAAGACGTGGTGGAACTAGTCACCACAACAGGTGAGTGTCTGTGACCACAGGCTCAGCTAAGAGATGGATGGCGGCATTTTGTTTAGACCTAATTTATTTTGGGGTTCCTCTCTTTTTAGGTGATCGTGAGGTTGTGGATGAAGATCCTTTCACATCCGAAAGTGCCCAGATCCTGATCGGGGAGATCATGGGGTGTAATTTACAATTGGAAAACATCAAGCAAAACATCAATGATGTTATTCCAAAATATAAAAACATCATTGATGTTTTGGGGCGAGTTTAAAGCCCCTCCAAATCACTTTCTTCTTTTGTCTGCTACAATGTGCGAAATGTTTTTGTGATTTTTCCCAAAGCCAAATTTGGAGGATGCACACAGTGTGCCAACATGTGCTATCTGCCATCACGGGAGATCAATGGACGCGTTTTGGGGGTGCAACCCCTTCCTCAATAATAAAGTAGCGGTGAGGAAGGGCTTTCTCCCCCAAAACACGTCCCTTGATCCCCCCTGATGGCAGATAGCACATGTTGACATTGTGAAATTTGTGTGCATCTTCCAAATTTGGCTTTTCCAGGGGTGATTTCCCCCCATCTGAACGCAATATCAAACACAGTTCCTAAATACTCATGTCTGATATTGCCTTCAAGTTCTACCAAATGTGAACTTTGTAAGATCAAGATTTGTGTCTTTCTTGTTGGTTTTACACAGGCCTGTTTTCTATAAAATGCACATTTTGATTTTGGATAATGACACCACAAAAATTGTTATACAACAAACATGTTGGTTTGTCAGAAAAACCTTTGGTAAATGCACATGTGATTGTGCAGGTATTAAAAAGATTGTTCATCAAGAATGTGTGGATTATTGTCTCAACGCTACAACACTTTTGGGGTGATGTAATTGTTGTTTTATGAGAAAATGGGGGCTATTTCCTAAGGGCAAATCCACTTTGCACTACAAGTGCTGTTTCAGTGCAGTTGCAAGTGCACTTGTAGTGAAAAGTGTCTTTGCATTTAGTAAATAACAGCCAACAGTGCTTTGTATAAGGTTACACAATCACGACATTTTCTGGACTCCACACATTTCTGTCAGGGTCAGCTCAAACAAACACAAGCAGTAAATGTCCACAAAGAAGAGCCTGGGGGGAGATGCCTGTCGAGAACTTGAGGTCCTGCAGGCTTCTCTCTGTCGCCAAATACCGCAGGGTAGTGACCAACCTCTGCTCTGGAGTGATGGCTTGCCTCATGCAGGTATCCTGTCTGCTGATATAGGGGGTCAGCGAAGCCAACAAACGGTGAAATACGGGGTCCGTCATCCTGAGAAAGTTCCTGAAATCATCAGTATTATTCTCACGGATCTCACGGAGCAAAGGCATATGACAGAACTGGTCACGCTGAAGCAACCAATTCTTGGTCCATGAACTCCTCCTCGCCCTGTTCATGGACTGGACTTGTGTCAAGGTCAGGACCCCAACACCAAGCCCCCGCACAGCACGAACTGTACGAGGAGTACGCATACGAAACATGGCTAGAAAACGGTCGGCTGCTCAGAACGAAGTAACAGAACGCACTGAAGAACAGCAAGGCCTGTGAAGAGCGACCTGAAAAACAGCAACGAGCGGACAAGATCGCACAGAAAACTCCGATACGAACTGACTGCACGCACTGAAGAGCAAATACAAACCCACAAGCACAAACTGAACGGCAGAAAACGATCTGAAAGCCACGAGTCTGAAAAAGCGCGAATCGTCTCTCACCAAACTTTTACTAACACAAGATTAGCAAAAGGAGCCCAAAGGGTGCCGCGCTTGGTTCTGAACTGGCCTTTTCTAGTCTCGTCGTACGTGCTTGATGTCACCGCATTCTTGGCGATCGGAAATTCCGACAACTTTGTGCGACCGTGTGTAGGCAAAACAAGTTTGAGCCAACATCCGTCGGAAAAAATCCTAGGATTTTGTTGTCGGAATGTCCGAACAAAGTCCGACCGTGTGTACGGGGCATAAGGAAGCATTTGGTTCCTGATGAGTGGATAGAAGTCCATGAAACACGTTGAGCCTACCACTGATGCACCCCACATATATCGATAATTTTAGATGGTTTTACCCTCCTTGAGATTCCATTTTGTTTTATGGTTTGCCCTGATATATGGAGGATTATGATGTACAACTTTACTAGTTCATGCCATGTTATCATATATACTTCATGTTTTCTACATTAGTATTTCTTATGTTTGATGCATGCTATGCTGTTTTTATGCCATGTCGATCATTGGGTATCAATAAACATACACATGTTTATACCTATGTGTTTTTGATTGGTTCCACCATGCACACCTCATCTAAAGTCCCAACCTTCCCCCTTTTTGTACAGAGTTTCTTAAACAGGTACCCAGGGTTGGAAGATCTGCTAAAGCAGGCCAGAAGAGTCTGTAGCCATTTCAGGCAGTCATACACAGCAAGTGCTTGGTTGGCTGAAATTCGGTGGGAATTCCACCTGCCCATAAACCACCTGATTTGTGACATTCCTACCAGGTGGAACTCAACTTTGGCAATGCTGCAGCAGCTGCACATGCAGCAGAGGACTGTCAACGAGTACCTGTGTGAGTATGACACAACAACAGGCTCAGGCCAGCTCTGCTTTTTTTTTACCCATGCCAATGGCTGCTGATAAAGGATGCATGCACAGTACTGTCACCAATTGAGGACGCAACAAGGATGGTTCAGCCCTGACAATGCATGCATTAGTGACACAACCCCTGTTGTGTTCCTGCTGGAGCAGACTCTGCATGGCATTATGGACAGGGCACTTCCAGAGAGCAGTGGGGGAAGGAGGAGGACATCCTTTCCTCTCAAGGCTTACTTTATGCAGACACCATTCTTGCGACACCACAGAACACACAAGAGGAGGAGGAGAAAGATGAGGAGGAGGATTTTGGCAGTTTTGGAGGCAAAGAAGCAGAGGAAGACATATGTCAAACCTTAAAGCGGAGTTCCACCCAAAAATGGAACTTCCACTTTTTGGAATCCCCCTCCGGTGTCACATTTGGCACCTTTCAGGGGGGAGGGGAGAGCAGATACCTGTATAATCCAGGTATTTTCTCCCACTTCCGGGCATAGATATCCACAGGTACCCGCAGATATCTATGCCATATGCGGCCCCTCTTCCGTCCCCCCCGCTGTCTTCTGGGAGACACACAGGTCCCATAAGACAGGACTTGTGGGATCGAGCAGTGTGACTTGCGCATGTGCAGTAGGGAACCAGGCTGTGAAGCCACAATGCTTCACTTCCTGATTCCCTTCTTGAAGATGGCAGCGCCTCCACTCGAGAGCCGAGGGTCAGATCGACTTTGGGTGCCGACATCGCGGGCGCCCTAGACAGGTAAGTGTCCATATTTTAAAAGTCAGCAGCTGCAGTATTTGTAGCTGCTGACTTTAAAAAAAAAATCGGTAGGACCTCCGCTTTAAGAGATGGTTTTCCATCCCAAGGAACCCTTGGTAGTAGTACGTGGTTGTTAGGAGGCAGTTCCAAATAATGTAATCCTCAGCGACCCCAGTGACTCTACAAACTTGCAGTGCAAGGGCTTCCTCATTCTTCAAAGCCTGCAAAAGGACCCAAGAATTTGTGGCATCAAGGAGAAGGATCACTATTAGTTGGCAACCCTCCTTGACCATCATTACAAGGGGAAAGTCTCAGAACTCATCCTGTTTTCACAGAGGGAGCAGAGGATGAAATAACCTTAAAGAGGAGTTTATGTCTTTCCAGACTCTGCTAGGTTACAGTCTCATTGAAAGGCTAGTTTTGAGGCTTCTGTTGGTCAAGAGAGGAGTGGTGTAGAAGGGGGCCGCCTCAGTGATACATTTAAAAATTGTTTAGTCCTCTGCACCCAGGGCTGTCAGTTTCCACATCCCATCGGCAGGGTCTGCATCATATGGTGGGAGATTATCTAGAGGTGAAAACAGACATGATAGCTTTCCAGGTGATGATCCACTGGGTTAATGGGTCATGGGTATAGACGACTTGCCCAGTATGCAATTGAACTGCTGGTCTGCCCCACAAAACAGCATTCAGTGCTGCCGGAGGTTTTTAATAGATAAAAGAGCGTGTCTGTCCACAGACTCCGTTGACCGGCTGACATTTATCAAAATTAGTCAGTCCTGGATTAGCAGCCACGATCAAGCCCCTGATGCCGATGTTGCCGATTAAGTGTTTTCTGGATCTGCAATCTCTGCAAGACTCTCTAGGCTGCCTAGCTTTGTGGGTGTTGATTTTATCTTCAAGGACCAGATTTTTTGCACCTGTTAGACAGTTGCATAGCATTTACATTTTTGACAGCAAGGCCAATTCTTTTTTTTTTTTTTTAAAGATTTTTTATTTGCCAAATAGTTATACATATTATTGGCAAAATGCAATGGACATATATATATAGTACAATCCAAAATGTATCCAGATTCTAATATTGCATACAAATAAAAGATTAATACATTTATTATATTACTTTTGTCATTACTCTTTAAACATTTGGCTGTTTTTTTTTGAAAATCAGGACAAACTAAACTTTGTCTAAGCAGTAGTATAGCAGAAAATATATCATACAGTATTCCAAAAACCAGAGGGAAATGTCCATCATAAACCCTTTGTGCTGTGTGCTGTTGTGATTCAACTCCACACGAGATCATTTAGTTACCATCTAATAGATATGAATACCTTGTGCGGTTACAAGACAGATTGTAGCGTGTTTTCAGAATTAATCGATCTTCCCCATACTTTATTAAATTTTTTGTTCGATCCTCTGGATTCATACGTCATTTTATACATGGTGATATTGGCATTAACCAAACCTTTTCAGGCATTCAATGTAAGATAATCTCTTCTGATCCAGTGAAGTGCAATTAGTTTCCTTACATAGTAAAACAGTAATCTTAGTAGTGTTCCCATGTTATTGCTCATAACTTCATCTACTATGATCCCTAGGAGGCCCAGCAGTGGGCTACAGATGTTTGGTATATCTAAAGTGTCAGCAATAAATTGAGTCATCTGGGACCATAATGGCCTCACTCTGTCACACTCCCATATCATATGTATAAAAGATCCTTCTGCCCTCAAACATTTATGACAAATGGGGTCCTCCTTTCGTCCCACTTTATAGAGCCTCAAAGGGGTATAATACATTTGATGCAAGTACCTAAGCTGTATTAGTTTGTCTCTGGCAGAAATAACCATAGGTAAGTATGATGCAAGAACTCCCTCCCATTGACCATCTGTAATTTCTGGAATGATCTCCACCCATTTCTCTTTAAGTTTACTTTCTCTAGGATTCTCCCTTTCTGCTAGTGTATTGTAATATGTAGATATTTGTTTATTATGATCTGGATTTGCAAGTAGTCTTCTATCTTAGAGTTCTCCAGTGGCACCGGTCCAACACCAAACTGAGCATAGGCAGTATGTCTCAATCTGGTATATTGGTATTCCCATGCCTCCGGGATATTTAATTCTCTTCTCAACTGTGAAAAGGTTTTTAGTTCTCCATTAATATACAATTGGTGTAAGTATGTGAGCCTATACTTAGCCCATCTAAATCCGTCTTCCAAATTGAAAAATTCTTTCAGGTTAGGGTTGAACCATAGCGGGGCATTAGGGGATAAGTGAAGAGGATTATCTATTATATGTTTTATACAGATCCCCAATATCCTTTTAGCAGATTTGAGTATCTCTTTGCCCCCTTCAGTGGGGACTTCTCCCCTAAAAAAGAAATTCAGTAAGGTTTCATATGAAGTCACTGCTGCTGCTTCAACTGCAACCGCAGCATTATTTAATTGTGGGAACATTCTCCAATGGATAAATACTAATTTAGATGCTAAATAGTACAACTAGTAGCTGTAACACTTCAAGAGAGACCCTAGCAGCCTTATTGCCCCATAAAAAAGATGTCAATAGGGAATTTATATGTTTGAATATTCTTTTGGGGATATATATTGGTGCATTTGAAAGAACGTACAAAAATTTCAGAAGGAAGACCATTTTAAATAGATTGGCCCTACCATAGAGTGTAAGCGGAAGATCCTTCCATTTCTGTATTCTTTCACTAAACGTTCTGATTATAGGCCACAGATTGGCCTCAATTAATGAATCTACTGGTAATTTGACCATTATTCCCAGGTATTTAAACTTCTCTACAATGGCCAGAGGGCACTGGGCTGGAAGTATTAAGGCCGGCTGTGGATCCAGCGGAAAGAGGACTGACTTGGTCCAATTGATTCGGAAGCCAGAGAAATCTCCGAACTCCAGAATCAACGAGACTGCCGTGGCCAGTGACTCGTCTGAATCTCTCAAATATAGGAGCATGTTGTCTGCATATAGTGACACACGCTCTTTCAGGTCTCTGACCAGAAACCCCTGTAAAGTGTCATTAGTTCTAAGTTTAGCAGCCAGTGGCTCTATGGCCAAAGCAAATATGAGAGGAGACAGGGGACAACCCTGTCTCGTTCCCCTATGAATCTTGAAAGAAGCAGAAACAGAGCCATTTACTCTAATACTTGCTCGAGGGTCATTATACAAGAGTCTGATCCATGAGATAAATTTTGGTCCAAAACCCAGTTTACCTAGAAGAGAAAATAAATAATTCCATTCCATGGAATCAAACGCCTTTGGTGTCTAAGGATGCTACAACTCTTTTACCTTTATTAAGATAATGGGTCTGAAGATTAACATACAGTCCACGTAAGTTCATTTGAGTAGAACGGCCAAGTATAAATCCAGTTTGATCTGAATTAATTAATTTAAGGATCACCGACTTCAACCTACCGGCCAAGATTTTGGCCAGTATCTTGACGTCGGAATTTATCAAAGATATTGGCCTGTATGACTCACATTCCTGCAGATCCTTCCCCGGTTTGGGTAGCACTACAATTAAAGCTTCCCGCATAGACTTGGGTAGTATGCCTTCTCTTTCTGCAGCTATAAAAACTTTTTGTAGTGTTGGCACCAGCTGCTCTTTATGCAACTGGTACCATTCAGCCGGAAACCTATCCAAGCCAGGTGATTTGCCCTGCCTGAAGGAGGAGATTGCACCACTAATCTCCTCCAGTGATATTGGCTGCTCCAAAAGTTCACTATCTTCCTGAGTTAGGGATGGGAGAGTTAAATTCTCAATATATAGCGCCAATTCCTGATTAGTGTGTTGGGTTTGCGTCTGGTAATGAGTTTCGTAAAAGTTTAGGAAGGCGTTTAGAATCTCTTGGGGTTCCTCAAACACCTCGCCATTTAGTTTCCTAATCTTCCCTATCCAAACCGGGGCATAAAGCGGGCTCGCCAGAAAAGATAAGAGGCGTCCACTCTTATCGCCAAACTCAAAGAAAGATCTAGTCTGACGTAATTGTGTTTTAACAGTGTGCTCAGTTAGAAGTAAGTTATATTGTCTTGTTTTGTCTTGCCAAAATTGTTATCTAACTGGAGATGAATCATGAACATATTCCCTTTCAGCTTCCGAGGCCTTAATCTCTGCATCTTTCATATCAGAATTAGGTGAAACTCCTCGTTTCCGAGGCAAATACCCCTCTCATAGTTGCCTTAAATGCATCCCACTGATTAGCCAATGTTGTTTCCTTCACATTCTCCTTCCAATAGTGACCAATGCTCTCTTTGCATTTTATAGTAATATAGTCTTCCTGGAGCCATTTTGTATTCATCCGCCATTGTCTCCTTCCCCATGGAGTGTTCAGATCCAACGTAACCTCCAAAGGGGTATGGTCTGATATAATAGCTCGAGGGAGATGTCTGACAGCGGTTATGTAAGGAAGGCCATCTATAGATGACAGTGCCAAGACTATTCTAGAGAGTGTCTTATGGGTCTCAGAATGACATGAGTACTCTATGACACCAGGGTTCCTCTTTCTCCAAACGTCAGTGAGTGCGTAACTCTCCAATCATGAGGATAAATTATGTCAGGATTCAGAAACGGTCCTATGTCTGTCTAGAGCTCCATCTGACACTGCGTTAAAATCTCCTAAAAGTAGTAATGGGCCTTGAGCAATCAGTATAGCCTCCTTAATAATATTATCTAGTATTAGGAAGGAAAATGGGTGTGGAATATAGACACATACCAACATAAAGACACATTATACATTCGACAAACCAAGATAGCATATCTGCCATTCGGGTCTAGTTTGACTTGCAATATGTGCGCTGCTGCTTTTTTTGTGACTAGAATAGCTACACCCCTAGAATACGTTGAGTATTCGGCATGCAGTACTCTCATCACATTAGCTTTTTTTAGTGCCATAACCTTAGATCCCTACAAGTACGTTTTTTGTAATAATATGATATGAGGTTTGTTTCGTTTTTTGAAGTCAAAGATGAGAGATCTCTTAATCTTGGAGTTCATACCACGCACATTCCATGACAACAGTGTTATCTTACCCTCCATTTACCTGTAGAAAAAACAATTGTAGAGTACCCGGGAATATTAGCTTGCAAGTCTCATTCTGAATGGACAGATCTCCTGTGGGGAGAGAACAAAGCACACCAGCAGCACACAGCATAAACCAACATTGAACAGTAACATAAACCCCGTCCCCCCTCCCAGCACACACACCCAACTTGTTGTGTGCCTGACTCCCATAACAAAAAGGCAAAAGAATGAAAGTGACCTCAGGGGTTCACGGTTCTCTAAGAAGAACAGAAACACCACATAATCATATATGATGTGTCATATAAAGGCATAAAATCAACCAACTTAAAAAAACCTGAGACAGTTCAACCAGGGGGTATCTCCCTATAGATGATAAGGAAAATACCTGTGGGAAAGGAGATATGAATGAAGAGAGAGAAAAATAAAAAAATAAAAATAACAACTCAATGGGGAAACAAAAAGTATTCCCTCTTAAAAATAAAAATAAAATTTCCAGTAGTCCCTATCTCCTCCCTCTCTCTCCTACATCAGGAACAGTCCAGGCAAGTGTTGATATATACTGTATATCGATCCAGGTGGGACGTTGCACCATAGCATTGTAATGTCAGAAGGTATCATGAGCATGGTCACCTCTACACACTGGTATAGGGTGCTCTGTAACAAACATCATGTGTATTCAGCAATTATCTACTTATACAGTTACCGTTGATCATTTGGGCTTTGACGCTCTCTGGTATCCAGCCATCTTGAGGCCTCCGTGGGATTATTAAAGAACGACACCTTTCCCCCATCCACCACTATTAGTTTCGCTGGGTATAGCATACTGTAAGAAAGTTGTAAGTCTCGGAGTCTCTTTTTAACATGGATGAAGCTGGCTTTCTGTTTCCCTGAAGTGTAGAATGCGTGCAATCATAGGGCGCGGATGTGCTCCAGGAGGAGGAGGTTTAGAAGGAATCCTGTGTGCCCTTTCTATGGCGAATAAGCGGGAGAAAGTAGTGTCAGCCATATTATCTTTAAGCCAAAGTTCTAAAAAATTTTCCGTCTGCGTTTCCTCAGCTTTTTCAGGGAAACCTACAAAACGGACATTGTTCCTCCTTTGTCTGTCTCCCATGTCTCCCAGCTTATCTGTGTGGGCATTTATTTCTCTATGTAGACATTGTACCTTATCCTCCATAGGACGCACCACATCCTCCATGTCACTAATTCTTTGCTCAGCTTCAGAGGCCCTCTCTCTAATGGTCTGCACTTCCTGCTTCAGAAAAGACATTTCTGCCCTCATCCCATCAATATGCTCAGTCAAAGTAGTTTTGCAGGTGTAAATGGCCTCCATAATTTGCTTTAAAGAGGGTTCCTCTGCACCATCTGCTGACTCTGTATCTATTATACCATCACAGGGGAGTCTATCCAGGGATAAGCCTCTTTTCCTAACTGGAGATCTGCGGGGCAGCGGGCTTACCCTCCCAGGCTTTGGGGATGTTCTGTCAGCTCCGCTGTGCTCTACTGGGGCCTTGTTCTGCTGCCTCGTGCGCGCCGCCATCTTGGTTTTCCCAGGCAAAGCGGGACAGACGCTCCGCGGCCAGTTCCATGGATGCCGGCCCATATTTAACCATACCCTGACAATCTGTAGGGTCCGGTGAGTGTCTCTGACACTCAGGATTTAGGCAGTATGTTACGTCCCGGCCGGAGCTCCTGTGAAGAGCTGCTCACATGTCCGCTGCTAGCTCCGCCCCCCCGCAAGGCCAATTCTTGCTTGCATCAAGAGTACCTCTTTAGGGTTACAGTGTGAAGGCACCACACCAACACTCAAAGCCCAATTTATCTGCCACTGTTTGACAAGTGCATATCATTTAAATTTTTGACAGCAAGACCACTTCTTGCTTTATTCAAGAGTACCTCTATAAGGTTACGGTGTGAAGGAACCACCAACACCCAAAGCCCAATTTCTCTGCACCTGTTACTTCTATCCAAAGTCTGCGAAACAAACACCAGAATTTATCCAAAAAAATTTTGAATCTTGTTCCGAGTGCACTAAATTGTGGCCCTATCATACAGACTGGTTCCCTAAGCTGTTGTTTAAAAAATAAAGAAAGCTTGCAGGAAATACATTTTTTTTTGCCTTTAAATGTCATTTTTGTTGCAGCAGGTTCTATACATGATACAGATGCGCTTTACAGGCAAACAAAGGGGACTCCCCAGGCACAATATTCAAAGGAATTTTTCATTTTTATTGTTTCACTTTAAGCATCAGTAAATTACTGCTCATTTAAGAATTATCTCCTTTACAAACTTTTTTTCATTGATACATGCTCCCAGGGCAGTACCCAGACCCCCATACCCTTTGTTTACTCAAGAACTTGCATCTATGCCCTCAAAATTGGCACTTTTGATTTTGCCAGTTCGGGTCCCAAAGACTTCAATGGGTACGTTATTCCAAACTTTCGAGAGTTCTGGTGGAACCCATTTGGGGATGTTCGGCCCATTTCTAGCTGCCAGTAAAAAATATGACTGTGATGCTTGGCTCAGAACTGTGCATGTGTAATTCCAGTCTGGAGCCGGCTGAGACCATCTGAGTGCCTGCTACAGTGTGTTTGGGTGGAGCCGGCGGGAGGTGGATCTGACGAAGGCAGTGCCTGAGCGTGTCCTGTGATGTCATGGTGCAACGAAGCCGAGCAGAGTGGCTGGAGCCTCGAGTGTGGGTCTATGGGACTCTTCAGACTGGAGTGGACTGAAGGGACCACCTGCCATGGAGAGAGACTGTCACTGTCTTACTGAGGGGAGGTGTCATGTTGGTACGGTGTAATCATCATCTGAGTCATTTCTTTATGTGTGTGTGCCTGCCCATTTTAATTTCTTGAGAATCCTGCCCCTGAACTACTTACGTACAATATCAAAAATGAAATTGATAATTGCATATTGTACTTGTTTGTAACCTAAATATTGAAATTTGCACTTAAAACTATAATTTTGTAACTTTTGGAAATGCCGGGAAAAATTTGGCCGTGCCAGTAAATTTTGGGTGTTGTGTCAGTAAATTTCAATCTGGTAGGTTGACAACACTGAATAGTGGGTTTGATAATCCAGTTGGCATTGCCTTCACCCAGGACATTCCCTTCATGGGAAATTAATCAGTCATCTAAACAAACTAATTGGGAGCAGAAGAACTAATGCAACCAGCATATAACATTAGCCATAAGCATATAGATGCACACAAGTATAGAAATAATACAAGCTTTATATAAGAAGAGATTAATAACAGTACTGTATATACATATAATGTATAAACATGTATAATCAAAAAAGGGCCCGATAGGAGTCCGGGTGGAATTTTAAACATATAGTTGGTGGTGGTCAGGTTGCATTCCCTTTGAATGTCTGCCAGCCAAGCACTGGCATTGTATGACCGGTGGAAAGGACCACAGACTTTTCTGGCCTGCCTCAGGAGATCCTGCAAGCCTGGGTACCTGTTTAAGAATCGCTGCACCACCAAATTCATTATGTGTGCCAAACATGGAAGATGGATCAAGTGTCCCTGTCAGAGGGCGGAGAGAAGGTTGGTGCCATTGTCGCATACAACCATTCCTGGGTGAAGCTGGCGTGGCGTCAACTACCTCTGAGCCTGCCCCTGCAGAGTTCACAGAATCTCTGCCCCAGAGAGGCTCCTGTCCCCTAGGCAGACCAACTCAAGCACCGCATGGCATCTTTTAGCCTGACTGCTTGCGTAGCCCCCTGAACACTTACGGAGCACAGCTGGTTCAAAGGACAAATCTGCAGAAGAGGCCATAGAGGAAGAAGAAGCAGAATCACTACTAGCATTTTGGAGGCATAGTGGCGGAACAAGCTCCAACAACACTGAACCCTGTCCTGCATCCTTCCCAGCTGCCATATATATATTAATACACAACCTGCACTGACTGAATATAGAGTAAGCACTGCATATATAGTCCATTAGGGATGAGCTTCGAGTTAGAGTCAAACCCATGTTCGACTCGAACATTGCATGTTCGACCGTTCATCGAATTGTGAATGTTATAGGCCACTCGGGCCAAATTCAAGTGGCGCGTCACGGCCCATAACTCACTAAGGCATTGCAGTGCATTGCTTCCTGATGATTGGCCAAGTACGCACTATGACCAATTATAGTTCAGGGGTTTTAGCACACGCCCCACACTGTATAAGGCTGCCTGCATTGCGGCCTTGTGTAGTGTGTTGCGGCGGCGGAGAGAGATAGACAGAGAGACAATGTCATTTGATTTAAGTGAGATATGACTAATTATAATTCAGGGGGTTTAGCACATGCCCCACACTATATAAGGCTGCCTTCATGGCGGCCTTGTGTAGTGTGTTGCGGCGGCGGAGAGAGATAGACAGAGAGACAATGTCATTTGATTTAAGTGAGATAGAGAAGGCAGGTGAGAGAGTTATCTGCATTTACAGTGTATTGTGTATATATATATGCATTCTAGGTGTTGTATATATATATATATATATATATATATATATATATATATATATATATACACTGTATTCAGTTTAGCTAGATCCTTTCCTGTTATTCTCTTCCAACTGACAGGCAGGCAGGTGTTTTTACAGTATTTAACTGAAGAAAATTGCTGGTGTTCTTCTGATCCTATTAGTCCCACAGGCAGGCAGCTACAGTGCTTACAGTTAGTGTACTGTGTCCTCTGCACAGTGTGCACCTAAAGCTACCTGAAGAAAATTGCTTGTGTGCTTCTGATCCTATTAGTACCACAGGCAGGCAG
The DNA here is from genome assembly GCA_037952925.1 of Lithobates clamitans. NCBI lineage: Eukaryota > Metazoa > Chordata > Amphibia > Anura > Ranidae > Lithobates > Lithobates clamitans. The sequence goes on along the minus strand of JBBGZY010000306.1, from coordinate 8,852,917 downwards.
CTACAGTATTTACAGTTAGTGTACTGTGTCCTCTGCACAGTATGCACCTAAAGCTACCTGAAAACAATTAATGTTGTTCTGATCCTTTAAATACCACAGGCAGGCAGCTGCAGTATTTACAGTCAGTGTACAGTGTCCACTGCACAGTGTGCATCTAAAGCTACCTGAAGAAAATTGCTGGTGTTCTTCTGATCCTATTAGTACCACGGGCAGGCAGCTGAAGTATTTACAGTTAGTGTAGTGCTTCCTCTGCACAGTGTGCACCTAAAGCTACCTGAAGACCATTACTGTTATTCTGATCCTATTAATACCACAGGCAGGCAGCCGCTGTATTTACAGTTAGTGCATCCTCTGCACAGTGTGCACCTAAAGCTACCTGAAGACAATTGCTGTTGTTCTGATCCTATTAATACCAAAGGCAGGCAGCTGCAGTATTTACAGTTAGTGTACTGTGTCCTCTGCACATTGTGCACCTAAAGCTACCTGAAGAAAATTGGTGGTGTTCTTCTGATCCTATTAGTACCACAGACAGGCAGCTGCAGTATTCATAGTTAGTGTAGTGCGTCCTCTGCACAGTGTGCACCTAAAGCTGCCTAATGACACTTACTGTTGTTCTGATCCTATTAATACCACAGGCAGACAGCTGCAGTATTTACAGTTAGTGTACTGTGTCCTCTGCACAGTGTGCACCTAAAGCTACCTGAAGAAAATTGGTGGTGTTCTTTTGATCCTATTAGTACCACAGGCAGGCAGCTGCAGTATTTACAGTTAGTGTACTGTGTCCTCTGCACAGTGTGCACCTAAAGCTACCTGAAGGCAATTGCTGTTGTTCTGATCCTATTAATACCACAGGCAGGCAGCTGCAGTATTTACAGTTAGTGTACTGTGTCCTCTGCACAGTGTGCACCTAAAGCTCATCGTCCAAGTTGAATCTACGCTTTTGGTTCTAGAGAAAAGCGTTGACGTCATCAACGCATGCCCGTCACGGACGCTGGAGTACGGGTGGAGAGGTGACAGCTGCGAGCGATGCACAGATGAGGTGAAACAGCCTGGTCGTCTTGAGCGGCCAGAGTTGTAAGAGGATCATATACTTTTTCTTGTGTCTGCACACGCTCAGTTGGGATACTCTTTCAGCTGGTCCACGCCACGGCACCCAATTGGGAAGGAGGTGAAGGCATCGGAGCTTTGTATCTCCCGCCACCCCTGTAGCCAATGACGCTATACACCGAGCTGGCTCATCACTGAGCAGAGGAACCTGCATGTATATCACGGCTCCCCCTTTACACACGAAGCGTCCATCGTGATGCTGCAACACATCTGATCCAACCCATCAGACCACTTCCAACTGATTGAAAACAACAAGTGGTAAAGTCTGCCAAATTCATTATGTTCTTTATATGACTTTATATCATTAATGTTCTTTATATGACTTTAATCCTTACTGACAGTATAACTTTCTCATACGGACCATTCTGGTTGATATTCTAACCAAAATCTTGTCAGAAAAGAATCTCAAGTCAAAAGCAAGAATTATTCCATTGGATTGACCGCAACTTTTTGGAAACTTATAACATCTAAACTATTAGCTAGTTCATTTATACCATCTCAGCTATAGCGATTGTGTCTACTTACATACGAGCAGCTCGCATTTCTTCTCCCTTCCCCCGCCACCCACCACCCATTTATCTCCATTGGATTTTCCTGGCTGTCATTTAGGTTTTTTCGGCAAACAGAGATAAATAACACCCTATTACTCATCAATCATCTACTACCGATTGACAGCCCGCAAAGTCCAAAGCGTCCGGACGATGTTAAACGTTGTCTTTGTTTTTGTTTTGTAATGTCTTATGTTTTGTCCAGTTTGTCCAATGATCATGTAAGTAATCATTAGGTCCCACTGGATCTAAATAGTATTTTTTTAGATACCATGTTTTAATTGAAAGGTTTTTTTTACCAATTTACATGTTTGTACCAAATTAAAAATGTAATAAAATTTTTACTTTTTTGGTAATACTGCCAGTCTTTTGACATGATTAAAACTTGTTGCTAAAGTAACCCCTTTTTATGCACCTAAAGCTACCTGAAGAAAATTGGTGGTGTTCTTCTGATCCTACTAGTACCACAGACAGGCAGCTGCAGTATTTACAGTTAGTGTTGTGCGTCCTCTGCACAGTGTGCACCTAAGCTGACTGAAGACAATTACCGTTTTTCTGATCCTATTAATACCACAGGCAGGCAGCTGAAGTATTTACAGTTAGTGTAGTGCGTCCTCTGCACAGTGTGTACCTAAAGCTACCTGAAGGAAATTGCTGGTGTTCTTCTGATCCTAATAGTACCACAGGCAGGCAGCTGCAGTATTTACAGTCAGTGTACTGTGTCCTCTGCACAGTGTGCACCCAAAGCTACCTGAAGACAATTGCTGCTGTTCTCATCCTATTAATACCACAGGCAGGAAGCTACAGTATTTGCAGTTAATGTACTGTGTCCTCTGCACAGTGTGCACCTAAAGCTACCTGAAGACAATTGGTGGTGTTCTTCTGATCCTATTAGTAACATGGGCAGGCAGCTGCAGTATTTACAGTTAGTGTACTGTGTCCTCTGCACAGTGTGTACCTAAAGCTACCTGAAGGAAATTGCTGGTGTTCTTCTGATCCTATTAGTACCACAGGCAGGCAGCTGCAGTATTTACAGTCAGTGTACTGTGTCCTCTGCACAGTGTGCACCCAAAGCTACCTGAAGACAATTGCTGTTGTTCTCATCCTATTAATACCACAGGCAGGAAGCTACAGTATTTGCAGTTAATGTACTGTGTCCTCTGCACAGTGTGCACCTAAAGCTACCTGAAGAAAATTGGTGGTGTTCTTCTGATCCTATTAGTACCAAAGGCAGTTAGCTGCAGTATTAACAGGTAGTGTAGTGCATCCTCTGCACACTGTGCACCTAAAGCTACCCAAAGACAATTGATGTTGTTCTGATCCTATTAATACCACAGGCAGGCAGCTGCAGTATTTACAGTTAGTGTACTGTATCCTCTGCACAGTGTGCACCTTAAGCTACCTGAAGGAAATTGCTGTTGTTCTTCAGATCCTATTAGTACCACAGGCAGGCAGCTGCAGTATTTACAGTCAGTGTACTGTGTCCTCTGCACAGTGTGCACCTAAAGCTACCTGAAGAAAATTGCTGTTGTTCTCATCCTATTAATACCACAGGCAGGAAGCTACAGTATTTGCAGTTAATGTACTGTGTCCTCTGCACAGTGTGCACCTAAAGCTACCTAAAGAAAATTGGCGCTGTTCTTCTGATCCTATTAGTACCACAGGCAGGCAGCTGCAGTATTTACAGTTAGCATAGTGCATCCTCTGTACAGTGTGCACCTAAAGCTACCTGAAGACAATTGCTGTTGTTCTGATCCTATTAATACCACAGGCAGGCAGCAGCAGTATTTACAGCTAGTGTACTGTGTCCTCTGCATAGTGTGCACCTAAAGCTACCTGAAAACAATTGGTGGTGTTCTTCTGATCCTATTAGTACCACAGGCAGGCAGCTGCAGTATTTACAGTTAGTGTACTGTGTCCTCTGCACAGTGTGCATCTAAAGCTACCTGAAGACAATTGCTGTTGTTCTAATCCTATTAATACCACAGGCAGGTAGCTGCAGTATTTACAGTTTGTTTACTGTGTCCTTTGCACAGTGTGCACCTAAAGCTACCTGAAGGAAATTGCTGGTGTTCTTCTGATATTATTAGTACCACAGGCAGGCAGCTGCAGTATTTACAGTCATTGTACTGTGTCCTCTGCACAGTGTGCACCTAAAGCTACCTGAAGACAATTGCTATTGTTCTGATCCTATTAATACCACAGGCAGGAAGCTACAGTATTTGCAGTTAATGTACTGTGTCCTCTGCACAGTGTGCACCTAAAGCTACCTGAAGAAAATTGGTGGTGTTCTTCTGATCCTATTAGTACCACAGGCAGGCAGCTGCAGTATTTACAGTTAGTGTAGTGCGTCCTCTGCACAGTATGCACCTAAAGCTGCCTGAAGACAATTACTGTTGTTCTGATTCTATTAATACCACAGGCAGGCAGCTTCAGTATTTACAGTCAGTGTAGTGCGTCCTCTGAACAGTGTGCACCTAAAGCTACCTGAAGACAATTGCTGTTGTTCTGATCCTATTAGTACCACAGGTATACAGCTGCAGTGTTTACAGTTAGTATAGTGCATCCCCTGTACAGTGTGCACCTATTGCTACCTGAAGACAATTGCTGTTGTTCTGATCCTATTAATACCACAGGCAGGCAGCTACAGTATTTACAGTTAGTGTACTGTGTCCTCTGCACAGTGTGCACTTAAAGCTACTTGAAGAAAATTGGTGGCGTTCTTCTGATCCTATTAGTACCAAAGGCAGGCAGCTTCAGTATTTACAGTTAGTGTAGTGCGTCCTCTTCACAGTGTGCACCTAAAGCTGCCTGAAGACAATTGCTGTTGTTCTGATCCTATTAATACCACAGGCAGGCAACTGCAGTATTTACAGTTAGTGTAGTGAGTCTTCTGCACAGTGTGCACCTAAAGCTTCCTGAAGACAATTGCTGTTGTTCTGATCCTATTAGTACCACAGGCAGGCAGCTGCAGTATTTACAGTTAGTGTACTGTGTCCTCTGCACAGTGTGCATTTAAAGCTACCTGAAGACAATTGCTGTTGTTCTGATCCTATTAATACCACAGGCAGGTAGCTGCAGTATTTACAGTTTGTTTACTGTGTCCTCTGCACAGTGTGCACCTAAAGCTACCTGAAGGAAATTGCTGGTGTTCTTCTGATATTATTAGTACCACAGGCAGGCAGCTGCAGTATTTACAGTCATTGTACTGTGTCCTCTGCACAGTGTGCACCTAAAGCTACCTGAAGACAATTGCTGTTGTTCTGATCCTATTAATACCACAGGCAGGAAGCTACAGTATTTGCAGTTAATGTACTGTGTCCTCTGCACAGTGTGCACCTAAAGCTACCTGAAGAAAATTGGTGGTGTTCTTCTGATACTATTAGTACCACAGGCAGGCAGCTGCAGTATTTACAGTTAGTATAGTGCGTCCTCTGTACAGTATGCACCTAAAGCTGCCTGAAGACAATTACTGTTGTTCTGATTCTATTAATACCACAGGCAGGCAGCTTTAGTATTTACAGTCAGTGTAGTGAGTCCTCTGCACAGTGTGCACCTAAAGCTACCCAAAGACAATTGATGTTGTTCTGATCCTATTAATACCACAGGCAGGCAGCTGCAGTATTTACAGTTAGTGTACTGTATCCTCTGCACAGTGTGCACCTAAAGCTACCTGAAGGAAATTGCTGTTGTTCTTCTGATCCTATTATTACCACAGGCAGGCAGCTGCAGTATTTACAGTCAGTGTACTGTGTCCTCTGCACAGTGTGCACCTAAAGCTACCTGAAGACAATTGCTGTTGTTCTCATCCTATTAATACCACAGGAAGGAAGCTACAGTATTTGCAGTTAATGTACTGTGTCCTCTGCACAGTGTGCACCTAAAGCTACCTGAAGAAAATTGGTGGTGTTCTTCTGATACTATTAGTACCACAGGCAGGCAGCTGCAGTATTTACAGTTAGTGTAGTGCATCCTCTGCACAGTATGCACCTAAAGCTGCCTGAGGACAATTAATGTTGTTCTGATTCTATTAATACCACAGGCAGGCAGCTGCAGTATTTACAGTTAGTGTAGTGCGTCCTCTGCACAGCATGCACCTAAAGCTGCCTGAAGACAATTACTGTTGTTCTGATTCTATTAATACCACAGGCAGGCAGCTACAGTATTTACAGTTAGTGTAATGTGTCCTCTGCACAGTGTGCACTTAAAGCTACCTGAAGAAAATTTGTGGTGTTCTTCTGATCCTCTTAGTACCAAAGGCAGGCAGCTGCAGTATTTACAGTTAGTGTGGTGCGTCCTCTTCACAGTGTGCACCTAAAGCTGCCTGAAGACAATTGCTGTTGTTCTTATCCTACTAATACCACAGGCATGCAGCTGCAGTATTTACCGTTAGTGTAGTGCGTCCTCTGCACAGCGTGCATCTAAAGCTGCCTGAAGACAATTGCTGTTGTTTTGATCCTATTAGTACCACAGGCAAGCAGCTGCAGTATTTACAGTTAGTGTAGGGCATCCTCTTCACAGTGTGCACCTAAAGCTACCTGAAGACAATTGCTGTTGTTCTGATCCTATTAATACCAAAGGCAGGCAGCTGCAGTATTTACAGTTAGTGTAATGTGTCCTCTGCACAGTGTGCACCAAAAACTACCTGAAGACAAATGCTGTTGTTCTGATCCTATTAGTACCACAGGCAGGCAGCTGCAATATTTACAGTCAGTGTACTGTCTCCTCTGCACAGTGTGCACCTAAAGCTACCTGAAGGAAATTGGTGGTGTTCTTCTGATCATATTATTACCACAGGCAGACAGCTGCAGTATTTACAGTTAGTGTAGTGCATCCTCTGCACAGTATGCACCTAAAGCTGCATGAAGACAATTACTGTTGTCCTAATTCTATTAATACCACAGGCAGGCAGCTGCAGTATTTACAGTCAGTGTACTGTGTCCTCTGCACAGTGTGCACCTAAAGCTGCCTGAAGACAATTACTGTTGTTCTCATCCTATTAATACCACAGGCAGGAAGCTGCAGTATTTACAGTTAGTGTAGTGCGTCCTCTACACAGCATGCACCTAAAGCTGCCCGAAGACAATTACTGTTGTTCTGATTCTATTAATACCACAGGCAGGCAGCTACAGTATTTACAGTTAGTGTAGTGCGTCCTATGAACAGTGTGCACCTAAAGCTACCTGAAGACAATTGCTGTTGTTCTGATCCTATTAGTACCACAGGCAGTATATACAGTTAGCATAGTGCATCCTGCGTACAGTGTGCACCTAAAGCTGCCTGAAGACAATTGATGTTGTTCTGATCCTATTAGTACCACAGGCAAGCAGCTGCAGTATTTACAGTCGGTGTAGTGCATCCTCTGCACAGTGTGCACCTAAAGCTACCCAAAGACAATTGATGTTGTTCTGATCCTTATAATACCACAGGCAGGCAGCTGCAGTATTTACAGTTAGTGTACTATATCCTCTGCACAGTGTGCACCTAAAGCTACCTGAAGGAAATTGCTGGTGTTCTTCTGATCCTATTAGTACCACAGGCAGGCAGCTGCAGTATTTACAGTCAGTGTACTGTGTCCTCTGCACAGTGTGCACCTAAAGCTACCTGAAGACAATTGCTGTTGTTCTCATCCTATTAATACCACAGGCAGGAAGCTGCAGTATTTACAGTTAGTGTAGTGCGTCCTCTACACAGCATGCACCTAAAGCTGCCTGAAGACAATTACTGTTGTTCTGATTCTATTAATACCACAGGCAGGTAGCTACAGTATTTACAGTTAGTGTAGTGCGTCCTATGAACAGTGTGCACCTAAAGCTACCTGAAGACAATTGCTGTTGTTCTGATCCTATTAGTACCACAGGCAGTATATACAGTTAGCATAGTGCATCCTGCGTACAGTGTGCAACTAAAGCTGCCTGAAGACAATTGATGTTGTTCTGATCCTATTAGTACCACAGGCAAGCAGCTGCAGTATTTACAGTCGGTGTAGTGCATCCTCTGCACAGTGTGCACCTAAAGCTACCCAAAGACAATTGATGTTGTTCTGATCCTTATCTAATCTGAAGGAAATTGCTGGTGTTCTTCTGATCCTATTAGTACCACAGGCAGGCAGCTGCAGTATTTACAGTCAGTGTACTGTGTCCTCTGCACAGTGTGCACCTAAAGCTACCTGAAGACAATTGCTGTTGTTCTCATCCTATTAATACCACAGGCAGGAAGCTACAGTATTTGCAGTTAATGTACTGTGTCCTCTGCACAGTGTGCACCTAAAGCTACCTAAAGAAAATTGGCGCTGTTCTTCTGATCCTATTAGTACCACAGGCAGGCAGCTGCAGTATTTACAGTTAGTGTAGTGCGTCCTCTGCACAGTATGCACCTAAAGCTGCCTGAAGACAATTACTGTTGTTCTGATTCTATTAAAACCACAGGCAGGCAGCTGCAATATTTACAGTCAGTGTACTGTCTCCTCTGCACAGTGTGCACCGAAAGCTACCTGAAGGAAATTGGTGGTGGTCTTCTGATCATATTATTACCACAGGCAGACAGCTGCAGTATTTACAGTTAGTGTAGTGCATCCTCTGCACAGTATGCACCTAAAGCTGCATGAAGACAATTACTGTTGTCCTAATTCTATTAATACCACAGGCAGGCAGCTGCAGTATTTACAGTTAGTGTAGTGTGTCCTCTGCACAGCATGCACCTAAAGCTGCCTGAAGACAACCTAAAGAAAATTGGCGCTGTTCTTCTGATCCTATTAGTACCACAGGCAGGCAGCTGCAGTATTTACAGTTAGTGTAGTGCGTCCTCTGCACAGTATGCACCTAAAGCTGCCTGAAGACAATTACTGTTGTTCTGATTCTATTAAAACCACAGGCAGGCAGATACAGTATTTACAGTTAGTGTAGTGCGTCCTCTGAACAGTGTGCACCTAAAGCTACCTGAAGACAATTGCTGTTGTTCTGATGCTATTGGTACCACAGGCAAGCAGCTGCAGTATTTACAGTTAGCATAGTGCATCCTCTGTACAGTGTGCACCTAAAGCTACCTGAAGACAATTGCTGTTGTTCTGATCCTATTAATACCACAGGCAGGCAGCTGCAGTATTTATAGTTAGTGTAATGTGTCCTCTGCACAGTGTGCACTTAAAGATACCTGAAGAAAATTGGTGGTGTTCTTCTGATCCTATTAGTACCAAAGGCAGGCAGCTGCAGTATTTACAGTTAGTGTACTGTGTCCTCTGCATAGTGTGCACCTAAAACTACCTGAAGACAATTGCTGTTGTTCTGATCCTATTAGTACCACAGGCAGGCAGCTGCAGTATTTACAGTCAGTGTACTGTGTCCTCTGCACAGTGTGCACCTAAAGCTACCTGAGGACAATTGCTGTTGTTCTCATCCTATTAATACCACAGGCAGGAAGCTACAGTATTTGCAGTTAATGTACTGTGTCCTCTGCACAGTGTGCACCTAAAGCTACCTGAAGACAATTGCTGTTGTTCTCATCCTATTTATACCACAGGCAAGCAGCTGCAGTATTTACAGTTAGTGTAGTGTGTACTCTGCACAGCATACACCTAAAGCTGCCTGAAGACAATTACTGTTGTTCTGATTCTAATAATATCACAGGCAGGCAGCTACAGTATTTACAGTTAGTGTAGTGCGTCCTATGAACAGTGTGCACCTAAAGCTACCTGAAGACAATTGCTGTTGTTCTGATCCTATTAGTACCACAGACAAGCAGCTGCAGTATTTACAGTTAGCATAGTGCATCCTCTGTACAGTGTGCACCTAAAGCTACCTGAAGACAATTGCTGTTGTTCTGATCCTATTAATACCACAGGCAGGCAGCTTCCGTATTTACAGTTAGTGTAATGTGTCCTCTGCACAGTGTGCACTTAAAGCTACCTGAAGAAAATTTGTGGTGTTCTTCTGATCCTATTAGTACCAAAGGCAGGCAGCTGCAGTATTTACAGTTAGTGTAGTGCGTCCTCTTCACAGTGTGCACCTAAAGCTGCCTGAAGACAATTGCTGTTGTTCTGATCCTGTTAGTACCACAGGCAAGCAGCTGCAGTATTTACAGTCAGTGTAGTGCATCCTCTGCACAGTGTGCACCTATATCTACCCAAAGACAATTGCTGTTTTTCTGATCCTAATTATACCAAAGGTAGGCAGCTGCAGTATTTACAGTCAGTGTACTGTGTCCTCTGCACAGTGTGCACCTAAAGCTACCTGAAGACAATTGCTGTTGTTCTCATCCTATTTATACCACAGGCAAGCAGCTGCAGTATTTACAGTTAGTGTAGTGCGTCCTCTGCACAGCATACACCTAAAGCTGCCTGAAGACAATTGCTGTTGTTCTGATCCTGTTACTACCACAGGCAAGCAGCTGCAGTATTTACAGTCAGTGTGGTGCATCCTCTGCACAGTGTGTGCCTAAATCTACCCAAAGACAATTGCTGTTTTTCTGATCCTATTAATACCAAAGGCAGGCAGCTGCAGTATTTACAGTCAGTGTACTGTGTCCTCTGCACAGTGTGCACCTAAAGCTACCTGAAGACAATTGCTGTTGTTCTCATCCTTTTTATACCACAGGCAAGCAGCTGCAGTATTTACAGTTAGTGTAGTGTGTCCTCTGCACAGCATACACCTAAAGCTGCCTGAAGACAATTACTGTTGTTCTGATTCTATTAATATCACAGGCAGGCAGCTACAGTATTTACAGTTAGTGTAGTGCATCCTATGAACAGTGTGCACCTAAAGCTAACTGAAGACAATTGCTGTTGTTCTGATCCTATTAGTACCACAGGCAAGCAGCTGCAGTATTTACAGTTAGCATAGTGCATCCTCTGTACAGTGTGCACCTAAAGCTACCTGAAGACAATTGCTGTTGTTCTGATCCAATTAATACCACAGGCAGGCAGCTGCCGTATTTACAGTTAGTGTAATGTGTCCTCTGCACAGTGTGCACTTAAAGCTACCTGAAGAAAAGTTGTGGTGTTCTTCTGATCCTATTAGTACCAAAGGCAGGCAGCTGCAGTATTTACAGTTAGTGTAGTGCGTCCTCTTCACAGTGTGCACCTAAAGCTGCCTGAAGACAATTGCTGTTGTTCTGATCCTGTTAGTACCACAGGCAAGCAGCTGCAGTATTTACAGTCAGTGTAGTGCATCCTCTGCACAGTGTGCACCTAAATCTACCCAAAGACAATTTCTGTTTTTCTGATCCTATTAATACCAAAGGCAGGCAGCTGCAGTATTTACAGTCTGTGTACTGTGTCCTCTGCACAGTGTGCACCTAAAGCTACCTGAAGACAATTGCTGTTGTTCTCATCCTATTAATACCACAGGCAGAAAGCTACAGTATTTGCAGTTATTATACTGTGTCCTCTGCACAGTGTGCACCTAAAGCTACCTGAAAATCGGTGGTGTTCTTCTGATCCTATTAGTACCACAGGCAGGCAGCTGCAGTATTTACAGTTAGTGTAGTGCGTCCTCTGCACAGTATGCACCTAAAGCTGCCTGAAGACAATTACTATTGTTCTGATCCTAATAATACCACAAGCAGGCAGCTGCAGTATTTACAGTCAGTGTAGGGCATCCTCTCCACAGGCAGGCAGTTGCAGTATTTACAGTTATAGGGCGTACACACGGTCGGACTTTGTTCGGACATTCCGACAACAAAGTCCTAGGATTTTTTCAGACGGATGTTGGCTCAAACTTGTTTTGCCTACACACGGTCGCACAAAGTTGTCGGAATTTCCGATCGCCAACCACGCGGTCACGTACACCACGTACGACAAGACTAGAAAAGGCCGGTTCAGAACCAAGCGCGGCACCCTTTGGGCTCCTTTTGCTAATCTCGTGTTAGTAAAAGTTTTGAAAGTTTGCCGTTCAGTTTGTGCTTGTGGGTTTGTATCTGCTCTTCAGTGCATGCAGTCAGTTCGTATCGGAGTTTTCTGTGTGATCTTGCCTGCTCGTTGCTGTTTTTCAGGTCGCTCTTCACAGGCCTTGCTGTTCTTCAGTGCGTTCTGTTACTGCGTTCTGAGCAGCCGACTGTTTTCTAGCCATGTTTCGTATGCGTGCTCCTCGTAGAGTTCGTGCTGTGCGGGGGCTTGGTGTTGGGGTCCTGACCTTGACACAAGTCCAGTCCATGAACAGGGTGAGGAGGAGTTCATGGACCAAGAATTGGTTGCTTCAGCGTGACCAGTTCTGTCATATGCCTTAGCTCCGTGAGATCCGTGAGAATAATCCTGATGATTTCAGGAACTTTCTCAGGATGACGGACCCCGTGTTTCACCGTTTGTTGGCTTCGCTGACCCCCTATATTAGCAGGCAGGATACCTGCATGAGGCAAGCCATCACTCCGGAGCAGAGGTTGGTCGCTACCTTGCGGTATTTGGCCACAGGGAGAAGCCTGCAGGACCTCAAGTTCTCGACAGGCATCTCCCCCCAGGCTCTGGGGATCATTATGCCAGAGACCTGTTCTGCCATCATCCAGGTCCTGCAGAAGGAGTATATGAAGGTAAGATGTTTATCCATTTATATCACATTTTATTGTATTGAATGTTTGCTAATATATTGTATTTCTTTCCTCATTCCCTAATTACCATGATTGTAATATGCTGTGAATGTCCCCTTTGTTCTCATGCATGCTGGATTTTTATGTAATTATTATTTTATGCCCTTCATACATATTTGCCCTTCAATAACCTACCCAGCATGGTGTCTCCTGCCCTATATTCACCTCATGTAGTCACTTAACAATGTATTTTATCAGCTCCATAGTAGTGCTTTACCCCAAACACCCCCTAAAATGTTTGGAAATGTTATTTTTGATTTTAATTCAGGCAGAGTGCCAGAGGCTTTTTTTGTGGTGTCCCCAAATTTTTGGTAACCCTCCCTCCCCCCAACTGCTAAGTCAGCTGATCCCAATTCTCTATCTATCCTCAATCATCTATCTGCTGACTTTGCCAAACCCATACACACTATACCCACCTCTTTACTGGTCAGATTTATGGATGAATTCCCCAAAGCATGTAGTGCAAGGGCCTGCCTGTATACTTTCCAATGGAACTGTTTTAAGTTTTTGTATCCTATTATTATCTTGATAGGTAATAGCAGAATGTCCAAATGTCCTCAAATGTGTACAATGTGTATTTATATCTTTGTATTATGACACTTCTTACCTGTCCAGTGGTCTGCCAAAAGTGTAACCAAGGAGGGGCTGTTCCAAGTAATACCCATTATTTAGGCATTCATCTCTCAATGAAGTGAAGAGGGTTACCTGTCCAAGAGTTCCCCCCACTATAATGTTAGAAATGGCCCACGAGAGGGGGGAGGGGGAATATGATAGGTGTACCTTATACTTTGGCCTTGTTGTTAAATTCCCCTTAATAAATGCTATCTGGAGGTTGCCCCAGAATGTTTGTGTCTAATCTGCTTGCCATGTTTCTGTGAAAAACTAGTAATGTTTATTGTTTTTTTCCTCAACAGTTTCCTTCCACGCCACAGGAATGGCAGACTGTGGCCTCCCACATTGCCCAGCGGTGGGACTTTCCTAACTGCGGAGGGGCAATTGATGGGAAACACGTCCACATCGTCCCACCACCTAACTCGGGGTCGAACTATTATAATTACAAGGGGTTTAATAGTATAGTGATGTTGGCGGTGGTGTCGGCTAATTACGACTTTTTGTATGTGGACGTGGGGAAGAATGGCCGGATGTCCGATGGTGTAGTCATCGCCCAGACGGAGTTCTACAGGCGTCTCCAGAATGGCAGCTTGGACTTGCCAGCTCCAGAGGACAATGTGGAAGGTCTCCCATTTGTGTTCGTTGCTGATGAAGCGTTTGCGCTGGGGGACCACCTGATGCGGCCATTCCCGATGAGGACCCTCACCCCGGAACAGAGGGTTTTTAATTACTGGCTGGCCAGAGCCCGAAGAGTGGTGGAGAACACATTTGGAATCCTGGCCAGCCGGTTCCGACTATTTCTGACACCCATCCATATGGCGGAGTATAAACTGAACCATATAATACTGGCGTGCTGTGTTCTCCATAATTTTTTAAGAAAACATTCTGCCAACTATGCTGGCTCAGTTGGGCCTGAGGCCGGAATCCTACATCCAACAACACTGACGGCGCTTGAAAGCGGCGGTCCTGGCTTGCCCTCCTTGAGTGCCCGTGATGTCTGGTTACGATACCTGGAGTTCTTTGAGGGTTGGGGGGCTATCAATATGCCAGACAATATGTGAAGCCTTTTTCAAATAAAAAAAAAAGAAATTCTTTGTGGACATTTACTGCTTGTGTTTGTTTTAGCTGACTCTGACAGAAATGTGTTGAGTCCAGAAAATGTCGTGATTGGGTAACCTTATACAAAGCACTATTGGCTGGTGTTTCCTAAATGCAAAAACACATTTCACTACAAGTGCACTTGCAACTGCACTGAACCTGCACTTGTAGTGCAAAGTGGATTTGCCCTTAGGAAATAACCCCCACTTTTGCATAAAACAGCTATTACATCACCCCAAAAGTGTTGTAGTGTTGAGACAATAATCCACACATTCTTGAGTAAGCCACTTTTTTATGCCTGCACAATCACATGTGCATTTACCAAAGGTTTTTAAAACAAACCAACATGTTTGTTGTATAACAATTTTTGCAGTAGCATTATCAAAAATCGAAATGTCCATTTAAGATAAAACAGGCCTGTGTAAAACCAACAAGAAGGCCAAAAAACTAGAACTTACAAACTTCACATATGGTAAAACCTTAAGGCTATATCAGACATCAGTATTTATGAACTGGGTTTGATATAGCGTTCAGATAGGGGGAAATCACCCCAGGAAAAGCCAAATTTGGAAGATGCACACCAATTTACGAATGTCAACATGTGCTATCTGCCATCAGGGGGGATCAAGGGACGTGTTTTGGGGGAGCAAGCCCTTCCTCAACGCAACTTTATAATTGAGGAAGGGGTTGCACCCCCAAAATGCGTCCATTGATCTCCCGTGATGGCAGATAGCACATGTTGGCACACTGTGTGCATCCTCCAAATTTGGCTTTTCTAAACATTGCAAAAAAATTTAAAAGATTGAACCACAATACAAAAAGTGATTTTGTGGGGTTTAAATTCGCCCCAAAACATCAATGATGTTATTATTTTTTTTAATAACATCATGGATTTTTTGCTGGATGTTTTGCAGTTCGGCATTACACCCCATGATCTCCCCAATCAGGATCTGGGCACTTTCAGAAGTAAAGCGTTGGGGATCCACAACCTCACGATCACCTAAAAAGAGATAACTAAAAAAAAAATAGGTCTCAAAAATCTGCCACCATCCATCTCTTTTACCTGAGTCTGTAGTCGCAGACACTCACCTGTTGTGGTGCCAATCTCCACCACATCTTCTTCTTCCTCCTGCTCAGCTTCATTTGGGGGTATTTCACCTTCTTCCATAGGTGGGGGGTCTGTGGTCTCCTCGAATGAGGGGTGTCCTCCGAGTCTTTTCTCCCCTATGTAAAACAAAAATGGTATAATTAGCACACAGAAATTTGATGGCTGAACTAGAAATAGGAAACATTGCTTGGAAGTGGGGTAAAATTGTCTATTTTAGCAGAGTTCCAAGATGTATATTTTTTATTGGCCTTTGTCAAGCTGCAATACTTTACCTGTTTAGTACAAGCTTCACAGATGGAGACCCCCCTATAGTATACACTGGAGCACCTGTGTGGCCCCCTAATAAAAATGGTGTTCTTGTGTCCCACACTAGTGCTCCAGTGTTCAGATGTGAAAACAGCTGCTCAGTGTCCTCTCCTTACACACAATCTAGTTGGCATTTCATTCTAGTAACAAACCCATCTACACAAACAAATATTTGGCATCCAAGTAGACCCAAAAAAAAAAATGTGTGAAAATGCATATGGCCTAAACAATGGTGTTCTAGAGGCCGAAAGAAAAATGTTTGATACAAACGAATAATGGGCCCATGAACATTAAAGTTGCCCTTTTAAACGTTACAATTAATAAAAGCATATGGAGCAGAACGAACGGAATAAAGACAGAAAAAATAGGAACACAGCACAACTACTTACTTTTTTGCAGCACTCTCCGGATCTTTCGGTACTGCTCTGGCTCTCTCAACTTCAGGTCCGACCACCGCTTCCTGAGCTGATCTTTAGATCTTCTTACCCCGAAATTCCTGTGAAGGCTTTTGACTAGGGATGAGCCGAACACCCCCCTGTTCGGTTCGCACCAGAACATGCGAACAGGAAAAAAGTTCGTTCGAACACGCGAACACCGTTAAAGTCTATGGGACACGAACATGAATAATCAAAAGTGCTAATTTTAAAGGCTAATATGCAAGTTATTGTCATAAAAAGTGTTTGGGGACCTGGGTCCTGCCCCAGGAGACATGGATCAATGCAAAAAAAATTTTAAAAAACGGACGTTTTTTCAGGAGCAGTGATTTTAATAATGCTTAAAGTCAAACAATAAAAGTGTAATATCACTTTAAATTTCGTACCTGGGGGGTGTCTATAGTATGCCTGTAAAGGGGCGCATGTTTCCTGTGTTTAGAACAGTCTGACAGCAAAATGACATTTTGAAGGGAAAAACTCATTTAAAACTACCGCGGCTATTGCATTGCCGACAATACACATAGAAGTTCATTGATAAAAACGGCATGGGAATTCCCCAAAGGGGAACCCCGAACCAAAATTAAAAAGAAAAAAAGACGTAGGAGTCCCCCTAAATTCCATACCAGGCCCTTCAGGTCTGATATGGATATTAAGGGGAACCCCGGCCAAATTTAAAAAAAAATGACGTGGGGTTCCCCCTAATTCCATACCAGACCCTTCAGGTCTGGTATGGATTTTAAGGGGAACCCCGCGCCAAAAAAAAAAAACAGCGTGGGGTCCCCCCAAAAATCCATACCAGACCCTTATCCGAGCACGGAACCTGGCAGGCCGCAGGAAAAGAGGGGGGGACGAGAGTGCGCCCCCCCTCCTGAACCGTACCAGGCCACATGCCCTCAACATTGGGAGGGTGCTTTGGGGTAGCCCCCCAAAACACCTTGTCCCCATGTTGATGAGGACAAGGGCCTCATCCCCACAACCCTGGCCGGTGGTTGTGGGGGTCTGCGGGCGGGGGGCTTATCGGAATCTGGAAGCCCCCTTTAACAAGGGGACCCCCAGATCCCGGCCCCCCTCTGTGTGAAATGGTAAGGGGGTACAAAAGTACCCCTACCATTTCACTAAAAAACTGTCAAAAATGTTAAAAATGACAAGAGACAGTTTTTGACAATTCCTTAATTTAAATATTTCTTCTTTCTTCTATCTTCCTTCATCTTCTGGTTCTTCTGGTTCTTCTGGCTCTTCTGGTTCTTCCTCCGGCGTTCTCGTCCAGCATCTCCTCTGCGGCGTCTTCTATCTTCTTCTCCTCGGGCCGCTCCGCACCCATGGCATGGGGGGAGGCTCCCGCTCTTCTCTTCATCTTCTTCATCTTCTTCTCTTCTTCTTTTCTTCTCTTCTTCTCTTCTTCTCTTCTTCATTTTCTTCTCCGGGCCGCTCCACACCCATGCTGGCATGGAGGGAGGCTCCCGCTGTGTGACGGCGCTCCTCGTCTGACAGTTCTTAAATAACGGGGGCGGGGCCACCCGGTGACCCCGCCCCCCTCTGACGCACGGGACATGACGGGACTTCCCTGTGGCATTCCCCGTGACGTCACAGGGAAGTCCCATCAAGTCACCGTGCGTCAGAGGGGGGCAGGGTCACCGGGTGGTCCCGCCCCTCATTATTTAAGAACTGTCAGACGAGGAGCGCCGTCACACAGCGGGAGCCTCCCTCCATGCCAGCATGGGTGCGGAGCGGCCCGGAGAAGAAAATGAAGAAGAGAAGAAGAGAAGAAGAGAAGAAAAGAAGAAGAGAAGAAGATGAAGAAGATGAAGAGAAGAGCGGGAGCCTCCCCCCATGCCATGGGTGCGGAGCGGCCCGAGGAGAAGAAGATAGAAGGCGCCGCGGAGGAGATGCTGGACGAGAACGCCGGAGGAAGAACCAGAAAAACCAGAAGAACCAGAAGATGAAGGCAGATAGAAGAAAGAAGAAGTATTTAAATAAAGGAATTGTCAAAAACTGTCTCTTGTAATTTTTAACATTTTTGACAGTTTTTTAGTGAAATGGTAGGGGTACTTTTGTACCCCCTTACCATTTCACACAGGGGGGGGGCGGGATCTGGGGGTCCCCTTGTTAAAGGGGGCTTCCAGATTTTGATAAGCCCCCTGCCCGCAGACCCCCACAACCACCGGCCAGGGTTGTGGGGATGAGGCCCTTGTCCTCATCAACATGGGGACAAGGTGTTTTGGGGGGCTACCCCAAAGCACCCTCCCAATGTTGAGGGCATATGGCCTGGTACGGTTCAGGAGGGGGGGGCCGCACTCTCGTCCCCCCCTCTTTTCCTGCGGCCTGCCAGGTTCCGTGCTCGGATAAGGGTCTGGTATGGATTTTTGGGGGGACCCCACGCCGTTTTTTGTTTTGGCGCGGGGTTCCCCTTAAAATCCATACCAAACCTGAAGGGTCTGGTATGGAATTTAGGGGGAACCCCACGTCATTTTTTTTTAAATTTTGGCCGGGAATCCCCTTAATAGCCATATCAGACCTGAAGGGCCTGGTATGGAATTTAGGGGGACTCCTACGTCTTTTTTTTTTTTTAATTTTGGTTCGGGGTTCCCCTTTGGGGAATTCCCATGCCGTTTTTATCAATGAACTTCTATGTGTATTGTCGGCAATGCAATAGCCGTGGTAGTTTTAAATGTGTTTTTCCCTTCAAAATGTCATTTTGCTGTCAGACTGTTCTAAACACAGGAAACATGCGCCCCTTTACAGGCATACTATAGACACCCCCCAGGTACGAAATTTAAAGGGATATTACACTTTTATTGTTTGACTTTAAGCATTATTAAAATCACTGCTCCTAAAAAAACGGCCGTTTTTAAAAAAAAAAATTGCATTGATCCATGTTCCCTGGGGCAGGACCCAGGTCCCCAAACACTTTTTATGACAATAACTTGCATATTAGCCTTTAAAATTAGCACTTTTGATTTCTCCCATAGACTTTTAAAGGGTGTTCCGCCGGCATTCGAATTTGCCGCAAACACCCCAAATTGTTCGCTGTTCGACGAACTTGCGAACAGCCAATGTTCGAGTCGAACATGAGTTCGACTTGAACTCTAAGCTCATCCCTACTTTTGACCACTTTAGCTATGATTTTGGCCTTTCGGATGTTGGATTGGGGTAAAGGCCCATATTTTCCGTCATAGTCAGATTTCCTCATGATGTCAACCATCTCCAACATCTCCCCAAAGGACATATTTGTGGCCTTAAAATGTCTCCTTCTGGATCGGGACGTGCCTTTATCCGGGCTTTCCTCCTCCTCGTTGCTAGAATTAGCATGTACCTGCTGTAACTCTGCCATGTGCTCTTCACCCCCTGCGCCGAACGAAAAGGAGCGGGGAATAGACTAGAAAGAACGTCAGGGGCGGGTGGAGTTACACGCATGTGCAGTGTGTATAAAGCGTAACACGCGTGCGTATTACGTACGATCTGTGAGCGGGGGAAGGAGCATTGGACGCGCCAATCGTAAGAACGAAGGTAAGAGACAAACTTGTGCCTATACTGCTTCTAGATTGAGGCCTATATTGTAACAAGATTAGGAGAGTTTTGTCTGACATTAGGCTTTGTCTTGTGTTGTGTCTTGCAGTGAACATGGATATGGTACTCAAAGATAATGACTTCATGTCAGTATTATTAGAGATGCTAAGGGAGCTGCCATGTCTGTGGGAGATTAAACACCCCCATTTCAAGAACCAAGCAAAAAGGAAGGCAGCACTGGAGCAATTGTGTGAAATTGTGAAGCAGGTGATCCCCACGGCAGACATCACCTATTTAAAGATATTAATTGGTTGCCTGAGGAGCACATATCTGAGGGAGTGCAAGAAAGTTCAGGATTCACAGAGATCCGGAGCAGCAGATGACATCTATGTCCCCAGGATGTTGTACTATGACAGGCTGCATTTTCTGGCAGGCCAGACTGAACCCAGGTCATCCCTCTCCAGTCTTCCTTCCACGCTTCCTTCCCCCCCCCGGCTGAGGCTTCTAACGCCCAACCTGGGCCTTCCAGGCCACATGTGGAGGAGCCCAGATTGAGCCAGTTATAGCATTCCTCTAAATATTTCTGCTTGCCCAATCAATGATGTTAACTAGATGTTAGTTGGGAGTACTAATTTAGGATTGTGATTGATGAAGCAACAACTAAAACCATGTCCTTTTTTCATACACAGGGAAGTCTCAGCCAGGAGGTGGCCGGGCCGAGCCGGCTGGCTGATCTGCAGGTCCCTCCACCCCCCATGAAAACGGAAAGTGGCAGTAGGAGGAGTGCCCTAGAGGAGGCTGCTATAGGATTCTTTTGGAGGGCTACAGAGGTCCTGGGAGCACCCCACACCATGGAGGAGAACATTGCTGCCTTCATTGCATATAAAATGCAGAGGATGGAGAAGGGCCAAAAAGTAATGTGTGAGGCCCTCATATCGGAGGCTCTGGAGAAAGGTATGAGGGGCCAAATTACACCTCAGACACACCTTCACGATGGTCCTCCTCCTCCTCCTGCAGGTCCTCCTCCTCCTCCTCCCTCTCCTCCAGGTCCTCCCAGTCCTCCTCCAGGTCCTCCCAGTCCTCCTCCTCCTGCAGGTCCTCCTCCTCCTCCTCCTCCAGGTCCTACTCCTCCTCGAGCCACATCTCCAACTTAACAGCCACAGCCCGGAAGGAAGCGTGAAAGGAAGACCAGATAGTGATTGCCCTGGGTTCAGTCTGGTCGGCCAAAAGATGCAGCCTCTTATGGTACCACAGCCTGGGGACACAGATGTCATCTGCTGCTATCTGGATCTCTGCGAATTCTGGACCAGACTGCCCTCCCTTACATATGGACTCCTCAGGCCACCAATTTTGATGTTCAAGAATTGATGTCTGCCGTGGGGGTCCCAGGCTTCGCTAATTTCTCCTGTTGATCCAGTGTTGCCTTCCTCTTTGTTTGGTTCTGATCCCTTAATAAAGGATTTTTGTTTGGAATTATACTCTCCTATGTGTTTTACTTTAAAAAGGACAGTTTTTTTGTGAGGATTCAGGTACATTTTAAATATACAATGTGAAATGAACAAGGGACACCAACAACAAAAAATCTCCTTGAGATTAAATAATAAAAGATATCAATGGTGTTGGGGTAACTTGACACACAAAACACACCCAAAAATATTCTGGAGTAAAAAAAAAAAAATAACATTGAACAAAGATCAGCCTTGGAAAAAATCCAAACATTAAAGAAAAATAAAGGCTGAAAATCCAAAAAAAAATAAAAAAATATATAAAACTGTCAGATGTGACAACTAATAACAATATATTCAGGGAATCCCACTAAAAAAACACAAATAAAACTTTGTGAGAAGTGTGTGTGAATATGAGCAGCAAAACGACTTAATTCTTGTCACATTATAAAGAAAAAGAGAGTGCGCTGTATTAAACAATTTTGAACATTGCAGCGTGACGAAAGTGCTGTATCCATTGCGAACGCTAAGTTTACCAGAACGAGCTGTACCGTCTCGGAATTTCTTCTGAGCATGCATGGCACTTTGTGCGTCGGAACAGGCCACACACGGTCGGATCGGACATTTTCCATCGTAAAATCCGACCGTGTGTACGGGGCATTAGTGTACTGCGTCCTCTGCACAGTGTGCACCTAAAGCTGCCTGAAGACAATTGCTGTTGTTCTGATCCTATTAGTACCACGGGCAAGCAGCTGCAGTATTTACAGTCAGTGTAGGGCATCCTCTTCACAGTGTGCACCTAAAGCTACCCAAAGACAATTGCTGTTGTTCTGATCCTATTATTCCACAGGCAGGCAGCTGCAGTATTTACAGTTAGTGTACTGTGTCCTCTGCACAGTGTGCACCAAAAACTACCTGAAGACAATTGCTGTTGTTCTGATCCTATTAGTAGCACAGGCAGGCAGCTGCAGTATTTATAGTCAGTGTACTGTGTCCTCTGCACAGTGTGCACCTAAAGCTACCTGAGGACAATTGCTGTTGTTCTCATCCTATTAATACCACAGACAGGAAGCTGCAGTATTTACAGTTAGTGTAGTGTGTCCTCTGCACAGCATACACCTAAAGCTGCCTGAAGACAATTGCTGTTGTTCTGATCCTGTTTGTACCACAGGCAAGCAGCTGCAGTATTTACAGTTAGTGTAGTGTGTCCTATGAACAGTGTGCACCTAAAGCTACCTGAGGAAAATTTGTGGTGTTCTTCTGATCCTATTAGTACCAAAGGCAGGCAGCTGCAGTATTTACAGTTAGTGTAGTGCGTCCTCTTCACAGTGTGCACCTAAAGCTGCCTGAAGACAATTGCTGTTGTTCTGATCCTATTAGTACCACAGGCAAGCAGATGCAGTATTTACAGTTAGCATAGTGCATCCTCTGTACAGTGTGCACCTAAAGCTACCCAAAGACAATTGCTGTTGTTCTGATCCTATTAATACCAAAGGCAGGCAGCTGTAGTATTTACAGTCAGTGTACTGTGTCCTCTGCACAGTGTGCACCAAAAACTACCTGAAGACAATTGCTGTTGTTCTGATCCTATTAGTAACACAGGCAGGCAGCTGCAGTATTTACAGTCAGTGTAGGGCATCCTCTTCACAGTGTGCACCTAAAGCTACCCAAAGACAATTGCTGTTGTTCTGATCCTATTAATACCACAAGCAGGCAGCTGCAGTATTTACAGTTAGTGTACTGTGTCATCTGCACAGTGTGAACCTAAAGCTACCTGAAGACAATTGCTGTTGTTCTGATCCTATTAATACCACAGGCAGGCAGCTGCAGTATTTACAATTAGTGTACTGTGTCCTCTGCACAGTGTGCACATAAAGCTACCTGAAGAAAAATGGTGGTGTTATTCTGTTCCTATTAGTACCACAGGCAGGCAGCTGCAGTATTTACAGTTATTGTACTGTGCCCTCTGCACAGTGTGCACCTAAAGCTGCCTGAAGAAAATTGCTGGTGTTCTTCTGATCCTAGTAGTACCACAGGCAGGCAGCTGCAGTATTTACAGTTAGTGTACTGTGTCCTCTGCACAGTGTGCATCTAAAGCTACCTGAAGATAATTGCTGTTGTTCTGATCCAATTAATACCACAAGCAGGTAGCTGCAGTATTTACAGTTAGTGTACTGTGTCCTCTGCACAGTGTACACCTAAAGCTATGTGAAGACAATTGCTGTTGTTCTGATCCTATTAACACCACAGGCAGGCAGCTGCAGTATTTACAGTTATGCCCCGTACACACGGTCGGACTTTGTTTGAACATTCCGACAACAAAATCCTATAATTTTTTCCGACGGATGTTGGCTCAAACTTGACTTGCCTACACACGGTCACACAAAGTTGTCGGAAAATCCGATCATTCTGAACGCGGTGACGTAAAACACGTACGTTGGGACTATAAACGGGACAGTGGCCAATAGCTTTCATCTCTTTATTTATTCTGAGCATGCGTGGAACTTTGTCCATCGGATTTGTGTACACACGATCGGAATTTCCAACAACGGATTTTGTTGTCAGAAAATTTTATCTCCTGCTCTCAAACTTTGTGTGTTGGAAAATCCGATGGAAAATGTCCGATGGAGCCCACACACTGTCGGAATTTCCGACAACATGCGCCGATCAGACATTTTCCAAATCCGGAAAATCCGACCGTGTGTACGGGGCATTAGTGTACTATATCCTCTGCACAGTGTGCACCTAAAGCTACCTGAAGGAAATTGCTGGTGTTCTTCTGATCCTATTAGTACCACAGGCAGGCAGCTGCAGTATTTACAGTCAGTGTACTGTGTCCTCTGCACAGTGTGCACCTAAAGCTACCTGAAGACAATTGCTGTTGTTCTGATCCTATTAATACCACAGGCAGGAAGCTACAGTATTTGAAGTTAATGTACTGTGTCCTCTGCACAGTGTGCACCTAAAGCTACCTGAAGAAAATTGGTATTGTTCTTCTTATCCTATTAGTACCACAGGCAGGCAGCTGCAGTATTTACAGTTAGTGTACTGTGTCCTCTGCACAGTGTGCACCTAAAGCTGCCTGAAGACATGCACTGCAGGGAAAGCACGCTCCTCTCAGCTCTGCTACAGAACTGAGAGGAGCGTGCTTTCCCTGCAGTGCATGTCTTTACAGCGAACCATCAGAGATGTGTGTTCAGTCCGCCCAGCAGTAGTGGCTCTTGTGAACCCTGGCCTGCTGTCTCTGTTGGGATCAACACCATAGGCAAAATCTGTAAAGCACCCAAGGCTCTCCCCCCTTTCTTCACCTATTTAACAACAACTATTGCCTGGATTTTTGATCAGACAAATTAACCCCTTGGACCCAAGAAGGTGGGAGTCCATCTCTCAACATACCTGTGTACAATGTTTACAATGAAGAGACAAATGTTTTAAATACATCAAAACTGCTTCTTTGAAACTCCTGAGGAAGGAAATATACATTATAGAAAGAATTGAGTTTTTCTATATTATTCCGAAACATGTAGAGTGTCATGTGTTGTCCTATTTTAACCCCAGCGAGTTGATCTCTGAACCTGCTGGGATGATTTACTACACTACAGCAGTTAGATTACAATGGCTTGTTGTCTCTTTCATTTCTTTGATCTTATATTAATTCCATTAACCTTAAATTTACTATCCAATTTGACACCAATAGTATTGCTTTCTTGGATCTACGTCTCTTTATTAGGAGCGATGGCTCCATTTATAACAATCTATATAGGAAAGAAACAGCGGGGAACACTATTTTACACTATTCTAGTGCACATCCTTGCCCCTTAGTAAGAAGTATACCGTACAGTCAATATTTAAGACTGCGTAGAAACTGTGCGAGAGACGAAGATTTCTATCAAGAAGCCAAAGCCTTATATGAACGACTTATTACAAGGGGATACAGTAAGAAGCTGCTTAAGAAAGCATTTCAAAGGGCTAAAACACAAACACGTGAGTCACTAATCTTCCGTAGACAAAAACCAGAAATGAAATCGACTACCAAATTTGTCACCACTTTCAGTGCACATCAAAACATTTTTCGGCAACTTATGGCAAACAACTGGCATTTCTTATCAGAAGATCCAATCATATCCAAATACGTGGCGAACAGACCTGAGATTATCTATAGGAAATCCCGATCAATCAGAGATAGTCTGGTACATAGTCACTTTTCACCCACCGCTCCCCTTCTTGGAGCGGCGGGTGGAAAGGGGACTGAAGAATATTATTAATATCTAATATTCTTGTATCTCAGAGGCGCTTCTGGATGAATAGCATTGATAGCCAAACTGACTTAAAACAAAGTGTGAGTTTATTGTCACACAATTGGCATCATAAATACAATGTAAAAAATATAATAGTTCAGTTCAATGTAGGTAAAAATATATGAAATAGAATAAAAAGTTATAAAGCTGTATAAGCTTATGAAAGCATGTGTGCTTCATGGCTGCTGCCCTCCTGTCTCCATGCTGTCTTGTGTGTTCCTCCAAGAAGAAACAGGAAATGACGTTCTCAGTCTTCTGGCAGAATTGACAGCTGTCCCAACTTATCAAAGTATCTTGTGTACATGTCAGTATCTATCCTAGTAACTGTGTGTGTGTGTCTGTGTGTGTGTCCTTCAATATGGAAGCATTGGCTTTATATGTTACATGTGAACGTGTGAACGTCATAACCTCACACCAACTTAGAACCTTGTATGGCACATATTCATTTCTGCTAGCTTCAGTATGCACTCATAGTCATATATGGCATACGATTGACAAGCCCACATGTAACACTCCATACTTGAAGTAATATGCTGATCATGTAATGTCATATAACCAAACATCTATATAATATGAACACATATTATCAACTTTACATTAAGTAACTATATACTAGTACTTATTAATATGACTGGAACTACAAACTAACTTAACTTAACAGGATATAATCCACAATGTATATTCCTTTAGCTATGTGGACACGTGTCTATTTTCGTCTTCTCATGACATTCTATACCAAAGAACTTTAAATGTCATACTCAAATTGGCTACACCAGAAAAATCCAGCAATGCTCAGCTTTAGAAGAAGAATCATGTCAAATCTATTGATCAAGGTCATTCACACATACTCTATTTATCATGATTAATCATAAAACCAAATATGTTTTGCAAGCTTGCCATGAATATAATATAACACCTATGGGTGCCGAATTATAAATTTGGAATAATATTCTAACAATCCCCCCTGAATTATGATTAATCATATCAAAATATTCTAATACATTCAAAACATCATTCGTGTCACATTTACACATCCTTGTATCAAATGATTGAACACAATATTCCTCAGAACTGAAGCAGCTAGAAATAACTTTCCTTCTAATCGCTTTTCTCTTTACTTTAACTCCTCCTAGATCTATCTATTCAAAATCTTAAAATAATTATATAGAATTTAAAAATGTATAACATAATGATGACTCATATCTATAATTACTAATATTAATAATAATAACAATAGTTATTATTATTTATATTATTATTATTAAAATAAATTATGCAATAATATATTTCCATATTTGTGCTCAAATAATATTTTAGCTCTTTGGAAATATACTTTACACTCTAAAACTTGTCATAACTTTCCATAGTTCTATTAAGAGTGATATGTTTCTTAAGTTATGAACAAAAGATGTTCTATAAACTAGAATGAGTGTGCAGTTGTTACCTAAAAATATTCAATATATGAATAATGAAACATAAATAAAAATAATAATGATAATCCTAACCTAATATGAACATTAATATCAGAATAATGGAATTATCAAAAAAATCTATATGTGGACAAATGTTTGAGTCCCAAATTGTTTATCTATAGTAGATAAATTTTCTTCTGATTAATTTTTTCTTCATGAAATGTCTTTAAAGTTTCTTCTTCAAGTTCTGTTAGATTAGAAAAATCTTGTTGAATAAGATAAAACAGTCATAAATCTGAAGTATAAATCTTTTGTCCAATATTCTTCCCTAGAGGATTCCTTCTTTAACTTTGAATTTTCCTGATATTCTCTTTGCTCTTCATATGAGCTTGTTATCTTCCATATTTATGTGATTTTAGATGCCATTTCTGTAAAAGAAATGCAGTATCATTAATCAGGCATAAAATATTTTCATTAAATTCTTGTAACTTTTTTCCAACAAATGTTAAAACATAATGAGACAATAACTTTGTGAATTTGCTAAACTATATGTAAAATAACACTATCTTATATTTTCCTTCAAAGAGAACTTCTGTATGACAATGTACTGTCCTTATCCTGTCTAAGATGGCCTAAACTATAAATCATATGTACTGTGAAGTTTAGGTATGACAGGACGCAACACCTCCTTTGGTCATGATACAAATCTCTGTTTTCACAAACAAAAGAAAAGTTTTGTACCACCCAGAGATGACAATGGACTATGCCTTTGTTCTCATCTCTAAAAGATTAGAAATGTGCGTAACTGTATTCTGTGTTGAAGCTCTTATTCTAGTGTTAGACTGTTCTGTAGTAACAAGTACTGGCTCTATGTCCTTCTCTGTTCTTATGCTGGAAACCTGAGATGAAGACTCCTCAGATACAGCTGTATAAACATGTGCTGGTGTACATTCCTGAAGATGTCTTCCTTTTACATCTATCTGAATGTGTTTGGATGATAAAGCTCTGAACCATAGAGGATATGTTTTACGACATTCTTTAAAACTATCTTCCTCAAAAATACCTTTTAGTGAGCAGTCAGGTGTCTGTACAATGATTTTGTTTGATTTCACTATGCTCTCTGTAGCTTTAATTGCATAGTAAACACTTAGCAGTTGCTTTACACCTGACTCAAAAGTTTTTTCCAAAAATGATAAAACTCTGGAGAAATAGGCAATTATTTTCTCCTTACCTTCTTGTAATTGAGACAACGTTACTGAGACGGCATTCTCAGATAAATGAGTTTTCAAAACAAAAGATGCTTCAGAACAAACCTCTATTGTACTTAATGCTGGAGCATTCTGCAAATCTTTTTTCAACATTTCAAAAGCATTTTCCTCATTTGGACCCCATTGGTCTACTATATTACCTTTATTTCTCAAAAGATTATATAGTGGATTAACTTTTTCTGCGAAACAGTGTACAAACTCTTTGCAATGATTTATTTTATGCAAAAATTGATGCAATGCCTTATGAGTTGTTGGAGTTGGGATTGCAGTGATCTCTCTAACTGTTTCTTGCAACAATTGTTTCTTTCCTTGACTAATTTGCATGTGAAGGTATCTCACTTGACTTTTCATCAGCTGAACTTTTGTCGTGTTTAATTTTAAACCTTCAGCCTGTAACATCATAAACAACTCAGACAAAAGAGCTATATGTTCATCGATATTCTGAGTACTCAGCAGAATCGTATCCACATGCTGACAAATGCATTCTGGCCTAGAAAATTTTGAAAGTATTTTTGCTATAGTTTCATGAACTATACCATCACCAATACCTAGGCCAGGTATTAATCGAGTGAACGTATAAGTCTCTTTTCTGAATGTGAATGCGAATTTGTACTGGCTGCTATTCGCTAAAGAAAGGGAAAAATGGCTATTCATAATTTTTAAAACAGAGAACACTTTGTCCTCAGTATTCAAATTTAACTTTAAGTTAGATTTATCAGGAAGAACTGGGTTATTTGTGATATGTTTATTCAATGTCCTTAAGTCAACTGATAAAGAATATGAATTGTCAGTATTTTTGATAGGCCAAATACAGTTATTTACCACTGATTTAGCTTTCTTTACAATTCCAAGTTGTACAAACTCTTGAATAATGGCAGAAAGTGGACCAATTGATTCTAGTGGTAACTCATACTGATTAAGGGGTTCTGGATCTTTTCCCTCAATATTCAATTCAGTATTTTTCAAAGTTTCAATGTCATTTTTGAACTTTGACCACAAACTTGGAAAACGTTGTACCACTTCCTTTAAAGCACAATTACCATCAACATCAGGCCATTTTTGTTCTGTAGACATATTGGTAATGGAACCAACTTTACTGTATACAGAGGGATCAATAAGCACTGATTTGGGCCTAGATGGATCTTTCCAAATACTTTTATTAGCCACATCGATCACCCATTTTTGTTCATTGATTACATCAATGCCAAGTATATTCTCTGCTTTGTGACATACCCAAATGTTAATGTTAGTTTTCACTAATCCAGGTACTTCAAATGTTACATTAGATACCTGTCTAGCAGTGGAATTACCTGTATTA
Organism: Lithobates clamitans; assembly: GCA_037952925.1. NCBI lineage: Eukaryota > Metazoa > Chordata > Amphibia > Anura > Ranidae > Lithobates > Lithobates clamitans. The sequence continues at coordinate 8,823,881 of JBBGZY010000306.1, read as the reverse complement.
TTAAAACCCACTATATTACACATAGGAGAATTTGGTTTCACAGGTATGTTTTCTTTGGTAAGGCTAATCTCAGATCCACTGTCAATGAGACAATTAATGTTTTTACCATTCAGCAAACATTGTATATATGGCCTACCATTTTCATCCAAAATAATTGGTGCTACATATTGTAATGGCAGAGAAATTGAATCCCGATGTGATTCTATTTTTGGCAATGGCAATAAACCCTCTCTTTCAGTGACAGTGTTGTCTGAACTGCTGTTAACAGTCAAATTACTGATCTGTTTGACTTCAGTGGCATAAGGCAATTCATTCAAAATTTTATCTTGACATGAAAAAACAGGTTGTACAAAAGCTGATTTTTCATTCTCTATATCTTTAGTTTTTATTTGTGAGTCTCTCTTAAATTTACAGCAATGTTTTCTCATATGGCCAGATCTATGACAGTAAAGACACGTGATAGGCTCTCCTTGCCTCACTTGTCTGCAGCTGTCCTTGTCATTCCTGCCAAGACCTGTCGTTTCTGACATGTCTGCAGCCTGACTATTTTTGTCACATTGAATTATAGCTATCTCGTGTGTGAGATGGCTTTGATTCAATTGTCTCCTAATTTTATCAATGAAGCTTACTACATCATTTAAATTTTGACGTTCCTGTGCTATGGCTACTGAAGTTGGGTCAAGGTATTTAAATTTTTTATGAAAGCTGTTTTTAAACCTGGGTCATTGTCATCATCTACTCCAAATATCATTTTATACGCTTTTGAGAATTTAATTTTGAAGGCAAATGGGTCTTTATTAACTGAAGTTTGTAAAGAGTCAAGTGTTTCAATTGATGGAACATCTTCACCCGTTGTACATAATAACAATTGTCGCAATCTGTCTGAATCGTCACTATGTATCTCCTCTCCATCGTCAGCAATAATAGGTGACTTTGTTAGTCGTCTAGCATAATGTGCAGGTAACCAAAGATAAAATATATGATTACGCTGTTCGTCTTTAAGGTTGTACCGATCAGTGTAGGACTCAAATATGTCTGCGTTATAAAAAGCATCCGCCTTTAAATCATATGCTGGGATGTCTTTTAAAACTTTCATTAATTGGTCATGTATTTGTAACTTTAGTTTTGCAGTTCTACATAATAAGTTTTTATGTTTCATTTCTTTTTCATCAGTAGCATCAACATTCTCCATATCCGAACTTTCCGGAATATAAGAGGATTGTTGCTTACATTTAGATTCAGTCTTTTTGTCATCTGTAGTTATTACAGCAATCTGTGTCAATCTACTGTCATTCTGAAGTTTTTCCAAAAGATTTGTTTTGGAGTCAATTTGTTCCTCAAGATTCTCTATATAATTACAAAAAATCTCACAGTTTGGACAATTAAGAGAATCTTGAGACACATTTTCATGTATTCCTGTGTTCTATACATTGTTAGTTTCTGTCTGCTTTAGTGTACACACATTTTTAGCAGTTAAATCAACATTAATAATCATTTTGTTAAATATTCTCACTAAGCTTAAGATATTAGCTATCTTTTTACGTAATTTATGTACAGTGAACCTGGATTTATCAATCTGTGTATTGGCATTTAAGCATTCATTGTACATATATCTCCACAAGTGACTGTCATTTGGATATAAAGACACATCTTTAAACTCTAGCTTGCTTTCTCTCGCTATTTCATTAATAAATTCCATAACTTTTACTCACCGTATTTAGAAGAATTTCTTGTCTTCAACCGTCTGTTGCTGGACTGTTGTCCACATCTGATGGAACACAAATGCCTCTTGGTTGATAGGTTCTGAACCATCTTTTTTCTCGAGACTTGAATATTCGCAAAACTGCGCTAATCTCTCCCCCCTCAGCAAGGATCGAGATTTCCGTAAAAATAGAGATATGATGGCAGTTGCTGGCTCGCCAAAATGAACAATATTATTAATATCTAATATTCTTGTATCTCAGAGGCGCTTCTGGATGAATAGCATTGATAGCCAAACTGACTTAAAACAAAGTGTGAGTTTATTGTCACACAATTGGCATCATAAATACAATGTAAAAAATATAATAGTTCAGTTCAATGTAGGTAAAAATATATGAAATAGAATAAAAAGTTATAAAGCTGTATAAGCTTATGAAAGCATGTGTGCTTCATGGCTGCTGCCCTCCTGTCTCCATGCTGTCTTGTGTGTTCCTCCAAGAAGAAACAGGAAATGACGTTCTCAGTCTTCTGGCAGAATTGACAGCTGTCCCAACTTATCAAAGTATCTTGTGTACATGTCAGTATCTATCCTAGTAACTGTGTGTGTGTGTCTGTGTGTCCTTCAATATGGAAGCATTGGCTTTATATGTTACATGTGAACGTGTGAACGTCATAACCTCACACCAACTTAGAACCTTGTATGGCACATATTCATTTCTGCTAGCTTCAGTATGCACTCATAGTCATATATGGCATACGATTGACAAGCCCACATGTAACACTCCATACTTGAAGTAATATGCTGATCATGTAATGTCATATAACCAAACATCTATATAATATGAACACATATTATCAACTTTACATTAAGTAACTATATACTAGTACTTATTAATATGACTGGAACTACAAACTAACTTAACTTAACAGGATATAATCCACAATGTATATTCCTTTAGCTATGTGGACACGTGTCTATTTTCGTCTTCTCATGACATTCTATACCAAAGAACATTAAATGTCATACTCAAATTGGCTACACCAGAAAAATCCAGCAATGCTCAGCTTTAGAAGAAGAATCATGTCAAATCTATTGATCAAGGTCATTCACACATACTCTATTTATCATGATTAATCATAAAACCAAATATGTTTTGCAAGCTTGCCATGAATATAATATAACACCTATGGGTGCCGAATTATAAATTTGGAATAATATTCTAACAGGGACATTTAAATGTGGTGGATGCGATCAGTGTCCATGGATCAGAGAGGGCACAGGCTGCCCCTTACCGAGAGGGGGGTATTATAGATCCAAAACATACGCAGATTGCAATACTATCGGAAAAGTTTATCTTGCAATGTGCTTATGTGGCGCATTTTATATTGGCAAGTTGAAACGCCCATTTGCTAAATGGATTCAGGATCACCTCTATTACCTTGATGCGGGGTTACTATATACCCCAATTTGCAAGCATGTTGAACTAAATCATAGTTATGATCCTTTGTTTATATCATTTTTTGCATTGGAGGTGATTCCTGAATCCAATAGAGGAGGGGACTTTGACAAGAGGATCCTCCAACACGAGGCTAGATGGATCTTCAGCCAAAGAGCCACCTATCCACCAGGCCTGAACACTGCTTTATCATTTAAACCTTTTTTAAATTAACAATATCAATTTGACAATTTTTGACTGGATCTTCCTTTGGTACCTTATATCTGGCAGCACACTAATCAATTTAGTAGTCTTTGTTTTTGTCTCTATAAATAAAATGCAGACCCTATTTATATCTAGCCTGATTGGTAAAATATTGTTTGATTGACTGGCATATCTCTATATGACATATCTGGCCTGCTGGATGGCATCAGTGGGGCTTAGATTCCTAGTACGATGTGGTTAATATCCTTTTCCCCCTTCTCCTCATTTCCCCTCCCCTTTTCCTCTTCATCACAATATATGTAGTGTTATTCTATTACTATTTTTCTATTTTTTCTCCTTTTTTTTTTTTTTTCTTTTCCAATAGGATACTATTATTGGACCCTGTAGCATCTTATGCCCCATACACACGGTCGGATTTTCCGATGGACAATGTCCGATCGGAGCGTGTTGTCGGAAATTCCGACCGTGTGTGGGCGCCATCAGACATTTTCCATCGGATTTTCCGACACACAAAGTTGGACAGCAGGAGATAAAATTTTCCGACAACAAAATCTGATCGCGTCAATTCCGACCGTGTGTGGCCTGTTGCGACGCACATAGTGCCACGCAAGCTCAGAAGAAATTCCGACATGGGACAGCTCGTTCTGGTAAACTTAGCGTTCGCAATGGATACAGCACTTTCGTCACGCTGCAATGTTAAAAATGGTTTAATACAGCGCACTCTCTTCTTCTTTATAATGTGACAAGAATTAAGTCGTTTTGCTGCTCATATTCACACACACTTCTCACAAAGTTTGATTTGTGTTTTTTTAGTGGGATTTCCTCAATATATTGTTATTAGTTGTCACATCTGACAGTTTTATATATTTTTTTTTTTTGGATTTTCAGCCTTTTTTTTGCTTTAATGTTTGTTATTTTTATTTTTACTCCAGAATATTTTTGGTTGTGTTTTGTATGTCAGGTTACCCCAACACCATTATTATCTTTTATTATTTAATCTCCAGGAGATTGTTGTTGGTGACCCTTGTTCATTTCACATTGTATATTTGAAATGTACCTGAATCCTCACAAACCAACTGTCATTTTTGAAGTAAAACACATAGGAGAGTATAATTCAAAACAAAAATCCTTTATTAAGGGATCAGAACCAAACAAAGAGGAAGGCAACACTGGATCAACATGAGAAATTAGCGAAGCCTGGGACCCCCACGGCAGACATCAATTCTTCAACATCAAAATTGGTGGCCTGAGGAGTCCATATCTAAGGGAGGGCAGTCTGGTCCGGGATTCACAGAGAATCGGATAGCAGCAGATGACATCTGTGTCCCCAGGCTGTGGTACCACAAGAGGCTGCATCTTTTGGCCGACCAGACTGAACCCAGGGCAATCACTGTCTGGTCTTCCTTCCACGCTTCCTTCCAGGCTGTGGCTGTGCAGTTGGAGATGTGGCAGGAGGAGGAGTAGGACCTGGAGGAGGAGGAGGAGGAGGACTGGGAGGATCTGGAGGAGGACTGGGAGGACCTGGAGGAGGACTGGGAGGACCTGGAGGAGAGGGAGGAGGAGGACCATCCCAAAGCTGTGTGTGAGGTGTAATTTGGCCCCTCATACCTTTCTCCAGAGCCTCTGATATGAGGGCCTGACACATGGCTTTTTGGCCCTCCTCCATCCTCTGCATTTTATATGCAATGAAGGCAGCAATGTTCTCCTGCATGGGTGGGGTGCTCCCAGGACCTCTGTAGCCCTCCAAAAGAATCTGATAGCCGTCTCCTCTAGGGCACTCGTCTTACTGCCACTTTCTGTTTTCAGGGGGGGTGGAGGGACCTTGATATCAGCCAGCCGGCTCAGCCCGGCCACCTCCTGGCTGAGACTTCCCTGTGTATGAAAAAGGGACATAGTTGTAATGTTTTGCATCATCAATCACAATCCTAAATTAGTACTCCCAACTAACATCTAGTTAACATCATTGATTGGACAAACAGAAATATTTAGAGGAATGCTATACCTGGCTCAATCTGGGCTCCTCCACATGCGGCCTGGAAGGCCCAGGTTGGGCGTCAGAAGCCTCAGCCAGGGGGGAAGGAAGCGTGGAAGGAAGACTTGAGAGGGATGACCTGGGTTCAGTCTGGCCTGCCAAAAAATGCAGCCTGTCGTAGTACAACATCCTGGGGACATAGATGTCATCTGCTGCTCCGGATCTCTGTGAATCCAGGACTTTCTTGCGCTCCCTCAGATATGTGCTCCTCAGGCAACCAATTAATATCTTTAAATAAGTGATGTCTGCCGTGGGGATCACCTGCTTCACAATTTCACACAATTGCTCCAGTGCTGCCTTCCTCTTTGCTTGGTTCTTGAAATGGGGGTGGGTAATCTCCCACAGACAGGGCAGCTCACTTAGCATATCAATGAATAGTGACATGAAGTCAGTATCTCTCATTAAGATATCCATGTTCACTGCAAGACACAACACAAGACAAAGCCTAATGTCAGACAAAACTCTCCTAATCTTGTTACAATATAGGCCTCAATCTAGAAGCAGTATAGGCCCAAGTTTGTCTCTTACCTTCGTTCTTACGATCGGCGCGTCCAATGCTCCTTCCTCCGCTTACAGATCGTACGTAATACGCACGCGTGTTACGCTTTATACACACTGCGCATGCGTGTAACTCCGCCCGCCCCTGACGTTCTTTCTAGTGTATTCCCCGCGCCTTTTCGTTCGGCGCAGTGGGCGAAGAGCATGATGGCGGAGTTACAACAGGTGCGTGATAATAATTCTAACAACGAGGAGGAGGAGGAGGAAAGCCCGGATCCAGGCACGTCCCGATCCAGAAGGAGACATTTTAAGGCCACAAATATGTCCTTTGGGGAGATGTTGGAGATGGTCGACATCATGAAGAAGTCCGACTATGACGGAAAATATGGGCCTTACCCCCACCCCAACATCAGAAAGGCCAAGATCATAGCGAAAGTGGTCAGGAGTCTGGAGAGGAATTTTGGGGTACGAAGATCAAAAGATCAGCTCAGGAAGCGGTGGTCGGACCTGAAGTTGAGAGAGCCAGAGCAGTACCGAAAGATCCGGAGAGTGCTGCAAAAAAGTAAGTAGTTGTGCTGTGTTCCTATTCTTTCTGTCTTTATTCCGTTCGTTCTGCTCCATATGCTTTTAGTATTTGTAACGTTTAAAAAGGTCAACTTTAATGTTCATGGGCCCATTATTCGTTCGTATCAAACATTTTTCTTTCGGCCTCTAGAACACCATTGTTTAGGTCATATGCATTTTCACACATTTTTGGGGGCCTACTTGGATGCCAAATATTTGTTTGTGTAGATGGGTTTGTTACTAGAATGAAATGCCAAATAGATTGTGTGTAAGGAGAGGACACTGAGCAGCTGTTTTCACATCTGGACACTGGAGCACTAGTGTGGGACACAAGAACACCATTTTTATTAGGGGGCCACACAGGTGCTACAGTGTATACTATAGGGGGGCTACATCTGTGAAGCTTGTACTAAACAGGTAAAGTATTGCAGCTTGACAAAGGGCAATAAAAAATATACATCTTGGAACTCGGCTAAAATAGACAATTGTACCCCACTTCCAAGCAATGTTTCCTATTTCTAGTTCTGCCATCAAATATCTGTGTGCTAATGATACCATTTTTGTTTTACATAGGGGAGAAAAAACTCGAAGGACACCCCTCATCCCAGGAGACCAGAGACCCCCCCCTCTGGAAGAAGGGGAAATACCAACACAAGAAGCTGAGCAGGAGGAAGAAGAAGATGTGGTGGAGATTGGCACCACAACAGGTGAGTGTCTGCAACCACAGGCTCAGGTAAAAGAGATGGATGGTGGCAGATTTTTGAGACCTTTTTTTTGTTCTTTATCTCTTTTTAGGTGATCGTGATCCAGAACGCTTTACATCTGAAAGTGCCCAGATACTCATCGGGGAGACCATGGGGTGTAATCTCCAATTGCAAAACATTCAGCAACAAATCAGTGATGTTATTAAAAAAAATAATAACATCATTGATGTTTTGGGGCGAATTTAAACGCCACAAAATCACCTGTTTTATCTTACTTAAATTTTTACAATGTTTAGAAAAGCCAAATTTGGAGGATGCACACAGTGTGCCAACATGTGCTATCTGCCATCACGGGAGATCAATGGACGCGTTTTGGGGGTGCAACCCCTTCCTTAATTATAAAGTAGCATTGAGGAAGGGCTTGCTCCCCCAAAACACATCCCTTGATCCCCCCTGATGGCAGATAGCACATGTTGACATTCGTAAATTGGTGTGCATCTTCCAAATTTGGCTTTTCCAGGGGCGATTTCCCCCCATCTGAACGCTATATCAAACACAGTTCCTAAATACTCATGTCTGATATAGCCTTCAGGTTTTACCTAATGTGAACTTTGTAAGTTCAAGTTTTTTGGCTTTCTTGTTGGTTTTACACAGGCCTGTTATATCTGAAATGGATATTTCGATTTTTGATAATGCCCCCCCAAAAATTGTTATACAACAAACATGTTGGTTTGTTTTAAAAACCTTTCGTAAATGCACATGTGATTGTGCAGGTATAAAAAAGTGCCTTACTCAAGAATGTGTGGATTATTGTCTCAACACTACAACACTTTTGGGGTGATGTAATTGCTGTTTTATGCAAAAATGGGGGTTATTTCCTAAGGGCAAATACACTTTGCACTACAAGTGCAGGTTCAGTGCAGTTGCAAGTGCACTTGTGGTGAAATGTGTTTTGGCATTTAGGAAGTACCAGCCAACACTATTTTTTATAAGGTTACCCAATCACGACATTTTCTGCACTGAACACATTTCTGTCAGGGTCAGCTAAAACAAACACAAGCAGTAAATGTCCACCAAGAATTTCTTTTGGTTGTTTTTTATTTGAAAAAGGTGACACAGATTGTCTGGCATATTGATAGCCCCCCTACCCGCAAAGAACTCCAGGTATCGTAACCGGACATCACGGGCATTCAGGGAGGGCAAGCCAGGACGGCCACTTTCAAGCGCCGTCATTGTTGATGTATTTGGGATTCCGGCCTCAGGCCCAACTGAGCCAGCATAGTTGGCTGAATGTTTTCTTAAAAAATTATGGAGAACACAGCACGCCAGTATTATATGGTTCAGTTTATACTCCGCCATATGGATGGGTGTCAGAAATAATCGGAACCGGCTGGCCAGGATTCCAAATGTGTTCTCCACCACTCTTCGGGCTCTGGCCAGCCGGTAATTAAAAACCCTCTGTTCTGGGGTGAGGGTCCTCATCGGGAATGACCGCATCAGGTGATCCCCCAGCGCAAACGCTTCATCAGCAATGAACAAAAATGGGAGACCTTCAACATTGTCCTCTGGAGGTGGCAAGTCCAAGCTGCCATTCTGGAGATGCCTGTAGAACTCCGTCTGGGTGATCACTCCACCATCGGACATCCGGCCATTCTTCCCCACATCCACATACAAGAACTCGTAATTAGCCGACACCACCGCCAACATCACTATACTATTAAACCCCTTGTAATTATAATAGTACGACCCCGAGTTGGGTGGTGGGACGATGTGGACGTGTTTCCCATCAATTGCCCCTCCGCAGTTAGGAAAGTCCCACCGCTGGGCAAAGTGGGAGGCCACAGTCTGCCATTCCTGTGGCGTTGAAGGAAACTGTTGAGGAAAAAAAAATAAACATTACTATTTTTTCACAGAAACCTGGCAAGCAGATTAGACACAAACATTCTGGGGCAACCTCCAGATAGCATTTATTAAGGGGAATTTAACAACAACAAAGTATAAGGTACACCTATCATATTCCCCCTCCCCCCCTCATGGGCCATTTCTAACATTATAGGGGGGGGAACTCTTGGACAGGTAACCCTCTTCACTTCATTGAGAGATGAATGCCTAAATACAGGGTATTACTTGGAACAGCCACTCCTTAGTTACACTATTGGCAGACTACTGGACAGGTAAGAAGTGTCTGAATACAAAGATATAAATACACACTGTACACATTTGAGGACATTTGGACATTCTGCTATTACCTATCAAGATAATAATAGGATACAAAAACTTAAAACAGTTCCATTGGAAAGTATACAGGTAGGCCCTTGCACTACATGCTTTGGGGAATTCATCCATAAATCTGACCAGTAAAGAGGTGGGTATAGTGTGTATGGGTTTGGCAAAGTCAGCAGATAGATGATTGAGGATAGATAGAGAATTGGGATCAGCTGACTTAGCAGTTGGGGGGAGGGAGGGTTACCAAAAATTTGGGGACACCACAAAAAAAGCCTCTGGCACTCTGCCTGAATTAAAATCAAAAATAACATTTCCAAACATTTTAGGGGGTGTTTGGGGTAAAGCACTACTATGGAGCTGATAAAATACATTGTTAAGTGACTACATGAGGTGAATATAGGGCAGGAGACACCATGCTGGGTAGGTTATTGAAGGGCAAATATGTATGAAGGGCATAAAATAATAATTACATAAAAATCCAGCATGCATGAGAACAAAGTGGACATTCACAGCATATTACAATCATGGTAATTAAGGAATGAGGAAAGAAATACAATATATTAGCAAACATTCAATACAATAAAATGTGATATAAATGGATAAACATCTTACCTTCATATACTCCTTCTGCAGGACCTGGATGATGGCAGAACAGGTCTCTGGGATAATGATCCCCAGAGCCTGGGGGGAGATGCCTGTCGAGAACTTGAGGTCCTGCAGGCTTCTCCCTGTGGCCAAATACCGCAAGGTAGCGACCAACCTCTGATCCGGAGTGATGGCTTGCCTCATGCAGGTATCCTGCCTGCTAATATAGGGGGTCAGCGAAGCCAACAAACGGTGAAACACGGGGTCCGTCATCCTGAGAAAGTTCCTGAAATCATCAGGATTATTCTCACGGATCTCACGGAGCAAAGGCATATGACAGAACTTGTCACGCTGAAGCAACCAATTCTTGGTCCATGAACTCCTCCCCACCCTGTTCATGGACTGGACTTGTGTCAAGGTCAGGACCCCAACACCAAGCCCCCGCACAGCACGAACTCTACGAGGAGTACGCATATGAAACATGGCTAGAAAACGGTCGGCTGCTTAGAACGAAGTAACAGAATGCATTGAAGAACAGCAAGGCCTGTGAAGAGCGACCTGAAAACCAGTAACGAACGAACAAGAATACAATGACTCCTTAAAGTCACGCGGAACTTGCTTGCACGCACTGAAGAGCAGATACAAACCCACAAGCACAAACTGAACGGCAGAAAACGATCTGAAAGCCACGAGTCTGAAAAAGCGCGAATTGTCTCTCACCAAACTTTTACTAACACGAGATTAGCAAAAGGAGCCCAAAGGGTGCCCGCTTGGTTCTGAACCGGCCTTTTCTAGTCTCGTCGTACGTGGTGTACGTGACCGCGTGGTGGTCGATCGGAAATTCCGACAACTTTGTGCCACCGTGTGTAGGCAAAACAAGTTTGAGCCAACATCCGTCGGAAAAAATCCTAGGATTTTGTTGTCGGAATGTCCGATCAATGTCCGACCGTGTGTACGGGGCATTAGAGTTAATTTTGTTTAGTATACACTAACAAGGTTTAATGTAAATGACAAAATATTAATGCTTGTATACAATATTACACGTTTACTGCTTCTGTACATATGAACCAGTGTCACTGAGATCTACAACAGTATCGATGCTGAGTGGCCTGCCTGGCACCTCACAACGGGGGTTCTCCTGCTCGGCCAGCGGTATTTGGAAATAAGTGTGGATGTTCGGGCGCCCCTGGTGGGAGGTTAGGGTTATACCATCTCCCTTCCTCCCTCCCCGTTCACGATTTAGCTGTGGGGTGTGCGCTAACGTAATGACGGCCAGTCCTTGCCATCTTGCGCATGCGCATTGCAGGGGCTCCCGCCCCGGAAGCAAAGTCAGGGGTCAGCTGACCCTCTGCTTCCGGGGGGATCACGGAAATTTAAGATCTAGCATCTCCTTCAGCCAGCTTCACCACAGCGGATGCAGCAGACCTTGTCCGGAGGGCGCTGGCCCAGAAGTCATCTTGCTTTTTACAAAACTAGAGGTAAATCATAGATGGTATAATCTCGTAGCTTTTTGATTATTGACAGACTGGAACCCTGACATGATCTGTTCTATGTAGACTGTACCCTAGTACTGCAGCATCCCATATACTAATACAAACCTTTATTATAGTGATCATGGAATGCTCTATGTGTTATTATTTATCACACGGATGCACTCTGTGGTGGTCGGTAGATGTGTGTCAGCTACTTATGCAAGCTGACACTTTGGCATCTACAGGAATGCAGATAGATGTGTTGATTTATTATTTTTTATTTTTTTAATTTTGAAACTAACCATATATTCCTATAAGGGAATGAGCTTGCTCTCCCCACCTAGGTGGTCATTACTTTAGTTTTAAGTTGCATTTGGGTTGGTGTTCTATGGATTTCAGTATAACCTGTAAATTCTAGGATGCGTAATAGTCAGAGCTAATATATCAGCATTATGAATCATATTAACTAATACCTGTCCCCTGCAATACAAAATTAGCTAAAAATATATTCTTTTACACAGGATATACCTATTTATTAGGCTGGTCAGTAGGTGATTCGACATCCCACTTTCCAACCCCATAGGCTCTGACTGCCCTGGGGGTATTAACCGCGATCGGCTGTTAGCAGTTCGAGCCTTTTGGTGTGAGTTGGGCTATGCATGCCCCATATTAGGCATTGGTATTGGTAACTACTATTGGGTAAGCACTCATATTAGCCAAACAAAGTGTACTTATATGTTGTAACTATAGAATAGCTCCTAATATGAATCTATGTAATCTAGAGATACCGACAGATGTAAGCGACGCCCTTGAAGAAGCAGAAAACTGCGAAACATGTTGGCTTACCGCATATCCAAGCATCTTTCCAGCAATTCGCGGATCAGCGATATTTAATATTGAGTATCTCTAATGTACTTTTTGTAGTTCATGATTTTATTATATTTGATATTATGTGTTTTGTAATCAATAAAATGTAAAGAATTTTTATCAATTTTTGAGTATGTGCTTACCTTATTATACAGATAAATATGGTCCACTAAAAAATCCCATTTCTTATGAGAATCTTATCCCCGGAAAAGCTCAAACACTGGTTCCTTTCCAATTTCTTTATTCTGATCCTATTAGTACCACAGACAGGCAGCTGCAGTATTTACAGTTAGTGTAGTGCGACCTCTGCACAGTGTGCACCTAAAGCTGCCTGAAGACAATTACTGTTGTTCTGATTTTATTAATACCACAGGCAGGCAGCTGAAGTATTTAAAGTTAGTGTAGTGCGTCCTCTGCACAGTGTGCACCTAAAGCTACCTGAAGATAATTGCTGTTGTTCTGATCCTATTAATACCACAGGCAGGCAGCTGCAGTATTTACAGTTAGTTTACTGTGTCCTCTGCACAGTGTGCACCTAAAGCTACCTGAAGGAAATTGCTGGTGTTCTTCTGATCCTATTAGTACCACAGGCAGGCAGCTGCAGTATTTACAGTCAGTGTACTGTGTCCTCTGCACAGTGTGCACTTAAAGCTACCTGAAGACAATTGCTGTTGTTCTGATCCTATTAATACCACAGGCAGGAAGCTACAGTATTTACAGTTAATGTATTGTGTCCTCTGCACAGTGTGCACCTAAAGCTACCTGAAGAAAATTTGTGGTGTTCTACTGATCCTATTAGTTCCACCTTCAGGCAGCTGCAGTATTTACAGTTAGTGTAGTGCGTCCTCTGCACAGTGTGCACCTAAAGCTGCCTGAAAACAATTACTGTTGTTCTGATCCTATTAATACTACAGGCAGGAAGCTACAGTATTTACAGTTAATGTACCGTGTCCTCTGCACAGTGTGCACCTAAAGCTACCTGAAGAAAATTGGTGGTTTTCTTCTGACCCTATTAGTACCACAGGCAGGCAGCTGCAGTATTTACAGTTATTGTACTGTGCCCTCTGCACAGTGTGCACCTAAAGCTGCCTGAAGACAATTACTGTTGTTCTGATCCTATTTTTTTTTTAACAATAGATTTTTATTGGTATTTTTGCAGAATATACAAAATTCTGAATGCAAGTAGATTATACATTTCTCATATGTACATATTGTTTGACATTCAGGATCTTACTACATTAATAGCATAAAACAGATTAACTGGTAGGGTTACTAAGAAATATTCTCATTGAATCATTGTGCATTTGTCAAGCCTGTCACCCCTTGTGGTACACACATTAAACAGACTTTCTATTTAGGTTTTCAAAGTTAGCCCTGAGGGGACCTTACTGAGGGTCCACTCAAACATACTATCACGTAAGTTCCTTGTAAGCTTGTCGATAACCAAAAATAATAAACTTAGATTGACTGATATATATCAGTTAAACTTTCTCAGTCCCTTAATATGAGGTAAACCGTTTATTATTGCTATGTTATCTGCTAACTATAATACCATTTCCTATATGACCATACTCAACATTGGATTGTACCACTAGACATTTGGTGGTTCTGTTTCAGTAGTGGAGAGGTAGGAATAATTTTCACACATGTGAGGAGGCATATTTAGAGGAACTCCACGTTTTCTAATGTTTGTGGAAACTCAGGGTTCTCCTTTCTGTATATGCTAGCATTTTTTCCATAGTGTATTGAGCGTTCACTCTAGAAATGACTTCTGCAGGTTTGGGAGGTGATGTAGAGCGCCATACTTTGGTTATTGCTATACGTGCAGCAAACAAAACATGGGTTACTACTTTTCTCTTCAAGGGAGGATAGTTTTCGATACCTAGGCTCAGAAGAGCAAGAGCAGGGCTAATGTCACAGTCAGAGCTGGTGATATTTCTTAGTAGTGTCTGTATTTTTTGCCATAAAGGTTTTATAGTTGCACAGTTCCAGAATATATGGAGGATATTGCCAATAACTTGACATTTTCTCCAGCAGAGAGGCGAGATGCTAGGGTTCATTTTGTTTAATCTATACAGAGTTATGTACCATCTATGTAAGAGCTTTTGTGCATTATCCCAGTGATCTACACATGTTGAAGATTTATGATTGTATTTTATCGCTTCATGCCATTGGGACATAGAAAATTCTTTTTGCAGTTCAAATTCCCATTTCACCATACTGGGGGTTTTGGATTGCAAGTAGAGGGGGGTGGTGAATTTGCAAAAGAGCGATATTCCCTTACGAGTATTGGAGGTTTTGCTTAAAAGAAAGTCCCACAGAATCTGTGGTATGGCTATCTGTCGTGTTGGGTTTTTGCTCGTGTAGTGATGTATTTGATATGCTCTATATATATCTATCTCATTTTGATGTGGTGGAGCAGGTGTGGTGAAGTTGTCTCCCGAGGATTTCCATGTTAGGACTGAGAAGTTTGGGATTAGGTATTCGTAGGATGCTAGTGGTATGTTTAGTTTTCTAATTGGGGTGTCTGTAAAATGATTATGCACTAAGGAGGACCAGGCATCTATCATTGCTTGTATAGTTAAGTAAGGTGGGGTGTTTCGTCTGCAATGTATACAGGCTGCTGTAGCCAATGCAGGGAGGTCATGACCTGGTTTTACTGTGCGTTCAATATCTGACCAGCGGTTATCCGTTTGGCAGGAGAACCAGTATTTCATTTGATCCAGTATTGCAGCCTTATAGTATGTCTGTGCATTAGGTAGTCCTACTCCCCCTAGATGTTTAGGTTTATAGAGGTGGGCCAGTGCTATTCTGGGTTTTTTACCCGCCCCCATATGTATGTTTTCAGGCATTTCTCCAGTTGTGTAAACAATTTCTGGGGGATTGGTATGGGTAATGATCTAAAATAATATAGGAGTTTTGGTAATATTTGCATTTGGTATGCAGCTATCCCCCCCAACTAGGTAAGGTGTAGTTTGTTAATTTGATGTAGTTCCTCTTCGATTTTTGTTAATAATGGAGAGAAGTTTTGTGAATATATTTTGGAGGAAGTGGAAGTCAGCTGCACACCAAGGTAAGTGATGGAAGGGAGGTCCCAGTTGCAGGGAAAAATACTTTTTAACCTTGTTTTGGTATCATTTGATATATGAAGCGAAAGTGCATAGCTTTTGGTTGTATTAACTTTGTAAAAGGATATTTGCCCAAATTTATGTAAAAGTGTTTTGACAATGGATAAAGAAGTTGCTGGATTTGATATAGAAAGGATTATGTCGTCAGCAAACAGACCTATTTTATGGCTGACAGAACCGACTTTAATGCCTTCTATTTTGTTGTTTGCTCTAATAGATTCTGCTAGCGGTTCTATGACCAGAGAAAAAATAATTGGGGACAATGGGCATCCTTGTCGGGTACCATTGGTTAGTGCAAAGGGATCAGATAGCAAGCTAGAGGTGAAGACTCTTGCAGATGGGTCTGAATACAGGGACATAATTGCTGAATGTATTAATCCTGATAGACCAAACTTGAGTAAGGTCCTGGACAGGTATCCCCAATGGACCCTGTCGAAGGCCTTTTCTGCGTCTAATGCTAAAAAGATGCTGGGCTGCTTGCTTATTTCTGATATACGCAGGAGGTCTAGCATCCTCCTCGTCCCATCTGGTGCCTGTCAAGCCTACCTGGTCGAGCCCTATGAGGGAGGGGGTTATTTCCATAAGTCTGTTTGCTAAAATTTTTGCATATATCTTTAAATCTGAATTTAGTAGGGAAATAGGCCTGAAGTTTTGTGGGTCCGATATGTCTTTACCAGGTTTAGGGATAGTGATAATGATAGCTTGGAGCATTTCTTTCGGGAAGGCACCATCGGAAGCTGCTATATTGAAAATTTTTACCAATTCAGGGGTTAGGATGACAGAGAAAGCCTTGTATTATTCAGCGGAGAATCCGTCTGCTCCTGGTGATTTGTGCATGGGTAGAGATTGAATAACAGATTCAACCTCTGTGAGTGTGATGGGCGCATTTATTTTTTTGTAGGGAAGTTTTGTCTATTGAGGGAAGATGAACAGTCTGTAAGAATTGTTCAATCTCTGTGTCCGAGGGTTGGTAAGTGTTTGGGTCCGTCTTGAGATTGTATAAGGATTCATAATAGTCCTTAACCACCTCAATACAGGGCACTTTCACCCCCTTCCTGCCCAAACCATTTTTCAGTTTTCAGCACTGTCGCACTTTGAATGAGAATTGCGCGGTCATGTTACACTGCACCCTAATTAAATTTTTATCATTTATTCCCCATAAATAGAGCTTTCTTTTGGTGGTATTTGATCACCTCTGCGGTTTTTATTTATTGCACTATAAACAAAAGAAGAGGGACAATTTTGAAAAAACACAATATTTTTTACTTTTTGCTATAATAAATATCCAATTTTTTTTTTAACAAATTTTTTCCTCAGTTTAGGCCGATATGTATTCTTCTACATATTTTTGGTAAAAAAAATTGCGATGGGAGTGCGCATGCGCGGGACTTCCGGAGCGACACGCTGACCGAGAGCTCCGCACCGCTCCGGCCCTCCAGAGCACAGCACGGACGCTATAAGTAGCGGTTTTCGGCAGGAGGACCAGTTATCAGACCCTCTTACATCCGGGCACCAGCCTACATGTCCGGATCCCAGCAGAAAAAAGACGTTAATAGGCAGCTGAACTTTGGCCTAGCTCCCCCGGGACCTTCCAAGATGGCGGCCGCAACTGCTCCATGCGGAGACACAGCAATCACACAAGGCCCGGTGTATCCTCCAGCATTATCCACTCCAACTACAGCACATGTGAGTAACAATATGGGGGCACAAGGCTACTTAGCGTCTCCTGCGTCCACTGAATCGCTCCTCAGCAGAATGCAGAACGGCAACCCTTACTCCCCCCTTCTCAACTCCCCTGACACCATTGCAGACTCCCCACAGGCCTCCCCCATCACCAATAATCAACCCCCAGAAATGGCACAACTGCTTAACTGCTTCTCAGACATGCTAGCTACAGGGCTGGCACAAAACGCCATGCAAATCACCACATCAATTAAAGCAGATCTCCAGAGCTTAGGGGCAAGAATAGACGCTATTGAACAAGCGGTCGATGAGTCCGCAGCACGCACCAACCAACATGCCACCTGTATTCACTCGCTACAGGATCAACTCGAGAATGCTCTGGCCAAAATCGAAGACCTGGAGAACAGAAGCAGACGATATAACTTTAGAGTGCGAGGTATTCCTGAAGCCAACATGGATATCCCTAACACAATCAAAGCCCTAATCAAAGAACTCATCCCTGACATTCCGGATGACAAGCTCGAATTGGATAGGGCCCACAGAGTGCTTCAACCCCCCCGCCAAGATGGACTCCCCAGGGACATAGTAGTCAAGACACACTTCTACGGGACAAAAGAAGAGGTAATGAAAAGATCCCGCTACAAAGATGACATCACCCTGTTTGGCAATAAAATCCAGATATTCGCAGATATCTCACCGACCACAATCCAAAAAAGAAGATCACTTAAACCACTCCTGGAAGTCCTCACACAGAAAATGATTAAGTATAGATGGACATTTCCTTTCCGACTACAATTCAACTACAAAGAGAAATCATACGGCTTTTCAAATTTTCAAATGGGTGAGCAACTGCTTCTTCGCCTTGGGCTAATCTCTCAAGATATTCCCCAGCACAATATGGAAAATCGACCAAATTCGTCCAAAAGGCCACCCCCAAGCAGCCCCCTTACCCCACTATGGGTGAAACAGCAAACAAAGAAACAACGGGAATCCATGCCCCCCAGATGAACTCTGTTACCACCTTCGCACGTAGATCAAATCTTCATACAGGAAATGTGTAGAAGCTTCTCCTACACAACCATGGTCTTTTTCAAGACCCGACCCACTTTGGCTACCTTTCACCCTTTTTTTTTTTTTTGCCATTATCCTCCGAAGCACCAAATGCAGACTTTCCCTCCACCTTAAGAGGACTGCCAAAGACTCACTAATTTTTATTCCTTCCCTCTAGGTCTCAGGTCTAAGCCCTATCTGGGAACATCCCGATTCCCCCTAAGTCTCTCCCCCCCCAATCCTCCTCCCCCTTCCCATTCCCCTTCCCTTCCCCCTCTCCCTTCCCTTCCCACCTCCTTCCCGACACACCCCGAACTGTTTTAATTTGCATGACAGATTTATCCAACATGATATGACGCAGGTCATTCTCTTGTTCATAGTATATACAGATTGCACTAGTTTTTCTCTGTTCAGTTTACAAGGGCGAGCTTTCCCCTTTTATTTAGAGAAGGTACTTGAATAACACTCTAAGTCGCTCATGTTCAGTTACTATTAACTCTTGCTATAGGGAGAGTTCTCCTTTAGCTCTCTTAGTTATTTTTACTTTTTTGTCTTCTCATTGTTTATAACAAATGCTCTGTGGCCGGAGCGGCTCTACATGCCACCCCACCTATTGTAACCTAGAGGAAATTTTACCCCTTGGTCACAATAGACTTACGACCCTATTTTGGGTCGTCCATATTTTACTGAGCCCCCTATCTTAGGGACTCAGTGCAGGTATCTGATCCTGCATTCAAAGGATCCACTGTTCTATTTACACACTGGATTCCTTCTCTTTCAGTTGGTTCTATTTCTTTTTTCTGCTATTTTCTGTCCTGCTCTTTTCCCCACCCTTTCTCTCTCCCACCCAGGCACCTTCGAGGGGAGCTGAACAAGCAAAATACACGAAAACCCACAACCAAGACTATGGTCCAGGGACAGATGAAGCCCTAACCCTGGATTGGGTAAGAAACCGTTTTTTACTGTCGAATACCTCACATAATGTCCATGGCTGATGAACGTATCCCACAGTCATCTCTTAACATAGCAACCCACAATGCTCAGGGACTAAACTCCCCAGTTAAAAGGCGCAAAGCCTTTCATAGCTACCATTCCAGAGGATTGGACGTTATACTTATCCAAGAGACTCACTTCCCTAAATCTTTCAATCCATCATTCCTACACCGTAACTATCCCACCTTTTATTTGGCTAACGCAGATGACAAAAAAAGAGGAGTAGCTGTACTTATCTCCAAACGCTCACAATTTTCTCTGACCAAAACCATTAAGGACGAAGAGGGGAGATATATACTTGTGAAAGGCCAGATAAACGGGGCAACTCTCTCCATAGTATCGTACTATGCTCCTAACAAGGGACAGGCTTCTTTCTTCTCTTCTATGCTCACTTTGCTCTCCCCACATTTGGAGGGCAAGGTGATCATGGGAGGGGACTCTAATATTGCTTTTGACCATATGCTGGACAAATCAACAAAAAGCATTTCGAGGCTCAAAAGACCCCCCAATCAGAGCCTTCGTATTGCTCAACTTCTACACTCTTTGGGTCTGATTGATGTATGGAGAGAGTTGAACCCTAATGCTAAAGACTATACTCACTACTCAGCCCCTCACAGAACATACGCACGTATAGACCATATTTTCATACACACCACTGATATTCACCTAGCATCTCGAGCAGTAATTAGCGAAGTACCCTGGTCTGACCATTCATTGGTCTCCACCAAGCTAAATGGGTTCCTACACACAAGAAGCCCACCTCAATGGCGTCTCAATGAAGCCCTCCTATCCAACCCGGTACACTGCACCATGATAGAAAAAGACATTTTAGAATACTTCCGCCTTAATGACACACCGGAGATTTCCCCAGGAACCCTATGGGGAGCTCACAAAACAGTAGTACGGGGTAACCTTATACAACTTGCAGCGAAACTAAAAAGAGAAAAACAAATTGACATTAAAAAATTGCAAAAAGAATTCCAAATCATATGTAAGCAGCACAAACAAAAACCCACACCCGAGTCCTTAGCCAAAATGGATTCCTCTAGGATAGCCTTAAACACTGCTCTAACATCCTCTGCAGAAAAACACCTCAATTGGGTCAGGGGAAGATTCTATCTTAATACTGATAAATTTGGCCCCCAATTAGCCTCAAAACTTTCCCCCAGACATAGATTCCAAGCTCTACCCAAAATTAAATCCAGTTCGGGTCCATTAACACAAAACCCCAAGACAATACTGGAAACATTCCACTCGTTTTACTCCAAGCTATACTCCTATCCTAGTCAAGAGAAGGCCCAGAAACTCAACAAATTTTTTGATAGCATCCCCCTCCCCAAAATATCTAATTCTCATCGCTCCCTAATGGAAGCTCCTATTACTACAGAGGAGGTGTTGGAAGTCATAAAGGAATCTAAAACGGGCTCAGCTCCTGGCCCTGACGGATTCTCGTCACTGTATTATAAAAAATTTGGAAATCCCTTGGCTCCTTATCTGGTCCGGTTCTTTAATTCCCTTAACAGAGACTCTCCCGTAGAACCAGCGACAAACCTAGCCTATATCTCAGTCATACCCAAACCGGGAAAAGATCAAAGCTTGGTAAGCAACTACAGACCTATATCCCTCATGAACAATGACCTAAAAATAATGACCAAAATCCTTTCCAACAGACTAGGCTCCTTTATAGGAGCATACGTTCATAAGGACCAAGTGGGGTTTATACCAGGGAGGCAGGGCCCGGACCAGATAAGGAGAGCTATAGACGTAATATCTATACTTCAATCAAAATGGGATGGTAACCCACCCCAGGAAGGGTACCTCCTGTCTATAGACCTCCAAAAAGCCTTTGACTCTATTACATGGCCATACCTTTTTGGAACATTAGAGAGATGGGGTTTCGGCTCCCATTTCTTAAATCTCCTAGCAGCTCTCTATTCACACCCCAGAGCCCAAATCAAGATCCAAGGCCATTTATCAGAACCATTCCCCATAACCAAAGGGACTAGACAAGGTTGCCCTTTATCACCCTTACTCTTCGCCATTGGCATAGAAAATTTAGCTATTGCAATAAGGAACCACCCAGACATACATGGCGTTAAATGTGGCCAGTCAACACACAAATGCGCCCTATTCGCGGATGATGTCTTGCTCTTCATCACTTCCCCTCTAGTCTCTACCCCCAATATTCTCTCCCTTTTAAACAATTTTGGACGGATCTCGGGTTTACAAGTAAATATGTCCAAATCCATAGCACTTAACATATCCACTCCATCACACACAGTGGAAAGCTTAAAGGAACACTTCCCTTTTGCTTGGAGCTCAAATTCCATCACATATTTAGGTATTCAGCTAACCCCCCTAATAGAGCAATTATATCGCTTTAACTATCCCCCCATGTTCAAAAAACTTAACTCTGATCTTGTTCAATGGTCACTACACAAATTATCTTGGCTAGGAAGACTAAATGCAGTCAAAATGACACTACTACCGCGAATTTTATATTTGTTCCGCTCCCTCCCCATCCCTGTCCCCAAATCCCACATCTCAAAACTACAATCCTCGATCATCCAATTCATTTGGAATGAATCAAACCACAGGCTCCCTAAAAAAACTCTTTTTAGATCAAGGAAAAAAGGTGGTCTTGGACTCCCTAATCTCTGGTGGTACTACCAGGCAGCACACCTTAGTCAGTTTTCAGCCATTTACTATAGAGGCCCCAAACCTGAATGGATAGAGATGGAAAGACAAGCTATACCCAAATTCACTATAGACTATCTTTTATGGCGTCCCCATAAAACTAGACCGCCGATCCTCTCCCCCTCCCTCTCACATTCATTCACATTATGTGACACCATGCACAAACTACACAATCTAATATCTACATGGAAACCCTTAGCACATATTTTTAATAATCCCCTCTTCCCTCCAGGTACAAACACAAGAGCGTTCCAATGGTGGCTTGATAAGGGAATGTACAGAATAGGTCATTTCTGTAACTCTGGGGGCCCCCTCACGTCAACACAATGCACCTCGAAACTCAAAATGCCCCAATCCGAAAAATTTCGCTTGCACCAACTGAGACATTTCCTACTCTCCACCCTATCCCAAGAACCGCTTCCACTTCACACCACCCCCTATGAACAGTGGTGCTCCTCAGCCATGGACATGAAAGGGGGAATTTCGCTCATATACTCAGCTCTAGCAGAACCCCAAGAGAAAGCTGACTACATGATAACCTGGGAACGTGAAGTCGGATTCGAATGGGATCTTGACACATGGCACTCCAATGTAGCGTCTGCTTTCAAGGGTATCATAAATGTCTCTCTTGTCGAAGCAGATCTCAAAATCATAACGCGATGGTACCTAGTCCCAACTAGGCTAGCTAAGTTCTATCCAAACTCCTCCCCTACATGTTTTAGGGAATGCGGACACTTAGGCACCCTCTTACATATTTTTTGGGAATGCCCACGTATCAGAGGATACTGGAACAAAATTTTCAACTTAATTCGCAAAGTCACTGACTTAGCGATCCCACAAACTCCAACTATAGCCCTATTAAACCAAAAAATTCCCAAAATTTCAAAATATGACCGAATCCTAATCCACTACATTCTTATAGCAGCCAGAATTACAATAGCCCGGGCATGGAAACTTCCTAAAGTTTCATTTAATGTAGCCAAACAGAAAATCTCCTGGATCATGTACCAGGAGAAAATTTCTAACATCATTCTTGACAAGACTGAGAAATTCAAACGTATATGGGATCCATGGGCTCGCCATATGGGAGTGACTCTCTAATCCCTAAACCAGCTACTCATTCTGCCAACTAAGTTTCCCTGCCCGGCTACCTGACAATCCAACACGGCTCTCCTCGAAGGATCTGGCAAACCCTCCCCACCCAATCCTCTCATACCTCTCTCTCCCTCTTTCTTAATATTTCTCTCTTTTCTCTCCTTTCCCTTTACTTTTTATTATTTTATTAAGTAAAATAAAACTTCTCTTGATGCTCCCTCTCCCACTGTGTCAGAATGGTGGGAGGTGAAATTGAAGATACAGGATTATACATATGTCTATTATGATCTATTAGGTTATTACTTTAAAGATGTTATCTTTCATATAAGATTTTATAAGTTTGTCAAAAAAAAAAAAAAAAAAAATATTTCAGAATAAGACACTAACGCTGTGATCTCGAATCTTAAACTGTAATTTTATTTTCAAGAACTTAAATGTTTGGCATAGTATCATTTTTCATGAACCGTTGGGAAATTACCTTTTGGCAGAGAACTGGAGCCCGGGGGACCTAGACACAGCATGATCCCGTTTCGGGGTGTCTGGTCACCGGGGCAGCTGGATTTTTGTTATGAATACTCAATTGGAACATGAAGAATTTTTTTATTTTATTAGTTCTACATGGAAATTCCGGATGTCAAATATTACTGTGCAGAGACTTTCAAGTGAAATCCACTTATATATGTATCTATATGTTCAAAACCTTATATCTGCCCTTTTCCCCTGTGTGGGAAAAATATTGTTGATGTTTAACCTTTTGCCTCAATAAATAATTTTAAAACCAAAAAAAAAAAAAAAAATTGCGATAAGCGTATATTGATTGGTTGCGCAAAAGTTATAGCGTCTACAAAATAGGTGATAGATTTATAGCATTTTTATTTATTTATTTATTTTTTACTAGTAATGGCGGCGATCTGCGATTTTTATTGTGACTGCGATATTGCGGCAGACATATCGGACACTTTTGACACATTTTTGGGACCATTCACATTTATACAGTGATCCGTGCTATAAAATTGCATTGATTATTGTGTAAATGTGACTGGCAGGGAAGGGGTTAACCACTAGGGGGCGATCGAGGGGTTAATGTATGACCTAGGGAGGTGATTCTAACTGTGGGGGGAGGGGACTGACTGGGGGAGGTGACCGATCAGTGTCCCTATGTACAAGGGATACGCCATCGGTCTCCTCTCCTCTCTGACAGGACGTGGATCTGTGTTTACATGCACAGATCCACGGTCCTGCTCTGTTACCCAGCAATCGCGGTGCCTGGCGGACATCGCGGCCACCGGGCACGCGCACCGGGTCCCGAGCGACGCAGCGGGCATGCGCGCGCCGCCGGCAGCGCGCGCGCCCCCTAGTGGCTCGGGAGGGCGATCACGTCATATGACGTCCGCCCAGAACAAGAGAGGCCTCGTCCCGCCGTCATATGACGGTGGGCGGTGGCTTAGTGGTTAAAGGCGTTGGCGATATCTTTGGGATTTTGGTATAGATCTATGGTACTGTTGTGTCTGAGATTTTTGAGATTAGACCGTGCCTGTTTCTTTTTAAGCTGGGAGGCTAGTATTTTACCTGCTCTGTTATTTTGGGAGTAGTAGGAGACTTTAAGTTTTTTAAAAAAAGTATTATAGTCCGCTCTAATTTCCTGTCTTACTTCTTCCCGGCAGCTGTTGAGACTTTTGAGTATTTCACTTGAGGAGGTAGCAGGATTCTTGTGTTGTGCTTCTAGATCTGCTATCTTCTCAAGTAGTTTTGTCATGCACTGCTGTTTCTTTTTCTTTCCCCTAGAGGCTACCTGTATAAGGGCGCCTCTAGCGAATGCTTTGTGTGCACACCAGATGGTCATAGGTGAGCAATCTCCATTATTATTGAAATGAAAGAATTCCGTAAGTTTTGCTGCAATTTTGTCCCTGATTTTGGGGTGTGATAAAAGAAATGTATTGTTACGCCACAATGGTTTGTGGGAGTGTTTGTTGGCATCCACAATCTCAATAGTCACTGGAGCATGGTCTGACCATGTGATATTGTGGATGTCAGCTTTCTGTACATTTTGTAGGGTATACAGGTCCGTAAGTAAAAAATCTGCTCTAGAATAGCTCTTATGCACAGCTGAATAAAATGTGTAATCTCTCTTGGTGGATCTAAGGCAGCGCCAAGGGTCATAGAGTCTCTCTTCGTGGCACAGCGAGTCTAGAGAGGGCCGCCGCTTAGAGGTCACCGAGGACACATCTAGTTCAGTGTTCATAATCAAGTTAAAATCACCACATATTATTAAGTTGCCTTTTTGCACCTTTTTAGCCATACTTACAACTTTGCGAATAAATCTTAGAGCTCTAACATTAGGTGCATACAAGCTAACTATAGTATATGTGATATGATCCAGTTCTGCGACTACGATCAGAAAGCGACCTTGGGGATCAATATGTTCATGTAAGGGAGAGAAGGTTAGTGTGTCTCTGAATGCAATCAATACTCCATTCTTCTTTGTCGTATTCTTGGCCATATATACATGCGGAAACATGGGATGTGTGCATTTCGGGGAGTTATCGCTAGCGATGAGTTTCCTGCAAACATAGAATGTCACATTTTTCTTCCAAGGCTGATTTCTAGAGGGCTCTTCTTTTGTGGGGGCTGTTCAGGCCTCTCACATTGTATGACATCAGTTTAAGATTCATTCTTGTGGAAAGTTGTGCAGCAGTGCCATCTAGTGGTAGTTCCAGGAATTGGAGTTGAGATGTTGGGTATGGTCAAAATGCATGGGATCCGAGAAAGCAATGTCCTCATAGCTTTGTAAGAGAACAGTTCAATTGAACAAACTTGAACTTTTGATAAACGATGAGATGTAGGCCACATGAATTGTGGATAGTAGGTCACGGGAATCATCTTGTGATTAACGTAGGGGAGTCAACAAGGTAAACCCTTGAACAGCCGAACATCGGGTGGTTGATCAGAAAGAACAACTTCCTAGAAAGCTGCAAGTCACCATAACTAGCCAGATGACTGTTGTGAGAGGAGAGTACTCACTGAAAGAAATAGCATCAAGTGGTATAAACTTAGGCAGGTTGTTACTTGTATTTCTTAGATGTACGTTGGTTGTTGCGTCTGCTATATTGTGGGTTAGGGTCCTCAGATACTGCATCTGCGGGAAGCAATCGCCATTTTCGGAGAAGGTCCAGGCCCTTTTCTAGCGATGTGATCACATGCGATTCATTGTTCATGTCAACCAGAAGTTTAGCAGGGAAAACCCATTTGTAGAGGATCTTATGGTTGCGCAGAATCTTAGTGATAGGTACTAAGTTGTGCCTGGCTGACAGGGTGGCTTGGGACAGGTCTGCATAGAGTGTGATACCAGCATATGGGTCAGGGAGAGAGGGATGCTGTCTTGCGAATCGCATGAGTTGATCCTTAATGTGGTAGAAATGGATTCTTGCTATCACATCTCTAGGTGTTTGTTCAGGCAGGAAGGATGGTTTTGGCAGTCTGTGTGCCCTGTCAATAGTGATGTCTGCTGGGCTCAGAGTAGGGAGGACAGTTATCATGAGTCAGGAACCCCCCTAAACTTGATATTGTTCCTTTGGGCCCGATCTTCAATATCCGCCATTTTGAGACGCATGGCCCTGATTTCGTCTTCTACCTCAAAGTGAGCATCAACCAGTTCATTGTGTGATAGAGTGAACTCCTCCATTTTATTCTCTACATATTCCACTCTATTGCTGACAGCTGATATTTCTCTTTTTGTGTTGCTCATAAACGCTGCCATATCAGATTGAAGAGCTCTCCTCAGGGTCTGCAGTATCTCCTTCATTGTAGTGTCAATAATGGGCTGACCTGAGGTAGGGAACGCATCTAGCTGCTCTGCATGTGTGGAGGATTCCTCCATTTCATCCCCTGCTGCTCCTGCCTCATCCTTAGTCTTCCCTCCTTCCCCAAGCCTCCTTTTTTGCTTAACAGGGCTGCAGAATTGGGAGCATGACAAGGGATTGTCTTTAAAGTGTGACTCACCCAAGGATGGCGTCGGATTGCTGTGTGACTGTGCTGTGGCTCCAGACGAACGGCTCCCGGCACCGGGGCCATCTTGGGAATTTCGGCCCTCAGCAGGGCGGAAGAAATCTGTCAGTTTTCTGGGTCCCTCTCTCTCCTTTCTTTTATACATCGTGCCCGCTGTGTGCCCCCCGCTCTCCTCTCTCAGATGATGTGCTTTTCGGCTGTTTTC
This sequence comes from Lithobates clamitans, assembly GCA_037952925.1. NCBI lineage: Eukaryota > Metazoa > Chordata > Amphibia > Anura > Ranidae > Lithobates > Lithobates clamitans. The sequence continues at coordinate 8,796,715 of JBBGZY010000306.1, read as the reverse complement.
GGTGCGCTGTGAGCCGCTGATTACACCCAGTGTGTCAGAGCTCTCCTCTCACACTTCCATGCGCTCTGGCTGCCGGCTCCGCCCCCCCCTGTTCTGATCCTATTAATACCACAGGCAGGCAGCTACAGTATTTACAGTTAGTGTAGAGCATCCTCTGCACAGTGTGCACCTAAAGCTACCTGAAGACAATTGCTGTTGTTCTGATCCTGTTTGTACCACAGGCAAGCAGCTGCAGTATTTACAGTTAGTGTAGTGCATCCTCTGCACAGTGTGCACCTAAAGCTACCTGAAGACAATTGCTGTTGTTCTGATCCTATTAATACCACAGGCAGGCAGCTGTTGTATTTACAGTTAGTGTTCTGTGTCCTCTGCAAAGTGTGCAATTAAATCTACGTGAAGAAAATTGGTGGTGTTCTTCTGATCCTATTATTACCACAGGCAGGCAGCTGCAGTATTTACAGTTAGTGTAGTGCATCCTCTGCACAGTGTGCACCTAAAGCTACCTGAAGCTAATTGCTGTTGTTCTGATCCTATTAATACCACAGGCATGCAGCTGCAGTACTTATATTTAGTGTACTGTGTCCTCTGCACAGTGTGCACGTAAAGCTACCTGAAGAAAAATGGTGGTGTTATTCTGATCCTATTAGTACCACAGGCAGGCAGCTGCAGTATTTACAGTTAGTGTACTGTGTCCTCTGCACAGTGTGCACCTAAAGCTACCTGAAGAAAATTGCTGGTGTTCTTCTGATCCTATTTGAACCTCAGGCAGGCAGCTGCAGTATTTACAGTTAGTGCACTGTGTCCTCTGCACAAAGTGCACCTAAAGCTACCTGAAGACAATTGTTGTTGTTCTGATCCTATTAATACCACAAGCAAGCAGCTGCAGTATTCACAGTTAGTGTACTGTGTCCTCTGCACAGTGTGCACTAGGGATGAGCCGAACACCCCCCTGTTCGCTTCGCACCAGAACATGCGAACAGGAAAAAAGTTCGCTCGAACACGCGAACACCATTAAAGTCTATGGGACACGAATATGAATAATCAAAAGTGCTAATTTTAAAGGCTTATATGCAAGTTATTGTCAAAAAAAGTGTTTGGGGACCTGGGTCCTGCCCCAGGGGACATGGATCAATGCAAAAAAAAGTTTTAAAAACGGCCGTTTTTTCAGGAGCAGTGATTTTAATAATGCTTAAAGTCAAACAATAAAAGTGTAATATCCCTTTAAATTTTGTACCTGGGGGGTGTCTATAGTATGCCTGTAAAGGGGCGCATGTTTCCCATGTTTAGAACAGTCTGACAGCAAAATGACATTTCGAAGGAAAAATTCCATTTAAAACTACCCGCGGCTATTGCATTGCCAACAATACACATAGAAGTTCATTGATAAAAACGGCATGGGAATTCAACACAGGGAAACCCTGAACCAAAAAAAAAATGACGTGGGAGTCCCCCTAAATTCCATACCAGGCCCTTCAGGTCTGGTATGGATATTAAGGGGAACCCCGGCCAAAATTTTTTAAAAAAATAACATGGGGTTCCCCCTAAATTCCATACCAGACCCTTCAGGTCTGGTATGGATTTTAGGGGAACCCCGCGCCAAAAAAAAAAAAACCGGCGTGGGGTCCCCCCAAAAATCCATACCAGACCCTTATCCGAGCACGCAACCTGGCATGGGGGGAGGCTCCCGCTCTTCTCTTCATCTTCTTCTTCATCCTCTTCAACACCAGCACCGATACATTACCAGGATAATTTCCCAGGAAATCAAAGGGGAAACTTTTATAAGAAATGGGGACAGGATAGAGGGGGTTATAGAGGTGGATATAGGGGAAGAGGACAGCCACAAAGAGGGGACTTCCAGCAGAGACAAACTAAGACAGGGTGTTTTAATTGTGGGGACCCCGGACATTGGAAAGCTCAATGCCCCTGGTATGACCGAGAGTGTACAAATTCAGGGCCACAGGCTGCACCTACTCCCCCTCAGGCACCACCCCCAGTACAGCAGCAGCATGGTGTTAAGTACCCCATTTCTTGGAAACAACAGCAGTCACAATGAAGCTGCCCGGAAGGTAGTATCCCGGCATTTCCACTTGTCTCTCATTCTTATCATGAACAGCCTATAATTTCATTGCTTGTAGATGGGCATGAGGTACCATTTGTGCCTGATTCAGGAGCGACATGCAGTACCATTAGCAAGGATTTTTATAGGGGAGAGGTTGTGGATGCTGAGCCTTCAATGGGAATAAATGGGATACTCACCAAAACTTTTAAAAACACCCCCTCTTTCACTAAGCACCCGTACTGGTGCTGATTGTAATCTGCAACATTGCTTTAGAATTATTCCTGGATGTCTCGTGAGTCTCTTGGGAAGGGACTTGCTGGGAAAATTGGGCATTACAATGAAAATTACTGCAAAAGGAGGATTATATGTAAAATCTGACAGGGTTCACCTTTTTACATCGCTCTCACACCCAAAAGAGGAAGATGTCAAATTGAGTGAGGAGGGAGTATGAGGGAGTATGGGCAGTGAATCCTCTTGATGTAGGGTTCATTTCCTGTACGCCCTATAAAGCCACTTTGAAACCAGGAGCTTTACCTGTGTATCATAAACAGTACCCCATATCCAGAGAAAAAGAAGAGGGTATAGAGCCCATTGTGGAGGATTTCTTGAAGAAAGGTATTTTGAGAGAAATCATTTCTCCTTACAACACTCCTATCAATCCTGTTAAAAAGCCGGATGGCAGTTATAGGTTTGTACAGGACCTTAGGGCCATAAACAACTTAGTGGTACCAATTGCCCCAATAGTGCCTGATGTGCCATCATTGCTCACCTCCATACCATTCGATGCTGAGTATTTTTCTGTAATTGATCTCTCAAACGCGTTTTTTTTTAATTCCTGTGGATGAGGAAACACAGCCAGTCTTTGCCTTCCGATTTAAAAATCGGACGCTGACCTGGTGTAGATTGCCCCAGGGCTATATAGACTCACCTGTTGTCTATTCTATTGTCCTCCAAACCACTCTTAGAGCTTGGACACCTGAACATGGTTCAGTCTTGCTGCAGTATGCGGGTGATCTGCTGCTCCGCAGCTTGACAAGGGAGGCCGCCCTGGAGGATGGGAGAAATCTTTTGAAATGTCTTTTTGAAAGTGGTCATAAAGTGTCAAAGAAAAAGCTGCAATGGTGTCAGAAAACAGTTGAATATCTAGGGTTTGTTCTCACAAAAGGAGAAAGAAGAGTCAGTCATAAAAGAGTTACGGCTCTGATGGGTCTGCCCCGTCCACTCAACAGGAAGGACATGCTCACCTTCCTAGGTATGATTGGTTACTGCCGCCAATGGATACCTGACTGCTCTTACTATGACAATCTCCTGAGGCAGGCCACAGGTTCAGATATGCCAGACTGTGTTAAATGGACAGATGAAATGTGTAATGCTTTTGTGTATTTGAAAAATGCTATGGTAACAGCTCCAGGACTCGGCCTTCCTAAATATAATGTGATGTTTTATTTGTATGCCAGGGAAAATTGTACAACGATGGCAGGTGTCCTTGCTCAGGAGCATGGAGGCAAGCTTCGCCCTGTTGCTTTTTTTTCAAAGGTGGTACCAGTACCAGTTCAGGGCATGCCCGCATGTTTCAGAGCTTTAGCGTCTTGTGCTATGTTGGTTGAAATGGCTGCAACTTTCACTTTGGACCATGATACTACTTTGTATACTACTCATAATGTGTCCACATTACTGAGAAATATACATACGCAACATATGTCCGCCCAAAGGTTGAGCGGCTATGAGGTGATACTGTTGTCAAATCCAAAACTGCATATTAAATATGCTTCCCCTAATGCAGGCCCAGCTCCAATTTTAAATGCCCTGCTAGGATTAAAAGGAGAGCAGGATGAAGTGGTGCCACAACATGACTGCACCAACCTCATCCACCAAGACACATCTCTCAGATCTGACTTGTCCCCTACTGCTTTGCCAAATATGCAAAATGTGTATGTGGATGGATCTTGTTCTAGGCCAAATGATCACACATATCATGCAGGATATGCGGTTGTGCAACTTCTAGATGTTATACTTGAGGCCAAACCTATCCCGTATCAGTCAGCACAAGCTGCGGAATTGATTGCTCTCACCAGGGCATGCCAAATGTTTGGGGGTCAAGATGTAAATATTTACACCTACTCCAAATATGGGTATGGCGTGGTGTATGATTTTGGCGTCATATGGAGTAGGCATGGTTTTATTGCAGCTGATGGAAAAAGCATCTCTCATTCCTCTCTGGTAGTGTCATTGTTAAAAGCTATTCAGTTGCCTAGAACTCTTGCCATAATACATTGCAGAGCACATACAGGCCAAGAAACAGAAGTAGCTCGAGGAAATGCTCTAGCTGATTCAGCAGCCAGACAAGCAGCTGTCTCTCAACCAGCTCAAATCCAAATGCCAATGTTACAGCCTGAACTACCTTGTTTTGACCATGTACTGTCTGACCTACAGGATTATGCCTCAGAGGCCGACATGAGAGATTGGGAAAAAGTAGGTGCACAAATAGATCCAAAAACAGGACTTTTGTGCAAAGAGGGGAAGGTATGTATTCCAATGGAAAGTGCATCACTTTTTATTGCACAGTATCATGGAATAGGTCACAGAGGCTGGAAGGCAACTTGTGAGTTACTAGGCAAGGATTTTTACATTTCTGATCTCCCCTTGTTGACAAGGGATTACGTGTCCAGGTGCATTACTTGCATTAGGAACAACCCAAATAACCCAAAAAAAGCGAAACACGAGCATTTGATATATCCCAGTACACCTTTCACCCACCTACAAGTTGATTTCACACACATGCCCAAGTTAGGGAAAAGACAGGAATATTTTTTGGTAGTCGTGGACATGTTTTCGAGATGGGTCGAAATTTTTGTAACTACAAAGGAAGACGCACAAACAGTAGTGAAAATTCTAACACAGGAAATTATTCCTCGATGGGGATGCCCACTTCAGATAAACTCAGACAGAGGTCCTGCATTCACCTCAAAAGTATGTCAGGACTTGGTACATTCACTCCAAATAGAATGGAAGTTTCACATTCCATATCATCCCCAAAGTTCAGGGATAGTGGAAAGGGTAAATAGGACCGTGAAAGATAAAATAAGGAAGGCCACAGGAGGAACCTTTGTCCATTGGAAGAGGGTTCTCCCAGCGGTTTTGGCTAAGATAAGAAGTACTCCCTCCAAAACTACAGGCTACTCTCCTTTTGAAGTGTTGATGGATCGTCCCTTTCCTACTCCCTGGGCCAGAGCACCTCTTATAATAGAGCAGGGGGATTTGGATCTAGTACAGTCAGAGTATGTGAGGAAACTAATTAAAACTTTGGATACAGTTGAGAGAAATGTTGTTCGCACCTCTCCTTTTTCTTCACAGAAACCTACCCACCCTTTTAAAGTAGGAGACACGGTGGTGGTCCAGCAGTTGAACAGAAGTAAGAAACGGGAATATCCTTTTGGACCTCCTACTACGGTGATTGCAGTGACCAGAACGGCTATCCTGGTGGAGAATTGCCAATCGAGCCGAGTGAAAAAGGTTGCCCAAAGCCCCAAGAGCAGGAAGGAGATCTTAAATACAGGAGGCCCTCAAGCAGAAGTCCAAGCAGATAAAGGAGAAGTTCCTGGAAAAGCAGATCCGGCCAGAGAAGATGACCTTGCTTATTCCACCAGAGACCTCTGGCAAGGCATTCTGCCTCCTGTTCCTGATCACCCTGATGGTGTTCCCGCCCATTTGGATCATCACTAACTGTATCTACCACCCTGAAGATTTGGGTGCGATTAAAAGTATTTGTGGGAACACATATACACAGAAGAACGTTACAGTGATACAAGTTAGAAATAAGAGAGACATTGAAGATAATTTTGCTGATAAAATGCTTTTGCTGAAATTTAAATATGCTTATGCTCGGAAATCAGGATTTCAAAAATGTTGGATGTGTAGTAAACTGCACCCTAGCACTGTTAGGTATACCCCTAATGGCTATACCTTTAAATATTACTCCCCTGTTGAGAGAAGAGATTCACCTTGACCTTCTGAATGTCAGCAGAAGAACTAATGACACCATTTCCTTTCACATCATCAATAGAAGTCATAATCCTACCTGGTGTTTCAATTTAGGGAATTCTACTAGAAATGCTCATATCTGTAGTCAATCGGTTTTGAACATTTCTAATTGCTATGCCCCTAGTGGGAAATCTTGTTCTTTATATCAAACACACCACGATGAGGTCAGAGTACGGGCTGATTTTTAAAAGATTCTTGCCTCTGAAGATGAAAGTAGTAAACCTGTACAGCATTTGTTTCAGGTTTTAGCAGCAGTTACAGCAGTGGATCAAGAGACTGCTGTGAATATGCCCTTCTCGTTTGGTAACCACACTTATGTTTGTTGTGGAAAGACTTGTTATCCCTGTATTCCACAAGAGGTCCAAGGCTGGTGTTACCTGGCCTCACTGGTGCCCATAATGGGGGTGATAGGTGATAGTGATGGGAGTCATTTGCTTGAAGCTAGTATACACCCAAGGTATCCATTAAAACATCGTAACAAGAGAGAGTTATTCCTTGAGAAGGATATGGCCTGGGAATGGTTTCCTTCCTGGACAGGATGGGGAATAGATTTGATGAAAAGGTTAAATAATTATTCAGGAATTATTGATGAGATGATGGAAAAGTATTCTGATGACATTTCTAAATTTAATGTTGAAACTAGGGCTATTAGAAAACAACTAGAATTGCATGACTTAGCCATTGGGAGCATGAGTTCAGCCCTTACAGGATTATGTGAAATGACTGAGGATTATGAATGTTGTACTTGGGTACACAATACCAGTATAGAGGTACCAGATTATTATGATGTGATAGCTCAGCATAGAAAAGAGGTGGCCAAGCTGCAACAAGAGGCTCGCAACATAGCCCAGACCTGGAGTCCTTTTGGAAATGTTGATTTTGGATTTGGAGGGATATTCTCTTGGATAAGGGATATTGCCATAATTTTAATCATTGTCGTGTTCTTTTTCCTTTTCCTTTATCTTGTGTACAAGCTTATTATGTGCCTTATTAATAGAGCCACTCGCATTTCAGATCCCTCATCTCCCAAAAAAACTTATCTCAGTATGTATTATCAGAAGCAAGCTGGGAATACCGCCATGATAAGGAAGTGAGATCATGCATGTATATATACATATATGATCAAAGAGGGGATTGTAGGGATATTTTAGCTTGCTGTCCTTTATTTTAGCTATAAAAATCTATAAAAATATGTATCCATCTTAGAATAATATGTATATGTGATGTCTATCAAATGTTAGTTTCAAATCCTTGTAAATAACATGAATGACGCATTAAGTTTTTTCCTTGTTGACAGTTTCTGTATGAAGAAATCATGTTTCATTTTTAGGTGGTTTTTAAACATCTGATGTATACGTACTGTCTGTAATTCCAGCATATATTAATGAAAGGGTTGAATTTTTTTGTGATGTCATTTTGATTATATAAGTGATTGTCTACGGAAGTAAAAAGCAGAACATTCCAGGCATTTAAATGTTGTGTCATTATTTTCTTACTGGAATGATCTCCGGGCCTGATTGGGTTTGAAAGAACACTCTAGGCAGATATTTCAGAAGAGGTTCACTTGCTCCTAGAAGATCAGTTAACCCCCTATCATTTCGGAATGCACATTCAGTGCTGCTGGAGGCTTTGTAACTTTGTAATCACAGGGTGCGCCTGTCCACCGAATCGGTCAATCAGCTGACCTTCATAAAAATGAATCAGTCTTGAATCACCAGCTACCAAGCACCTGATGCTGATGTAACCGATTGATTTTTTTTCCCCTTCAAGATCCCTTCAAGACTGCCTATGCTGATGCTGAGTGACTATCCTGTTATGCTGAGTGACAATCCTCTTCCTCCTCAATTTTCATGCTGATAGCTTGTAAGAACATTTCTGGTTCTGTGCACCGCCACCAGTGGTCAAGGCTCAATTTTTCTGCCCCTGTTTAACAGGGGCATGTAATTACAATTTTTGATGCAATACTTTGCAGCAGGGCTCATTCCTGCGCTCCAACTGTAATATCTGTGAGGGGTTGCAGTGTTGTGGCACCAGTGCTTAAGGCCCAATTTTCTGCCCCTGTTCAATAGGGGTGTGTAACTACAATTTTTGATGCAATACTTTGCAGCAGGGCTCATTCCTGCGCTCCAACTAGAGTATCTGTGAGGGGTTGCAGTGTTGTGCCACCAGCACCAGTGCCCAAGGCCCAATTTTCAGCCCCAGTTTAACAGGGGCGTATAATTACAATTTTTGATGCAATACTTTGCAGCAGGGCTCATTCCTGCACTTACATAGTTACATAGTAGGTGAGGTTGAAAAAAGACACAAGTCCATCAAGTCCAACCTATGTGTGTGTATTTTGCGGTCATTCAGATGATTATCTAATAGTTTCTTGAAGCTATCAATGCTCCCCGCTGAGACCACCGCCTGTGGAAGGGAATTCCACATCCTTGCCGCTCTTACAGTAAAGAACCCTCTACGTAGTTTAAGGTTAAACCTCTTTTCTTTTAATTGTAAGGAGTGGCCACGAGTCTTATTAAACTCTCTTCTGCGAAAAAGTTTTATCCCTATTGTGGGGTCACCAGTACAGTATTTGTAAATTGAAATCATATCCCCTCTCAAGCGTCTCTTCTCCAGAGAGAATAAGTTCAGCGCTCGCAACCTTTCCTCATAACTAAGATCCTCCAGACCCTTTATTAGCTTTGTTGCCCTTCTTTGTGCTCGCTCCATTTCCAGTACATCCTTCCTGAGGACTGGTGCCCAGAACTGGACAGCATACTCCAGGTGCGGCCAGACCAGAGCCTTGTAGAGTGCGAGAATTATTGTTTTATCTCTGGAGTTGATCCCCCTTTTAATGCATGCCAATATTCTGTTTGCTTTATTAGCAGCAGCTTGGCATTGCATGCCATTGCTGAGCCTATCATCTACTAGGACCCCCACGTCCTTTTCCATCCTAGATTCCCCCAGAGGTTCTCCCCCCAGTGTATAGATTGCATTCATATTTTTGCCACCCAAATGCATTATTTTACATTTTTCTACATTGAACCTCATTTGCCATGTAGTCGCCCACCCCATTTAATTTCAGGTCTTTTTGCAAGATTTCCACATCCTGCTGAGAAGTTATTGCCCTGCTTAGCTTAGTATCATCTGCAAATACAGAGATTGAACTGTTTATCCTATCCTCCAGGTCGTTTATGAACAAATTAAATAGGATTGGTCCCAGCACAGAACCCTGGGGAACCCACCCCTGACCATTCCGAGTACTCCCCATTTATCACCACCCTCTAAACTCGCCCTTGTAGCCAGTTTTCAATCCATGTACTCACCCTATGGTTCATGCCAACGGACCTTATTTTGTACAGTAAATGTTTATGGGGAACTGTGTCAAATGCTTTTGCAAAATCCAGATACACCACGTCTACAGGCCTTCCTTTATCTAGATGGCAACTCACCTCCTCATAGAAGGTTAATAGATTGGTTTGGCAAGAACGATTCTTCATGAATCCATGCTGATTACTGCTAATGAGACCATTCTTATTACTAAAATCTTGTATATAGTCCCTTATCATCCCCTCCAAGAGTTTACATACTATTGATGTTAGGCTAACTGGTCTGTAATTCCCAGGGATGTATTTTGGGCCCTTTTTAAATATTGGTGCTACATTGGCTTTTCTCCAATCAGCTGGTACCATTCCAGTCAGTAGACTATCTGTAAAAATTAGGAACAACGGTCTGGCAATCACTTGACTGAGTTCCCTAAGTACCCTCGGATGCAAGCCATCTGGTCCCAGTGATTTATTAATGTTAAGTTTATCAAGTCTAATTTTAATTCTGTCCTCTGTTAATCATGGAGGTGCTTCCTGTGTTGTGTCATGAGGATAAACACTGCAGTTTTGGTTACTGAAGCCCCCCGATTCACTCGTGAAGACTGAGGAGAAGAATAAATTCAATACCTTTGCCATCTCCCCATCCTTTGTAACCAGATGTCCTTCCTCATTCTTTATGGGGCCAATATGGTCTGTCCTCCCTTTTTTACTGTTTACATACTTAAAGAATTTCTTGGGATTTTTTTTGTTCTCCTCCGCTATGTGTATTTCATGTTCTATCTTAGCTGTCCTAATTTCACCCTTACATTTCTTGTTGCATTCTTTATAAAGTCTGAATGCTGAGGATGATCCCTCAACCTTGTATTTTTTGAAGGCCTTTTCCTTTGCTTTTATATGCATTTTTACATTGGAGTTAAGCCATCTAGGATTTTTGTTCGCTCTTTTAAATGTATTACCCAATGGGATACATTGGCTAATGCCCTTATTTAATATGCTCTTAAAGCAAACCCATCTCTCCTCCGTATTCTTTGTTCCTAATATTTTATCCCAATTTATGCCTTTTAGCAAGGTTTGTAGTTTAGGGAAGTTGGCTCTTTTGAAATTCAGTGTCTTTGTATTCCCTTTATGGTTCCTATTTGTGTGATTTATACTGAAACTAATTGACCTGTGATCACTGTTACCTAAATTGCCCCGTATTTCCACATCCGTAATCAGGTCTGTATTGTTGGTAATCAGCAGATCCAGTAATGTTTTATTTCTAATTGGTGCGTCTACCATCTGACCCATAAAATTGTCCTGCAAGACATTAAGGAACTTGCGAGCCTTAAATGAATGCGCGGTTCCCTCCGCCCAGTCTATGTCTGGATAATTAAAATCCCCCATTATGATAACACTTCCCATCCTTGCTGCTAATCCAATTTGTGATAAGAGATCCGTCTCCACTCCCTCCCTCAGGTAAGGGGGCCTATAGCATACTCCCAGTATTATTTTCCCCTTAGCTTCATCCCTTTGGAGCATTACCCACACTTCAACTATAGCATATGTGAGGGGTTGCAGTGTTGTGTCACCAGTGCCTAAGGCCCAATTTTTCTGCAACAGGGACATGTAATTACAATTCTTGATCTAATATTTCACAGCAGGGCCCATTCCTGCGCCCACCAAGAGTAACTGTGAGGGCTTACAGTGTTGTGGCAACAGCACTACCACCACCACTAAAGGCCCAATTTTTCTGCCCCTGTTCAACAGGTGCATGTAATTACAATTCTTGATATAATATTTCACAGCAGGGCCCGTTCCTGCGCCCACCAAGAGTAACTGTGAGGGCTTACTGTGTTGTGACAACACAAACTAATAAGGCCCCAATTTCTGCAGAGTGTATAGGTTCAGGCCCCTACTTTAAAACATCCAACTTACAAACGACTCCTACTTAAAACCGGAAGGAGACAATAGGAAGTGAGATGAAATCTACCCCTAGGGAGGCTAGCGTGACGGACATGCCGGGCTAGAGCTCCGCTCTGTGAGGGAGAATAAACCGCAAATAAAGGGAGCCCACGGACACAGAAATGGTAAAAATCGTATTACTATTCACCCTAGAGGTGAGAGGGACATTATTCAAGAATAATGGTGCTGGGAGGTGCCAGGAATAAAACCAAACCTAGCTCTAATAGCGGCACCCAGGCAAGACATACTATGAAAAAGGCGCCAGTCTCCTCAGGTAATTTTACCTCAGACAAGAAACTCAAATCCAAGCAGCCAAAAGCTATCTCCTCAGGGGATTCTGACTCTGAACCTGATTCAAATATGTTACATTCTTCACAACAAAACTCTGATATTCCTTCTAACATTTTGAAACAATTTGAAAAAATGTTACATAAAGCATTACAACAAACGTCAGAACAAATTACTAGTAACCTTACTAGAGAGATCAGAGAACTGGTGAGACGCACCGAAGCATTGGAAATGAAAATGGAAGATATAGAAAATTCTACACAGGATGCTTTCTCTGAAATAGATGTCCTCAAAGAGGAAAATATTATTTTACAGAATAGACTGGAGGACTATGAGAATCGTGCCAGAAGATCGAATTTGCGATTCAGAGGCTTACCAGAATCAATCACAGATCTGCAATCAACAATCACAGCATTATGCCAAGAATTACAACCTGGCATTTCAGTGGAAAGGCTTGAAATGGACAGAGTACATAGGGCACTTATGCCCAAAAAAACTGATGGCCCCCCCAGGGATATTATAGCAAAATTTAATTTTTTTCGTTCAAAAGAACAACTTCTAGAAGCGGCTAGAGGGAAAAATAATCTAACATTTCAGGGACATAGTTATCAACTGTTTGCTGACTTATCCCAGTTAACAATATCTAAGAGGCGTGCAATGAAGCCTCATCTACTGGAATTTCAACGTCATGCCATTAAGTATCAATGGGGCTTCCCGTTCTGCCTAAAATTCACCCACCAGGTGACCAGATTCGCATGCAAAACTCCTGAAGAACGACAACATGTACTCCAAGACCTTAAATTGATTGACTGTACAACTATAGCCTCCACTTCATGTAGGAGATCTGCTTCTGCCTCCTCCATTCAGAAAACATCTTCCTCTGAGACAAAAAATGGAAACCATCATACACACAAAAGAGGAGGATTCGCATCCTCACAACAAGAACAAGATGACGCCATGGACTGAGAAATATACACTTATATAATATAGCCATTGCAGCTATGACAGCACTTATTGGGAGAACAGAATTGTAACTACATTTCTGAATACTCTTCCTAAACCAAAAACTAATACTCCATCTTGCTCACTAGTGAGCAACTGGACATACACTATGAACTAGATTATCTAACTTATTAATTTATACCTTATTGGTATAAGTTTATAATTAAATAACAAAATTTTATCATGATTTTAGGTCCCCATTATTGGTAGTTTTTATTTTTAGAAACATGGTATGGTATGTGTGCAGATAATATTTTTACTTCCTGAACACCTAATTAGTCCCAAATGTATGGTGGACTGATTAAAGTATTGTATATATATATATATATATATATATATATATATATATATATATATATATATATATATATATAATTTTTTTTTTTTTTTTTTTTTTTTTTTATTATTATATTTCATCCTCCTTTTTTTGTTTCTCAGTGTAAAACTGTAAAACAACCACCAAGGATGAAAAATCTTCCAATCTTCCTTCAACTGAAGTTTATTCAAAATTCTTCATTAATTTGATATATATAGTTTTTGGATAGTCTCAATTTCACAGTTTAACTTACATTTCTTTGGTCACCCCAATAGGAAAGAAAGGGTTTCCAATCCTTTTCTATTGGTTGGACATCCAAATATGTTTCTGATATTACTGCACTCCTTTATTCCCATTCATTTTTTTTTCCATTCGCTTTATTTTTAATATAAACATGTACCCTTCAAAATAATAGACATTACCAATTATACGAAACTCGGGCTCTTAAATTTACAATTTTACACTTTACAATCTTCATATCTTTGTGATAAATTTTCTTTCTTTTTAAGGCAGATTCCCCCATGCACGGAAATCACATGTGCCTCACCATGCCTTCCTCGGATTCCCATAGTAATATATGGGGATCAGACGAAGGCCTCCTTTCCCCTGTTGGGAAGTCCTTGACCCCAACTCGGGTATTCTTCGAATCTACTTACATTTGTACTATACTCAAATGCTTTATAATTTTTATTGTTTCTTATTTAGCTTTAAGTTGTCCTACTATGGATCTGGCTATCTACCTCTTTGTTTCAAATCCGCGCAGGTCAGGCCGAATAGTCGCTGCACCCAGACAACTGGTAAGTGCATACTCTTGTTTTAATTGCCATGGCTCCTTTAAATATTTTATCTCTGAATGTCCAGGGTCTTAATGTACCTCAGAAACGAGTAAAAGCCTTTCGGTCATTCCAGTCTAAAAAAGCACACATTGTATGTCTACAAGAGACTCACTTTACCCCGACTTCAACCCTCAAATTTTTTAGTACTTCTTATCCCCAGGTTTACACCGCCTCGGCGCTCACTAAAAAACATGGAACTCTCATTGCATTTCATTGCTCTACCCCATTTACCTTACATTCAGAAATTAAGGACCCTGAAGGTCGCTGCATAATTCTAATGGGATACATTATGGACACAGCTGTAATGGTGGTCTCATATTATGCACCAAATTATTGTCCTGTACCCTTTATATTGCACCTATTTAATATCATTAACTCCTACAAAATGGGATCAATTTTTATATGTGGGGACTCCAACCAGGTCCTCCTTCCATTTCTTGACAAAACCCTTTATACCCCACCACAAACACAAGATACTAGGTCTTTATCTTAACTTCTTTCTAGGCACAATTTGATTGACTCTTGGAGAGAATCTAATCCAGCTAATAGAAATTATACATATTTTTCTAATCCATATCAATCTTTTAGTCGCATAGACCATATCTTTGTAACAATAGGGATGGTTCCTGAAGTAATTTTATCTAAAATTATCCCTATACCCTGGTCAGATCACAATGCAGTTTATACCTCAGTGGCTTCCACTATACCCAAGGGGCATGACCCTTCATGGTATCTTCCAAATGTGCTACTTAAACACCCCTCCCACTGTTTAACAATCCAACAGGCTCTAAATGACTACTTAGAACATAACAAAAGTGACAAAATCTCCTCACTTACAATTTGGGAGGCACACAAACCAGTTCTGAGAGGAATACTTCAGCAACAAGCAGGTATACTCAAATGGGATCAGGTAAAATTGGCTAGACAATTAGAAACAGAATTTAATGCATCATTCATAGCTTTTCAAAACAATCCTAACCAGAAAGGGAAAATTCGCTTAGAGAAAGCCTGCCTAGAATATAATCTTTTCTTAACTGAATCTGCTGACAAATCCCTCAGGAAAACTAAGCATATGTTTTATAAGAATTTCAATAAACCAAGTACTCCCATGGCAAGGGCATTAAAGTCTATCAACAAATCTTATAAACCCATTAGACTCAAAATAGCAGACAATGTATACACCAGTAATGCTCTTAAAATCGTACAGAAATTTAGCTCTCATTTGAAAACTCTATACTCAGAGACAAATAAAACTAACATTGAGGAAGCTAACGCCTTTTTTTCACGTATCAACCTACCCAAAACGACGGAATCCCAAAAATTGTCAATAGAAAAACCCATAACTAGTGATGAAGTAGCAGAGGCTATTAAAACATTAAAAATAAATAAAAGGCCAAAACCAGACGGATTCACAGCCCTTTATTATCGAACTTTTACAGACATTATCTCACCCATGCTTGTTGAAGCGTTTAATGACCTATTAAATAATAAATACTTTAGACAAGAATCATTATTGGCAATCATCTGCATGATTCCTAAACCACACTCAGATGATGCCCTATGTACAAATTATCGCCCCATATCCATGTTGAACATGGACATTAAAGTGTTGGCAAAAATTCTAGCAGCCTGCCTTAATATGATCATTGGTACCCTCGTACATCGTGACCAAGTAGGCTTCATGCCCTCCCGACAGGCAGGTGACAATGTACGAAGAGCAACCCTCTTGGCACACATAGCTAAAAAACGTCACATACCTGTTTGCTTTCTCTCACTTGACATAAAGAAAGCATTCGATTCTATTGCATGGCCTTACTTAAACTATACCTTGCAGAAATGGGGATTCGGTCCAAATTTTATAAATTGGTTTACTGCTCTATATAACAAACCTAAAGCGTATGTCAAATACGCAGGTTATAAATCTGACTTCTTCAACATTGAGAGAGGCACAAGACAAGGATGTCCCCTATCCCCATTGATATTTGCCCTCCTAATAGAACCACTCGCACTAGCAATTAGATCTGACCTCACTATAACAGGGATAGAAATGGGAGGATTTCAACATAAGCTCTGTTTGTTTGCAGACGATATCCTCTTATTTCTTTCATCTCCACAAGTGTCAGACCCAAACCTAATCCCAATTCTCAATAAATTTGCTAACATCTCTGGTTTATACATAAACCATAAAAAATGTTTAGCATTGAACATATCTCTTTCTAACATTGAACTGACTTCAGCTAAAATTAGTCTTCCTTTCACATGGTCGAACAAATCAATCCCATACTTAGGCATACATCTTACAGCATCATTAGCAGATCTATTTTCAGTTAATTACCCCCCAATTTTAAAACAATTATCAAACTTAATGAAATCATGGTCTCATCTTCGTAGACGATACTACCGAAATTACTGTACTTATTCAGAGTATTACCAATTCCTATTCCAGCTTATCACTTAAGAATATTACAAAGGAAAACATCGTCATACATATGGGGTTCCTCCAAACCACGCATACAGCTACATACACTATATCTCCCAAAATTAAATGGAGGCCTAGGTTGCCCTAGTTTTGCTTATTACTATAGGGCTGCACACATAGCAAGCCTGGCTAAATATCATGCTTATCAGGAGACCCCGTTATGGGTACATATTGAAGCCACAGAATGCGATTCTATACCAATATCAAACTTACTATGGATCACTCCAAAAGATCGCATAGACCTAAAGAATCCAATTACTAAACACTACATTTCCCTTTGGGATAGATTCAAAAAGAATGACCATTTACAATCATCTCATAACCCGATGTTGTCATTCTATAAAAATTCTGCTTTCTCTCCAGCATGGATATTCCCTATTTCCTTTAAAGAATGGGTATCTAGAGACGTACTGTGTATGTATAAATTTGTACATTCCTCATCATTCATCCCTTGTTCAACCCTTTGTGAGAGATATGGTCTACCGCAGTCTGAATTATTTAGATACTTCCAAATTATACTTCCAAAAAAAAAAATAGACACCCTTAGTGTCTACCACATCCCCATTAACACATGTGACTAGTTTCGAAGAAGTTTGTAAAAAAGATCCGCACGCTAGAGGCGCTATTTCTACTATATATTCTCACCTGCTGGTTCATTCCAGTAAAGACAAATAATCCTATGTCCAGAAATGGGAGGAGGATCTTGAACGTACTTTTGATAATTCAGATTGGAAACAAATATGGTCAACAACAAAAACAGCTTCCCCTAATATATTGGCGGTTGAGGCTTATTATAAAGTTTTAACACGCTGGTATCTAATACCTACTAGAGTAGCAAAATATGTGCAAAATTATTTGGCGCAATGTTTTCGAGGTTGTTTGGACCCTGGCACATACCTTCATATCTGGTGGTCGTGTCCATTAGCTCAAATATTCTGGAAGGGAATTTTTAACATTGCAACTAACCTTATTGGGAAAACAATCCCTTTCCATCCAGCAATGGCCCTTCTCAACTTAAAACCTGAATTCATAATGCATACCCAATTCAAATTGTTGGTATATCTCTTCACAGCAGCTAAACAGACTTTAGCGAAATCTTGGAAATCACCAACATTTGATATAAATGAAGCAAAAGCTAAAATGAATTACATTATCAATTATATGACTCATGCCAAGATGATAGCTATAGAATTGGACACGATCCCCAGATTTGAGGTAATATGGCAGCCTTGGATTACATGTGCCATGCCAATCCTAGACAAGAGTGTTCTACTGCCATGGTAATTGTGATAACAAGACATAGGCTATATTTCAGCCCTAGTTGTTGTGGTAACTTTCGGCCTGACCTCGCGGATTCTTTCCCTTAACCTCTTTCTCTTCTCCCCTTCCTACTATACTTTCTTTCCTTTCTTTTCTTTATACTATATTATTCTATGATATTGAAGCTCTAATTGATATTTAAATAATAATCTCAATTACTGTCTAGAAATAGAAATAAAACAAGGCAAACGATGTAGCATAACTTACATGACTCCTTTAATTCTATTCTTTTGAAATGGACAAGGACTCCAAAGTTTGTTTTCTCTCCTATTTCTTTATTTCCTTTTAAAATATATTGTCTTGTGTTAGAATACACTGTCTTGTTTTATGATATTATTAATTAATTAACTATTCTATAATTGTAAATGAGCTTCCTTACATTGAATGTATGTTATTATTCAATGTTATCTATACATAATCTTCGTACTCAATAAAACTATTTTGACAAGGAAATCTACCCCTAGGAAGGGAAATTCTCTCCTGTAAGAGTTAATATGGGAAAAATGTGTCTCCTCTCCACTGATGCTTAATCACCAATCCTTGTTTCACTAAAAATCCCAAATTTACAAAAAACATTTGTCATTGGGACAGAAAGTGAGGTGGAATCTTCTGAAGAGTTGTACAGACAGCAAAACAAATGTTACAGGGGTGATAACCCTTCCCTATGTTTTCCAAAAAGCTTAAAAATAGATTTTTTGGCTGGAGCTACACTTTAAAATTGTACCAGTTCAAAATTACAAACAGATTCTACTTAACAACAAACTGCTGTTCAGAGTATATAGGGCCTGGGGGCCCCACGCTTTTCCTTTTTTGTTTCCCTTTATATCCATACAAGACCCAAAGGGTCTGGTAATGGGCTGGGGGGTGGGGGGTACCTCTCACTGATTTTCATCCATATTGCCGGGAGCAGACATTACATTAAAGCCGCAAGCAGTTTTAAATGACTTTTATTCCTTTAAAAATGTCGTTTTGTGCAGGGACTGTTCTAAGCACGGGAAACACGCGCCACTTTACAGGCATACTATAGACACTCCTATTTAAAGGAATATTTCACTTTTTTTTTTCACTTTAAGCATCATTAAAATTACTGCTCCCGAAAAAACGGCTGTTTTTGAAACTTTTTTTTGCATTGATACATGACCCCTGGGGCAGGACCCGGGTCCCCAAACCCTTTTTAGGACAATAACTTGCATATTAGCCTTTAAAATTAGCACTTTTGATTTTGAACGTTCGAGTCCCATAGACTTTAATGGAGTTCCAAAGTTCGCGCAAACTTTCGGTCCCTTCGCAGGTTCTGGTGCGAACCGAACCGGGGGGTGTTCGGCTCATCCCTATAGCTAAACGCAGAGTATATCTATATCTATCTATCTATCTATCTATCTATCTATCTATCTATCTATCTATCTATCTATCTATCTATCTATCTATCTATCTATCTATCTATCTATCTATATATATATATATATATATATATATATATATATATATATATATCTATATACCGTATTTATCGGCGTATAACACGCGCCGGCATATAACACGCACCCAAGTTAAGGAGGGAATTTTAAGGAAAAAAACTTTTAGGAGTAAAGTTTAAGGAAGAAAAACTTACATTAAAATGCCCATCAATGCAGCGTTATCGGTGTCCATCTGCAGCCTTGTCAGTGTCAGTGCAGCCTTGCCCCAGTGTCCATTGCAGCCTTGTCAGTGCAGCTTTGCCCCAGTGCAGCCTTGTCAGTGCAGCAATGTCAGTGCAGCTTTTCTCCAGTGCAGCCTTGCCCCAGTGCAGCCTTGTCAGTGCAGCAATGTCAGTGCAGCCATGTCAGTGCAGCTTTTCTCCAGTGCAGCCTTGCCCCAGTGCAGCTTTGCCCCCATGCAGCCTTGCCCCAGTGCAGCCTTGTCCCCAGTGCAGCTTTGCCCCCGTGCAGACTTGCCCCCCCCCCCGTGCAGCTTTGTGGGATTGCCGCGATCCCTGCCGTCATACACAGCCGTGTGTAAATTTAAATATGGCGCCGAGACTGCAGTGACTCGGCGGAGCGCTGATACACATAGCCGAGAGTCCTCGGGTTTCCTCGGCGCCTCTTACAGTCCCGCCCAGTTCCGCCCTATGGGCGGGACTGTAAGAGGCGCCGAGGAAACCCGAGGACTCTCGGCTATGTGTAGCTCCGCTCCGCCGAGACCCTGCAGTCTCGGCGCCGTATTTGAATTTCCACACGGCTGTGTATGTCGGCGGCGATCGTGGCAATTGCCGCGATCGCTCCGATCACACACAATTGGGGGGGGATCGGCCTATAACACGCACCCACGATTTTCCCCTGATTTTCAGGGGAAAAAAGTGCGTGTTATATGCCGATAAATACGGTATATATATATATATATATATATATATAGATATATCTATATATATATATATATATATATATATATATATATATATATATATATATATATATATATATATATATATAGATATATATATAGATATATATATATGTATATATATATATATAGATATAGATATATATATATCTATATATACTAAACTGACTGTGTATACAGTATCTCACAAAAGTGAGTACACCGTCACGTCATGGCAAAGAACTCTCTGAGGCAGTGTTTCTCAACTCCAGTCCTCAGGGCACACCAACAGGTCATGTTTTCAGGATTTCCCATAGAGGAAACAGCTGTGGTAATTACTAAGGCAGCGAAACTGATCAAACCACCTGTGCAAAATAATGGTAAGCCTGAAAACATGACCTGTTGGGGCGCCTTGAGGACTGGAGTTGAGAAACACTGCTCTGAGGATCTGAAAAAAAAAATTGTTGCTCTACATAAAGTTGGCCTAGGCTATAAGAAGATTGCCAAGACCCTGAAACTGAGCTGTAGCACGGTGGCCAAGACCATACAACGGTTTAAGAGGATAGGTTCTACTCAGAACAGGCCTCGCCATGGTCAACCAAAGAAGTTGAGTGCACATGCTCAGCGTCATATCCAGAGGTTGTCTTTGGGATATAGACGTATGAGTGCTGCCAGCATTTCTGCAGAGGTTGAAGGGGTGGGGGGGTCAGCCTGTCAGTTCTCAGACCATACACCACACGGTGGTCACATGGCTGTCGTCCCAGAAGGAAACCTCTTCTAAAGATGATACACAAGAAAGCCAGTAAACAGTTAGCTGAAGACAAGCAGACTAAGGACATGGATTACTGGAACCATGTCCTGTGGTCTTATGAGACCATGATAAACTTATTTGGTTCAGATGGTGTCAAGCGTGTGTGGTGGCAACCAGGTGAGGAGTACAAAGACAAGTGTGTCTTGCCTACAGTCAAGCATGGTGGTAGGAGTGTCATGGTCTGGGGCTGTATGAGTGCTGCTGGCTCTAGGGAGCTACAGTTCATTGAGGGAACCATGAATGCCAACCTGTACTATGACATACTGCAGCAGAGCATGATCCCCTTACTTCAGAGACTGGGCCGCAGGGCAGTATTCCAACATGTTAACGACCCGTAACACACGTCCAAGATGACCACTGCCTTGCTAATGAAGCTGAGGGTAAAGGTGATGGACTGGCCAAGCATATCTCCAGACCTAAACCCTATTGAGCATCTGTGGGGCATCCTCAAATGGAAGGTGGAGGAGCGCAAGTGCTCTAACATCCACCAGCTCCATGATGTCATCATGGAGGAGTGGAAGAGGACTCCAGTGGCAGCCTGTGAAGCTCTGGTGAACTCTATGCCCAAGAACTCCACTGCCTAAGGCAGTGTTGGAAAAAAAATGGAAAGTGGAGTAGTTGAGCACGATTATGCTATAAATTGAGTTAACCACTTGCTGGCCGCCTAACACAGATATACTGCAGCAGAATGGCACGGACAGGCAAGATCACGTACCCCGGTGCCCGAGGCAGTCGGCTTCGTTAGGGGAGCGATCCAGGCTGAGGAGGAGACCACTCATTCGTGGCCACCCCCTTGTGATCACTCCCAATGAATGAGAATCTTCCTCTGCTGCTGTATAGTAAACAGCGGCAGAGGAAGTAATGTCATCGCTCCTCGGCTCAGTATTTTCCGTTCCGGCGCCGAGGAGAGAAGACATCTGAGTAAGTGCACAAACACAACACACACAGTAAAAAACACCAGGTACACTTTACACCCCCATCACCCCCCCCCTGATCATCCCCGATCATCCCCTAATCAAAACCCCCCCTCCCTGTCACAGTGACACCAAGCAGTTTTTTTTTCTGATTACTGCATTGGTGTCAGTTTGTGACAGTTAGAAGTGGTAGGGCAGTTAGTGTTAGCCCCCTTTAAGTCTAGGGAACCCCCCTAACCCCCCTAATAAAGTTTTAACCACGTGATCACCCCCCGTCGCCAGTGTCACTAAGCAATCATTTTTCTGATCGCTGTATTAGTATCACTGGTGAGGCTAGTTAGGGAGGTAAATATATAGGTTCGCCGTCAGCTTTTTATAGCGTCAGGGACCCCCATATACTACCTAATAAAGGTTTTAACCCCTTGATTGTCCCCTAGTTAACCCTTTCACCAGTGATCACCGTATAACTGTTACGGGTGACGCTGGTTAGTTAGTTTATTTTTTATAGTGTCAGTGCACCCGCCGTTTATTACCTAATAAAGGTTTAGCCCCCTGATCGCCCGGCAGTGATATAACTTAGGTTTTAGGGTCAGATAGGGTCTGCGTCGCCCCAGGCAGCGTCAGGATGATCAAATCTATACTAGCGTCCCCAGCAGTTTAGGGTTCCCAAAAACGCAGTGTTAGCGGGATCAGCCCAGATACCTGCTAGCACTTGCGTTTTGCCCCTCTGTTCGGCCCAGCCCAGCCCACCCAAGTGCAGTATCGATCGATCACTGTCGCTTACAAAACACTAAGCGCATAACTGCAGTGTTCGCAGAGTCAGGCCTGATCCCAGCGATCGCTAACAGTTTTTTTGGTAGCGTTTTGGTGAACTGGCAAGCACAAGCGGCCTAGTACACCCCAGTCGTAGTCAAACCAGCACTGCAGTAACACTTGGTGAGGTGGCAAGCACAAGTAGTGTCCCGCTGCCACCAAGAAGAAGACAAACACAGGCCCATCATGCCCATAATGCCCTTCCTGCTGCATTTGCCAATCCTAATTGGGAACCTACCACTTCTGCAGCACCCGTACTTCCCCCATTCACATCCCCAACCAAATACAGTCAGCTGGCGAGAGAGGCATTTTCTTTATGTCCTCCCGAGTACCCCTACCCAACGAACCCCCCCAAAAAAGATGTCATGTCTGCAGCAAGTGCGGATATAGGCATGACACCCGCTATTATTGTCCCTCCTGTCCTGACAATCCTGGTCTTTGCATTGGTGAATGTTGTGAACGCTACCATGCACTAGCTGAGTATTAGCATAGGGTACAGCATAGACTAGACACACTTTCACAGGGTCTCCCAAGGTGCCATTGCATTTTGAGAGACCCGAACCTGGAACCGGTTACAGTTATAAAAAGTACAGTTACAAAAAAAAGTGTAAAAAAAACACACAAAAAAATATAAAATAAAAAAACAAAAATAGTTGTCGTTTTATAGTTCTGTCTCTCTCTCTTGTTCTGCTCTTTTTTACTGTATTCTATTCTGCAATGTTTTATTGTTATTATTATTGTACGTCATTCAGCTGCAGCGTGGATTTATTTATCTTGACAGCAACAGCGTTTGCTCCCACGATATATAAAGCTGTGACTCCAGCGGAGGTGATATATGCCGAAGCATGGGGGCAGCAGGGGCGGAGGAGCGATTTGCTCCTAACTTTTGAGGTGGATGCCCCCATACTTCGGCATATATAAATGGTGCATGTATGCCCATCATTAGAAGTGGGTGGATGAAGGGAGGTTTTCTAATGGTTGTCTTACCCATCAATCAATCAACCATGTTTTTCTCTGGCTCTCCTGTCCCAACAGCGAACCTGAGAATGCAGCCGGTGATTCCGTCAGCTGCCCATAGAGCTGATCAGAGACCAGAATGGCTCCAATCATCTCTATGGCCTAAGAAACTGGAAGCTACGAGCATTTCATGACTTAGATTTCACCGGATGTAAACAGCGCCATTGGGAAAAAGGGAAAGCATTTTATCACACTGATCTTGGTGTGGTCAGATGCTTTGAGGGCAGAGGAGAGATCTAGGGTCTAATAGACCCCATTTTTTTCAAAAAAGAGTACCTGTCACTATCTATTGCAATCATAGGGGATATTTACATTCCCTGACATAACAATAGAAATGATAAAAAAAAAAATTAAAGGAACAGTTTAAAAATAAGATAAAAAGCAAAAGCCCTGTCCCCCCCTGCTCTCGCGCAAAGGCAAACACTATTGCACCATGCATGTGAGGTATCACTGCGAAGGTCAGATCGAGGGCAGTCATTTTAGAAGTAGACCTTCTCTGTAAATCTAAAGTGGTAACCTGTAAAGGCTTTTAAAGGCTTTTAAACATGTATGTAGTTTGTCGCCACTGCACGTTTGTGCGCAATTTTAAAGTATGTCATGTTTGGTATCCATGTACTTGGCCTAAGATCATCTTTTTGATCTCATCAAACATTTGGGCAATATAGTGTGTTTTAGTGCATTAAAATTTTAAAAAGTGTGTTTTTCCCAAAAAAATGCATTTGAAAAATCGCTGCGCAAATACTGTCTGAAAAAAAAATGAAACACCCACCATTTTAATCTGTAGGGCCTTGCTTTAAAAAAATATATAATGTTTGGGGGTTCAAAGTAATTTTCTTGCAAAAAAAAATATTTTTTCATGTAAACAAATAGTGTCAGAAAGGGCTTTGTCTTCAAGTGGTTAGAAGAGTGGGTGATGTGTGACATAAGCTTCTAAATGTTGTGCATAAAATGCCAGGACAGTTCAAACCCCCCCCCAAATGACCCCATTTTGGAAAGTAGACACCCTAAGCTATTTGCTGAGAGACATGTCAAGTCCATGGATTATTTTATATTGTGACACAAGTTGCGGGAAAAAGACACATTTTTTTTTTTGCACAAAGTTGTCACTAAATGATATATTGCTCAAACATGCCATGGGAATATGTGAAATTACATCCCAAAATACATTCTGTTGCTTCTCCTGAGTATGGGGATACCACATGTGTGAAACTTTTTTGGAGCCTACCACATACGGGACCCCAAAAACCAAGCACCGCCTTCAGCGTTTCTAAGGGTTTAAATTTTTGATTTCACTCCTCACTGCCTATCACAGTTTCGGAGGCCATGGAATGCCCAGATGGCACAACCCCCCCCCCAAATGACCCCATTTTGGAAAGTAGACACCCCAAGCTATTTGCTGAGAGGTATGGTGAGTATTTTGCAGACCTTACTTTTTGTCACAAAGTTTTGAAAATTGAAAAAAGAAAAAAAAATACATTTTTCTTTTCTTTCTTCAATTTCAAAAACAAATGAGAGCTACAAAATACTAACCATGCCTCTCAGCAAATATCTTGGGGTGTCTACTTTCCAAAATGGGGTCATTTGGGGGGGTTTGTGCCATCTTGGCATTTTATGGCCTTGGAAACTGTGATAGGTAGTGAGGAGTGAAATCAAAAATTTAAGCCCTTAGAAATCCTGAAGGCGGTGCTTGGTTTCCGGGGCCCCGTATGCAGCTAGGCTCCCAAAAAGTCCCACACATGTGGTATCCCCATACTCAGGAGAAGCTCAGAATGTATTTTGGGTTGTAATTCCACATATGCCCATGGCATGTTTGAGCAATATATCATTTAGTGACAACTTTGGAAAAAAAAAAAAAAGTTTGTCATTTTCCAGCAACTTGTGGCAAAAAATAAAATATTCCATGGACTCAACATGCCTCTCAACAAATAGCTTGGGGTGTCTACTTTCCAAAATGGGGTTATTTTGGGGGGGTTGAACTGTCCTGGCATTTTATGGCCTTCAAAACTGTGATAGGTAGTGAGGAGTAAAATAAAAAATTTACGCCCTTAGAAATCCTGAAGGCGGTGCTTGGTTTTCGGGCCCCGTATGCGGCTAGGCTCCCAAAAAGTCTCACACATGTGGTATCCCCATACTCAGGAGAAGCAGCTAAATGTATTTTGGGATGCAATTCCACATATGCCCATGGCCTGTGTGAGCAATATATAATTTAGTGACAACTTTTTGTACATTTTTTTATTTTTTTTGTCATTATTCAATCACTTGGGACAAAAAGAATTAATATTCAATGGGCTCAACATGCCTCTCAGCAATTTCCTTGGGGTGTCTACTTTCCAAAATGGGATCATTTGGGGGGGGGGCGTTGTAATGCCCTGCCATTTTAGCACCTCAACAATTGAGAGAGGCAGTCATAAACTAAAAGCTGTGTAAATTCCAGAAAATGTACCCTAGTTTGTAGACACTATAACTTTTGTGCAAACCAATAAATATACGCTTATTGACATTTTTTTTACCAAAGACATGTGTTTGAATACATTTTGGACAAAATTCATGACTAAAATTGAGTTTATTGGATTTTTTTTATAACAAAAAGTAGAAAATATTTTTTTTTTCAAAATTTTTTCCATTTATAGAGCAAAAAATAAAAACCGCAGAGGTGATAAAATACCAACAAAAGAAAGCTCTATTTTTGGGAACAAAAGGACCCAAATTTTGTTTGGGTACAGCATTGCATGACAGTGCAATTAGCAGTTAAAGCGACACAGTGCCAAATTGTAAAAAGTGCTCTGGTCAGAAAGGGGGTAAATCCTTCCGGGGCTGAAGTGGTTAATAAAAACAACCAGAAATGTTGCTGCTGACACTAAAGTGCTCTCACAGAAAAAACAGTAAATAAAGTAAAAATGTGACAGCGCTGCATCAATAATAAGCAAATCCACAAAAATGGTGAAAATTACGTGCAGTAAAATATATAAAAAATATAAAAACAATAAAGTCCAATATTAAAGTGATAATTTCCTCTGTTTAGCATGCAAAGAGATGCAAAGTACTTCTTTACTTCACACAGCCTCTATGTGCATAGTGCTCCCGCCACCAGATGCAATAATTGCTCACCTCCTTACAAGACCCTAAGAGGGTCAAACACGCCTTGTACTATGTGCAACAATCCCTTCAGGAAAACCTCGCTGGTCCTTGATAACCTCTAATGGACTCTCAAGACCCAGATAATGATCCCAGTCTGATGGGGGTTCCTTCCACTGTGTTACTTCAAGCTTGGATCCAATGTAATCCACATTGGTCACAGATAATTTCAACAGTACATAGAAAAAAATAAAGTGCCTCCAATAGTGCAGTATCCAAGGGATTAAAATTAACCTCTCTACCCCAGCTGGTATAAAACTCACATTTATTTAAAACATTAAAAGGATTCCTCCAGATGAAGCCACGTGTGAGGTGGTGAAACTAGTAGAGGTGGAGCCTGGCGGTGAAACCTTGTCACAAACGAGTGAGACCTTTTGATGTATCATTCATGCTTTTATTGTTTCAAATAAACGTGAGTTTTATACTAGCTGGGGTAGAGCAGAAAATGAGGGAACATTTATCCTATGGGGCCCTAGACAGCAATACCAAACAATAAGGGGTTTTAAACCTTATCCATCAAATACGAAAAAAATGGTCTAGCTGGACATATGCTTTAATTACCTTCTATTTTGATGTACAATAGAATGGCATTTTTCCAATGGGGTCAAAGACTGCAGTTTTATCACTACCCCACTCTGTCCAAAACAGAAAAAAAAAATTATGGATTTGCAATGTAACATAGCAGTAAAGTTTACAAATGTTAAATTGGTGAGGATAAAAAGCCAGTGACATTCTTCACTAGCTTCTGTAACTCATTTTAGGTTGCATTGTCAGCACAAATGTGTGATGCACAGTCCAATGCCTAGAACAGGAGGTATAGTGAGACTCGATTCACATCTATGCATGTTGCTTTTGAGCATTTCTGTAGTGCTTTTCACGGTGCTTGCTGCGTTTTTGGACACGTGTTTTTACAGCGTTTGTACCACTATTTTGCCGCGATTTCCTGTTTTTTTCTACACTGTATATAGCTGGTTGCTAAGGAGATGGCCGGGAAGCCGACCACTGTGTCCTTAACAACCGATGAGTCCTCAGCTGTCAGCGGGCTTCTCCACTGAATGTGAAAAAAAGAGTTGCCGGATAAAAAAGAAATGTGAAAAAAAACTGCCTGGGGTCCCCCCTCCAGGTCTATACCAGGCCCTTGGGTCTAGTATAGATTCGGAGGGGACCCCACCCACACCATTTTTTTTTTTAAATGGCGTGGGGTCACCCCCAAAGTCCATACCAGACCCTTATCTGAGCATGCAGCCCGGCAGGTCAGGAAAGGGAGGGCACAAGGGAGCGCCCCCCTCTTGAACCATACCAGGCCACATGCCCTCAACATGGGGGGTGGGTGCTTTGGGGCAGGGGGGGCTCTGCGCCCCCCACCCCAAAGCACTTTGCCCCATGTTGATGGTGACAAGGACCTCTTCCCAACAACCCTGGCTCAGTGGTTGTTGAGGTCTGTGGTCAGGGGGCTTATCAGGAATCTAGAAGCCCCCTTTAACAAGGTGGCCCCCAGATCCTGTCCTCCCCCCCTATGTGAATGACTATGGGGTACATTTTACTCCTACCCATTCACCAAAAAAAAGTAGTGTAGTGTGAAAAGTACAGTAGACAGTTTTTGACAAGTCTTTAATTAAAAATATCTTCTCTGATTCTTCCTCCAGTCTTCCTCCATCTTCTCCCGCATCTTCTTCCTCTGGGCTTCTCCTTCTCCCACTTCTTTTTCCACTCTTCTTCTTTCTCCTGTCTTCTTTGCCCAGTGTTCTTCTTCCTCTGCTCCTGCCAATAACCCTCCTCCGATGCTGCGTCCCACTGATCTGTCCGTGCCGATGTCAAGCATGTCTTAAATAATGATGGGGGAGTGGCCAACAGATTATGTCATCTGGAGGCCCACCCCCTTCTAAAGTCACCGCCCGGAGATGATAGGTCCATAACGTCACAAGAGAGGTGGGGCCTCCGGGTGACATCATCCTATGGCCACGCCCCATCATTATCTAAGACATGCTTGACATCAGCGTGGACAGATCAATGGGATGTAGCATCAGAGGAGGATCAGCGGTGGGAACAGCGGCAGAGGAAGGAGAACACTGGACAAAGAAGACAGGAGAAAGAAGAGCGGAAGAAGAAGAAGCAGGAGAAGGAGAAGCCTGGAGGAGAAAGATGGAGGAAGACTGGAGGAAGAAGCGGGGAAGAAGATTTTTTTAATAAAAGACTTGTCAAAAACTGTCTGTACCCCATACTCATTCACATGGGGGGAGACCGGGATCTGGGGGCCCTCTTCCAGATTCCAATAAGTCCCCGCCCGCAGACCCTGACAACCACCAAGCAAGGGTTGTCAGGAAGAGGCCCTTGTCCCCATCAACATAGGGGCAAGGTGCTTTGGGGTGGGGGGTGCAGAGCCCCCCTGCCTCAAAGCACCCACCCTCCCATGTTGAGGACATGTGGCCTGGTATGGATCAGAAGGAGTGGGTCCCTCACTTGTCCCCTCCCTTTCCTGACCTGCCGGGCTGCATTCTCAGATAAGGGTCTGGTATGGATTTTGGGGGGGCCCACGCCATTTTTAAAAAAATGTTGTCGTGGGGGTCCCCTGCAAATCCATACTAGACCCAAAGGCCTGATATGGACCTGAGGGGGGACCCCCACACCCTTTCTTTTTCACAATTGTTTTTTTTGCAGGCAATTCTTTTTTTTACATTCGGCGGGGAAGTCCGCTGACAGCTGATGACTCATCGGTTGTTAAGGATGCGGCGGCCAGCTTCCCGCCCCCTCCTTAGCAACCAGTTATATACAGTAAATGTACAGCTAAAAAAAAAACCCACAAATCTCAGAAAGCAAATTGCAGCAAAATCAAGTCAAAATTATGGTGAAAATACGGTACTTGCATTTTGGATACGGGTCCATTGAAGTCTATTACATGCAAAACGCTGCATTTTGTGGGAAAAAAGGTCCCTGACCCTTTCCAAAAACACAGAGGTACAAAAATGCATTGATGTGAACATGTTTCATAGAAACCCATGTTAAAACATTTTCCTGCATTTCTGCAAATGCATCAAAAAATGTATTAGTGTGAATGGAGCCTGAGTGAGTGTTGCTTTTGCTTACTAGGCCTACGGTACTTGGTTGTCCCAGGTCTTAGTACAATGCTATAGTTCTTCAACACCACAACATCGAGACTAGGTGACAATATCAGGAAAGGGGTCTAAAGTCTAGAGGCAGGGCAGGCAAGGTCTGTGGCACTGCTGGAAAGCATCTGTAGGACAGTCCAAGATGTGGGTAGGCTGCATGTAAGCATGATCTGAGTTCAGAGGTTCTGAGGTCAGAGCTGGCAGAGGATAAGCATAATCCAGAAGATAGTTCCAAGACCAGGGTGGTTAAGGCAGATGGCAATCCAAAAGAATAATCATTTGTGATGCTTAAATAAGGCACCAGAGCAGTGCAGCCTACCAGGGCAGGGTGATCATGAACAGAGATATGTGGATTCTGGCTAATCTGAATTAGTAGGAAAGCTAGGCAGATGGAGATGTGTCAGATGTGACAGCTGAGGAAGTATGAGCATGAGACTAATTAATGAATGCCATTCATTTATCATAACTTTAGTTACAAATGTTGTCATAAATACATCTAAATAATGTCCAATATTCAGACATCTGCTTCCTTTCTTTTTATAGTTTGGTGCTTGTACACACAACTGCTAAATCATTACTGATAGGGTCAAGCTACTATAGATATTAGTTTTGCAGTCTAACACAGAAGAACCTTATTTTTATGCCTCATTCCTGCTGATTTTTTATAGATAAGGCCTCTCATCTAGAAGGGCGTTTCAAATCAGAAAAGTGACATCTGCTGATATGGCCCCTGAGTGTGTGAATCCTCCTAAACATAATTATATCAGAAATGAGATAGAAGTCTGAATACGGAGACCCTGAGGGATAACAGAGACTTTGAAAAGAAATATGTTAATCAGAACAGCCATCTACTTGCATCTGTTCCACTGTTATTCTGAGGAGTCAGCGGCCTCATACTACTGGGCAGAAAGATGCAGAAAATGAGTCTGGTTTTCTTTACAGTATGTAACTTCATCAACCACTTTTCTACTGCCCTGTATCATTTCATATCATCAAGTAATGCTATTATAATTGACAAATAAATGTTTGAACAATATATTTAGCAATTCAAGTAAAACACACATTAAAACATGGTGTAGTAACTAGTTGCTTTCATGATTCTGTATAAAGAAAAAAAATCTTCTGTATTCTTAAACACTTTAAACACAAATTAAAAGGGTCGCAGGTTATAGCATTACTGATTGTGTATCTTTACATACTCCACTAGGCCCTCTTCATATTTAAAACTGTTTACTGTCCCACTGTGTCACTGTTGCAGGGAGCTGTTAAGGCGTTCAAATTTATTTTTAGGAAAATTTATAGCTAATCTCTAGTTTTACTTAGGGTTGGACCATAAAGCTAAAAAGCCATAAAAGGTTACCTTCATCTTTTTTTTTTTTTCTTCTAAATTCTAATTTCCTATGTACCAATATATCATTATGTACAGTACTTCTGTTGCAAAAAAAATAAAAGCTGTCTTTGATTTTTAGACTAGGGCCTTACCTTAGCCCCTGCTGTGTTCCACAGAGAAGTTCATGACTTCCTGATACAGTCAGGTCCATAAATATTGGGACATTGACACAATTCTAATATTTTTGGCTCTTTAACCACTTGACCACTGGGCACTTAAACCCCCTTAATAACCAGACCAATTTTCAGGTTTTGGTGCTCTCACATTTTGAATGACAATTACTCAGTCATGCAACACTGTATCTATATGAAATTTTTGTCCTTTTTTTCACACAAATAGAGCTTTCTTTTGGTGGTATTTAATCACCACTGGGTTCTTTATTTTTTGCGCTATAAAAGAAAAAAGACCGAAAAATCTGTAAAAAAATTAATTTTTCTTCGTTTCTGTTATAAAATTTTGAAAATTAGTAATTTTTCTTCATATATTTTGGCCAAAATTTATACCGCTACATATCTTTGGTAAAAATAACCCAAATTAGTGTATATTATTTGGTCTTTGTGAAAGTTATAGCGTCCACAAGCTATGGTACCAATATCTGAAAATTGATCACACCTGAAGTACTGACGGCCTATCTCATTTCTTGAGACCCTAACATGCCAGAAAAGTACAAATACCCCCCAAATGACCCCTTCTTGGAAAGAAGACATTCCAAGGTATTTAGAAAGATGCATGATGAGTTTTTTGAAGTTGTCATTTTTTCCCACAATTCTTTGCAAAATCAAGTTTTTTTTTTTTCGTTTTTTTTTTTTACAAAATTGTCATATTAGCAGGTTATTTCTCACACACAGCATATGCATACCACAAATTACACCCCAAAACACATTCTGCTATTACTCCTGAGTATGGCGATACCACATGTGTGAGACTTTTACACAGCGTGGCCACATACAGAGGCCCAACATGCAGGGGAGCACCTTCAGGCGTTCTGGAGCACCCAGGCCAATTCTGACATTTCTCTCCTACATGTAAAAATCATCATTTATTTGCTAGAAAATTATATAGAACCCCAAAACATTATATATGTTTTTTTAGCAAAGACCCTAGAGAATACAATAGCGGTCATTGCAACTTTTTATCTCGCACGATATTTGCGCAGCAATTTTTCGAACGCTTTTTTTTTGGAAAAAAAACAGTTTTTTGCTTTAAAAAAAAACAAAACAGTAAGGATAGCCCAATGTTTTTGCATAATATGAAAGATGAAGTTACGCCAAGTTAATAGATACCTAACATGTCACCTTTCAAAATTGCACACGCTTGTAGAATGGTGCCAAACTTCGCCACTTAAAAATCCCCATAGGCGACGCTTTAAAATTTTTTACCGGTAACAAATTTTGAGTTACAGAGGAGGTCTAGGGCCAAAATTATTGCTCTCGCTCTACCGATCGCAGCGATACCTCACATGTGTGGTTTGAACACCGTTTTCATATGTGGGCGGGACTTACATATGCGTTCGCTTCTGCATGCGAGCACACGGACAGGGGCGCTTTAAAATTTTTTATTTTTTTTTATTGTTCATTTTACTTTAATTATTTTAGTTTGACACTTTTTTCCAAAAAAAAATTTTTTTGATCACTTTTATTCCTATTACAAGGAATGTAAACATCCCTTGTAATAGGAATATGGCATGACAGGTCCTCTTTACAGTGAGATATGGGGTCAATAAGACCCCACATCTCACCTCTAGGCTGTTCCTGAAATTAAAAAAAAAAAAAAGATCCTGGCTTCGATCGTAGCGGTGAGTCGGTAGAAGCACCGGAGGGCGGCGGGAGGGGGGGCATCCCCTCTCGCCTCCCGTAAGAATGATCAAGCAGTGTAACAGCTGCTATGATCGTTCTCATGGTATAGGGAATCGCCGGCTGAAAAATATGATATCTGAATGATGCCTGTAGCTGCACCCATCATTCAGATATCTCCGCACAAAGTCAAGGACGTCGTATGACGGAAGGCGGGAAGTGGTTAAAACGCTTTTTTTTTTTTTAACACAAAGTTGTCCATTTATACAATATTTCTAACACATAGCATGTACACACCAAAAATGACCCCCCAAAATAGATTCTCCTACTCCTCCTGAGTACGGCGATACCACATGTGTGAGACTTCCACAGCCTGGTCATATACAGAGGCTGGGTATGGCTGAGCATGGCTGGGTATTGCAGAGTATCGCCGAGTATGACTGGGTATGGCAGAGTATGGCTGGGTATCACCGAGTATTTCAGAGTATGGCTGGGTATTGCGGGGTATTGCAGAGTATGGCTGGGTATGGCAGAGTATTGCGGGTTATGGCAGAGTATTGCAGATTTTTGCGGGGTATTGCAGAGCATGGCTGGGTATGGCAGAGTATGGCTGGGTATCACTGAGTATTGCAGAGTATGGCTGGGTATCACTGAGTATTGCAGAGTATGGCTGGGTATTGCGGGATATTTCAGGGTATTGCAGAGTATTGCGGGGTATTCCAGGGTATGGCAGAGTATTGCGGGGTATTCCAGGGTATTGCGGGGTATGGCAGAGTATTGCGGGGTATGGCAGAGTATTGCGGGGTATGGCAGAGTATTGCGGGGTATGGCAGAGTATTGCGGGGTATTTCAGGGTATTGCGGGGTATGGCAGAGTATTGCGGGGTATGGCAGAGTATTGCGGGGTATTTTGGGGTATGGCAGAGTATTGTGGGGTATGGCAGAGTATTGCGGGGTATTCCAGGGTATGGCAGAGTATTACGGGGTATTCCAGGGTATGGCAGAGTATTGCGGGGTATTCCAGGGTATGGCAGAGTATTGCGGGGTATTCCAGGGTATGGCAGAGTATTGCGGGGTATTGCAGGGTATGGCAGAGTATTGCGGGGTATTCCAGGGTATGGCAGAGTATTGCGGGGTATTCCAGGGTATGGCAGAGTATTGCAGGGGTATTCCAGGGTATGGCAGAGTATTGCGGGGTATTCCAGGGTATGGCAGAGTATTGCGGGGTATTCCAGGGTATGGCAGAGTATTGCGGGGTATTCCAGGGTATGGCAGAGTATTGCGGGGTATTCCAGGGTATGGCAGAGTATTGCGGGGTATTCCAGGGTATGGCAGAGTATTGCGGGGTATTCCAGGGTATGGCAGAGTATTGCAGGGGTATTCCAGGGTATGGCAGAGTATTGCGGGGTATTCCAGGGTATGGCAGAGTATTGCAGGGGTATTGCGGGGTATTCCAGGGTATGGCAGAGTATTGCAGGGGTATTCCAGGGTATGGCAGAGTATTGCAGGGGTATTGCGGGGTATGGCAGAGTATTGTGGGGCATTGCAGAGGGAATTGCAGAGCATGCAGAGTAGTAGGGATGGCTGAGCATGGATGGATGGATGGCTGGATGTCTCTGTGCAGCGCTGTGGGCACTACAGATGCAGCCCACAACGCTGCAGCCATCCATCCATCCGCTTCTCCGGTCACTGTGTACCGATCGGTACACAGGAGGGGAGGAGAGGGGGAGGAGAGGAACCGGCGTCATCAAATGACGCCGGTTTGTTGACATGTGATCGCTCCGTCATTTGACAGAGCGATCACATGGTAAACGGCCGCGATCAGCGGCCATTTACCGGGATCTGTGATGCGCCGGGTCCTCTGGACCCAGCGGTCACGGATGCTCTCGAGTGCGCGCCCTAGGGGGCGCGCGAGAGCAGAATTCTGGGAGGACGTCCCTGGACGCCCTCCCAGAGTTAAACAACCGCCCTGTAGCCGTCATTTGGCTATGGGCCGGTTGTTAAGTGGTTAAAGCACCACAATGGATTTGAAATGAAACGAACAAGATGTACTTTAACTGCAGACTTTCAGCTTTTTTTTTTTACATAGCAGTATTTATTCGTTAATCGAGGTTTAAACATAAGAACTGTGATAGGTGATGAAGGTAAGATAAAGTGTGTGGGTTATTAACCCCATGTACCCCATATGGGCTCATGCTGTAACATGGGTGATTAGGGGATCCTTCATTCTCCTTTGTGTAAAGATAGTTCAAAAAGTAAATTATTTAACAACGTATGATAACTTGAACAGTTCTTACCAAAGGATGGTAGTAACATAGAAGTGTAGAATGTAAAACTTTCAAGTGTGAGGATGTGAATGGACCAGTACATGTCCAGAATCCTTGGAGAACTTGAGAGTACTCATGGTAGTATTTGTACTCGTAATAAACTGTATGTAACGTGTAAGAGAGATTAGTAAAGAAGGTAGTTGGAACTAAAATAGAAATAAAAAGGAGGGGAGTGGAGAGGGGGGTAGGAGACAAGAGGAGTAGGGGAGGGAGGTAGAGAGCGGTGCTATATATTCAGTGAGTAGAGCAACGCGGCTCGAGTATGTGTTAGTATTATCAGAAAAATTATCAGGTAAGTTTTTGTGTGTACCAATTCGACCAGGGGTGCCATAGCTTGTGGATTTTGGAATGTGAGGGTTTTCCTTTTGACATAATTGATTCATACGCGTAATGGGAGTGAACTAATGTAATGACTTCGGACAGCGTTGGGGACAAGGTTGTTTTCCATCGTTTAGTTATGAGTAATCTGGTAGCTAGGAGTATGTGTGTAATTACTAGTCTGAAAGGTGGTGGCAGTAATTCAGTAGTCAAGTACAGTATGGCCAATTGTGGGGTAAGTGTGATGGGAAGGTGACAGATATCTTGTATAAGGTGTTCCACCTCTGTCCAGAGAGCCTTTAAGGCTGGACATGACCATAGAATGTGAGATAGGGTGCCTATGTGGTTACATTCTCTCCAACACTTGGATGAGGATTGTGGGTGGAATTTGGCCAGTCTCTGTGGCGTTAGGTACCATCTGAGGTGTATTTTATGCATTAATTCCCAGAGAGAGGTGCAGCTAGTGGATTTATAAATGGATTGTAGGGCCTTTTGCCATTGATGTTCAGAGAACTGTATCTGTAAGTCTTTTTCCCAGTCTGTATATGGTTTAGATTTGTGGAATACTGTTTTTTTCTTGTAGTGTAGAATATATTAGTGAGGTGCCTTTGGTAGGTGTGTTGTTAGAGAAGTAGTAATTCCATATTTTAAGTGGTAATGCTCCTTCTAATCGTGGGTGGGCTGAGAGACATTGTTGAATCCTGGCGTAATTAAGGAAATCTTTGGAGGGTGCTTGGTATTGTGATTGGAG
Source organism: Lithobates clamitans (assembly GCA_037952925.1). Lineage (NCBI taxonomy): Eukaryota > Metazoa > Chordata > Amphibia > Anura > Ranidae > Lithobates > Lithobates clamitans. The sequence continues at coordinate 8,760,395 of JBBGZY010000306.1, read as the reverse complement.
TTGGGTAAAGGGTTTATGTAGTATCATAGACCTGAGTTCTGTGGTGCAGGTATTTTGGTCTGCTATCCATTTGGGAATATTCAAATCAGGTGTCAGTAATTGTAGGGTTTGGATAGGTATTGGGATGCTTTTGGTGGGTAATTGGGACCATTTTGCAGAGTGTAACATTATCCAGGCTTTAACTGAAGCTTGCATGGTCGGTGAGTATAAGCAAAGATTTGTGTGTTTAGTTGTAGTGCTGAATAGCCAGTATTTAAGGTTGGGCCCTGGAGTCATGGTGTTTTCAATGTTTCCCCATAGTGTGGATGGGTGCGTGTGTATCCATTCCGTCATTTGAGATAGAATGGTGGCTAGATAGTAATCTTTAATATCTACGTATCCCAGGCCACCCGCTAGTTTGTGTTTGGTAGTTTTGGTATGACTACATCTAGGTTTCTTGCCTTGCCACATATATTGGTGTAGAATGGATTGTAGCGATTGGATGTATGAGTTAGTAAGTGGAATAGGTAGTGTGCGGAATGTGTAGAGCAATCTAGGGAGTATGAGCATTTTAAAGGCAGCTAGTCTGCCAGCCCAAGAAAATTCAAATTTTGACAGTTTGGAGGTTTCCTTAATAAGCATCTGTTTCATTTCCAAGTAGTTGTTAGTAAAAAGATTTCTGGTGCATTTGGTGAGTGTAATTCCTAGATATGATATACCTGTGTCTGCCCATGGATATGTATAGAAGTTACGTAGAAGGTTGCTAGTTATGGCATCCAAACCTAGGTCTAGAATATATGACTTGTTTTCGTTGACCTTGTAATAAGAAATGGTACTAAATCTTTGTAATACAGATTGTATCGAAGCCAGGGAGGATATGGGGTTGGTTACCATCATGATGACGTCGTCAGCAAACAGATTGATCTTGTGTTCCAATTTTCCAATTTGGAATCCTGTAATGGACTTGTTTAATCTAATATGTTCGGCCAGGGGTTCCATTATTAAGTTGAAGATGATGGGTGATAAGGGGCAGCCCTGACGAGTGCCATTAGAAATTGGGAATGGTTTAGATAGCATCTCAGAGGTATAGACCTGGGCTGAAGGTTTTGAGTATAAAGCCATTATTGCGGAAAGAATGTGGCCTTGGAGACCGAATTTAAGGAGTGTAGCATGGAGATAGGCCCAATTAATTTTGTCGAACGCCTTCTCTGCATCCAGGGATAGAAGCAGAGAAGGCGTTCGCTCAGACTCCACAATGTGTATTATATTAATGAGTCTGCGGGTTGCATCAAACGTTTGCCTACCTTTTGTGAACCCGGATTGATCAGGGTGGATTAGTGAAGGCATAATATTTACTAACCTGTTTGCTATGAGTTTGGCATAGATTTTTGTGTCAACATTTAGAAGCGATAAGGGTCTAAAGCTTTGCGGTGAGGTAGGATCATTGCCTGGCTTCGGTAACATAATGATTAAGGCATTTAACATTTCCTGTGGGAGAGAAGAGGAGGAGGCAGCGTCATTGCACATTTGAGCTAAAGAAGGAGCTAGGATGGTACTGAATTGTTTATAGTACTCCCCGGTGAGACCGTCTGGTCCAGGGGATTTGTTAGATGGCAGGGATGTGATGGTATCTAAAACTTCCATTGGAGAGAATGGAGCATTTAGCATTGTTAGTTGATTGGGGGAGACTTGGGGGAGATAAATTTCTTTCAAAAACGTGGTAATGACTAAACGCTTCTGCTATAGCTTGAGGATCTATCAGTTTTTGTTGTGTGGAGGGATGATAGAGGTGAGATATCTTGCTTTTAATATGATGACCTTTGATTCTAAGTGCCATGGCTTTCCCTGCCTTATTCCCGGTGGAGTAGTGATTAGCCTTAAATCTTTTTTGGGCTCTATCATATGTTTCTAGTAATAAGTTTCTTAATTCTTGTCTGAGAAGTACAAGTTTTTCTCTAAGGGCAGGATCGGGAGTTAATTGGTTTTGGGCTTCTGCTGTTTTAATTTGGGAGGTGATGGTGTCAAGACGCTGTGATCTCCTCCTTTTCTCTCTAGCTCCTATTTGGATAAGAATCCCTCTGATGACCGCTTTGTGAGCGTTCCATAAAATAGTGTTGCTCGATGTCGAACCCTGGTTCAGATCAAAAAATTCTTCTAAAAGTTTAAGGATTGTGACTGAATGTTCAGGTGATTGAATAATTGAGGCATTGGCTCTCCATAGCTTCGTAGGTGAAGAGGTAGGCAAAGACTTGATGGTTATAGTCACTGGGGCATGGTCGGACCATGTTATCGTGTCTAAAGATGACTCAGAAATTTTTGGTAGAGTCCACTTGTCGACTAGGAAGTAATCGATTCTGGTGTAGGAATTGTGTCGATGGGAAAGGAAGGAGTAGTTCCTCTCAGTGGGATGGTGGAATCTAAATACATCATATAAGTCATGGTTTCTTAGGAACTGTCCCATAGGTGAGGCAAGTCTAGTCGTGCGTGAGGAGGCATCTAGGGAGTTATCTGGAACGATGTTGAAATCTCCGCAGATAACGAGGTTTCCTTGATGGAATTTGGCTATTTTGGGCATCAGCTTAGAAAGGAATTTGATTTGTTTAGTGTTGGGCGCATACACCGTGACAATAGTGTATCTAGCATTGTCTAGGGTACAACCTAGGGCCAGATATCTACCGTCTTCATCAACCATACTGTTATGGAGTGTAAAGTTGATTGTATGTTTGATTGCGATTAAAACTCCATTTTTCTTAGTGGGGCCTGGAGCATGGTAAATATGGGGAAAAGATTTGTTACTGCAGTGCGGCATTGCAGATCTTTTAAAGTGCGTTTCTTGCACACAGATGATGTCACACAAGCATTTCTGGGCTGTGCGCCATAGTGAGGCTCTTTTTATTGGGTGATTTAGCCCTTTGCGTTTAGTGAGAGGAATTTGGTCATCTTGGCGGATGGTGTAAGATAGAATATGTGGCAAGTTCTTACTCACAGTTAGTAGATAGGTGCTGTTACGTAGAAAGGTCCGGTGTTCGAGGTACTCATGTCCTTTTTCTTCCGCGTGCTCTCGTGAAGAAGAGATGGTGGGTAAAGAAAACTTACGGTAAAGAGAAAATAAAATTTAGTAGGAAAAAAAGGTAGACAAAAATACAAGAACTGACAGCAGTTAAGTAAAACTGGTACTTCTGTGTTGTTGTGGGGTATAAGTTCGTGGAGCAAGTTGCAACGAGCAAGGCATCCGACCGGAGTTGTGGTAAAGTGGGTCATTTGTGGGCCCACTATTCAGGTATAGATTAGTGCTTACCGGAGTGACGGTTGTCAGCGGAGTGTGGAGAGTTTTCTCTGCGGTTTAGTTGTGCTGTTTTGGGTGGATCGGGAATAATTCCCCATAGGTGGAGTAATTTGAGGCCTTCCTCCACTGTGGAGATATTATGCTTGGTCCCATTCTTGGTGACTATGATCTTGGTGGGAAAGCCCCATTGGTAGGGGATCTTGTGGTTATTAAGTGGTTTGGTAATGGTGTTCAGTTGTCTCCTTAATTGACGAGTATGCTGCGAAAGGTCAGCGTACAATTGGAGGTGAGTATACGGGGCAGGCAGCTGGTCCAGATGTCTCGATTTGAATAGAAGTTGGTCTTTAGTATGAAAAAAATTAATTCTCAGCAGAATATCACATGGAACTTTGGCCGGGAGATGCGGGGGTTTAGGGAGGCGGTGAATGCGGTCGATTACGGTTTCCATGGGGGGGAGATCAGGCAGGAGTGTGGAAATCAATTTCCTGGCATATGTGTTTAGATCATGCGGTAGGACAGACTCAGGGACCCCTCTGATCTTGACATTATTACGGCGGGACCTGTCCTCGAGGTTCGCCATTTTGGCCCTCATCCATTGCTGTTCATCTTGTGTATGATCATGGGCATCTACCAGATCATTGACCGTTTCGGTCATTTCTCCCATCTGTTTCTCAACAATGTTCATTTTATGTCCCATATGGTTCATTTGTGAGGAGAATCTGAGGAACATATTAGATATGTCATTTTGAAAGGGAGCTCTGAAGAGAGATGAGCATCTCCTTCATTGTAGTGTCTAATACAGGCTGGTTTGTGGTAGGGAAGGCTGCTATGGGGGATGGATGAGCTGGGGCTGCATCAGGCACAGGGCTCACCTCAGATACTGCTGAATCTGCATCCAGGCGCATCCACATTTTTGCTGGGCTGTTGCTGGTCGAGGAAGCAGGGGATGATGGTGAGGCATCAAGAGAGTGGAGTTGTGGAGATATTAGCAGGTCATCTGCATCAGGGAGATCTGTATAGGCCGCCGAAATTCCGCATTCAGGGCCGCGGGCGTAATCTTGGATTTTTGGCTGTGTGTAGTAATCTGTCAGTTTCTTAGGCTGACGGTATTCTTTTCGTTTGCGGTTCATCTCGGATGATGTGTGGGGGTAAGCCAGTATTCTGGTGGTCTCAGTAGTCGCTGGGGGTTACCAGAATAGCGGGGATGTCGGTTTATATTCCGGTCAGTGCAGGAGCTGTGTAATTACACGTCCATCTTGCCCGGCAGTTGGCCTCGCCCCCCAGACTTTCAGCTTTAATTTGAGGGTATTTACATCCAAATCAGGTGAACGGTGTAAGAATTACAACAGTTTGTATATGTGCCTCCCACTTTTTAAGGGACCAAAAGTACAGATTAACAATCATCCATCAAACTTTCACTTTTTAATACTTGGTTGCAAATCCTTTGCAGTCAATTACAGCCTGCAGTCTGGAACGCATAGACATCACCAGATACTGGGTTTTATCCCTGGTGATGCTGTGCCAGGCCTCTACTGCAACTGTCTTCAGTTCCTGCTTGTTCTTGGGGCATTTTCCCTTCAGTTTTGTCTTCAGCAAGTGAAATACATGCTCAATCGGATTCAGGTCAGGTGATTGACTTGGCTATTGCATAACATTCCACTTCTTTCCCTTAAAAAACTCTTTGGTTGCTTTCGCAGTATGCTTCGGGTCATTGTCCATCTGCACTGTGAAGCTCCATCCAATGAGTTCTGAAGCATTTTGCTGAATATGAGCAGAAAATATTACCCAAAACACTTCATAATTCATCCTGCTGCTTTTGTCAGCAGTCACATCTTCAATAAATACAAGAGAACCAGTTCCATTGGCAGCCATACTGTCAGGGTACTCACCAGGGCCGAAATGCTGAGAGCGGCTCCCCTTGCAGCTGAGTGCGCTATACCCCTGGAGGTGGCACAGAGGGTATCGGGCACAGAGAGGCATGGGTCGCCAGGCACTAGTAGGAGCCTGCGTGTTGAACTTCTGTCTGGTAGTAGTCCATGCAGGGTAAACCCGGACGGTGATCAGCAGAGGAATCAGACTGGGGCTCCAACACCTTGGTCCTGAAGTAGATAACTGGAACAAAGTATGTAGAGAAGCCAGGGGGTCAAACACAGCAAGCCGGTAGGAAGGAAGTCTGTTTAAACAAGCCAAGGTCATACACAGGAATCAATCAATAGGAGAGTCCAAGACAGGCCGGGGGTCAAACACTGGGGCAAGCAGTAGCAAAGTCTTTAAAGAGAAGCCGGGGGTCAGACACTGGAGCAGATTGAAGAGGAATCCGTTAAGCAAGCCGAGGTCAAGGTGCAGGAGAAGTTCAAGGATGGTCAAGGAAATCCGGGTCACAACAGGCAGGAGTCAATAGCAGAACAAGGAACAGGAACACAGAAGCTGAAATGACAAACCAGCAATAAGCCAGAGAGCTGGGCTGCCTTTTATAGGGCTAATAGGGGAACCCACGTGTGCAGCTAAGATGCGTACGTGCGTACGCGCTTACGCCGTTTCGCCGTTTCGCCGTCCGCTGACTTGCACGTCTATGTGTGCCATTACGCCGTGACGCGGTCTGCTAAATCGCGTACCCGCATACGCCTATTAGCCATTCTGCCACGCAGGCATACAGGGAAATGCCGGTACTGGCAAACAAAGTTTCTGCTATTCCTCTGACACATACATACCCACGCCATGACACTACCACCACCATGCTTCACTGATGAGGTGGTATGCTTTGGATCATGAGCAGTTCCTTTCCTTCTCCATACTCTTCTCTTCCCATTACTCTGGTACAAGTTGATCTTGGTCTCATGTGTCCATAGGATGTTGTTCCAGAACTGTGAAAGCTTTTTTAGATGTTGTTTGGCAAACTCTAATCTGGTCTTCCTGTTTTTGAGGCTCACCAATGGTTTACATCTTGTGATGAACCCTCTGTATTCACTCTGGTGAAGTCTTCTCTTGATTGTTGACTTTGACACACATACACCTACCTCCTGGAGAGTGTTCTTGATCTGGCCAACTGTTGTGAAGGGTGTTTTCTTCACCAGGGAAAGAATTCTTCGGTCATCCACCACAGTTGTTTTCCGCGGTCTTCCGGGTCTTTTGGTGTTGCTGAGCTCACTGGTGCGTTCTTTCTTTTTAAGGATGTTCAAAACAATTGATTTGGCCACACCTAATGTTTTTGCTCTCTGATGGGTTTGTTTTGTTTTTTCAGCCTAATGATGGCTTGCTTCACTGATAGTGACAGCTCTTTGGATCTCATATTGAGAGTTGATAGCAACAGATTCTAAATGCAAATAGCACACTTGAAATGAATTCTGGACCTTTTATCTGCTCCTTGTAAATGGGATAATGAGGGAATAACACACACCTGGCCATAGAACAGCTGAGCAGCCAACGGTCCCATTACTTTTGGTCCCTTAAAAAGTGGGAGGCACATATACAAACTGTTGTAATTCCTACACCGTTCACCTGATTTGGATGTAAATACCCTCAAATTAAAGCTGAAAGTCTGCAGTTAAAGCGTTTCATTTCAAATCCATTGTGGTGGTGTATAGAGCCAAAAAGATTAGAATTGTGTCAATGACCCAATATTTATGGACCTGACTAACAAACAGTAAGACACAGGAAGCAGGTCACCAGCTGACCTCATTAGCATACACAACTATGTTTGCATGGCATTTCTGGCATCTCCCGAGTGTGCATTTGCCTTTCTTGTCAATGTAGGCTGCCACAGCTGCTATGTTTGCACTGCATCCCCGGGGTCCCTCCAGACCAGTGACGGCTGGTGGTATATTTTTTGGGGGCAATCTGTTCACAGCTACACCTCCCCCCTGGCGGTTGGTCGGGTCTCCCTCTACCCCATGTAGGCCGCAGGCTTCCTCCGGGCGGCGGACCTCTGCGTCTCCTCCTTCCTTGGCTTCATGGCAGTGTGGCTTTCCCTGCATCTCCTCCCTCCTCCTCCTCGACGGCCAATAGGATCACTTCTCCGCTCGGCCAATCGGATCTCAGGACCTACTTCCTGAGCCGGGATTGGCCAGGAGGAGAATCAGGAAGACAATAGCATATATTAATTTGCTATTGTCACAAAACTGGGTGGGCTCAGGTTGCAGTACTCTGAAGTCTGATTGGATACAGAGCGAATGGATACAGAAGATAGGTGGGTTCTCGTATTCCATAGTTGTCGTAAATCTAAAGGAAATTGTACAGAGATTGTACAGCCAGTGTGTATAGTGCATGGCCACCTTTATAGACCCTAAATGAACTAGACGTACTTTCAGTGCCATTAATTGTTAATGGCACCCCAAATGCAGTAGCAAACATACATTTTGACGCGTGAAAAAATGAGCCTCAAACGCAGCAAAATGCACAGTAAAAAATATGCAAACTGCAACACATCAAAATGCCCCATCAGCTACTTTGCTGCAATTAAGGCAGCTCATTAAAATCAATGGACACTATGCATGTCATGGTAAAAACTATCCAAGAGATGTACGGTCCCCCTATGTTATGTTTGAATGGGGCATGAAAGGGAAATTAATGTGTTTACACAAGAACAATGAGGCTCCATTTACATCTGTGTGTTTGTGAACATAAAATGCATGCTTTGCCACGCATCTCGGAAATGTAATTCAAATGCTTATGGCTAGGGATGAGCTTCGTGTTCGAGTCGAACCCATGTTCGACTCGAACATCGGCTGTTCGACCGTCCGTCGAATTGCGAACGATATGGGCCGTTCGCGCCAAATTCGTGTGGCGCGTCACGGCCCATAATTCACTGCGGCATCGCAGTGCATTGCTGGCTGATGATTGGCCAAGCATGCACTATGACCCGCATGCTTGGCCAATCACAGCGCCGCCTGAACAGAGAGCCGTAATTGGCCAAAGCCAAGGAGGCTTTGGCCAATTATGGCTCAGGGGATTTAGTACACGCCCCACACTATATAAGGCCGCCTGCACGGCGGCCCTGTGTAGTGTGTGTTCCGGCGTTGAAAGAGATAGACAGAGAGACAGTGTTTGATTTGAGTTAGATAGATTAGGCAGAACAGTCAGTCAGTTAGCTGCACTTACAGTGTATTGTGTATATATATGCATCCCAGGTGTTGCATATATATATATACACTGTATTCAGTTTAGCTAGATCCGTTCCTGTTATCTTCTATCTAGACTATTTACATTCAGTGCAGTGTGTCCTGCTCACAGTGTTCAGCTAGATCCGTTCCTGCTATTTACATTCAGTACAGTGCTTCCTGCTCACAGTGTTCAGCTAGATCCGTTCCTGCTATTTACATTCAGTGCAGTGCGTGCTGCTCACAGTGTTCAGCTAGATCCGTTCCTGCTATTTACATTCAGTGCAGTGCGTCCTGCTCACAGTGTTCAGCTAGATCCGTTCCTGTTATCTTCCTACTGACAGGCAGGCTTGTCTGGTTACAGTATATAAAGCTACCTGAAGAAAATTACAGGTGTTCTTTTTGATCCTATTAGTACCACGGTCAGGCAGCTAGACTATTTACATTTAGTACAGTGTGTCCTGCTCACAGTGTTCAGCTAGATCCGTTCCTGTTATTTACATTCAGTGCAGTGTGTCCTGCTCACAGTGTTCAGCTAGATCCGTTCCTGCTATTTACATTCAGTACAGTGCGTGCTGCTCACAGTGTTCAGCTAGATCCGTTCCTGCTATATACATTTAGTGCAGTACGTCCTGCTCACAGTGTTCAGCTAGATCCGTTCCTGTTATCTTCCTACTGACAGGCAGGCTTGTCTGGTTACAGTATATAAAGCTACCTGAAGAAAATTACAGGTGTTCTTTTTGATCCTATTAGTACCACGGTCAGGCAGCTAGACTATTTACATTTAGTACAGTGTGTCCTGCTCACAGTGTTCAGCTAGATCCGTTCCTGTTATTTACATTCAGTGCAGTGTGTCCTGCTCACAGTGTTCAGCTAGATCCGTTCCTGCTATTTACATTCAGTACAGTGCGTCCTGCTCACAGTGTTCAGCTAGATCCGTTCCTGCTATTTACATTCAGTGCAGTGCGTGCTGCTCACAGTGTTCAGCTAGATCCGTTCCTGCTATATACATTTAGTGCAGTACGTCCTGCTCACAGTGTTCAGCTAGATCCGTTCCTGTTATCTTCCTACTGACAGGCAGGCTTGTCTGGTTACAGTATATAAAGCTACCTGAAGAAAATTACAGGTGTTCTATCCCAGCTTAGTGCAGCTACAGGCCATTAGTATGTCTGGAAGGCCAAGAAGGAGAGGCAGACAGTCACAAGCCAATAAGAGAGGGCAAGCAGGCTCTGTGTCTAGTGCTGGTCGTGGAGACGGTGCATCCTCATCAGCACGTGGCCATGGGACACGCTTGGCCTTTTTTTCGGCAGCTGGCCGTGTTGAGCCGCAACATGCGGAAGACTTGGTCGAGTGGATGACCAAGCCGTCCTCATCCTCCTCATCCTCTCTCACCCATGCCCAGGGTGCTTTGTCTGGCAAAGCAGCGGCCTCTTCCCTCAGCTCAATGTCATCAGTGACTCCTTCCCTAGCCCCACCATGTCCTCCTGAGGATTCCCTCGAACTGTTTGACCACAGTGTTGGGTACATGCTCCAGGAGGATGCCCAGCGTTTGGAAGGCTCTGATGATGATACTGAGCTCAATGAAGGCAGTAACATGAGCACGGACAGAGGGGGTGCCCAAGAAGGACAGCAATCTGGCAGTCATGCTCCCCCTGCTGCAGCATACTGCCAGGTTTGCTCCAGTGATGAGGAGGGAGGGGATGATGAGGTCACTGACTCAACGTGGGTGCCTGATAGGAGAGAGGAGGAGGAGGAGGAGGAGGAGGAGGAGGAGGAGGAGGTGGCACATCACCAACTAGGCAGGATGCCCTCCAGGGGCCAGCCTAAGGGCAGCACATTGACTGCATCACACCCCAAAGCTCCACATGTGCAGGGCGCTGCAGTCTCTGCGCGTTATTCAAAAAGTTCTTTGGTGTGGGCCTTTTTTGAGACGAGTGCATCAGATCGCACCGCTGCTATTTGCAATATATGTCTCAAGCGTATCTCGCGTGGCCAAAACATCTCCCGCTTGGGTACCACATGCTTGACCAGACATATGTTGACCTGCCATGCAGTTCGTTGGCAAGCGTATCTAAAAGACCCACACCAAAGAACAAAGACGATCTCTCCTTGCTCCTCATCAGCTGAGATTTCCAACCCCACTAGACCTTCAGTCCTCTCTGCGACCTGCAGTGAGAGGAATGAAGGTGTAGAATTAGGTGTGTCACAGCCAAGTACTTATGGGCAATCTGCTTTTGGTACACCGACGTCAGATTGTACCAGGCAAATTTCCCTGCCCCAGCTGCTGCACCGCCGAAAGAAGTTTGCTCCCAGCCATCCACATGCCCAGCGGTTGAATGCTAGCTTGGCAAAATTGCTAGCACTTCAACTGCTGCCTTTTCAGTTGGTAGACTCTGCCCCCTTCCGTGAGTTTGTGGAATGTGCGGTTCCTCAGTGGCAGGTACCCAAACGCCACTTTTTCTCACGGAAGGCGATTCCGGCTCTCTACCGGCATGTGGAAGGCAATGTCCATGCCTCGCTGGACAGGGCGGTCAGCGGTAAGGTGCATATTACCGCTGACTCATGGTCCAGCAGGCATGGACAGGGACGTTACTTAAGTTTCACGGCGCATTGGGTGACTCTGCTGGCAGCTGGGAAGGATGCAGGACAAGGTGCAGTAGTGTTGGAGGTTGTTCCGCCACCACGCCTCCAAAATGCTGATTGTGACACACCTCTCTCCTCCACCCCCTCCTCTTCTTCTTCCTCCATGGCCTCTTCCTCGGAACCAGCGGTGCTCCGTAGGCGTTCAAGGGGCTACGCAAGTACGCAGGCCAAAAGATGCCATGCGGTGCTTGAGCTGGTGTGCTTGGGGGACAGGAGCCACACTGGGGCAGAGGTTCTGTCAGCTCTGCAGGGGCAGGTTCAGAGGTGGTTGACGCCACGCCAACTTAAGGCAGGAATGGTGGTTTGCGACAATGGCACCAACCTCCTCTCTGCCCTCCGACAGGGACAACTGACCCATGTGCCCTGTTTGGCTCACGTCCTTAACTTGGTGGTGCAGCGGTTCTTGGGCAGGTACCCGGGCTTACAGGATGTCCTGAGGCAGGCCAGGAAAGTCTGTGTGCATTTCCGCCGGTCATATAATGCCAGTGCTCGGCTGACGGACCTCCAAAAGGAGTTTAACCTGCCCAAGAACCGCCTAATCTGTGACATGCCCACCAGGTGGAACTCGACGTTGGCCATGCTGCAGCGGCTGCACACGCAGCAGAGGGCCATCAATGAGTACCTGTGCGACTATGGCACCAGGACAGGGTCAGGGGACCTTGGTTTTTTTCCCCACGCCAGTGGGCCATGATCAGGGATGCATGCACTGTCCTGTCACCATTCGAGGAGGCCACGAGGATGGTGAGCACTGACAGTGCATGCATCAGTGACACTGTCCCCCTTGTCCACCTGTTGGAGCACACGCTGCGTGGGATAATGGACAGGGCACTTGAGGCAGAACAGAGGCAGGAAGAGGAGGACTTCCTTAGCTCTCAAGGCCCCCTTTATCCAGACAGTGTTCCTGCGTGCCCGCCGATCACACAGGAAGAGGACGAGGAGGAGGAGGAGGAGGAGGAGGAAGATTGTGTCAGTATGGAGGTGGAGCCTGGCACTCAGCATCAGCAGTCTTTAAGGGATCAGTCCCAAGGAACACATGGACTTGTACGTGGCTGGGAGGAGGTGGCTGCGGACGTTGTTGTCCTTAGTGACCCAGAGGACTCCGGACCGAATGCCTCAGCAAACCTACGCTGCATGGCCTCCCTGATCCTGCAAAGCCTGCGTAAGGATCCTCGTATTCGTGGTATCAAGGAGAAGGACCAATACTGGCTGGCAACCCTCCTTGATCCACGTTACAAGGGTAAGGTTGCGGACCTTATCTTGCCATCGCAGAGGGAGCAGAGGATGAAACATCTTCGGGAGGCCTTGCAGAAAGGTCTGTGCAACGCGTTCCCAGAGACTGGGAGGTTACAAACTCCTGTTTCTGGACAACGTGTTGCTGAGGCTTCGGTCAGTCAAAGAAGGAGCGGTGGAGAAGGTGGCCGTCTGACCGATGCGTTCAGACAATTTTTTGGTCCGCAGCCCCAAGGTATGATCGGTTCCAGCAACCATCGCCAGCGTCTGTTTTACATGGTGCAGGAATACCTAGGGGCAAGATCAGACTTGGACACCTTTCCCACCGAAAATCCTCTGGGTTACTGGGTCTTGAGGATGGATCACTGGCCAGAGCTTGCACAGTATGCAATTGAGCTACTGGCCTGTCCTGCATCCAGCGTTCTTTCGGAACGCACATTCAGTGCTGCTGGAGGCGTGGTAACCGATCACAGGGTGCGTCTGTCCACCGACTCGGTCGATCGGCTGACCTTCATAAAAATGAATCAGTCTTGGATCACCACCAGCTACCAAGCACCTGATGCAGATGTAACCGAATAATTTTTTTTGAAATCTCAGATCCCTTCAAAGACTGCCTATGCTGATGCTGAGTGACTATCCCTGAGTAATTATCCTCTTCCTCCTCAATCATCACGCTGATAGCTTGTAAGAACATTTTTGGTTCTGGGCGCCACCACCAGTGCCTAAGGCACAATTTTTCAGCCCCTGTTTAACAGGGGCGTGTAATTACAATTTTTGATGTAATACTTTGCAGCAGGGCTCGTTCCTGCATTCCAACTAGAGTGTCTGTGAGGGGTTGCAGTGTTGTGGCACCAGCACCAGTGCCTAAGACCCAATTTTTCTGCCCCTGTCTAACAGGGGCGTGTAATTACAATTTTTGATGCAATACTTTGCAGCAGGGCTTGTTCCTGCATTCCAACTAGAGTGTCTGTGAGGGGTTGCAGTGTTGTGGCACCAGCACCAGTGCCTAAGACCCAATTTTTCAGCCCCTGTCTAACAGGGGCGTGTAATTACAATTTTTGATGCAATACTTTGCAGCAGGGCTTGTTCCTGCGTTTCAACTAGAGTGTCTGTGAGGGGTTGCAGTGTTGTGGCACCAGCACCAGTGCCTAAGACCCAATTTTTCAGCCCCTGTCTAACAGGGGCGTGTAATTACAATTTTTGATGCAATACTTTGCAGCTGGGCTTGTTCCTGCGTTTCAACTAGAGTGTCTGTGAGGGGTTGCAGTGTTGTGGCACCAGCACCAGTGCCTAAGGCCTAATTTTTCAGCTCCTGTTCAACAGGGGCATGTAATTACAATTCTTGATCTAATATTTCACAGCAGGGCCCTGTGAGGGCTTACAGTGTTTTGGCCACAGCAACACCTAAGGCCCAAATTTCTGCTGAGTATATAGGGCAGGACCCTACTTTCAAACATCTAACTTACAAACGACTCCTACTTGCAAACGGAAGGAGACAACAGGAAGTGAGATGAAATCTACCCCTAAGGAAGGGAAATTCTCTCCTGTAAGAGTTAATATGGGAAAACAATTTTTCCTTTCCACTGATGCTTTCCAATCCTTGTTCCACAAAAAAACCCAAATTTTCAAAAAACATTTTTCATTGGGACAAAAAAGTGAGGTGAAATCTTCTGAAGAGGAGGAAAGACGCAAAACAAATGTCACAGGGGTGATAACCCTTCCCTATGTTTTCCAAAAAGCTTAGAAAAGATTTTTTGGCTGGAGCTAAACACATTAAAAATGTTCAAAATTACAAACAGATTCTACTTAACAACAAACCTACAGTCCCTGTCTTGTTTGCACCGCCTGTATACTGCTGTTCAGAGTATATAGGGACCTTTCCTTATTTTAATTTGGGTGCGGGGTTCCCCTTAATATCCATACAAGACCCAAAGGGCCTGGTAATGGACTGGGGGGTACCCATGCCGTTTGTCTCACTGATTTTCATCCATATTGCCATGACCCGACATGACATTAAACCCGCAAGCAGTTTTAAATGAGATTTTTTCCTTTAAAAATGACATTTGGTGCAGGGACTGTTCTAAACATGGGAAACACGCGTCACTTTACAGGCATACTATAGACACCCCCCAGGTACGATATTTAAAGGAATATTTCACTTTTTTTTTTTTACTTTAAGCATCATTAAAATCACTGCTCCCGAAAAAACGGCCGTTTTTAAAAGTTTTTTTTGCATTGATACATGTCCCCTGGGGTAGGACCCGGGTCCCCAAACCCTTTTTAGGACAATACCATGCAAATTAGCCTTTAAAATGAGCACTTTTGATTTCGAACGTTCGAGTCCCATAGACGTCAATGGGGTTCTAACGTTCGTGCGAACTTGCGGTCCGTTCGCGGGTTCTGGTGCGAACCGAACCGGGGGGTGTTCGGCTCATCCCTACTTATGGCACTTGCGCTATCATTAAATGTTAATGGCACCCCAAGCATGGGTATCAGGCACAAGTTTGCTATGTGTATCGTTGTATGAGAAACTTGCCGCAAACACACCAAAAAGTGAGGTAAAGAAACGCATCATGCTCCACTGAAAAAAGAGTTCTGGAGCTTCTTTGGGGAGTTTGTCATGTGTAGGGCAGTCTTTTTAAGTGAATTGGCTGCCCTGTGTGCAAAGGAAAGTGCAGGGAAGCTCCAAAACGCCCCCCCTAAAAAAAAACTTACAGAAATGTTAATGGGGCCTGACAGCTGAGTGTCTCTGTCAACTCTCTCCTATGTACATGAGTAAAGGTGGCCACACTCTATAAAATCTGATTGTACAATTTCCTTTAGTTTTACCAAAACTATAAATAGGAGGACCCATCTATCTATCCATTCACTCTGTATCCAATCAGGCAGGCCCTTGTACTACATCAACGGTGTCCAGCCCGCAGGCTTCATATGGCCCCGGAGAGTTTAGCATGCGACCCAGGCCTGTCTGGGGGATCCCTGAGGATACCGTGCAAGCATAGCAGCTGTGGCAGCCTATATTGACAAGCCAGGCAGACACAAGACTGGAGAGATTTTAGGGATATCATGCAAACATAGCTGTTTGGTGCAGCATGTGTGCGCTAATGAGGTCTGCTGGTAAACTGCTTCCCATATCTTACTGGTTTTTACATCCTTAATCTACATACCAGGAAGTCATGAACTTTTCTATGAAACACACTATGGTCTAATAACAGAGGTACATTAATGGTATATTGGTAGCTAAGGGAGCTGGAATGTAGAAAAAAGGTGAACTTTAAATATTTAGGGGTTAGGGCTGAGGGCCTTGTGTAGTAGTAAAGACCCAGCAAACAGCACTGCATATTGATTTTATTTATGTACCCATAATCATACAGCCTTAATTAAATAAAACTAAACAGAAATGGCTCCTGCATAAAAATGGCAAATGCAAAAACATTAGAAAAACCAAAGCATATTATTACCACTCACAAGATGGCCTCCAGTGCACATGGTAAATACCAGGCACGAGCTGATCACTAATAATGAGTGACATAGGATAGTAATAAAATAGCAAGTAATCTGCTAGAACAACATAACAATAAAACACCTTAAATAAACAACTACAAAATAGCCAAAACAAAATGCACAAGACCAAAAACTTCACGTGTGCCAAAAATAAGCAAGTGGGAGCCTAGGTTCACACTGTAGCAATGTCAGACATTGCATGTGATTCAAACCCGTACTGCGGTGCTGACCACATGCCGTGTCTGCGTAGTGTGAGTTCAGCCATACAGTTGTATGGCTGAACCCACACTGGATTTGCATTAAAAAAAAGGTGCAGGGACTTTTTTTCCCCTTGGTGGAATCGCATGGATGTTCTCACCCATGCGATGCGATTCCTGTCCAAATCCACAGTTTGCACTGTGATCTGTGAACTGATCTGGGGGTGTTATTAACATTGTATTGACACCCACAGCGGTTCGCAGAGGGCAGTGTGAACTGCCTGCGGGAGAGATGCGATGCGGGAGCCGGCCCTGGAATCGCACTGGTTCCCGTATTGCATATGTGTGAACCTAGGCTGATAGTGTAAATAATGCCCAACACAGGCTATATGAGTAGAGATCAGTGTTTACAAACGTTTTTTATGTGTATAAATGCACAAAAAAAAAATATACATAAAACATTCACATTTATGTAGCTTGAAAGCTCTTTAGCTTGTGCAACCAAAGCTCCACCAAAACCACCCTCCAGAAACAAAAACATAAACAAAAAACCATCCCACCCCCCATCCCACTCCCCCCCCACACAAAAAAAAAAAAAGAACCACCCAAACACCCCCATCACACAGGCTCACACCCAACCCTCCCCTAGTACTCCCACCCAACACAACCACCGCGTCAACTCCATACCTCTGTTATAGAGTTCTGGGGAAGTCGCAGAATGCAAGGTGTCAGCTGAGAGAAGAGGGGAGGAGGAGTGCCCCTAGAAATGACTCCCCCCTGTGTAGTCCAGATGGATGCCTGATCACCCGTAGGGAGGGATGTATATTTTCATGGATGAAGATCATCAGAACCAAAAAGGATGGTTACGGTATCTGTAACAGATATCATAGATAATAAAATTTCACACATATTGCGGGTGAAGAGAGAGGTAGACCACAAGACAAACTAGACAGTGGACACCACTCACCAACCCCCCGAAGAGTAGAAGAGTATTTGTATTGGGAGCTCATGAGGACTGAATGGCACAATATCAATTGTAAAAAAGCACCTGTGCAGGTGAAGACAAAGCTGCTCCACAGTTTCTGAAAAAGTATATAAAGTGCATGTAGCTATGTTAAACTTCAATGTAACGAGGAACATATGTACGCTGCAGTTTTAAATCTTCAAGAGCACCTGCTCACCTTGAAAAGATATCACATCATTATGTAAGAAGCTACGTCACATTTCTATTGGCGCTGCTGAAAGGGCACCCTTTTTTTTGTGCATTTACCTTCTTTTCTCTTTTGAACATCCAAGTTTGTTTTTATCGTGAATATTGTTGTTGAATAATTGAAAAGCCTTGTCCATTTTCCTGATGAAGCCTTCTGGGCGAAACATGTTGAAATTATGTGGACGTGGTTATGCTTTGAACTCTTGGTGACCACAGTTTTTTTCATTGTCAATATTAGGTTGAGGATGTATACCTTTGACTGTGAATGTAAAACTGTTCTCACATTTTATCGTACATTTTTTTTCTTGTAAAACTGCTTTAATGAATATTTGATATATTTTTGGTAGATAATGTCTTTTCCTATATCAGGGGTACCTTTAAAATCCCATTTTCTGCATATTTTTTGGTTTAATGCCCAACACATGACAAGGACAATAGATCCACAAAAAACACTAACTGCACAAAGATAGAAATAAACACAAAAACATGTAATGTGAATCAGTACTCCACAGCCAAGTAAAAGAACCAGAGAACTCCAAAAAATTAACAGCTGCAGGATGGATTGGTGATGGAAACCCTAATACTAGCAATACCGAAAAAAGAACAAGCCATCTCAGACAAGGGGTTGAAGTATATTAAGACTTCCAACAAGAAAAAAAAAAGGGTCTGGACATAGTGTGGCCAGTATGCCACACAGAAGACTCAATCAAGCATAGCATGTAAATGGCAAAATATGGCAAACCATAGCAAAAAAAACATGTATGTTAGGGAGTCAAAGAGATCAGGGTAAAAGCTCACAAGTAAGAAGAAGGCTATCCACCAGGTAACCCACCCAGTCAAGGAGCATACAGGATATACTAATATCTGTCCATCATTCCTCCATGAATCAAAGTTCCAAAAGTACCAATAAATAGTCACCCAGCAGTTCCAAAGGAACATAAAAAGCAATTGAGACTAAGATGTAAGTCCTAAGGGGCAAAATGTGTAATTCATTCAATTGTTTTTTCCTCTGTAGCAGCGGGGGATGGTGATCACCCCCTAAATAAGGGTTGGGACATGGCCAATCAGCATATATTTTAAAATTGATATTGAATGAATTTTGAGTGTAGAAAGAATTCTCTGGTGAGCATATGGTGGCCTGTGGTACAATTTGAACAAAAGTAACAGCAGGGTTTACCAGGAGAGAGCCAGGTGGGTGTTTTAGTATGAGGTGATAGCTCAGAATGCATCAGAAGCCTTTCAAGCTTTGTCCCCTCTGATAATTCATGATAGGGTGAAGTGCTTTAGCTAATGATAGACTTTGATCTGCCACCAGGAATAGACCACATCCTTCACTGTATGCCTGAGTAACAAGAGGGAAAATAAAACAAGTGTGTTCGCTTTGTAGGATGTTGTCCCAGGTACACAATAGGGACTAGGGACTCTCCAACATTCGCCACTCGTTGGAGGATTTTTCCTAAATAGTCTTGTTCAGAAAATCATTCCATCATTTTGTCTAGTTCAGCTATTATGGGGGTTGGAGTTGCTTCTTTTTACTCTGAGCATATGGAATCCCACAGACTAGTATCTGTGACTGTGCACTGCTTGCATGAAGCAAAGAGTTTCTGTCAGTTGGGTTGTTATAACCTGGTTCCTAAGATTGTGTTGTCATTGATGACCATTTTATCAATATTAGGGTCCAGGAAATTGATGTCAATATTGGAAGCTGTAAGAGTCAACTTTGTTGGAGTAGACATACCATTGACCTCATCAATTCATCTCTGTGTTAGATCATCACCACTTCCAGGTAGGGATGAGCTGAACACCTCCCCCAGTTCGGTTCGCAGCAGAACATGTGAACAGGCAAAATATTTGTTTGAACACTGTTAAAGTCTATGGGACATGAATGTGAAAAATCAAAAAGCCTAATTTTAAAGGCTTATATGCAAAAATTAAATATTCCTTTAAATATCGTGCCTGGGGGTGTCCTTAGTATGCTACACAGTTACATAGTTACATAGTAGGTGAGGTTGAAAAAAGACACAAGTCCATCAAGTCCAACCTATGTGTGTGATTATGTGTCAGTATTACATTACATATCCCTGTATATTGCGGTCATTCAGGTGATTATCTAATAGTTTCTTGAAGCTATCAATGCTCCCCGCTGAGACCACCGCCTGTGGAAGGGAATTCCACATCCTTGCCGCTCTTACAGTAAAGAACCCTCTACGTAGTTTAAGGTTAAACCTCTTTTCTTCTAATTGTAATGAGTGGCCACGAGTCTTATTAAACTCTCTTCTGCGAAAAAGTTTTATCCCTATTGTGGAGTCACCAGTACAGTATTTGTAAATTGAAATCATATCCCCTCTCATGCGTCTCTTCTCCAGAGAGAATAAGTTCAGTGCTCGCAACCTTTCCTCATAACTAAGATCCTCCAGACCCTTTATTAGCTTTGTTGCCCTTCTTTGTACTCGCTCCATTTCCAGTACGTCCCTCCTGAGGAGTGGTGCCCAGAACTGGACAGCATACTCCAGGTGCGGCCGGACCAGAGTCTTGTAGAGCGGGAGAATTATCGTTTTATCTCTGCATTTGATCCCCCTTTTAATGCATGCCAATATTCTGTTTGCTTTATTAGCAGCAGCTTGGCATTGCATGCCATTGCTGAGCCTATCATCTACTAGGACCCCCAGGTCCTTTTCCATCCTAGATTCCCCCAGAGGTTCTCCCCCCGGTGTATAGATTGCATTCATATTTTTGCCACCCAAATGCATTACTTTACATTTTTCTACATTGAACCTCATTTGCCATGTAGTCGCTCCCACCCCATTAATTTGTTCAGGTCTTTTTGCAAGATTTCCACATCCTGCGGAGAAGTTATTGCCCTGCTTAGCTTAGTATCATCTGCAAATACAGAGATTGAACAAATTAAATAGGATTGCTTGTAAAGTAGAACCTTTTTCCCGTGTTTAGAACAATACCACAGCAAAATGACATTTCTAAAGGAAAAAATGTCATTCAAAACAATACGCGGCTGTAATGTATTGTTGGGTCCTGGCATATAGATGAGAATCATTGAAAAAAAACGGCATGGGTCCCCCCCCCCTCCAGTCCATTACCAGGCCCTTTGGGTCTGGTATGGATACTAAGGGGAACTCTGCACCCCAATCTAAAAAAAAAATGGCGTGGGGGTCCCCCAGGCCCCGACACTATATAGCTAAATGGAATAGGCTGCACTGCTAAATAAGTGAACATGATTATAACAAGTGAGTATAACCATGCCAAGAACATTCCTGGTGATAAACAACACTCAAAATGGATGAAAAATGCATACAAAAAAAACTAAATAATGTGAATATTGTTGAAACAATATAGACTAAACTCCACAGACTGCACGATTCATGATGAATGAATAAAACATTAGAAACTCAGAATCAAGGATCATGTAATGCTGCAAAGTCCATACTTTCAAATAACAGTCTTTATGCGAGAAATAACTTATTGGTAAGAGAAGAAAGCACCAATCTTGATATAGAGTGAGGCATGCACAAACATATCTCCCTGGGGAGCGTGGTGATATATGAAGTTCCTCCACCTCAGACAAAAACGCCCCTTACTAGATGGTTAGATCTCCTGTCAAAGAGATCATGCAAGCAAGTGGCTGTGTCCCCCAGCCACTGGGTCTCTGCAAAGTTCCCACTCCGAAGTTCACAGGATTGGGGTATTAGTGCTGAAATCCCAAAAATAGAAAAAGAGATGCTCCATAGCGTAATACAGTTAAACTTTATTAAAATGGAGAATATAAAAAATGCACTTACAGTGTAAAAGCGTCTTAAAAACAATGCAAGCCGGCCGGCTCTCAGATGCTGAGATGCCACATCCTGCGGAGAAGTTATTGCCCTGCTTAGCTTGGTATCGTCTGCAAATACAGAGATTGAACTGTTTATCCCATCCTCCAGGTCGTTTATGAACAAATTAAATAGGATTGCTTGTAAAGTAGAACCTTTTTCCCGTGTTTAGAACAATACCACAGCAAAATGACATTTCTAAAGGAAAAAATGTCATTCAAAACAATACGCGGCTGTAATGTATTGTTGGGTCCTGGCATATAGATGAAAATCATTGAAAAAAAACGGCATGGGTCCCCCCCCTCCAGTCCATTACCAGGCCCTTTGGGTCTGGTATGGATACTAAGGGGAACTCTGCACCCCAATCTAAAAAAAAATGGCGTGGGGGTCCCCCGGGCCCCGGCACTATATACTCTGAACAGCAGTATATATACTATACGACCTGCCCTATATACTCTGCAGAAAATTGGGCCTTAGGTGTTGGTGGTACCAGAACACTGTAAGCCCTTACAGTTACTTTTGGTGAGCGCAGGAATGGGCCCTGCTGTGAAATACTATATCAAAAATTGTAATTACATACCCCTGTTAAACAGTGGCAGAAAAATTGGGCCTTTGGTGGTGGTGGAACCAGAACACTGTAACCCCTCACAGATACTCTTGTTGGGTGCAGGAACAGGCCCTGCGTTGAAATATTATATCAAAAATTGTAATTACATGCCCCTGTTAAACAGGGGCAGAAAAATTGGGCCTTTGGTGGTGGTGATGGTACAAGAACACTGTAAGCCCTCACAGTTACTCTTGGTGAGCGCAGAAACAGGCCCTGCTGTAAAATGCTATATCAAAAATTGTAATTACATGCCCCTGTTAAACAGAAGCAGAAAAATTGGGCCTTGGGTGGTGGTGCCACAACACTGTAACCCCACACAGATACTCTTGTTGGGTGCAGGAACGTGCCCTGCGTTGAAATATTATATCAAGAATTGAAATGACATGCCCCTGTTGAACAGAGGCAGAAAAATTTGGCCTTGGGTGGTGGTGCCACATTACTGTAACCCCTCACAGATACTCTTGCTGGGTGCAGGAACGGGCCCTGCTGTGAAATATTAGATCAAAAATTTTAATTACTTGCCCCTGTTAAACAGGGGTAGAAAAATTGGGCCTTGGGTGGTGGTGGTGGTGCCCTAAACCAAACATATGGTTGGAAGCTAGCATCATCAAGATTGAGGAGGAATAGGATTGTCAGCATAGGCAGTCTTCAAGGGATCCCACATCCATAGAAAATTCAATCAGTTACATCAGCATCAGGTGTTTGATAGACCGATTAGACCTTGGTGGTGAGTAGGGATGAGCCGAACACCCCCCATTTCGGTTTGTGAAAGAACATGAGAAGAGACCAAAAATTTGTTCGAACACGCGAACCCTGTTAAAGTCTATGTGACTCGAACGTGAAATAAGTGCTAATTTTAAAGGCATATATGCAAGTTATTGTCCTAAAAAGTTTTTGGGGACCCGGGTCCTGCCCCAGGGGACATGTATCAATGCAAAAAAAGGTTTTAAAATGGCCGTTTTTTCGGGAGCAGTAATTTTAATAATGCATATAGTGAAACAATAAAAGTGTAATATTCCTTTAAACATGCCTGGGGGGTGTCTATAGTATGCCTGTAAAGTGGTGCATTTTTTCCCATGTTTAGAACAGTCCCTGCACAAAATGGCATTTCTAAAGGACAAAAAGTCATTTAAAACTGCTTGTGGCTAGAGATGAGCCGAACAACCCCCTGTTCGGTTTGCACCAGAACATACGAACAGGCAAAAAATTTGTTCAAACACGCGAACACCGTTAAAGTCTATGGGACTTGAACATGAATAATCAAAAGTGCTAATTTAAAAGGCTTATATGCAAGTTATTGTTATAAAAAGTGTTTGGGGACCTGGGTCCTGCCCCAGGGGACATGTATCAATGCAAAAAAAGTTTTAAAAACGGCTGTTTTTTCGGGAGCAGTGATTTTAATAATGCTTAAAGTGAAGCAATAAAAGTGTAATATTCCTTTAAATTTCACACATGGGGGTTGTCTATAGTATGCCTATAAAGGGGCGCATGTTTCCCGTGTTTAGAACAGTCTGACAGCAAAATGACATTTCAAAAGAAAAAAAGTAATTTAAAACTACTCGCGGCTATTAATGAATTGTCAGTCCGACAATACACTTAAAAGTTCATTGATAAAAACGGCATGGGATTTCCCCACAGGGGAACCTGGAACCAAAATTTTTTAAAAAATGGCATGGGGGTCCCCCTAAATTCCATAACAGGCCCTTCAGGTCTGGTATGGATATTAAGGGGAACCCCGTGCCAAAATTTTACAAAAAAATGGCGTGGGTGTCACCCTCAAAATCCATACCAAAGGTCTGGTATGGATTTTAAGCTCCATGCCAATTTTTTTTTTTTTTAATGGCGTGGGGTCCCCCCAAAAATCCATACCAGACCCTTATCCGAGCATGCAACCTGGCAGGCTGCAGGAAAAGGGGGGGATGAGAGAGCGCCCCCCCTTCTGAACCATACCAGGCCACATGCCCTCAACATTGGGAGGGTGCTTTGGGGTATCACCCCCCAAAGCACCATGTCCCCATGTTGAAGAGGACAAGGGCCTCATCCCCACAACCCTTGGCCGGTGGTTGTGGGGATCTGGAAGCCCCCTTTAACAAGGGGACACCCAGATCCCGCCCCCCTGTGTGAAATGGTAATGGGGTACAAAAGTACCCCTACCATTTCACAAAAAAAGTGTCAAAAATGTTAAAAATGACAAGAGACAGTTTTTGACAATTCCTTTATTTAAAATCTTCTTCTTTCCATCTTCTTTGGGTCTTCTTCCTTCTTCCTTCCTTCTTCCTTCGGTTTCTTCCTCCATCTTCTTCTTCCTTTCGTTCTTCCTCCAATCCTCTGCTTCTTGCTCCGGTGTTCTTGTCCGGCATCTTCCTCCACAGCGTCTTCTTCCCCACTTCATTCTTGGGCCGCTCCACATCCATGGGAGGCTCCCACTGTGTGACGCTTCTCTTCTTCTGACACTTCTTAAATAATGGAGGGCAGGGCCACCTGGTGACCTCACCCCCTCTGATGCACGGGGACTTGACAATGACTTCCCTATGGCTATCCCCATGACGTCAGAGGGGGGCGGGGTCACCCGTTACGTAACCGGGTTACAATTCTTGATCTAAAATTTCACAGCAGGGCCCATTCCTGCGCCCACCAAGAGTAACTGTGAGGCTTTACAGTGTTGTGGCAACACCACCACACCGTCCACCACCAAATGCCCAATTTTTCTGACCCTGTTCAACAGGGGCATGTAATCACAATTCTTGATCTAATATTTCACAGCAGGGCCCGTTCCTGCGCCAACCAAGAGTAACTGTGAGGCCTTACAGTGTTGTGGCAACACCACCACACTGTCCACCACCAAAGGCCCAATTTTTCTGACCCTGTTCAACAGGGGCATGTAATTACAATTCTTGATCTAATATTTCACAGCAGGGCCCGTTCCTGCACCCACCAAGAGTAACTGTGAGGGCTTACAGTGTTGTGGCAACTCCAACAACTAAAGCCCAAATTTCTGCAGAGTATATAGGAGAGACCCCTACTTTCAAACATCCAACTTACAAATGACTCCTACTTGCAAACGGAAGAAGACAACAGGAAGTGAGAGGAAATCTACCCCTAGGAAGGGAAATTCTCTCCTGTGAGAGTTCCTTGTTTCACTAAAAACCCCAAATTTTCAAAATCCAAATGCCATTGGGACAGAAAGTGAGGTGAAATCTTCTGAACAGGTACACAGACAGCAAAACAAATGTTACAGGGGTGATAATCCTTCCCTTTGTTTTCCAAAAAGCTTAAAAATATATTTTTTGGCTGGAGCTACATGTAAAGAATGTACAAGTTCAAAATTACAAACAGATTCTACTTAAGAACAAATCTACAGTCCCTGTCTTGTTTGCACTGCCTGTATACTGCTGTTCAGAATATATAGGGCCTGGGGGCCCAACGCCTTTCCTTTTTTTATTTGGGTTCCCCTTAATATCCATAGAAGACCCAAAGGGGCTGGTAATGGGCTGGGGGGGGTTCTCAATTATTTTCAGCCATTTTGCCGGGACCAGACATGACATTAAAGCCGCAGCAGTTTTAAATGACTTGTTTTCCTTTAGAAATGTCATTTTGAGCAGGGACTGTTCTAAACACGGGAAACACATGCCACTTTACAGGCATACTATAGACACCCCCCCCCCCCCCCCGGCACGATATTTAAAGGAATATTTCATTTTTATTTTTTCACTTTAAGCATCATTAAAATTACTGCTCCCGAAAAAATGGCCATTTTTGAAACTTTTTTTGCATTGATACATGTCCCCTGGGGCAGGACCCGGGTCCCCAAACCCTTTTTGGGACAATAACTTGCATATTGGCCTTTAAAATTTGCACTTTTGATTTCTCACGTTCGAGTCCCACAGACTTTAACGGGTTTGAAAGTTCACGAAAACCTCAGTGACCCTATAATTTCCGCTGAAACTGAAATAGCCATTAAAGACTATTTCAGCATCAACCAAACGGGGGATGTCTCCCCAACAAGCGTCTAGGCAGCACACAAAGCAGTCCTCCGTGGATACTTCATTAGTCTATCTTCCCACCTAAAAGCAGCCCACAAAGCGGAAGTCCTTAAACTAACAGCTGACTATCGTAAGGCGGCAAAGGCGCACAAAAACCTTCTCACCGCCGATTCTCTGCACAAACTAGATCAATCCCGTACCCTCCTCAATCTTGCTCTGACCACGGCGGCAGAGAAACACCTAAGATGGACTGGAGCCAGATTCTACCAACAATCTGATCGTATAGGGTCTAGACTAGTGACCAAACTTACCCCTAAACCACGCACGTTAGCTTTCCCCAAAATTAAAACTCTGGCAGGTGACTTGACCCAAAACCCGACGAAGATAATGGAGGCCTTTTCTCAATTTTACACTAAGCTGTACAGAGCAACTGACCACACCCCACATCCACAACGTGACGGCTTCTTAGACAGCCTTCCACTACCTAAACTATCTACAGAGCATAGAGAACTGATGGAAGACCCTTTTTCAGTAGAGGAAGTTCTAGCTACGATACGATCCTTAAAGAAGGGTTCAGCCCGGGACCGGACGGTTTTTCTACGGGTTGTTACAAAAAATTTGCCCCATCACTAGCCCCTCATCTAACTAAATTGTTCAATTCCCTTAGGGATGGAGCCCCCCTGGAACATGAGCTTAATACAGCATTTATTACTGTAATACCGAAGCCTGGGAAAGACCCTAGTGAAATAGTCAACTACAGGCCTATATCGCTTATTAATAATGATATTAAAATCTTTACGAAGATCTTGGTGAATAGGATGGCAGGCTTTATTCCAACTTATATTCATAAGGATCAGGTTGGCTTCATCCTGGGGAGACAGGGACCAGACCAAATCCGTAGAACAATTGATGTTATCTCACTTCTCAAGTCCGGGTGGGACGGGGGCCCCCATCAAAAAGGTTTCCTCCTTTCCATAGACCTGCATAAAGCTTTTGACTCCGTACACTGGGCCTACATGACTGATTTATTGAGCAGATGGGGGTTTGGCCCCTGTTTTCTGAACACATTTAAATCCCTGTACTCTACCCCCTCGGCCCAGATCAGGCTCTTAGGGAGATACTCAGAGAAATTCGCAATTGAGAGGGGGACCAGACAAGGTTGTCCTCTATCTCCCCTCCTGTTTGCGATCGCCATCGAGACCTTGGCGATTGCAGTCAGAATGAACCCAGATGTTAGAGGTGTGTGCTGTGGAGATAAGGAGCATAAGTGCACGCTTTACGCAGATGACCTCCTCCTCTACATCACTTCCCCCTTCACCTCCACCCCTGTGATCTACAAAATATTACAGAATTTTGGCACGGTCTCAGGCCTAAAGGTCAATTTATCTAAATCGATAGCCATAAACATTTCGGTCCCGCAAGACATTATAACTCAACTATCCACCAAATTTACTTTTGCTTGGGCTACAACGGAGATTCTGTACCTAGGTATTAAAATAACACCAGACATATCCAACCTTTACAGCGCAAATTACCCCCCTCTGTTTAGAAAGTGCAGAGGGGAATTGGAAAGATGGGCAAGATGTGGTCTGTCCTGGTTGGGTAAGATTCACGCGGTAAAGATGACTCTTCTCCCGCGCCTCCTTTATCTATTTCGCTCCCTCCCTATCCCGATTAAGAAACAAACCCTCCACAAATTTCAATCCGAAATTCTCCACTTTGTATGGGGTCATAAAGGTTATAGATGTGCATCCAGCACTCTTTACCGTCTGAAGAGTCAAGGGGGGCTTGGACTGCCGGACCTATGGAGCTATTTTCAAGCTGCTCAACTATGACAAATCTCAGTAGTCTTCACAAAAGGCCCAAAACCGAGCTGGGTGTCTATGGAACGACAGGCCACCCCGCTAAACACTATAGATTTCCTTCTCTGCTGTGACCCTAAAGTTAGACAAGCCATCATGTCCCCAACCCTCTCACATTCTATTGCCCTGGGCACAGGCCTTTTTAAAAATCTTAACCTGATTTCCCCTATGAGACCGCTATCACATCTATTCCACAATGCAGACTTTCCTCCTGGGATGGTCATTAAGGCGTTCAAATGGTGGACGGACAAAGGCCTCTATAGAATAGGACACTTTCTTTCACATAAGGGCCCGATCACACTGTCCCATTGTAGAAAAGAATTAGAAATGCCAGATTCGGAAAGTTTCAGATTCTCTCAAATTTCCCACTTTCTACACTTAATTTGGTCACGTAACCCTGACTGCACCTCATTGACTCCATATGAACAATGGTGTTCCAACACAATAATCCAGAGGGGAGGAATATCTCTAATCTACACAGCTTTAAAAACTAATGCGGAAAAACCTGCCTATGCCCGAGCCTGGGAAGAGGACACAGACAGCGTCAGTTCATTAAAGGACTGGTCGATCGGATTCCTCAGATCCTATAAAGGTATTCTAAACATCTCCCTGATTGAAGCTAGTGTTAAAGTTATAACACGATGGTATTATGTCCCTGCCCGCCTGTCCGTCATTTTTCCGGGGACTCCCCTCTATGCTTCAGGGGGTGCGAACTTCAGGGCACAATGTTTCATACATGGTGGTCATGTCCACGAATTAGATCATACTGGCAGAAAGTGTTTCGGATCATTAGCACAGTATCACGAAAAGTAATCACCCCAGACCCCATTATCGCTCTGCTTAATGGGAGGATTAAGGATATCCCTAAACTAACACAGAAGCTGATATTCTTCATCCTCTTAGGGGCTAAAGTAACTATTGCAAAATGTTGGAAAAAATCTAGAGTATCGATCCTCGGATTTAAGAGGAAGGTATCCTGGATTATGACGCAGGAATGAATTGTGGCAAAACTGAATGACAAAAGTAGCTACTTCTTTGACATATGGGAACCTTGGGCTAGATACTGCGGAATCCCTCTGTTCCCAGGCATGTCTCTGGAGCCTGAGACTGGAGGTCCTACACAAAAAGGCTGCTCTCTACCCTCCCCCTCCTTTCTTCTTTTCATACCTTTCTCTCTTTCTCTGATAGAGACTCCCTTGTCTCCCATGTTGGCTTTTATTATCCAGCTAGTACCAGGTTGCCTATGGATAGAAGAGGCTCTGGATCAGTTAGCCATTTCTCTGTTATTCTCTGAATTCAGTTATGGTTTTGACTTCATTTACAAAATCCAAATCCTGAATACTGGAACCTTTAAATTAGGGACCTGCAGGTCTATGGAGGGGCAGTTTTCTTTTTTTTTATATAAGAGAGACCTCAGGGTCTCAACAGAAGGGCGACCCAACCGGACCATTAGGCGTTTCCACAGATTGCTCCCACAGGGGTGGAGTGCCACTGGTTGGTTGGATCTCATGAGCCTCTCCATAGGGTTTACTGGGCGGTATGCATTCTGCCCAATTTGAGTAGGAGAATACATCTCAGGATAACACCTAGAACTGCATAGTGGTTTGAATTGCAGAGCTAATCTGCCTCTAGTTAGCTCTCCCTTTTCTGTCAATTTGCATACAGTTAATGTATAACTGCTGTTTTGGTCTAATTGGTCTATGTCATCATTTTTGTCTTCATTCATATAATGTGACTGTATAACATCTCTATTCAAAAATAAAAAATTTTCAAACGAAAGTTCACGCAAACTTTCGGTCCATTCGAATGTTCTGATGCGAACTGAACCGGGGGTGTTCGGCTCATCCCTACTAGTGACCAGTTGTTTGCAACTATCCGTTTGGCTCACTCCCTGGTTGATCAGGGTTATATATTGTTTGGGGAGGTGCAGCCTTTGATCAAGATCTGTACTGAGCTTGCCCTGACCTGTATTCCAGAGGGCCATGATGATTTGAATAAATGTGAATCAGGTTTTATCCCTAGTGTGGCTTTTTGAAGATTATCCAGCTGATTTTTGTGAGCACTACTCAGCCTGTTCCCCACAGGTGATTACTGAGTGCATTGTGTCTGCTCAGTCTTTTGTTTGACAGGGAGATTTAAAACTACAGTTACCTATACTTTCGGCATGGTCTGACATGGTACAATCAGCTTCAGCCAAACAAACCACCTCTGCCATCAGACACCAGCCTATCCAAATGTATGTTTCCCCATCATCCATGTCAACCTCAGTTGCAGCCCAGTATACGCTGCTCCCAACCAAATACTCATATCCGGTCTCTGCTCTCCGTACCTATCCTGCATTCAACCCACCTGCCTCTTCTCAGCTGCCTACGAACCCACAAGATCTTCCCCCAGCTACTGTTACCTCTTCTCTGCCATATCCCAATCCTCCTTTCCAGTCTGCTGCACTCATTACCTACAGTCACCTATAGAGCGTCAGTGGCTAAGCCAAAGAAAAAACAAAAGTTTTTCCCAACCAAAACGATCCTGCCATTAACCCAACCTGCCTCCACACCCACCAATCTGTCCCAGCTTGAAGTTCCGGTGCCAGTATCCCAGCCCGAAGTGCCAGAATTCCAGCCTGAAGTGCCAAGAGTTCCAGCCCGAGGTGCCAGAGTTCCAGCCCGAGGTGCCAGAGTTCCAGCCCGAGGTGCCAGTGTTTCAGCCCGAGGTGCCAGTGTTCCAGTCTGAAGAGCCAGAGCCAGCGTTCCAGTCTGAAGAGCCAGAGCCAGTGTTCCAGTCAGAAGAACCAGATCCAGCATTCCAACCTGAAGTCCCAGTGTCTGTTTCCTGGTCTGAGGTTGCGATGCCCGTTTCCCAGTCTGAGTGTTCGTTGCCCGTTTCCCTGCCTGCGGATCCTGCTGCCCAGCCTGAAGTGTACCTGTCTGCTGCCCAGCCTGATGTGTTCCTGTCTGCTGCCCAGTCTGATGAGCCTCTGTCTGCTGCCCAGCCTGATGTGTCCCTATCTGCTGCCCAGCCTGATGTGTCCCTATCCGCTGCCCAGCCTGATGTGTCCCTATCTGCTGCCCAGCCTGATGTCCCACTGTCTGCTGCTCAGCCTGATGTGCCACTGTCTGCTGCCCAGTTTGAAGTGCCCATGCCTGCTGCCCAGCTTGAAATGCCTGTGCCTGCTGCCCAGCATGAAGTGCCTGTTCCTGCTGCCCAGCGTGAAGTGCCCGTGCCTGCTTCCCAGCATGAAGTGCCCATGCCTGCTGCCCAGCTTGATGTGCCCATGCCTGCTGCCCAGCTTGATGTGCCTGCTGCCCAGCCTGATGTGCCTGTGCCTCTGCCCAGCCTGATGTACCCATGCCTGCTGCCCCGCTTGATGTGCCTGTGCCTGCTGCCCCACTTGATGTGCCTGCTGCCCCGCTTGATGTGCCTGTGCCTGCTGCCCCACTTGATGTGCCTGATGCTCAGCTTGAAGTGCCTGCTGCCCAGCTTGATGTGCCTGCTGCCCGGCTTGATGTGCCCATGCCTGCTGCC
This sequence comes from Lithobates clamitans, assembly GCA_037952925.1. Lineage (NCBI taxonomy): Eukaryota > Metazoa > Chordata > Amphibia > Anura > Ranidae > Lithobates > Lithobates clamitans. The sequence continues at coordinate 8,729,452 of JBBGZY010000306.1, read as the reverse complement.
CAGCCTGATGTACCCGTGCCTGCTGCCCCGCTTGATGTGCCTGTGTCTGCTGCCCTGCTTGATGTGCCTGTGCCTGCTGCCCCACTCGATATGCCTGTGCCTGCTGCCCTGCTTGATCTGCCTGTGCCTGCTGCCCCACTTGATGTGCCGTGCCCGCTGCCCAGTTTGATGTGCCCATGCCTGTTGCCCAGTTCATTGTGCCTGTTGCCCAGTTCGTTGTGCCTTTTGCCCAGTTCATTGTGCCTGTTGCCCAGCTCGATGTGCCTGCCACCCAGCTCTATGTGCCTGCTACTCAGCTTGAGGTTCCTGTGCCTGCTACCCAGCTGCCCATGCCTGCTGCCCAGCTTGATGTGCCCATGTCTGCTGCCCAGCTTGATGTGCCTGCTGCCCAGCTTGATGTGCCCATGCCTCTGCCCAGCCTGATGTACCCATGCCTGCTGCCCAGCTGATGTGCCGTACCTGCTGCCCTACTTGATGTGCCTGCTGCCCCGCTTGATGTGCCTGTGCCTGCTGCCCCACTTGATGTGCCTGATGCTCAGCTTGAAGTGCCTGCTGCCCAACTTGAAGTGCCCATGCCTGCTGCCCAGCCTGATGTACCCGTGCCTGCTGCCCCGCTTGATGTGCCTGTGTCTGCTGCCCTGCTTGATGTGCCTGTGCCTGCTGCCCCACTCGATATGCCTGTGCCTGCTGCCCTGCTTGATCTGCCTGTGCCTGCTGCCCCACTTGATGTGCCCGTGCCCGCTGTCCAGTTTGATGTGCCCATGCCTGTTGCCCAGTTCATTGTGCCTGTTGCCCAGTTCGTTGTGTCTTTTGCTCAGTTCATTGTGCCTGTTACCCAGTTCGATATGCCTGCCACCCAGCTCTATGTGCCTGCTACTCAGCTTGAGGTTCCTGTGCCTGCTACCCAGCTGCCCAGCTTGGCACCATGGACTTTCCCCAGCAACAGCTAGTTGGAGCGTCCGGAGGTCGCTCCTTCGAGGGGGGGTACTGTCAGGAAAGGTTTCCTCCGCTGGTAATTTCTATCATTTGGCATGCAGTACTGAGGTCCACCAGCAGGTGTCTCCTGGCAGTTTGGAACTGTCAGGAGAGCCTTTCCCTGCTAGTATTATGTGATGTTTGGGCCGCAGTACTGGCGTCCACCAGCGGGTGGTTCCTGGCAGTGTGGGGCTGAAATTACCTCTTGCAATCAGGCATCACCTGAGTCTGATTGAGATGTGTATAAATACCTGGCAAGTGAATACACACCTTGCCCTGGTATTGTCCTTGTGCCCTGACCTGCAGCCTGTTTATCTGTTATCCTGATCCTGATTTTGAATTCTGATTCCTGTATCCTGTATCCTGAACCTGTTTGTATCTGTTCCTGTATCCCTGGATGATTGCCCTGCTGCCTGATTCCTTCCATCTTGTTCCCTGTCTGTTTACTCCTGGCCCCCCATCTGCTGATCTCCTGTTTATGACCCTAGCCTGGCTTGACTATGATTCTGGTACTCCCTTTTGCTATATATGCTGGTTGGTTTATTATCACAGTTTGGTTGTTCGGTTTGTTCACTCTGTATTGGTGGTGTGTTCACATTTACCGTATTTATCGGCGTATAACACGCACTTTTTTCCCCTTAAAATCAGGGGAAAGTCGCAGGTGCGTGCTATACGCCGATCCCCTGCGATCCCGAGCTGTCAAAATATCAAAATCGCCGACCGCGATTTTAAAATGGCGCCACCGGTGCCGAAATACACAGAGCCAGTCCTCGGCTCTTTCCGGCGGCTCTCGTTTACTTTCGGTTTCACCCGTAGTCCCGAGCGGAGCTATCCGAACCTACTCGGATAGCTCCTCTCGGGACTACGAGTGGAGTGCACCGGCTCTGTGTATTTCGGCGCTGTGAGCCGAGGACCGGCTCTGTGTATTTCGGCGCCGGCGGCGCCATTTTCAAATCGCGGTCGGCGATTTTGAAGCCCAGCAAGCAGGGACAGGGGATCGAAGGCTGCACTGGGGCAAGGCTGCACTGGGGAAGACTGCACTGGGGCAAGGCTGCACTGGGGAAGGCTGCACTGGGGCAAGGCTGCACTGGGGAAGGCTGCACTGGGGAAGGCTGCACTGAGAAGGCTGCACTGACAAGGCTGCACTGACAAGGCTGCACTGGGGAAGGCTGCACTGACAAGGCTGCACTGACAAGGCTGCACTGACATGGCTGCACTGACAAGGCTGCACTGGGGCAAGGCTGCACTGAGAAGGCTGCAATGATGGGCATTTAAATGTAAGTTTTTTTCCCTTCAACTTCCCTCCTAAAAGTTTTTTTTTCCTTAAAATTCCCTCCTAATTTTGGGTGCGTGTTATACGCCGGTGCGTGTTATACGCCGATAAATACGGTATATGCATTTACTTTAACAAACTTACTTCCTTTCACCTATTTATGTCTGGTTTACTCTGTCACAGTCATACAATTCTGGTCACGTCTGGTTTATGACAGTCTGCCTCTCCTTGGTAGCCTTCCAGACATGATGGGGATTTTGTTTTTCAAAACTACACTACACTGTATTGTGTACTGTGTACACCACCAGAAAAGTAGTAGCAACTGCACTATGGGTGCACGATATTGTGTACACCACCAGAAGTCTAATAACAACTATGGGTGCACTGTATGTATTGTGTACTGTGTACACCACCAGAAAAGTAGTAGCAACTGCACTATGGGTGCACAGTACAGTGTACACCAACAGAAGTGTAATAACAACTATGGGTGTACTGTATTGTGTACACCACCAAAAAAGTTGTAGCAACTGCACTATGGGTGCACGGTATTGTGTACACCACCAGAAGACTAATAGCAACTATGGGTGCACTGTAGGTATTGTGTACCGTGTACACCACCAGAAAAGTAGTAGCAACTGCTCTAGGGGTGCATGGTACTGTGTACTGTGTACGCCGCCTGAAATATATTGGAAACGGTACACCAGGAACGGCCTGCAGTGAGATCTAGCTAAACTGTATGCAGTGAATATATATATATATATATATATATATATATATATATATATATTATGCCAGACTCACCCGGGACAGAGGCTTTTGGAGGGGACTGAATGTGAGCCTCTTGCCTTGAGGTGTTGTTACTTTGGCTTCTGGTCCTTGTCCCCCAGGACACACAGACTCTGGGGACCCTGTATTTGCCATATTAGCAATAGTGACTGAGTCATACTGTTGGGGCACATACTGTGAGGAGATGCTAATATCAACTCCACTCACCTGTCTGATGTCTGCTATAACATGCTTAATGTAAATGAGTCTAGTCTGGCTCACCACAGGTTCTAAGGGTATTCCACACATTGTTGTTTGTTCTAATTATTTATTTATTTATTTATTTATTTCAGGTACTTATATAGCGCCGTCAATTTACGCAGTGCTTTACATATACATTGTACATTCACATCAGTCCCTACCCTCAAGGAGCTTACAATCTAAGGTCCTTAACTCACATTCATACATACTAGGGACAATTTAGACAGGATCCAATTAACCTACCAGCATGTCTTTGGAGTGTGGGAGGAAACCAGAGTACCCGGAGGAAACCCACGCAGGCACAGGGAGAAGATGCAAACTCCAGGTAGGTAGTGTGGTGGTTGGGATTCGAACCAGTGACCCTTCTTACTGCTAGGTGAGAGTGCTACTCACTACACCACTGTGCCGCCCAATTAACCCTGTGTTGATGTTTATGGTAATGTGTATTGAATAGTCAATGGCTAGGAGATGAACAGTCTACTCCTACTATAGTTTGTTGATGACTAGGCTGAGGAGGGGGGGAGATCACTGTTTGTATTGTTAATTGTAATTAGCTCCTGCTATTGTGAGAAAATGTCCTGTGGTTGTACTTGATAATGATGATAATGTATAATGTACTGTGTAAAGCTCGGGGACCACAAGTCTGTTCTAAAAGGTCATGTCTCTTAGTCACCTAGGCTGGATAAAGGATTAGATAATTAGCTCATGTTAATTAGGTTAGGTTTTAGTTATCCTGCTGTATATATTTGTGTGAGATCTCAAATAAAAAGTCAGTCCATGTTAGCAGTGAAACAAGTGTCGCCTTGTTTTGTGCTTATGAGCGGTTGGAATATCGGATATCTGTATCCAGACTGGGAGGGAGTGGTATACTGACGGAAGCACTCAAGTGGAATGTGGGACGTTCCGTTACACATAGATATATATATATATATATATATATATATATATATATATATATATATATATATATATATACAAGACTATCTGTATATATATATATTAAATACACTGCAGCTAACTGAATCCCCTGCCTGCCAGAAGTATATTAGAAAGAGTACATCAGGAACGGCCCGCAGTGAGATCTAGCTAAACTGTATGCAGTGGATTTATATATATATATATATATATATATATATATATATATATATATATATACAAGACTATCTGTATATATATATATATTAAATACACTGCAGCTCTGAAGATGAGAGAGGCCTGTAATTGTCATCATAGGTATACCTCAACTATGAGAGACAAAATGTGGAAACAAATCCAGACAATCACATTGTCTGATTTTTGAAAGAATTTATTTGAAAATTATGGTGGAAAATAAGTATTTGGTCACCTACAAACAAGCAAGATTTCTATCTCTCACAGACCTTTATCTTCTTCTTTAAGAGGCTCCTCTGTCCTCCACTCATTACTTCACTATGGTGAAGCCCAAAGAGCTGTCGAAGGACACCAGAAACAAAATTGTAGACCTGCACCAGGCTGGGAAGACTGAATCTGCAATAGGCAAGCAGCTTGGTGTGAAGAAATCAACTGTGGGAGCAATAATTAGAAAATGGAAGACATACAAGACCACTGGAAATCTCCCTCGATCTGGGGCTCCACGCAAGATCTCACCCCATGGGGTCAAAATGATCACAAGAACGGTGAGCGAAAATCCCAGAACCACAAGGGGGGACCTAGTGAATGACCTGCAGAGAGCAGGGACCAACGTAACAAAGGCTACCATCAGTAACACATTACGCCGCCAGGAACTCAGATCCTGTAGTGCCAGACGTATCCCCCTGCTTAAGCCAGTACATGTCTGGGTCCGTCTGAGGTTTGCTAGTGAGCATTTGGATGATCCAGAAGAAGATTGGGAGAATGTCATATGGTCAGATGAAACCAAAGTAGAACTGTTTGGTACAAACACAACTCGTCGTGTTTGGAGGAGAAAGAATGCTGAGTTGTAACCAAAGAACACCATACCTACTGTGAAGCAGGAGGGTGGCAACATCATGCTTTGGGGCTGTTTCTCTGCAAAAGAAACAGGACAACTGATCCGTGTACATGAAAGAATGAATGGGGCCATGTATCGTGGGATTTTGAGTGCAAACCTCCTACCATCAGCAAGGGCATTGAAGATGAAACGTGGCTGGGTCTTTCAGCATGACAATGATCCCAAACACACCGCCCAAGCAACGATATATATATAAAATAAACTGCAAATTACTTAATCACCTGCCTGGCAGAAGTGTATTAGAAAGAGTACACCAGGAACAGCCTGCAGTGATATAGCTAAACTGTATGCAGTGGATATATATATATATATATATATATATATATATATATATATATATATATATATATATACTAGACTGACTGTATATGTATATATATATATATATATATATATATATATATATATATATATATATATATATATTAAATACCCTGCAGCTAACTGAATAACCTGCCTGCCTGCTCAATCTAAATGACACTCTCTCTCCATCCATACCAAATGACAAATTACACGAGGCCGATGTGCAGGTGGCCTTATATAGTGTGGGGCATGGACTTAGTCCCCCTGAGCCATGATTGGCGAAAGGCACCCTGCCTTTGGCCAATTATGGCTCTCTTAGCTGGGGGCGCTGTGATTGGCCAAAGCATGCAGGTCATGGTGCATGCTCTGGCCAATCATCATACAGCAATGCACTGCGCTTCCACAGTGCATTATGGGCCTTTACGCGTCACTAGAATTTGGCGCCAACGGCCCATAATGTTCGGTTTTCGACGAATGGGTGAACAGCCATGTTCGAGTCAAACTCATATTCGACCTGAACAGAAAGCTCAGCGCTAGTGGTGAGGACTGAAAAATTATTTAAAGGCATCAGTCAGCCGGTCACCTTGTCCACCGCTCTTCCTCTGACTGAACGAAGCCTCAGCAACACGTTGTCCAGCACCAGTAAATTGTAACCTCCCAGGGTCAAGGAAATGAATTACACAAACTTTTCTTCAAGGCCTTCTGAAGATGTTTCATCCGCTGCTCCCTCTGCGAAGGTAGGATGAGTTCTGCAACCTTATCCTTTTAACATGGATCAAGAAGGGTTGCCAGCCAGTAATGATCCCTCTCCTTAATACCACGAATCCTAGGGTTCTTTTGCAGGCTTTGCAGAATCAGGGAGGCCATGCATCATAAGTTTGCAGAGGATTTCCATTCTGAGTCTTCCCAGCCACGTACAACTCCTTGGGTTTCTGGGGACTGAAAACCATCCCTTGAAGACTGCTGCTGAGTGTTATCCTTTACATCCATGCTGACACAGTCCTCCTCCTATTCTTCCTGTGTGTTTGGAAGGCCCGCAGGAATGCTATCTGGATAAAGGGGGCCTTGAGAGGTAAGGAAGTCCTTCTCCTACTCCCACTGTTCTGCCTCAAGTGCCCTGTCCATTATTCCAAGGAGCGTGTGCTCCAGCAGGAAGACTAGAGGGACAGTTTCACTGATGCATGCATTGTTGCTGCTCACCATCTTGTGGCCTCCTCAGATGGTGACAGGACAGTGCATGCATCCTTGATCAGTAGCCACTTGGCGTGGCGAAATGAAGCCAAGCTCCCCTGATCCTGTCCTGGTGCCATACTCGCACAGGTATTCATTGATGGCCTTCTGCTGTGTGTGTAGCCACTGCAGCATTGCCAAAGTTGAGTTCCACCTGGTGGGCATGTCACAAATGAGGCAGTTGGTTGGCAGGTTGCATTCCCTTTGAATGTCAGCCAGCCGAGCACTGGCATTGTATGACCAGCAGAAATGACCACAGACTTTTCTGACCTGCCTCAGGAGAACCTGTAAGCCTGGGTTCCTGCTCAAGAACCGCTGCACCACCAAATTCAGGATGTGTGCCAAACATGGAACATGGGTCAAGTGTCCTTGTCAGAGGGCGGAGAGAAGGTTGGTGCCATTGTCGCATACAACCATTCCTGGCTGAAGCTGGCGTGGTGTCAACCACCTCTGAGCCTGCCCCTGCAGAGCTGACAGAATCTGTATTAGCAACTGTTCTACAGCTGCACTGTATTGTGTACTGTGTACACCACCAGAAGTGTAGTAGAAACTGTACAGACTATTCGATACTATGAACACTGTCTGCACTGTTTTAGCAACTGTACTATGGCTGCACTATATTTTATACTGTGTACACCACCAGAAGTGTAGTAGACACTGTACATACTATATTAGATACTGTGTACACTGCCTGCACTGTATTAGCAACTATACTACGGCTTTACTGTATTGTGTACTGTGTACACCACCAGAAGTGTAGTAGTAACTGCACACACTGTCTTAGATATTATCTAAACATTAGCTAACCGTAAAAGACCGGATCATGTTCAAGACCCTCTGCCTCACACATAAATGCACTCAAGGAAACGCTCCACAATACCTATGCGAGAAAATAAAACATTACACACCTAAGCGCAGTCTTCGATCAACTAACCAAAACCTCCTCCTCATTCCCAAGTCCCACTACAAATCAAAGGGAGAACGAAGATTCACAGTCCAAGGACCACGGTTATGGAACGCTCTACCCGCCAATATCCGCATGGAAGAAAATCATCGGGCCTTCAGAAAAAAACTCAAAACCCATCTCTTCTAAGAAACAGGACCAACAGCACCGACCAAACGCCCTGAGGCGATTCAGTTCGCATTTGCAGCGCTATACAAATCTTTCATTCATTCATTCATTCATATGTACACCACCTGCACTGTATTAGCAACTGTACTACGGCTGCACTGTATTTTATACTGTGTACACCGCCGGAAGTGTATTAGAAACAGTACACCACAGAATACACTGTAGATATAGGCTATTAGGCTATACTGGATACAGAGTATATATATATATATATATATATATATATATATATATATATATATATATATATACACTGGGGCAAAAAAGTATTTAGTCAGCCGCCAATTGTGCAAGTTCTACCACTTAAAAAGATGAGAGAAGCCTGTAATTGTCATCCTGAGTATACCTCAACTATGAGAGACAAAATGTGGAAATAAATCCAGACATTCACATTGTCTGATTTTTGAAAGAATTTATTTACAAATTATGGTGGAAATAAGTATTTGGTCAATATCAAAAGTTCATCTCAATACTTTGTTATATATCCTTTCTTGGCAATGACAGAGGTCAAACGCTTTCTGTAATACCCTGTACACACGGTCGGATTTTCCGACAGAAAATGTGTGATAGAACCCTGTTGTCGGAAATTCCGACCGTGTGTAGGCTCCATTACACATTTTCCATCGGATTTTCCGACACACAAAGTTTGAGAGCAGGCTATAAAATTTTCCGACAACAAAATCCGTTGTCGGAATTTCTGGATTGTGTGTACACAAATCCGACGCACAAAGTGCCACGCATGCTCAGAATAAATAAAGACATGAAAGCTATTGGCTACTGCCCCGTTTATAGTCCGTTTATAGTCCGTACCTGTTTTACGTCAACGCGTTCAGAATGATCGGATTTTCCGACAACTTTGTGTGACCGTGTGTATGCAAGACAAGTTTGCGCCAACATCCATCGGAAAAAATCCTAGGATTTTGTTGTCGGAATGTCTGATCAATGTCCGACCGTGTGTACGGGGCATAAGTCTTCACAAGGTTGTCACACACTGTTGCTGGTATGTTGGCCCATTCCTCCATGCAGATCTCCTCTAGAGCAGTGATGTTTTGGGGCTGTCGCTGGGCAACACGGACTTTCAACTCTCTCCAAAGGTTTTCTATGGGGTTGAGATCTGGAGACTGGCTAGGCCACTCCAGGACCTTGAAATGCTTCTTATGATGCCACTCCTTTGTTGCCCGGGTGGTATGTTTGGGATCATTGTCATGCTGAAAGACCCAGCCACGTTTCATCTTCAACGCCCTTGCTGATGGGAGGAGGTTTGCACTCAAAATCTCACGATACATGGCCCCATTCATTCTTTCATGTACACGGATCAGTTGTCCTGTTTCTTTTGCAGAGAAACAGCCCCAAAGCATGATGTTGCCACCCTCCTGCTTCACAGTAGGTATGGTGTTCTTTGGTTACAACTCAGCATTCTTTCTCCTCCAAACACGACGAGTTGTGTTTCTACCAAACAGTTCTACTTTGGTTTCATCTGACCATACAACATTCTCCCAATCCTCTTCTGGATCATCCAAATGCTCTCTAGCAAACCTCAGACAGGCCCGGACATGTACTGGCTTAAGCAGGGGAATACGTCTGGCCCTGCAGGATCTGAGTCCCTGGCGGCGTAGTGTGTTACTGATGGTAGCCTTTGTTACGTTGGTCCCAGCTCTCTGCGGGTCATTCACTAGGTCCCCCCGCGTGGTTCTGGGATTTTTGCTCACCGTTCTCGTGATCATTTTGACCCCACTGGGTGAAATCTTGCGTGGAGCCCCAGATCAAGGGAGATTTTCAGTGGTCTTGTATGTCTTCCATTTTCTAAATATTGCTCCCACAATTGATTTCTTCACACCAAGCTGCTTGTCTATTGCAGATTCAGTCTTCCCAGCCTGGTGCAGGTCTACAATTTTGTTTCTGGTGTCTTTCGACAGCTCTTTGGTCTTCACCATAGTGGAGTTTGGAGTGTGACTGTTTGAGGTTGTGGACAGGTGTCTTTTATACTGATAACAAGTTCAAACAGGTGCCATTAAATAAAAGCCTCGACTGGTGGAGGGCTGCAGTGATAGTTGACTTTCTACAACTTTCTCCCATCTCCTGACTGCATCTCTGGAGCTCAGCCACAGTGATCTTTGAGTTCTTCTTTACCTCTCTCACCAAGGCTCTTCTGTCCCGATAGCTCAGTTTGGCTGGACGGCCTGCTCTAGGAAGGGTTCTGGTCATCTCAAACGTCTTCCATTTAAGGATTATGGAGGCCACTGTGCTCTTAGGAACCCTAAGTGCAGCAGAAATGTTTTTGTAACCTTGGCCAGATCTGTGCCTTGTCACAATTCTGTCTCTGAGCTCTTCAGGCAGTTCCTTTGATCTCATGATTCTCATTTGCTCTGACATGCACTGTTAGCTGTAAGGTCTTATATAGACAGGTGTGTGGCTTTCCTAATTAAGTCCAATCAGTATAATCAAACACAGCTGGACTCAAATGAAGGTGTAGAACCATCTCAAGGATGATCAGAAGAAATGGACAGCACCTGAGTTAAATATATGAGTGTCACAGCAAAGGGTCTGAATACTTAGGACCATGTGATATTTCAGTTTTTCTTTTTTAATAAATCTGCAAAAATGTCAACAATTCTGTGTTTTTCTGTCAATATGAGGTGCTGTGTGTACATTAATGAGGAAAAAAATTGAACTTAAAAGATTTTAGCAAATGGCTGCAATATAACAAAGAGTGAAAAATTTAAGGGGGTCTGAATACTTTCCGTCCCCACTGTATATATATATATTTTTTGTTTTTAAAACACCGCCTGAAGTGTATTAGAAACAGTACACCACAGAATGCACTGTAGATATAGGCTACACTGGATGCAGAGTGTATATAAATATATATATAATATATATATATACAGTATCTCACAAAAGTGAGTACACCCTCACATTTCTGTAAACATTTTATTATATCTTTTCATGTGACAACACTAAAGAAATGACACTTTGCTAAAATGTAAAGTAGTGAGTGTACAGCTTGTATAACAGTGTAAATTTACTGTCCCGTCAAAATAACTTAACATAAACCCCTGGCAACAAAAGTGAATACACCCCTAAGTGAAAATGTCCAAACTGGGCCCAAAGTGTCAATATTTTGTGTGGCCACCATTATTTTCCAGCACTGCCTTAACCCTCTTGGGCATGGAGTTCACCAGAGCTTCACAGGTTGCCACTGGAGTCCTCTTCCACTCCTCTATGGTGACATCATGGAGCCAGTGGATGTTAGAGACCTTGTTCTCCTCCACCTTCCATTTGAGGACGCCCCACAGATGCTTAATAGGGTTTAGGTCTGGAAACATTCTTGGCCAGTCCATCACCTTTACCCTCAGCTTCTTTAGCAAGGCAGTGGTCGTCTTAGAGGTGTGTTTGGGGTCATCATCATGTTGTAATACTGTCCTGCGGCCCAGTCTCCGAAGGGAGGGGATCATGCTCTGCTTCAGTATGTCACAGTACATGTTGGCATTCATGATTTCCTCAATGAACTGTAGCTTCCCAGTGACTTCAGCACTCATGCAGCCCCAGACCATGACACTCCCACCACCATGCTTAACTGTAGGCAAGACACACGTGTCTTTGTACACCTCACCTGGTTTCCGCTACACACGCTTGATACCATCTGAACCAAATAACCAAATAAGTTTATTTTGGTCTCATCAGACCACAGGATATGGATCCAGTAATCCATGTCCTTAGTCTGCACTCAACATCTTTGGTCGACCATAGTGAGGCTTGTTCTGAGTGGAACCTGTCCTATTAAACCACTGTATGGTCTTGGCCACCGAGCTGCAGCTCAGTATCAGGGTCTTGGCAATGTTCTTATAGCCTTGGCCATTTTTATATAGAGCAACAATTCTTTTTTTTCAGATCCTTAGAGAGTTCTTTGCGATAACAACAATTTTAACACAACTGCTTCCAAGAGAGTGAGAGTGATAACATCAAATTTTACACACCTGCTCCCCATTCACACCTGAAACCTTGTAATAGTAACAAGTCACATGACACCGGGAAAGGAAAATGGCTAATTGGGCCCAATTTGGACATTTTCCCTTAGGGGTGTTGCCAGCGGTTTAGACATTAATGGCTGTGTGTTGAGTTATTTTGAGGGGACAGCAAATTTACACTTTCATACAGGTAAGCTGTACTCACTACTTTACATTGTAGCAAAGTGTCATTTCTTAAGTGTTGTCACATGAAAAGATATAATAAAATATTTACAAAAATGTGAGGGGTGTGCTCACTTTTGTGAGATACTGTATATGAAAAACACTGCCACTAAATGAATAACCTGCCTGCTTAATCTAACTCAAGCTATCTCTCTGTCCACGCCAACAACACTACACAGGGCCGCCGTGTAAGCTGCCTTATATAGTGTGGGGCGTGGACTTAGTCCCCCTGAGCCATTATTGGCCAAAGGCACCTAGCCTTTGGCCAATTATGGCTCTTTTAGCAGAGGGCACTGTGTTTGGCCAAAGCATGCAGGTCAGGTGCATGCTTTGGCCAATCATCATACAGCAACAAACTACAATCTCGCAGTGCATTATGGGGCGTTACGCGACACTTGAATTTGCTGCAAACGCCCCGTAATGCTCCCTGTCCCTGATGAACACATGGAAACAGCGCAAAAAATAAAAACCGCAGAGGTGATCAAATACCACCAAAAGAAAGCTCTATTTGTGGGGAAAAAAGGACGTCAATTTTGTTTGGGAGCCAAGTCGCGCGACCGCGCAATTGTCAGTTAAAGCGACGCAGTGCCGAATCGCAAAAAGTGCTCTGGTCAGGAAGTGTCTTGATATGAAGTACCTTTCCCAGGTTAAGCCTGGAAGAGAATGCATTAAAACATGGAGGACAGCAGGAAGAGGTGCAGATAACACAGAGGCTGTGACATCCTGAATGTAAAGACATACCGGTATGCTGTTTTTGACTCTCTTGCTAATACAAGGAGTCAAAATTTTCTGGTGCTTCTTGCCAGCTATATGTCAGCTCTTAACCTAATAAAAGCCTGTGTATCACCGTGAGTCGGTAAGCACAATCTACAGCCACGGTGATGGGGTTTTTCACTTCCCTCCCCCCCTGTTTTTTGGTTGTTTATATGTGCACACCTGGGTGATTGGTATGTTCGTATGTCCATGTCCAGCATTTAACATACTACACTATGGCCAGTCTTTTTTCTTGTGTTTGCTTTATTCTGTATCCATTGAGGGGACTTTGATCTGACCACGGACGGTGCTGTTTGGTCCAATACCCCAGAGGCCCCGGCAAGGGTTTTTTTGCCATCCGCATATTTCTTTGGAGTTCTGGTAAGAGCAATCATAGCTCATTTGGATCAGCATTTCACATTTATACTGAATACCTACCACGTGGGAAATTTGGACTTTATTCATTTGATTTGTGTATTTTGACAACCTTTTTTTTGTTGGTGATAGATCACATTATTTATCCACCTCAACACATATAACCTTTGTTTAGCGCAGTTTATATATATTTTTTTCTACTATGTAACTATGTATGTAACTATTCCAGAGTCTCATAGAAATGAGGGCATATGTCCTACAAAGGGTTGCAGGAAGTAGTCCACAAACACTGCTAATGGTTGCAAGACTAATCCTCTAGCATATATAATTGCCTCAGGTGTGGAGGGTGAATCTTAGTGACGGTTCTGTAGAGAGATATCCAAATTATCCCTTAGTAATCCTTCCCTGGGCATAACCCCCACAGAGTTTAGCATTAATAATGCACTTGATGCGAACAGTGGGGTCAGTCAGTAGTAAGGTGTAAGTCATGTCATCCTAGAACTGAAGCAGGATTTCATTTCGCCAGTCAGAGACACCTAGGAGGTTATTTACGAAAGGCAAATACACTTTGCACTGCAAGTGCACTTGAAAGTACACTGAAAGTGCACTTGGAAGTGCAGTCGCTCTAAATCTAAGGAGTAGATCTGAAATGAGTTGAAGCTCTGCTGATTTTATCACTCAATCATGTGCAAGCTAAAATGCTGTTTTTTATTTTCCTTGCATGGCCCCCAGGATCTACAGCGACTTTACTTCCAAGTGCACTTGCAGTGAAAAGTGGATTTTCCTTCAGTAAATAACCCCCCTTGTATCACAATCGTACCCCACTTGTCAGCAGTTCAGATTACAATGAAGGAGTCAGAGGACAGGGACTTGATAACTTCCCTTTCTGTCCAGTTGATATTGTCTCTGGAGACCTCCTTACTGTTTGCTAGTCAATGCTTAATTAAATGACCCACTGCATAGCGGCATGTCCTCAGGCCTGAAAGTACCTCAGAGGCCTCAGTGGTGCTATGTGGCTGAAATAGAGTAGAAGACATGATAGGTGGATAATTTTTAAATACCTCCCAGAACGCTAGTTTCCTTTCAATCATATTTTAACATTAAAATTATATGGTAATCAAATTTCTTGTTAGTTAGTGCTAGTTAGTGGGGGCAAACAAGAATCCTTTATCCAATAAACTAGGTTCTAGTACATCACTTGTTATTTTATTACTATGTTATTTCACTCATCATAAGTGGCTCGTTTCTGCCAGGTGTTTTTCCACGTTTCTGCATTTGCCATTTCTATAGAGGAATCATTTATGTATAGTTTTATTTAAGTTATGCAGTATGTTGTGCTTTTTTTAATAGACTATTGTGATTTTTTTTTTTGTGATCCTTCTTTGACCTATATCTTTAATGTGTCCTTTTATCCCTGCACTGTGTGGTGTCATCACTGGGTGGTGTTGTTGGTGGGTGGGACTTATTAGTCCGATCACTTCCATGTTGTAGTGTCTTGGGAAACATGGGCTGAGCTTGACAATAAAATGCTTCTGCTTGGATTTATCTCCTCTGCAAGACCTGTGAGTGTCTCTATACCTCTTTTGAATAGGGATGAGCCGAACACCCCCCGGTTCGGTTCGCACCAGAACCCGCGAACGGACCGCAAGTTCGCACGAACGTTAGAACCCCATTGACGTCTATGGGACTCGAACGTTCGAAATCAAAAGTGCTCATTTTAAAGGCTAATTTGCATGGTATTGTCCTAAAAAGGGTTTGGGGACCCGGGTCCTACCCCAGGGGACATGTATCAATGCAAAAAAAACTTTTAAAAACGGCCGTTTTTTCGGGAGCAGTGATTTTAATGATGCTTAAAGTAAAAAAAAAAAAGTGAAATATTCCTTTAAATATCGTACCTGGGGGGTGTCTATAGTATGCCTGTAAAGTGACGCGTGTTTCCCATGTTTAGAACAGTCCCTGCACCAAATGTCATTTTTAAAGGAAAAAATCTCATTTAAAACTGCTTGCGGGTTTAATGTCATGTCGGGTCATGGCAATATGGATGAAAATCAGTGAGACAAACGGCATGGGTACCCCCCAGTCCATTACCAGGCCCTTTGGGTCTTGTATGGATATTAAGGGGAACCCCGCACCCAAATTAAAATAAGGAAAGGTCCCTATATACTCTGAACAGCAGTATACAGGCGGTGCAAACAAGACAGGGACTGTAGGTTTGTTGTTAAGTAGAATCTGTTTGTAATTTTGAACATTTTTAATGTGTTTAGCTCCAGCCAAAAAATCTTTTCTAAGCTTTTTGGAAAACATAGGGAAGGGTTATCACCCCTGTG
The DNA here is from genome assembly GCA_037952925.1 of Lithobates clamitans. Lineage (NCBI taxonomy): Eukaryota > Metazoa > Chordata > Amphibia > Anura > Ranidae > Lithobates > Lithobates clamitans. The sequence continues at coordinate 8,713,860 of JBBGZY010000306.1, read as the reverse complement.
ACATTTGTTTTGCGTCTTTCCTCCTCTTCAGAAGATTTCACCTCACTTTTTTGTCCCAATGAAAAATGTTTTTTGAAAATTTGGGTTTTTTTGTGGAACAAGGATTGGAAAGCATCAGTGGAAAGGAAAAATTGTTTTCCCATATTAACTCTTACAGGAGAGAATTTCCCTTCCTTAGGGGTAGATTTCATCTCACTTCCTGTTGTCTCCTTCCGTTTGCAAGTAGGAGTCGTTTGTAAGTTAGATGTTTGAAAGTAGGGTCCTGCCCTATATACTCAGCAGAAATTTGGGCCTTAGGTGTTGCTGTGGCCAAAACACTGTAAGCCCTCACAGGGCCCTGCTGTGAAATATTAGATCAAGAATTGTAATTACATGCCCCTGTTGAACAGGAGCTGAAAAATTAGGCCTTAGGCACTGGTGCTGGTGCCACAACACTGCAACCCCTCACAGACACTCTAGTTGAAACGCAGGAACAAGCCCAGCTGCAAAGTATTGCATCAAAAATTGTAATTACACGCCCCTGTTAGACAGGGGCTGAAAAATTGGGTCTTAGGCACTGGTGCTGGTGCCACAACACTGCAACCCCTCACAGACACTCTAGTTGAAACGCAGGAACAAGCCCTGCTGCAAAGTATTGCATCAAAAATTGTAATTACACGCCCCTGTTAGACAGGGGCTGAAAAATTGGGTCTTAGGCACTGGTGCTGGTGCCACAACACTGCAACCCCTCACAGACACTCTAGTTGGAATGCAGGAACAAGCCCTGCTGCAAAGTATTGCATCAAAAATTGTAATTACACGCCCCTGTTAGACAGGGGCAGAAAAATTGGGTCTTAGGCACTGGTGCTGGTGCCACAACACTGCAACCCCTCACAGACACTCTAGTTGGAATGCAGGAACGAGCCCTGCTGCAAAGTATTACATCAAAAATTGTAATTACACGCCCCTGTTAAACAGGGGCTGAAAAATTGTGCCTTAGGCACTGGTGGTGGCGCCCAGAACCAAAAATGTTCTTACAAGCTATCAGCGTGATGATTGAGGAGGAAGAGGATAATTACTCAGGGATAGTCACTCAGCATCAGCATAGGCAGTCTTTGAAGGGATCTGAGATTTCAAAAAAAATTATTCGGTTACATCTGCATCAGGTGCTTGGTAGCTGGTGGTGATCCAAGACTGATTCATTTTTATGAAGGTCAGCCGATCGACCGAGTCGGTGGACAGACGCACCCTGTGATCGGTTACCACGCCTCCAGCAGCACTGAATGTGCGTTCCGAAAGAACGCTGGATGCAGGACAGGCCAGTAGCTCAATTGCATACTGTGCAAGCTCTGGCCAGTGATCCATCCTCAAGACCCAGTAACCCAGAGGATTTTCGGTGGGAAAGGTGTCCAAGTCTGATCTTGCCCCTAGGTATTCCTGCACCATGTAAAACAGACGCTGGCGATGGTTGCTGGAACCGATCATACCTTGGGGCTGCGGACCAAAAAATTGTCTGAACGCATCGGTCAGACGGCCACCTTCTCCACCGCTCCTTCTTTGACTGACCGAAGCCTCAGCAACACGTTGTCCAGAAACAGGAGTTTGTAACCTCCCAGTCTCTGGGAACGCGTTGCACAGACCTTTCTGCAAGGCCTCCCGAAGATGTTTCATCCTCTGCTCCCTCTGCGATGGCAAGATAAGGTCCGCAACCTTACCCTTGTAACGTGGATCAAGGAGGGTTGCCAGCCAGTATTGGTCCTTCTCCTTGATACCACGAATACGAGGATCCTTACGCAGGCTTTGCAGGATCAGGGAGGCCATGCAGCGTAGGTTTGCTGAGGCATTCGGTCCGGAGTCCTCTGGGTCACTAAGGACAACAACGTCCGCAGCCACCTCCTCCCAGCCACGTACAAGTCCATGTGTTCCTTGGGACTGATCCCTTAAAGACTGCTGATGCTGAGTGCCAGGCTCCACCTCCATACTGACACAATCTTCCTCCTCCTCCTCCTCCTCCTCCTCGTCCTCTTCCTGTGTGATCGGCGGGCACGCAGGAACACTGTCTGGATAAAGGGGGCCTTGAGAGCTAAGGAAGTCCTCCTCTTCCTGCCTCTGTTCTGCCTCAAGTGCCCTGTCCATTATCCCACGCAGCGTGTGCTCCAACAGGTGGACAAGGGGGACAGTGTCACTGATGCATGCACTGTCAGTGCTCACCATCCTCGTGGCCTCCTCGAATGGTGACAGGACAGTGCATGCATCCCTGATCATGGCCCACTGGCGTGGGGAAAAAAAACCAAGGTCCCCTGACCCTGTCCTGGTGCCATAGTCGCACAGGTACTCATTGATGGCCCTCTGCTGCGTGTGCAGCCGCTGCAGCATGGCCAACGTCGAGTTCCACCTGGTGGGCATGTCACAGATTAGGCGGTTCTTGGGCAGGTTAAACTCCTTTTGGAGGTCCGTCAGCCGAGCACTGGCATTATATGACCGGCGGAAATGCACACAGACTTTCCTGGCCTGCCTCAGGACATCCTGTAAGCCCGGGTACCTGCCCAAGAACCGCTGCACCACCAAGTTAAGGACGTGAGCCAAACAGGGCACATGGGTCAGTTGTCCCTGTCGGAGGGCAGAGAGGAGGTTGGTGCCATTGTCGCAAACCACCATTCCTGCCTTAAGTTGGCGTGGCGTCAACCACCTCTGAACCTGCCCCTGCAGAGCTGACAGAACCTCTGCCCCAGTGTGGCTCCTGTCCCCCAAGCACACCAGCTCAAGCACCGCATGGCATCTTTTGGCCTGCGTACTTGCGTAGCCCCTTGAACGCCTACGGAGCACCGCTGGTTCCGAGGAAGAGGCCATGGAGGAAGAAGAAGAGGAGGGGGTGGAGGAGAGAGGTGTGTCACAATCAGCATTTTGGAGGCGTGGTGGCGGAACAACCTCCAACACTACTGCACCTTGTCCTGCATCCTTCCCAGCTGCCAGCAGAGTCACCCAATGCGCCGTGAAACTTAAGTAACGTCCCTGTCCATGCCTGCTGGACCATGAGTCAGCGGTAATATGCACCTTACCGCTGACCGCCCTGTCCAGCGAGGCATGGACATTGCCTTCCACATGCCGGTAGAGAGCCGGAATCGCCTTCCGTGAGAAAAAGTGGCGTTTGGGTACCTGCCACTGAGGAACCGCACATTCCACAAACTCACGGAAGGGGGCAGAGTCTACCAACTGAAAAGGCAGCAGTTGAAGTGCTAGCAATTTTGCCAAGCTAGCATTCAACCGCTGGGCATGTGGATGGCTGGGAGCAAACTTCTTTCGGCGGTGCAGCAGCTGGGGCAGGGAAATTTGCCTGGTACAATCTGACGTCGGTGTACCAAAAGCAGATTGCCCATAAGTACTTGGCTGTGACACACCTAATTCTACACCTTCATTCCTCTCACTGCAGGTCGCAGAGAGGACTGAAGGTCTAGTGGGGTTGGAAATCTCAGCTGATGAGGAGCAAGGAGAGATCGTCTTTGTTCTTTGGTGTGGGTCTTTTAGATACGCTTGCCAACGAACTGCATGGCAGGTCAACATATGTCTGGTCAAGCATGTGGTACCCAAGCGGGAGATGTTTTGGCCACGCGAGATACGCTTGAGACATATATTGCAAATAGCAGCGGTGCGATCTGATGCACTCGTCTCAAAAAAGGCCCACACCAAAGAACTTTTTGAATAACGCGCAGAGACTGCAGCGCCCTGCACATGTGGAGCTTTGGGGTGTGATGCAGTCAATGTGCTGCCCTTAGGCTGGCCCCTGGAGGGCATCCTGCCTAGTTGGTGATGTGCCACCTCCTCCTCCTCCTCCTCCTCCTCCTCCTCCTCCTCCTCTCTCCTATCAGGCACCCACGTTGAGTCAGTGACCTCATCATCCCCTCCCTCCTCATCACTGGAGCAAACCTGGCAGTATGCTGCAGCAGGGGGAGCATGACTGCCAGATTGCTGTCCTTCTTGGGCACCCCCTCTGTCCGTGCTCATGTTACTGCCTTCATTGAGCTCAGTATCATCATCAGAGCCTTCCAAACGCTGGGCATCCTCCTGGAGCATGTACCCAACACTGTGGTCAAACAGTTCGAGGGAATCCTCAGGAGGACATGGTGGGGCTAGGGAAGGAGTCACTGATGACATTGAGCTGAGGGAAGAGGCCGCTGCTTTGCCAGACAAAGCACCCTGGGCATGGGTGAGAGAGGATGAGGAGGATGAGGACGGCTTGGTCATCCACTCGACCAAGTCTTCCGCATGTTGCGGCTCAACACGGCCAGCTGCCGAAAAAAAGGCCAAGCGTGTCCCATGGCCACGTGCTGATGAGGATGCACCGTCTCCACGACCAGCACTAGACACAGAGCCTGCTTGCCCTCTCTTATTGGCTTGTGACTGTCTGCCTCTCCTTCTTGGCCTTCCAGACATACTAATGGCCTGTAGCTGCACTAAGCTGGGATAGAACACCTGTAATTTTCTTCAGGTAGCTTTATATACTGTAACCAGACAAGCCTGCCTGTCAGTAGGAAGATAACAGGAACGGATCTAGCTGAACACTGTGAGCAGGACGTACTGCACTAAATGTATATAGCAGGAACGGATCTAGCTGAACACTGTGAGCAGCACGCACTGCACTGAATGTAAATAGCAGGAACGGATCTAGCTGAACACTGTGAGCAGGACGCACTGTACTGAATGTAAATAGCAGGAACGGATCTAGCTGAACACTGTGAGCAGGACACACTGCACTGAATGTAAATAACAGGAACGGATCTAGCTGAACACTGTGAGCAGGACACACTGTACTAAATGTAAATAGTCTAGCTGCCTGACCGTGGTACTAATAGGATCAAAAAGAACACCTGTAATTTTCTTCAGGTAGCTTTATATACTGTAACCAGACAAGCCTGCCTGTCAGTAGGAAGATAACAGGAACGGATCTAGCTGAACACTGTGAGCAGGACGTACTGCACTAAATGTATATAGCAGGAACGGATCTAGCTGAACACTGTGAGCAGCACGCACTGTACTGAATGTAAATAGCAGGAACGGATCTAGCTGAACACTGTGAGCAGGACACACTGCACTGAATGTAAATAACAGGAACGGATCTAGCTGAACACTGTGAGCAGGACACACTGTACTAAATGTAAATAGTCTAGCTGCCTGACCGTGGTACTAATAGGATCAAAAAGAACACCTGTAATTTTCTTCAGGTAGCTTTATATACTGTAACCAGACAAGCCTGCCTGTCAGTAGGAAGATAACAGGAACGGATCTAGCTGAACACTGTGAGCAGGACGCACTGCACTGAATGTAAATAGCAGGAACGGATCTAGCTGAACACTGTGAGCAGCACGCACTGCACTGAATGTAAATAGCAGGAACGGATCTAGCTGAACACTGTGAGCAGGACGCACTGCACTGAATGTAAATAGCAGGAACGGATCTAGCTGAACACTGTGAGCAGGACGCACTGCACTGAATGTAAATAGCAGGAACGGATCTAGCTGAACACTGTGAGCAGCACGCACTGCACTGAATGTAAATAGCAGGAACGGATCTAGCTGAACACTGTGAGCAGCACGCACTGCACTGAATGTAAATAGCAGGAACGGATCTAGCTGAACACTGTGAGCAGGAAGCACTGTACTGAATGTAAATAGCAGGAACGGATCTAGCTGAACACTGTGAGCAGGACACACTGCACTGAATGTAAATAGTCTAGATAGAAGATAACAGGAACGGATCTAGCTAAACTGAATACAGTGTATATATATATATGCAACACCTGGGATGCATATATATACACAATACACTGTAAGTGCAGCTAACTGACTGACTGTTCTGCCTAATCTATCTAACTCAAATCAAACACTGTCTCTCTGTCTATCTCTTTCAACGCCGGAACACACACTACACAGGGCCGCCGTGCAGGCGGCCTTATATAGTGTGGGGCGTGTACTAAATCCCCTGAGCCATAATTGGCCAAAGCCTCCTTGGCTTTGGCCAATTACGGCTCTCTGTTCAGGCGGCGCTGTGATTGGCCAAGCATGCGGGTCATAGTGCATGCTTGGCCAATCATCAGCCAGCAATGCACTGCGATGCCGCAGTGAATTATGGGCCGTGACGCGCCACACGAATTTGGCGCGAACGGCCCATATCGTTCGCAATTCGACGGACGGTCGAACAGCCGATGTTCGAGTCGAACATGGGTTCGACTCGAACACGAAGCTCATCCCTACTTTTGAATACTGTATATACTGTGTATATATATGTCTGTTTTTAAATGTATTCATTCAGTGGGATCTCCCCCATGCTGGATGAGTTATATGCTCATTTGACTTAAGGGGTGGGTTGATTACAAATACCTACCTTATTCTTTATTCGCTTCTCCCGGCAGCTGGCACTCACCTCTGCTATCCAATGCAGCAAATTATAGTGGCTTCAGGGGATCAGTTGCTTAAAGAGTGAGAAGCCTGCTGTATTAGAAATAAGGTAAGCATTTATAAGTTCCAGGTTTTGGGTGGGCCCTTGCCATTCTCCCGCACAAGGCAAGACTGGTGGTCCTGCATTGTACATGATGAGCTTTTAAAATGTGGGTACAGGAGACCGATGACATGATGAGAAAGACGTCTGTCAGAGCAAGGAATAAGATATTTGTCATTATTTCTGTCAAATCTCTCCCTTACCCCTTACCAACCCCTTACCAAATGAGCATTTAGCCCATGCATTGCAGGGACACTGCATGGGTAAATTAGAGATGCAGGGAGTTGGGCCTTAAGAGCAACTTTTCTCCTCTTTCATTTGTGGAAGGGGATTAAAACAATGGTAGATTTTAAATCTAGGAATACACAGGTTTGTAAAGTGCTCCCTGACACCTTAAACCAATTTTTTGCTCGCTTTGAAAATATGAGATGTGAAACCCATAGTAAAGAACTAGTGGAGGATGACCATTTATTGGTATTAAAAATACATGAGGTCAGGTCAAATTTAAGGAAGATTGACATTAGAAAGGCAGCAGGACCAGACGGAGTGTCAGGCCGTATACTGAGGGGATGTGCAGACCAGTTAGCAGGTGTTTTTACTGATATTTTTAATTTGTCATTAAAGCAGGCTGCAGTACCTTCTTGTTTTAAATCTACTACTATTGTCCCAATACCTAAAAAATCAGCGGTATCATGCTTAAATGATTATCGCCCAGTTGCCCTAACTCCTATCATCATGAAATGTTTTGAGAGGCTCGTATTATCACATCTTAAGGCAAGCATTCCTGTTGATCTGGATAAGTATCAGTTTGCCTATCGTGCAAATAGATGCACAGATGATGCAATTGCTATTGCATTGCATGCTGCCTTGACACAAACCAGATGCTGACATACCTCACCGCAGCACGCATATATACCCTTCTGGGAACATGTAAGCTCCTATTCAGCTACCCCATTCATATATCATCCATCACCAGTCTCTACCTCTCTTCTTTTCCCCTCTGCCTTTTTGGCTCCATGCACCAACTAGGTTCATGCTTTGTTATCTATTGTATTTATATCACATTTCAGGGGGATTGGACATGATTCCCTGTTTCATCTCATTTATCTTTCAATTTTTTTATTTATTTATTTATTTTACTCATTTTTCATTTTCTACTTTCCTACTGTTATTTTTCCTATATTTCCACTATTTATTGTTTATCATCTATCATTCATTATTTTTTATTCCCCAATCTTTTTTATCCCCAGCAGGGTTTTTCTTTCTTCCTTTCTGTTGCGTTGACCTTTCCAATTTCAGTCTTTATGCATCTGATGCTTATATTGTTATACATATATATTCCTTTATTACTCCATCAGTACAGTATGGTATACTGATTATGCACCTTCCTTTGTTTTAGACTCCGCTTGGTAGTTATTACTAGCAGATTACTGTCTCATCCCAAGATCCAGTGCTCCGGGTCCTATGTATGTGGGGGGTTTTGTGCATACGCCCCGCCAGTGCATGTTTCGGTCACCTCAGCTCCCGGTGAGGACTATCAATATGGCCTTGGCTCCATCACCATTACACCTCCCCTGCAATGATTCTATGTAAGTACTCAGGGGTCGCTATTTGCCTCCCCCGGCTACTATCGGTTACATATATATTAATCGCTTACCTTACTACATTCTATAGATATGGTTGAGCACTGTGCCCCTGATGAGTGGTTCACACGAAACGCATCGGGCATTTTGTTACGCAGACAGCTGCTCACATCTCACTATCAACTCAGAACATCTTCTTCAATCAATTATGGGTTTATACATTTTTTGTCATATGCTGCTTTTTACTGTGTGTATATATATCTATTTACTATTGTATGTACCCATTGATCACTTATGCCCATCATGTGACCTCTAGTTTGACATATTGATGTATTCTTGATGCTTTTTGCATGCGCCCCACTTATGGGCGTAGGTATATTGAATGACATTCACTACAATGTTCTTCTTTTACATGTGGTCTTTTTTGTGATATGGTTTGATACAGGTTTCAGGATCAATAAACTACATTTTTTATTTACCTCCTGATGTCCGTGGGCCTCATTTAAAGTCCCAAATCCCCTTCCTCCTTTTTTCTGAACCAGGGATGGAGGCGCATCCCCCATGCGCCTCATTTAAAGTCCCAAAAAAATTCCAATATCCTTGACACATCTTGAGCACCCAAACACATATGTTAGGATGGTATTCATTGATTTTAGCTCTGCATTTAACACAGTAGTCCCTGACAAATTAGTGAAAAAGTTAAAAGCTTTGGGCCTATGTCCATTGCTTCGCTCATGGATTATGGATTTTCTAACAAACAGGCCACAAATGGTGAGAATAGGAGATCAGATGTCTAACACTATTATTTTGAATACAGGGGTACCACAGGGATGTATGTTAAATCCGGCCTTGTTTACATTGTTCACTCACGACTGTACTCCCATACATGCGTCTAACACTATAGTGAAGTTTGCTGATGACACCACTTTAGTGGGACTCATACAAGATAATGATGAGACGGCTTATAGGCAGGAAATTCAACATTTGGTTGAGTGGTGTAGAGAAAATGATTTAATACTCAATACGGCAAAAACTAAAGAAATAATAGTGGATTATAGGAGATCAAGAAAGATCAATCATTGCCCGGTTCATATAGGTGGTGAGGAGGTGGAAAGGGTGGACACTATTACATTTTTGGGAGTGCATATTACAAGGGAGTTGTCATGGTCTCAAAATACTTTTTTTCTAGTGAAAAAAGCGCAAGCAGAGACTGTTTTTCCTTCGGAGACTGAAGCAGGCTGGATTGCCCTTAAGGCTTCTGGTCAATTTCTATCATTGTACCACTGAGAGTATTCTTCTCCACTGCGCTGTAGTGTGGTATGCCAGCTGCAGGGTGGAGGATAAGAAGTGCCTGTCTCGTGTGGTGAAAACAGCACAGCGGATCATAGGAACAGATCTACCAAATTTGGACACAGCATATGCCAGCCGATTAAAAAAGCGGGCAAAAGCTATTAGTATTGATCCAACCCACCCAGGTTACAGTGTGTTTGTCCCATTGCCATCAGGGAAAAGATATCGAACACTTAAAACACACACTAATCGCTTAAAGCATAGTTTTTTTCCTAGGGCCGTATTGTCCATAATCCCATCAGGTACAGTGTTTTAGGAATTTTATGTAGAATTTTAACCACTTCAGCCCCGGAAGGATTTACCCCCTTCCTGACCAGAGCACTTTTTACAATTCGGCACTGCGTCGCTTTAACTGCTAATTGCGCGGTCATGCAATGCTCTACCCAAACGAAATTTGCGTCCTTTTCTTCCCACAAATAGAGCTTTCTTTTGATGATATTTGATCACCTCTGCCGTTTTTATTTTTTGCGCTATAAACAGAAAAAGACTGAAAATTTTGAAAAAAAATGATATTTTCTACTTTTTGTTATAAAAAAAATCCAATAAACTAAATTTTAGTCATACATTTAGGCCAAAATGTATTCGGCCACATGTCTTTGGTAAAAAAAAGTCAATAAGCGTATATTTATTGGTTTGCGCAAAAGTTATAGCGTCTACAAACTAGGGTACATTTTCTGGAATTTACACAGCTTTTAGTTTCTGACTGCCTATGTAATTTCTTGAGGTGCTAAAATGGCAGGGCAGTACAAACCCCCCCCAAATGACCCCATTTTGGAAAGTAGACACCCCAAGGAAATTGCTGAGAGGCATGTTGAGCCCATTGAATATTTATTTTTTTTGTCCCAAGTGATTGAATAATGACAAAAAAAAGAAAAAAAAAAAAATTACAAAAAGTTGTCACTAAATGATATATTGCTCACACAGGCCATGGGCATATGTGGAATTGCACCCCAAAATACATTCAGCTGCTTCTCCTGAGTACGGGGATACCACATGTGTGGCACTTTTTGGGAGCCTAGCCGCGTACGGGGCCCCGAAAACCCAGCACCACCTTCAGGATTTCTAAGGGCATACATTTTTGATTTTACTCCTCACTACCTATCACAGTTTTGAAGGCCATAAAATGCCAAGATGGCACAAACCCCCCCCAAATGACCCCATTTTGGAAAGTAGACACCCCAAGCTATTTGCTGAGAGGCATGGTGAGTATCTTGCAGCTCTCATTTGTTTTTGAAAATGAAGAAAGACCAGAAAAAAAAATATTTTTTTTCTTTTTTCAATTTTCAAAACTTTGTGACAAAAAGTGAGGTCTGCAAAATACTCACTATACCTCTCAGCAAATAGCTTGGGGTGTCTACTTTCCAAAATGGGGTAATTTGGGGGGGGGTTTGTGCCACCTGGGCATTCCATGGCCTCCGAAACTGTGATAGGTAGTGAGGAGTGAAATCAAAAATTTACGGCCTTAGAAAGCCTGAAGGCGGTGCTTGGTTTTCGGGGTCCCGTGCGCAGCTAGGCTCCCAAAAAGTCCCACACATGTGGTATCCCCGAACTCAGGAGAAGCAACAGAATTTATTTTGGGGTGTAATTTCACATATTCCCATGGCATGTTTGAGCAATATAACATTTAGTGACAACTTTGTGCAAAGAAAAAAAAAAAATTGTCTCTTTCCCGCAACTTGTGTCACAATATAAAATATTCCATGGACTCGACATGCCTCTCAGCAAATAGCTTGGGGTGTCTACTTTCCAAAATGGGGTCATTTGGGGGGGGTTTGAACTGTCCTGGCATTTTATGCACAACATTTAGAAGCTTATGTCACACATCACCCACTCTTCTAACCACTTGAAGACAAAGCCCTTTCTGACACTTTTTGATTACATGAAAAAATTATTTTTTTTTGCAAGAAAATTACTTTGAACCCCCAAACATTATATATTATTTTAAAGCAATTGCCCTGCAGATTAAAATGGTGGGTGTTTCATTTTTTTTTTTTTCACACAGTATTTGCGCAGCGATTTTCAAATGCATTTTTTGGGGAAAAAACACACTTTTTTAAATTTTAATGCACTAAAACACACTATATTGCCCAAATGTTTGATGAAATAAAAAAGATGATCTTAGGCCGAGTACATGGATACCAAACATGACATGCTTTAAAATTGCGCACAAACGTGCAGTGGCAACAAAATTACTACATTTTTAAAAGCCTTTAAAAGCCTTTACAGGTTACCACTTTAGATTTACAGAGGAGGTCTACTGCTAAAATTACTGCCCTCGATCTGACCTTCGCGGTGATACCTCACATGCATGGTGCAATTGCTGTTGTATCTCAGGGAATGTAAATATCCCCTATGATAGCAATAGGTAGTGACAGGTACTCTTTTTTGAAAAAATTGGGGTCTATTAGACCCTAGATCTCTCCTCTGCCCTCAAAGCATCTGACCACACCAAGATCGGTGTGATAAAATGCTTCTCCAATTTCCCAATGGCGCTATTTACATCCGGCGAAATCTAAGTCATAAAATGCTCGTAGCTTCCGGTTTCTTAGGCCATAGAGATGTTTGGAGCCACTCTGGTCTCTGATCAGCTCTATGGTCAGCTGGCTGAATCACCGGCTGCATTCTCAGGTTCCCTGTTGAGACAGGAGAGCCAGAGAAAAACACGGAAGACGGTGGGGGGGGGCATTCCCTCCCACTGCTTGTAAAAGCAGTCTAGAGGCTAATTAGCCGCTAGGATTGCCTTTACATGAAAGCCGACCGCTGGCTAAAAAGAATGATACCAAGATGATACCTAAACCTGCAGGCATCATTCTGGTATAACCACTCAAAGTCGTGAATGGCGTACCTGAAGACAAAAAAATGGTTAACAATAAAGCACAGTAAACGGTAAAGTATAAATAATTACATACCTGAAAAGCAAACATGATAAAACATAATAACAATAAAACATTGCAGAATAGAATACAGTAAAAAAGAGCAGAACAATAGAGAGAATAGAGAGAGAATAGAGAGAGAGAGAGAACAATAAAACGACAACTATTTTTTTATTTTTGTTTGTGTTTTTTTTTTTTTTTTACACTTTTTTTTTGTAACTGTAACTTTTATAACTGTAACCGGTTCCAGGTTCGAGTCTCTCAAAATGCGGTGGCATCTTGGGAGACCCTGTGAAAGTGTGCCTAGTCTGTGCAATGCTGTATGCTACGCTAATACTCAACTAGTGCATGGTAGTGTTCAAAACATTCACCGAGTGTTACTGCAGTGCTGGTTTGACTACGACCGGGGTGTACTACGCCGCTGGTGCTTGCCAGTTCACCAAAACGCTACAAAGAAAAGTGTCAGTGATCGATCAATCGATACTGCACTTGGGTGGGCTGGGCCGGGCGGAGGGGCAAAACGCAGGTGCTAGCAGGTATCTGGGCTGATCCCGCTAACACTGCGTTTTTGGGAACCCTAAACTGCTGGGGACGCTAGTATAGATCTGATCGGATCAGATATTGATGCGTTCAGATACTATACCACTAAGGGAGGTGTACGGTGCGTGTACAGTGCGTGCGTGGGTGTTCGCGGTACTGGCGCTAATCTGACGCTGCCTAGGGCGACGCATATCACCGCCGGGCGATCAGGGGGCTAAACCTTTATTCGGTAATAAACGGCGGGTGCCCTGACACTATAAAAAATAAACGAACTAACCAGCGTCACCCGTAACGGTTATACGATGATCAGTGGTGAAAGGGTTAACTAGGGGGCCATCAAGGGGTTAAAACATTTATCAGATAGTATATGGGGGTCCCTGTCGCTATAAAACACTGACGGCGAACCTAAATATTTACGTCCCTAACTAGCGTCACCAGCGACACTAATACAGCGATCAGAAAAATGATCGCTTAGCGACACTGGCGACAGGGGGTGATCAAGGGGTTAAAACTTTATTAGGGGGGTAAGGGGGGTACCCTAGACCTACAGGGGGCTAAACATTTATTCGGTAATAAACGGCGGGTGCCCTGACACTATAAAAAATAAACGAACTAACCAGCGTCACCCGTAACGGTTATACGGTGATCAGTGGTGAAAGGGTTAACTAGGGGGCCATCAAGGGGTTAAAACATTTATTAGGTAGTATATGGGGGTCCCTGACGCTATAAAACACTGACGGCGAACCTAAATATTTACGTCCCTAACTAGCGTCACCAGCGACACTAATACAGCGATCAGAAAAATGATCGCTTAGCGACACTGGTGAGGGGGGGTGATCAAGGGGTTAAAACTTTATTAGGGGGGGTAAGGGGGGTACCCTAGACCTACAGGGGGTAATACTAACTGTCCCACCACTGCTAACTGTCACAAACTGACACCATGCAGTAATCAGGAAAAAAAAAAAAACCTGCTTGGTGTCAGTTTGTGACAGGGGGGGGGGGTGATTGGGGGGGGATCGGGGGGCGATCGGGGGGGGATCGGGGGTGTAAGGTATGCCTGGCATGTTCTACTGTGTGTGTGTGAGTGTTTGGTGCACTTACATGTCATCTCTCCTCGGCGCTGGAACGGAAACTGCCAGACCGAGGAGAGATGACATCACATCCTCTGCCTCTGTGTACTATACAGAGGCAGGGGATGTTTCTCATTGGCTGGGAGCGATCGCGAGGGGGGGGCCACGATCGGATGGCCTCCCCCTCGTCTGTCATCGCTCCCAACCAAATGCCGACCGCAGCTGGCACCGGGGGGGGGTCCGATCGGACCCCCCACCCGCGGGAAGGCAATCACGTTTCAGGTACGTGATTTTGCCTGCCCGTGCCGCTCTGCTCACGTATATAGGCGTGAGGCGGTCGGCAAGTGGTTAACATTCTTTTATTTATTTATTTTTAAATAACATTTTATATCTTGATATATTTAAATAGATATGTGGGCATGTGCTAGGAGTATGTATGTGTGGTTTTCTTGAGAAATGTTTTATTGCTGCTGTAAAGGGTATCCGAAAAAATTTTGTTGTATGTATACAATGACAATAAAGTATATCTCTCTATCTCTATCTCTATCTCTCTTTACAAATGAAGCAGTTTAACACAGGGTTTACTTCCATGCAGGGAGATGTCTAGCACAGCTAGCAAAATGTAGGCTTTTTGGCCACCTGACAAACTCCCTCATCAGCCTCAGTCAGACAAGCCTGAACACATATTTGGTGTTTCATTCCCTTTCAAATTCAACAGTGGATCGACAAACAGAACCCTTATCTGTTTCCAGTTCATTCATCTCTCTGGAATGGACACAAATACACAGCCCTACCCTCTGGGAAATGTGGATTTTTTGCAATGCTGGAAACAGAAGCTTCCTGATACAAAAATAAGTCCCTATCCTCCTCCTGCCTATCTAAAAATAGCCCCAGATCTGATTTCCCCCTCCCCCACAAGGAGGAGATCAGGAATCTTCTCACTGAGACACTGCTGAACTGCTTGCTAGATAAAGTGGGGGCTAATGCCGCGTACACACGGTCGGACTTTTCAGCTACAAAAGTCCGACAGCCTGTCCGACAGACTTTCGACGGACTTTTGGCGGACTTTCGACGGACTTGCGGCGGACTTTCTAACGAACAGACTTGCCTACACACGATCACACAAAAGTCCGTCGAATTCTTACGTGATGACGTACACCGGACTAAAATAAGGAAGTTGATAGCCAGTAGCCAATAGCTGCCCTAGCGTGGGTTTTTGTCCGTCGGACTAGCATACAGACGAGCGGATTTTTCGACCGGACTCGAGTCCGTCGGAAAGATTTGAAGCATGTTTCAAATCTAAAGTACGTCGGATTTGAGGCTAAAAAAGTCAGTTGAAAGTCCGGAGAAGCCCACACACGATCGGATTACCAGCCAGCTTTAGTCCGTCAGCGTCCGTTGGACTTTTGTAGACGAAAAGTCCGACCGTGTGTACGCGGCTTAAGACGTCATGTTTTCAAGTTTTTGAATCAATGTTCCTCCATAGGATGCACAAAGGACTCTAGGCTAATGCCAATGAATCAAAGCTCATCAGTATTTTGCTCCTAACTAGAGAAAAAGAAGAGGGACACCTAACTTTTTAAAAGGCTATACACCTTACAATCCAGATGTTGTATATAATACCAAAAATTAAATCATAAGGAATCATAAGAGAGAACATTCATAGGTATACCTCTAAAGGAAAACCTTGGATTGATCCCCCATAGGGTGAAGCGTACTTTGACCTGAGCATTGGCAGATCCACAGTTGGAGGTGAGCACATTAAAGGATAGGTGGTGGGAGTCACTGTGCACCTTTTTATGAATTGTTTATGAAGATGCACATCTATACACATGTGGTGAATCATAAGTGAATAAGCAGTCAACTTATGGAATATAGTGGACATTAGAGACTGGTTTACTTATGTATAGAAGTTTACTTTTTATAAGCACAGGAAATGTCATAAGAGTGTATGCTTTCAACACGTTGAAATTAATGGATGATATTTATTCTGTTTATTTTATTTACACTTTTTTTAGTTTGATATTGTAGGCGTAGGAAAATGTCAGCACTGTAATGCCCCGTACACGCGGTCGGACATTGATCGGACATTCCGACAACAAAATCCTAGGATTTTTTCCGATGGATGTTGGCTCAAACTTGTCTTGCATACACACGGTCACACAAAGTTGTCGGAAAATCTGATCATTCTGAACGCGGTGACGTAAAACACGTACGTCGGGACTATAAACGCGGCAGTAGCCAATAGCTTTCATCTCTTTATTTATTCTGAGCATGCGTGGCACTTTATGCGTCGGATTTGTGTACACACAATCGGAAATTCCGGATTTGTTGTCGGAAAATTTTATAGCCTGCTCTCAAACTTTGTGTGTCAGAAAATCCGATGGAAAATGTGTGATGGAGCCTACACACGGTCGGAATTTCCGACAACAAGGTCCTATCACACATTTTCCGTCGGAAAATCCGACCGTGTGTACGGGGCATAACTCGTGGGAACACTCGTGGAAACATTTGCAGCCACTAGAATATTGTATATTTTATACATCATTTGCACATTAATACACACACTTTCAGTATATAGTTAATTTAGCAGGTAGCGTGGGATTATCATGTTATAATGTGTTGTAAATGCAGAGAATAACTGCATTGAGAATTGTGTAATGCAGATGCATAGGTTGACAAATAGACATGCTTCATTAGAAGTGTACCAGCATCCAAATAGAAAACATCCTCAGTCTGCTTCAAGTTATCTTTACTTGAACCATATGCATTGTAGGAACATTGTATTTTATATTATTTACTGGCACAACATGTGCATTTAAAGGGACCATCACTCATTTTATACATATTTCCCATATTCTCCTTTTTTTATTTACAATTAGGGGTTTTACAATCCAATCAAATATGTGTATGTAGGTTCAATAATAATAAAAAAATATGTGGTTAAAATATATCCCTTAGGACATCATCCTGATTCATAGTAATCTAAACAACACACAATTTATATAGGATGTGGACACCGGTGAATATCCAATATCAATAATTGCCAAGGCAATTTCTGTTAAAGTGTTACACTTTTATTAAACACAATATATTAAAATCATTTCCAACAAATACTTTATAGGGAAGTAGGATCTTCCTATTCACAGTGACACATGTACACAATACAAGACCTTAGAAAGCTAAACATTCAAAGTCTTTATTTATCTATTTGTTTTGCAGGGCTTCCGCTTCTTCAGGCCTAAATATAAGCTTTGTTGTAAATATTGATGAAAGATAAAGATCCATCTACAAAAGATAAAACAATACCAGTTAAAATAAAAAGCTTATGTATAACAAAAATCCCAAGTTGGGGAGAAATATTCTTGACTGTCCCAATGAAGTGGAGGGACATGAAGGAAAGAAACGGGAAAAAAAAATAATCACACAACCCAACACCACACCATGTATGCACAATTTAAAGGCACTTCCTACAGTATCCCTTATTATTCACAACCCTTATATCGTTAAGGGTTATTACAACCTGGTTATGTATGAAATTAATGGGGAATTGGTTCATCACCTCTGTATATAGTAGGAAGAATTGTCAAGTCACTCTAATATTAATGTGGTTTTCTTATTCACTGATCTCCCTGCATTATGTACACATCGTCATTGACACTTTTTATTCACCCCACATACATAACTCAGCCCTCTTCCCTGCATTTTAACAAACAGTAAATTTTTTTTTTTTTTTTTCAATTTGACTGCTTTTACTAAAAGTTTGATATATACATATAGGTATTACATAGCACTAGTTCTTTTTGCTTGATATAATTTTACTTTTGTTCTTTTTTATTGTACATGTGACTTTTCTTGTGGCTGTATCAATGGCCCTTCGAAAAGTCTGTTGAGACTCTTCAAATATTGCATTTTTGATGCTAGGGTAAAACCAGTGTGACTGTGTGGGGTGAGAGAGAACGTACAATCAGAATAACTTGATTTTTTTCCCCCTAATTCAACCCCACAGATACAGAAAAACTCAAATGATGGGCCAAGTCAAGCCAGTGCACCACCACAGCAAACTATTTGCACTGCTCTTTTAAGTGCTTTAAAATACAAAATTGACTCTAAGGAACAACAGGCCAGGGAGGAGGCTATAGCAAGATGGTTTGTTTGCACCGAATTACCAGTCAGAATGATTGAAGATGAGGACTTTGTTAGCATGACAGAAACAGTAGATAGGAAGCTGACTGTTCCAAAGAAAATTAAAATAAGCAACCTGATTGACAAGCAGTATTAAAATGAAAAACAAAAATTCAAAAAGAGACTGGCTGCTGCCCAGAGAGTATCTATTTGCACTGATTTGTGGACCAAAAAAGGATTTACAGCTTCATTCCTTGCTATAAGTGCCTGCTACCTTTGTGTTGAATAACATAAACCTGAACACATATTGTTGGCCCTTGAACAAGTAGCCCACCCACACACTGCACAGTCAATTAAATCATGTGTGGACAAATGTTTTCAAGAGTGGGACATACCAAAGAGGAAGTGATAACAGACAATGGGACAATGGAAGTAATATGGTGGCAGCATTTAAACAAACCGCAGCAGCAGCAGAAGAACCACCCAGCTCTAGTGAGGAAGACTCCCATATGACGGAAAGTGATTCTGGGGCTGAGCCTGAAATTAATGATCTGTGGTGAGCCAGTTTTATTATTCTTGCACATGATGATACAGTTGACACTAGTCAATTATCAGATGGATATGAGATGATTGTAATGGGGGCGCTATCTGCTTAACTCTACTTGTGCAACTTTGTTATTTTCCACTTTATTTGTAATTTTGTGTAAAAGTATTCCCATAGGATGTTAAGCGTTAACATAGAATGGAACAGTACCTTTTTATACTTTACGCTTATTTGGTTGTGTTCCACTTGTTAGGTACCAACAGATTGACAAGGACCGGACACCATGTGTCGTGCATACCTTGCAACTTGTGGTCCACATGGTGCAGAAGGGGGCAAGTTTTAAGAGAGTCCCGGATAAAGCAAGATCAATAGTTAACCTCTTCTGCAAGTCTTCCATTGCAACACAGAAGATATTGGAGCATTGTGGCCTTACTCTTTTAAATGACTGCACAAAATGCTGGTCAAGTACATTCAACATGATCGCAAGACTCCTAAACTGAAAGAGTAGGTCTGCCAAATCGTAAACATGGGATGGGACAGCTTTCTCCCTAGTAAATGGCAAAAGCTCACATCATTGCATTACTCACTGCTGCCTTTAGCAGAACATACTAAAACCCTCCAGAGTGACACCATGTCCATGTTCCTGGCTGTTCCCGCCCTCTATGATCTACTCAGCCACTTTGAGGACTTTAAACAAAATGCTAGCTACCAAGACCTTGCCACAATTGCACAGAGGATGAAAGAGAGTGTGAACCAGCGTTTTGCTTCATTCTTAGATCCAACTGATGAAATTTTCTCGCCACTTGCAGCAGCTGCTTGCTTTGTCAACTCGTTTGTCTGTGAAACCCTTGTTGATGTGGTGGATGAGAATATTCAGGAATTGTCTGAAGATCATGTGAAACAGGAGAATATAGAAAAATTGCAGGAAATGGAAGAAGCACCGGCATCTACATCTAAGCATCCAGTCTTTCTGTTTCTTTTTAAATGCCGCAGAAGATCCAGGCAGAGGATCCCCTCAAACGGCATAGAGCAGCAGATCATAAAAGGGTCATGTTGGCACCAAGTGTTTTATTCTCCAAGTATTTCTGATTCTAACATAAGAAGCATACCTAATACTTGTGGGTTGTGCTTATTGCGATAGGAAGAATCAATAATTCAACAACAGTTTTATTTGTCAATTAAATTCATAGGAAAATGCACAGGCTACAAATGCCATTAGTATGTGGAACAATAACAACCACCACTTTTTATCAACTCCTCTCTCTGTTAGCATTAACAAATTTGACAATAGAGGTAAATATCACACTAATGAAAAAGAAAAATAGATCAGTAACCGTCAAAAAGGCAGCCTTATGTTGGGGTGATATTTACCTTTATTGTCATTGCTGAGAGAGAGAGAGAAGAGGAGTTGATAAAACGTGGTGAATGTTATAATCTACACATTAATGGAATTGTAGACTGTGCACTTTTTCTTTGAATGTATCTGAGAATTAAAACTGTTGAAATAATACATTGACACTAAACTGATTCTTATTGTAGAAATGAGCATTACCCTCAAGTGTTGGTTTATTATGCTGTGCCAGACTGCCAGTGCCTCTGCAGTGTGCTGTATGTGCTTGTACAGCTGTGGCCAAAAGTTTTGAGAATGACACAAATATTAATTTTCACAAAGTCTGCTGCTTCAGTGTTTTTAGATCTTTTTGTCAGATGTTATTATGGTTGACTGAAGTATAATTACAAGCATTTCATAAGTGACTGTCAAAGGCTTTTATTGGCAAGTAGATTAAGTTTATGCAAAGAGTCAATATTTGCAGTGTTGAGTTGAACCTTCCTTTTCAAGACCTCTGCAACTCACCCTGGCATGTTGCCAGTCGACTTCTGGGCCACATCCTGACTGATGGCAGTCCATTCTTGCATAATCAATGCTTGGAGTTTTTCAAAATTTTAGTTTTTTTTTCTTCACCCACCTCTTGAGAATTGACCACAAGTTCTCAATGGGAATAGGGTCTGGGGAGTTTCCTGACCCAAAATGTCCATGTTTTGTTCCCCAAGTCACTTAGTTGTCACTTTTGCCTTTTGGCAAGGTGCTCCATCATGCTGGAAAAGCATTGTTCATCACCAAACTGTTCTTGGATGGTTAGGAGAAGTTGTTCTCAGAGGATGTTTTTATACCATTCTTTATTCATGGCTGTGTTCTTAGGCAAAATTGTGAGTGAGCCCACTTCCTTGGCTGAGAAGCAACCCACCCCACACATGAATAGTCTCAGAATGCTTTACTGTTGGCATGACACAGGACTGATGGTAGCGCACTGCTCACCTTTTCTTCTTCGGACAAGGTTTTTTTTCAGATGCCCCAAACAATCGAAAGGGATTCATTAGAGAAAATGACTTTACCCCAGTCATCCTAGAGTGAAGTGGTCTCTTTGCTGCCCTTCTTGGCACCAGGCCATCCTCCAAAATTCTTCACCTCACTGTGCGTGCAGATGTACTTACACCTGACTGCTGCCATTCCTGAGCAAGCTCTGCACTGGTGGTGCCCCAATCCTGCAGCTGAATCAACTGTAGGAGACAGTCATGGCGATTGCTGGACAATCTTGGGTGCCCTGAAGCCTTCTTCACATTCACAAATGCAGTGGAATTTTTTTATGGGATTTAGTTAATTTTTTATGGCAAAGAGGGACTTTGAAATGAATTGCAATTCATCTGATCCCTTCTTATAACATTCTGGAGTATATGCAAATTTTTATCATAAAAACTGAGGCAGCAGACTTTGTGAAAATTGATATTTGTTTCATTCTCAAAAATGTTGGCCACAGCTGTAGCTTATGAAATGTTTTGATGTGTTCTATTCATTTTAAAAACTGTTAAAGTTCATGTAAATGTGTACTGCATGGTGGCATCATTATGCAGATAATGCTTTACAATTTAAATAAACCCATTCAATTTTAGATGACTAGAATAAGTTTTAGTCGACTAAAATGTAGGACATTATAGTAGACTAAAATGTATTGGAGGTTTTAGTCAACTAAATATGACTAAAACTAAAACAATTTCAGATGACTAAAATGGGACTAAAATGAAAACAACATTTTAGTCAAAAGACTAAGACTAAAACTAAATCGAAATTTGCTGCCAAAATTAACACAGGCGTTCTCTTTGTATTGCTTCTTTTGTGTGAAATATCTGGTGTTCTTAAAAGTCCCCCTTTTATTCAGATTTCAAACTGACCACACTAGGCATGAGAGCACATCCATCCCAGCATGGTCAGTTTTCTGGTTGTACTGGCAGAACAGCCTGCCTGTCCTACAATGATCAGACTTGTGCTGATACCCCAGCTGCACAGTCATCCACTGGTAAGATCAGTGTATTGTTGTTTCTTTATCCACAGAAGTTCTCTAAGTCCCTTACCCAGCTAAGAACAGAGATTACGTGATCACTTGAAAATAAATGTTTTCCTTGTATTTCTATTTAATTTAAACCAAATAGGTTGTTTTACAAAGTAAGGGTTCACATATATATCGCACTTATACAAGTGTCATTCTGAGAGGACGTACCACTATGTCATCCTAGAACTGTGCCTTGTTTGCACCCCTGGGGGCACACTGACGTGTAACCTGTGACTGATCACCGATCTGTGTACCGTGCGCCTCTGTGCTCTGCCTTGGTACCATGTGGGCCCTGTGACCAAGCACAATGATCACATGTCCAGTAGTAAACAATGGCTGTCATTCACGACACCATTGCCTACTACTGTGATCTCTGTGTTAGGTCACAGTGATCAAATTGTACAGGGTCAGGATTTTGAGTCCTATGTAAAAAGGCTGAGGCATACTTACAGACAGGAGATCTCTGACCTAAGAAAGGATCCACCTCACCACGGCCTAATGTTAGTTTACATTTACCTGTCAGAGCAAGCCTCTCTATGAATTTCCCATGTGCCTCACCTTAGGGTATTCAGTGTTTATATTGGCTTTGGTTTTCATGTTTAGTATTGTACTACTGCCATGGTTTTCATCAGTATGTTATTTCCCTTATGCAACAACCAGAGGGCCCCTCTTTGGCAATCCTCTACTCCCTGATGGCCTATAGGCAGCTACTTTTGGAACATATGATAGATCAGAATGGTCTGTGGCTTTGTTCAATGTAAATCCTTACATTCTACGGGTTTAGTGCATTGGCCTACCACGGAATTTGAAAAATTGTGTCTTCTCTCTGAGGTTCCCTGCTACTCCCTTTCCACTGTATATAAGTTCATCATGCTTCATACCCATGAGACCCTCCCCACTTTCACCACTGTATGGCCTAGAGAGTCCCCCAAGGACTGGCATACCGTGGTTGTGTTTACCCATAAATCTTCTGTTTCCTGCTATGCTCAGGGGAAAAAAATACAAATTTAGGAGGTATAGGGACCCGGTTTCTCTCCACCGTATATTTTCCTCTACTTTGGACAGTTGCTGGCACTGTCACAGCGCCCAGCGAATGTACTTGCATTCAGCTGTTTTAGTCTATGATCTTTAGGCTACATAATAGGGTCTATGATGAGTCTCTCACCCCATCGCCCACTATAGCCTTGTTATCCATACTACCAAGCTCTGTCAAGTCTCAAAAAAGGTGATCCTTTTAAGATTTTTTTCTTTCTGCCACATGACAACTTATCTCAAAGTTTTGGAAGTCCACTTCTACACCTCCCTTGTCGCTTTGGGTGGGCAAAGTTAATGACACTATGCTGATGGAGGAGATAGAGGTGAGAGAAACTGACTCTTGGGACAAATTTATCACTTTGTGGAATATATGATTGCATTACTCTGCCTCCAACAAATTGAAAAATCTGCTTTCTCATTAATTTCTTCTGGGTCAATTTTTGCCGGGAACTCCTACTTTGATCCCTCCTCTGCTTTTAAGGAATGGACATCATCCCTAGGAAATTATCTTAGCTGGCCTTTGAAGCTTGAGAAATATATATCTCTCCTATTTTTTAATTTTTTTTATTTTATGCATGCTTACTGTATATGAAGTCCATTAGCCTGAAGTCTGGTTCCATTTCCTCTCTTTCCCTTCCTGTTCCTCTCTTTTTTCTTTTGGCAATGGTTCCACTGTGTCTTCTTCCCTTGGACCTCCTGTAGGCCTATGGTCCACTACTTGATGCTGTACTAGGATTGCCTGAACATCTATTGAGGCTCATAGGGGCCCCTCTACACTCTAAACATTGTTGACATTATTTGCCTGTTTTTTTGGATATGAATATTGACATAACCTGTGTTGTAGAGTTGCTGTTATTTATTTTATTTTTTGTTTTGAAATTCAAACAAATACATATTCAACCTAAAAATTGTAAGAAAAAAAAATACATTTGTAAAAATAATTATTAGGAAAAAATACTTTCTTTTACATACTGTCACCAGATGCACCAAGTGCAGTTTCAGTACGGTGAAATTGTACTGCAATGGCGATGATCACATACAATTGCTGGCTGCTCTGTATGTCAGTGCTGCCAACCATTATATCTGATCACCGCCACCACAGTACAGTGCCGCCAGACCAGTGCTGCCAGTCAGTATTACTAATCACCACCCCTAATCACCGCCACCCACTCTGTGTCCCTGGTCACACACCAGTCATATTTTCCCTGATCACTGCCACGCCAGTCATATTGTCCCTGATCAACGCCACACCAGTTACAGTGTCCCTGATAACCACCACGCCAGTCTCAGTGTCCCTGATCATGCCACACCATTCATATTGTCCCTAATCACTGCCAGTGGTGGTACTACCACCATAGCGACACACGCGGTTGCTATGGGGCCCGCAGCCAAGTTGGAGCCCGATGAGTGCCGTTGCTAGACGGGTGTCACCCCTCTGGCGGGTAGCGGCAGCCACACCACTAACCCTCAGTGGCGCGGACCGAAGCCGCCTCCCCTCCTCTCTGTTTACATCCACAGAGGAGGAGGAGGAGCCTGCGCTCGAGCCTCGAGGGACATACACTGCTGTGTATCTAGAGACTGTCAACGCTGTTCTGAGGTATGTAAGGGGGGTGCGTCTGTACTGCTGGAGGGTGTCTGTACTGAGGGGGGTCTGCACTGAGGGGGGTGTCTGTACTGCTGGGGTGTCTGCACTGAGGTGGGGGGTGTCTGCACTGAGATGGGTGTCTGTACTGCTGGGGGGGTCTACACTAGTGGGGGTCCTGCACTGAGGGGGGGTGTCTGTACAGCTGGGGGGTCCTGCACTGAGGGGGGTTGTCTGTACTGGGGGTGGTGTCTGTACTGCTGGGGGGTCTGCACTGAGGGGGGTGTCTGTACTGATGGGGGGGTCTGCACTGAGGGGGGTCTGTAATGCTGGGGGGTCTGCACTAGGGGGGTGTCTGTACTAAGGGGGGTCTGTACTGGGGGGGTGTCTGTACTGATGGGGGGTCTGCACTGAGTGGGGTCTGTAATGCTGGGGGGGTCTGCACTACGGGGGTGTCTGTACTAAGGTGGGTGTCTGCACTGCTGGGGGGTCTGTACTACTCAGGGGGGTCTGCACTGAGGGGGGTCTGCATTGCTAGGGGTGTCTGCACTGAGGAGGGTGTCTGCACTGAGGGGGGTCTGTAATGCTGGGGGGGTCTGCACTGGGAGGTGTCTTTACTGAGGGGGGTGGTATGTACTGAGGGGGGTGGTCTGCACTGGGGGGGATGTCTGTACTGCTGGGGGGCTGGGGCCTGCACTGAGGTGGGGGGTGTAATGCTGGGGGGTCTGCACTAGAGGGGGTGTCTGTACTAACAGGAGTGTCTGTACTGAGGGGTGTCTGTACTGCTGGGGGTCTGCACTGAGGTAGGGGGTGTCTGTACTGATGGGGGTATGCATGTGTGTCTTTCAGGGGCTGCATACTAGGGCTGGGGAAAAAAATTGATTTGAATCTTGATCGATTTGAGGAGCTGCGGGTAGGAGTTTTTAGGTGAGGACGCAGCTTCGGCTTAGTCCACGAGGCCGGACGCCGCGGACTAGGCCGAAGGCGTGGCCTTGCCTAAAAGCTCCTACTCGCAGCTCCTCAGGACTGGCGCGGTATCCATTAAAAAAAAAAAAAACTCTATTCAAATCGTGAATCGAGTTTTTTTTTTTTTTTTTTAAATCGCAGATCTTTTTTTTTTAAGAAAATCGCCCAGCACTACTACATACAGTATACTGCATACTTTGTTGTTCGAAATTAATATAAGCTGTTGCCTGGGTACTGTGCCACAAGGGTATGGTAATCTGTTGTTCAATGGCATAGTTTTTTTTTTTGTGGGGGGGGACCACATACAACATTTTGCTATGGGGCCCTGTGATTGCTAGTTACGCCCCTGATCACTGCCACACCAGTTAAATTGTCCCTGATAACCACCACACTAGTTATAGTGTCCCTAATCACAGCCAGACCAGTTACAGTGTACCCGATTACCATCACACCAGTTACAGTGTCCATGATCACCACTACACCAGGCGCAGTGTCACCACACCACTGTAAGCCAGAAACTATGTCCCAGATTATTACCACATCAATCCCAGTGTCACCAGACCAGTGTACGTTAGCAGCAGTGTTCCTGATTGCTGCCACACTAGTCCCCAGTGTCACCAGACCAGTGTTTTTGATCACCGCCACACCAGTGCAGTGTTGCATCTGTCTCCTGCCCGTACTGACCCTGGTCTGTTTATTGATCACATTTCTGCTTGTTGCCTGGACTGATCATTTGACTGCTTGCTGATCATGACTCTGCCTGTGGCCTAAACTAACCCATCTGCATGTCCAAATGACTATGTTCCTATGAGACACCAGTGCCAGCCATATCCTGCACATAACTGCATGCCTGGAATCACAGGAACTCTTTTGTTCTTCCTTTCTTCAGCCTACTGTACATCCTGAAAACTGAACATGACATTCCAATATGGCAGCCATGTACCAGTAGGATAGGCTTGCTTGGCTAAGCTGTGTTCCTTGACCACTCATATAGAGGCGACCATTACAGTACATTTTTTCTAATACAATTGATTTATTTGTGTGATACACAAGATACAATGTCCGGTATATTATCAGTACAAATATTGAAAAAGTCTCAGGCATGTAGTATCCCCATACTCAGGGGGAGTAGTAAAATGTGTTTTGGGGTGTAAGTCTAATGCCGCGTACACACGGTCGGATTTTCCGACTGGAAACGTTTGATGGGAGCTTGTTGTCAGAAATTCTGACCATGTCTAGGCTCCATCGGACATTTTCCATCGGAATTTCCGACAAACAAAATTTGAGATCTGGATCTCAAATTTTCCGACAACAAAATCCATTCTCGTAAATTCCGATTGTGTGTACACAATTCCGATGCACAAAGTTCCACGCATGCTCTGAATCAAGTACGAGACAGAACTGCTCCTTCTGGTAAAACTAGCGTTTGTAATGGAGATGGCACATTCGTCACGCTGCAAATTTTAAAATCTTTTAATGCAGCGCATTTTTGTCTTCTTTATTTATTTATTTTTTTTTTTTTAATAAGTTTTTTATTGAAGGATGTAACATACAGGGAATGACATCAAAAGACAGTATCATTGTATTTTGTGTTTTATACAAAAAATAACAAAGAAAAACATCAGCTCGATACAGAGTAGAAATGTAGAGCAGCTGATAAAGACTAGTAACCTGGGGAATGGGGAGAAAGGTAACCTTTTATGTGGAAAAGAGGAGGTAAAACTGGATGGATCTAGGTGGGGGGGGGGATTCCCTGAAGTTGCTAACAGAATGTTACTGGATGTACCCCGCGTAGGGTGAGGGGGGGGGGAATGGGGGAAAGCTAGGTAGATGCAGATAAACCACATCAGGGGGGGGGGGTGCGAAGGAAAGAGCACCAAGATCATGTTTTAGACGATAATATGCAGCCTGTGAGCCGAAAATACAGGTTAAAATGATAACAATAAGGTTAAAATGATCATAGGGAATATGGAGTTTTGAAGAGCGTGAGGACGTCCTGGTTTATGTTGTGGTAAATGGTAGGAGTTGGATTCCTTATGTTGTAGAATCTTGGTTTGGGGGGATCATTCCGTCTGAGATGGGGGTGTGAGGTTGATAGTAAAGGAAAGAAAAAGTTTCCAGATGAGCTATATCCGTGGGGGAGAGTGTTGAGGTCATGAAAGTTCCCCATTTGTGGTGGAAGCGTGTCCTGGTCCTTTCATTCGTGAAGTCCGTGTTGATCCTGTCTTTGTAGAGCAACTGTAGGAGGTCTCTTTTGATTTGAGAGGTGGTGGGACAGGAGTTGGAGATCCAATTTTTTAATATGGCTCTTCTAGCGAAGAGGAGGCATATCAGGATCCAATCCTTGCATGAAGGAGTAGAGATTGAAGACCAGGGTAGCAGTTGGGGGTCCCAGTGTCCAAAAATGAGGAGTAGGGGGTCCTTAGGTATTTTTAGCAGGGTCACCTCAAATATGTATTGTAGGACCTGGTCCCAGAAGCTGGATATGTAAGTGCATGCCCTGAAACGATGGGTCAAAGAAGGTCTGGGGTGAATACATAGGGGGCACGTGGAGGAGGTTTGAGCTTGTTTGTTCGAGAGGAAGGGTATATGGGCTCGATGGACGATCTTAAGTTGGGTTTCCCTCCAGGATTCATTGGGTACCAGCTTGTGAATAGTGTTGAGGCCTTGAAGAGTTTTGTTGACCAAGTCGGCATCAGGGAAGTCTTTTGCCCAGTTAATTACTGATGAGGTCTCCAGTGAGGGAATAGCTTTTAGTAGGAGAGGCTGATAAATGTCTGAAATTTTATAGGAGCCCTTTGAGAGAAGAGAGTCCGACAGGGACGTTCTAAATCTTTTTTGATCGTCTCTGCAAGCGTTTTTGAGAAAGCTTATACATTGACCATAATAGAACATGTGTGACTGTGGAAGTTGGAATGTCTCCGCTAATGACTTGAAGGGAATGGGGCGGCCAGATTCTGGATCACAGAGTGAAGAAAAGTTGGAGATACCCTTTTGTTGCCAAGTATCATATGGCTGACGTTCCAGACCTGGGGGAAAGCTCGGGTTTCCTTGTATTGGGAGATGTCTAGAGATAAACGGTGAAAGTTTAAGGGTTTTCCGGATCTCCCTCCAAGCAATTGCGGTGTCCCGGAGTAGTAGGTTATATTGAAGGGGTGGAGGGATGGATTTCCACTTGCAGTGGAGGAGGGCTACCAGGGAGTATGGGTTGACCATTTCGGTTTCGAGGTGAAAGTTGGAGTAACAAGATGTTTGCGCTACCCAATCTAGACTTATCCTCAGAAGACAAGCTAAATTATAGATCCTGACATTAGGGAGACTAATACCCCCTTCGCGCCTGGGAAGGTGCAGTTTAGAGAATGCAATTCGTGGTCGTCTATTCCGCCATAAAAATTTTGATATTGCCTCGTTAAGAATTTTAGTATCTTTATGTTGCAGGAGTAAAGGAATGGTTTGTAATGGATACAGTAGGCGGGCGAAGCTGACCATTTTCACTAGATGACATCTTCCCAGTAGCGAGAGAGGGAGATCCATCCAGTTTGCTAGTTCCTGAGAGATCTTTTTGAGTAAAGGTGGGTAGTTGAGGTGGTAGAGAGAGGAGGGTAATTTTCCTATTCTTATGCCTAAATAGGTGATGTGGGAATGTGCTACCGAGAATATGGAATTCTGTGTCCAAGGGGGGTTGGATACGGTGCCTAGGGGGAGGATTTCACTTTTGTTGTAGTTTATGCGAAGGCCCGAGCATAATCTAAATTGGTCAAAAATTAGCTTAATCGTGAACATGTCAGAGGAGGGGTTTGCTGAGAATATAAGGACATCATCAGCAAAGAGAGAGGTGCGAATTTCCTGTTTGCCGATGGGGATGCCATTTAGTGGGGCTACGTGTGATAAGTACCTAGATAGTGGTTCTAATGCGATGTTAAAGAGGAGAGGTGATAGGGGGCAACCTTGCCGAGTTCCTTTGTACAGGCGGAATTCTTCTGATAGGAGGCCTGCCGCTACCAGTCTAGCGGCTGGGGCGGTGTACATAGTGTTTATAAGATGAGTGAAGGAACCGGAGAATCCCATTTTGTTCATGACCAGAGAAAGCCATTCGAAGCTAACGTTATCGAAGGCTTTCTCCGCGTCCAGGGTGATGATAGCATATTTTCCCTCTGAGTTGCATTTGGCATGTTCCAGGGCCATCATTACCTTCCTGATGTTTATAGTGGCAGTTCTGCCTTTCACGAACCCTGATTGGGCAGTGTGTATCAGAGAGGGAATGATGTCCGCTAGCCTTGTGGCAATAATTTTGGAAAGGATTTTGACATCTAGGTTTAGAAGTGAAATTGGCCTATATGAGCCTGGTTCTTGGGGGTCTTTACCTTTTTTGGCTAGTAATTTGATAGTGGCTTGATTGCCCGTGGGTAGGTATGTTCCCCCTGACCAGATATGTTGATAAACTCCATGAAGTGTGGATTCTAGGAGTGGTTGTAGTGACTTGTAGAATTCTCCCGTGAAACCATCAGGGCCTGGGGCTTTTGAAGGGGCTAGGTTTTTAATTGTATTGGATATTTCAAGGGGGGATATTGGGGCATTTAGTGCTTCTACCTGTGAGGGTGTTACTTGAGAAAGGGTTACCTTTTCAAGAAAGGATTGTGCTTGTGTTGGGTTTATGGGATCTGGTCCGTATAGGGATGTGTAGTAATGTAGCATGGTTCTATTTATGTCTTTTTGGGTGGTGTTTATGTTGCCCTGAGAGTCGCGGAGAGATGCGATGTGTGTCGGTCGGTAGGGTCCCTTACATAGGTTGGCGAGGAGTTTACCTGCCTTGTTGCCGAATTTGTGGAGGGTGGCATCCATGTGTGCTTTTTTTGTTTGTTCTAGGGTTTCAGCCCAGGTATCAAAGGATTGTTTTGCTGATTGCCATGCCTTCCTGTTGTCATTGGAGTTATTAATGTAAAGTAATCTTTGGGCTAGGTGCAGTTGGGAGCTGGCTTGTTTATATTTTTTGAGTGCGTTTCTTTTAAAGGATGCTGCGTATGAGATTATACGGCCTCTGAGGAATGCTTTGCCTGCTTCCCAGAATAAATTGGGGTTGTCGGAGTGTTTGTCATTGGTCGAAGTATATTCAGACCAGACGTTTTCCATGTACTGACGAAAGTCAGAATTGTTATGAAGATAAGATGGGAAACGCCATATTTTAGGATTCGGGTGTAAGTCAGGGTTATCAATCGTGATCGAGATTGGTGCATGGTCAGATATGGCAATGTCGTGGATGTCTGCATCTGATATCAGTGGTAGAAGGTCGTCCGAGCAGAAGAGGTAGTCAATTCTGGTGAATACGTTGTGGGAATTGGAGTAAAAGGTAAAATCTCTATCAGCTGGGTGTCGGATTCGCCAGATGTCGTGTAGATGGAGGGATTCCGTAGTTGAGGCTAGTAGGGTTTGCGTATCGAGATCTGAGGGGAGATATGTGCGTTTTGAGGTGGATCTGTCGTCTATCGGGTGTATTGTGGAGTTAAAGTCTCCGCCAGCTATGTGCTGTGGGGTTATTGGGCGCATAAATGTTTGATATTATCATTTCCTTGTTTCCTACTTTGATGTAGGCTGAGATGAGGCGACCCTGTGCATCTGCTTTGGTAGATAATACCTCACATGGCAGGTTTTTGTGGATGAGTATCAGTACTCCTGCTTTGCGTCCATTGGAGTCTGAGCCTAGTACTGTACCTACCCACAGTTTTTTCATTCGGTGGAAGTCAGGGGTGGAAAGGTGGGTTTCTTGGAGTAGGGCAATGTCAGTTTTAAGTCTTTTGAGGTGATGGAGGATTTTCATTCTCTTATTGGGTGATCGAAGCCCCTTAACATTCCAGGAGACTAGTTTCATATAGGGGGGGTCACTGGGGGGGTATGTGAAGATATTGTATAATTTTCGCCTGTTAATAGGTGATGCTGTGGTGTGAAATTAAGCTGGGTTGTAGAAGGGGTTGTTTTGTTTGAGCGGAGGTTTGTGTGGCCGCAAAGGGCGCGTGTGCCATAAAATGGGGGTGCGTAGTGTAGGGAGGGGTAGATAAGGGAGGGGGTAGAGAAGAGAAACAATAAAACATATTCAAAGAACTTCACTTTTTTCCGCATGGAGTTGACTGTGTAATCCACCTCCCATCGCAGGACTCAGAGGCTGTTGTATTTGAGAACCCTTATTAACAGGGTGAGTTGCATTGGCAGCTTGAGTTGTGCAGTAATTGACAGGGGGATTGGATACACAGGTGAGCCAGAGGAGAGAGTCAAAACCTTGGTTGTCACAGAAAACAAATTTACCAGTTAGTAACATGTGAACCGTAAATATAAAACATAGGAGAGAGAGAAATCGCTTGGCCTACCAGTAACTATCATGCCTGGTAAGGAGGAGAGAACAATTTTGAAAGAGAACCCTTTAACTTTGTCTCTTGAGTGGGATATCCCGTTAAGAGTTAGACCGCCATAGCCATAGAGGGGAGGCGGTATGTGGTAGCAATATGGGACCGTGCTTGTGGTCTTCAGTAAGGAGTGGAGCGGTGTTGGTCCTGTGCTGATGCTCTGAAGCGTTTTGGAGAGTCTTTGCGTGGGCTCCTTTGGTCTAGAGCACGGTTGATAGGAGCCGCTCTAGGAGAGGGGTTGAGGTTGGAGCCTGAGTGTAGCGATCGTAGGAAGGCCTCAGCTTCTTTTGGGTATTGGAAAGAGAGTTGGTCGCCATTTGGGGCTTTGAGTCGGAGGGTGGCCGGGAAGGAAAAGGGAATTTGAGTTGTTGATGATGCAGTTCCGAGCATATCTGTTGAAAGGCTTTCCTCTTCTGGGACACTTCAATAGAATAATCTGCGAAAATTAGGATTTTCATGCCGTCGATTTGAAGAGATCTAGATTGCCTGAATTTTTGCAAAATGTAGGCTTTATCCGAATAATTGAGGTATTTTGCGATTATGGGACGGGGCGATTTGCGTTCTGAGTTAAAAGATCCCATGCGATGTGCCCGTTCTACTGTGCAGGGGCCTGGTAGGCCTAAAGCTTCAGGGATGCGTTTGGCGCATAGGTCAGTGAGAGCTGAGGGTTGCAGCGATTCAGGGACGCCCACAAATCGCAAATTGTTCCTTCTGGATCTATTTTCCAAATCGTCCAGCTTTTCAAGAATATATTTGTTTTGTTTTATTTAGGGCCTGTACTGAGGATTGAGAGTGGTATAGTTCTTCCTCTATATTGGTTATACGGTGCTCAGTTTCATTAAGCCTGGAGGTATGTTCCCCTAGCTGAGTTTGTAGTTGCTGCATGCCTGCGCTGACTGCTTTCTCCACCGAGGCTGTAATCATTGGGGAGAGGAGGGCTGCCACAGCCTGTGCTATCATTTCAATATTGGATGCATTGGATGGGATGGATGGGCTTGTGGGATGTGGAGTTGCATCAGCAGGTGAGGAGGGGGCCGCAGCGCCGCTTACCTCCATGTCAGGCTCTGACTCTGTGGGAGGCTCCGTGTAGGCCGAAGCCGGGGCCTCGATTTGCGGCTGTGGGGTCCGTGCTGCCGCGGCCGCGTACGATCGCGTGCCGGTTTTTTCCACAAACCGGTCCATCCTGTGCCCTGGGATGGCGTGGGGTGGGTGCCGGTGTTTTTTGGGGGTTTTCTGGCTTTATATGCCGATTTTGGAGTCGAGCTGCGGGAGCTGGTGAAGAGAGCAGCTACTCCATGCGGTGCCGGAACCGGAAGTCTGTCTTCTTTATAATGCTAGAAAAATAAAGTTGTTTTGCTGCTGATATTCACACAGAGTTCTGACAACCTGATTTCTTTATTATTTCTCGTGATCTCATGAATATTTTTTTTTTTCATCAGATCTCCATAATAATGTTTAGAATTTTTGTTTATAGTGTTTTTTTTATATCCAGATCTCCTATTTTTGTAACAGAAAAGTTTTTATTGATCTCCAGCTGGAGATGATTTGCGTTACATAATACAATTAGTAAACATAAAAAGAAAAGGAAAAAAGAAAAGAAAAGAAAATCAAATAGATGACATATCGACAAATATTACGACAGAATGCAAGACATATTAACCAAGAAATTATTTACATGTGCTTCTTAGTTCATAACATTTGTAATACAGTCTTAGTACAAAGGAGGTAGGGTTGTTTATTATTTTAAGGATAAGATGTCATAGGTACTAATAATCCTATCCTATATCAACCATAGTAAGAGTCATGGAATTTAAGGGGTACCCTATGGGGGTGAGAGGAGTGGGGGAAGACATTGAAGATCTCAAGCACGACCTGTCGAGCTGTATAAACTAAGACAGGTTGGGGACTTCTCGCCCCTTTGAATAGAGTTTTAACTGTCAGCCCAATCACCCCTAATCTTCTCAAATTTTTGGGGGCATTTACGACTCATATATGTAAGCTTATAGAGTGGAAGGGTAATATCAATAAGAGTTCTCCACTGTCCAACCATTGGAGGCTGTGGCTGCTTCCATTTAGTTAGGATAGCCTTCCTGGCATAGAATGCGGCATAAAAAATCAGTAATCTTTTGTGAGTATTTGTGGTAAGAGTGTCACAGACACCAAGTAAGAGGACACGAGGATCAAGTCCTATGGCTAGATTTCCAATCAAATTAATATACTGCACCACTTCCCTCCAGAATTGTTGAATAAGGGGACAAGACCACACCACATGGAAGAATGTTCCCACTTCAGTATTGCATTTTGGACATTTGTCAGAGTGGGTGGGGTATATTCTGACAAGCCTCTGGGGGGTATAGTATGCTCTGTGAAGGAATTTCAGATGAATGTACTTATCCCTGGCGGATATCATTAAAGGTATATATTGTTGAATTCCTTCTTCCCAATCGTCATCCGTCAGGGAGGGCACATCCACCTTCCATCTATTGAAGAGCTTAGTCCCCTGGCCTTCAGTCTCACAGGATATCCGAAGGTACAGGGCGGAGAGGATACAGTCCACATTAGCTAAAATAAGAAAGTGCTCCACCACATGTGACTCTAAGTGGATGTCAGTGGGAAATTGGGCTTGTATAGCATGTCACAATTGTAGATAGCAAAAAAACATCTTAGCTGGAAGTTGGAAGGTGTGTTTTAGGAGTTTGCCGGCTGGCATAATATGCTGTAAAGTTTTTATTTCATACCTAGCCCAAATAGCTGGGTCTGCGATAGATATGAGATGTGGTAGCTTAGGATTGCCCCACAGTGGTGTATAGGGGGAGAGTGTGTTAGGTGGGTTAAGTTTAGCTGTCAGCTGTGTCCAAACTTTAGTCGTCGTGCGCATGGGGACGGTCATCCCAGACTGCACCCTCAGGCCCCTGAACACTAGGTTACTTAGGGCTGAGTATGACCCCAGGATAGCAGCCTCTAGGTTAACTGATGGGTTATTTCGTGACTGGGTGAACCAGCAGCATACTGTTACCAGAACTGCCACCCAGTAGTATTGTTTAAAGGACGGCAGTGCCAATCCACCTGCAGAAAGGGGAAGCTGTAAAACAGCTTTTTCCACCCTAGGGGTCAGTCCAGCCCAAATGAAGGCGTTAATCACCTGGTCTAACTTTTGGAAAAAGGAGTTGGAAATGGGGAGTTTCTGAAGACATAAAGAAATTTGGGGAGAAATGTCATTTTGAGAAGGTTAATCCTCCCTACCAGTGTTAATGGCAGGGACTTCCAGGTCAGGCAACATCGCGTTAGTTCATGTAGAATAGGGTAAACATTATCTGTTAGATAGCAGGAAGGCTCCCTCTGTATTTCAAAACCCAAATATCTAAATTTAGTGACCGATTGTAGTGGTATATGGGAAGGAGTGTGGAGGGGCAGCAAGGTTAGTGGGAAAAGTACAGAATTGGTCCAATTAATACGTATCCCAGAAAAGGACCCAAACAGGTCAACAACCCGCAGGGCCTCCTCCAGGGAATCCGAAGCATCAGGGAAATAGAGGAGGGCGTCATCTGCGTAGAGGCAGATCTGTTCTCTCAGTGGGCCCCAGCAGCATATTTCCCATCGGGATCCAAATGAAGATCCAGGAGGGGGAAGGGTAATGATTTGTGGACAAGGACACTGACACCTCTGGAGTAGGTAGAGTGGGTGGAGTGATAATAAGATCCTACCCAGGGCTTCTTTAGAGCCAACGTCCTGCTCCCAGTTAAATGTGTCTCCTGGAATATGCAGATATGGGGGCTGTACTTTTTAATATAGTTGAATACTTTACTGTGGAGTTGAGGCCCCGCACGTTCCAGGACAAGATTTTAAGTGGGGTCATTTGGGCATCATGATGAATGTCTGACAGGATTGGAACAGCCTCAAGGTTATATAGGATTTGCACAGTATACCAGCATAGTTGATAAGGAATGTAACCATTCATGCACCTTTTGTTGGGTGGACTGCTCCCTCTAGTGACAAGAGAGCAACATTACATGTCTTACATTTAGCAAACAAATCATCAAAAATCATCATAAAAATTCAGAAAAGAAAAAAAAGCAAAAAAAACCCAAACTAGAACTAGATCCAGTCACTCCGAAACTCCCCCCTCCCCCCACCCCGCACCACCACCCAAACTATGGGGTGCCTGATCCCCATAACAAATTGTGACACCTGCCCATGAGTCAGTGACACAGTCTGTGTTTAGAGAGTCTAGGTATTGAGACAAAAAATCAGGATAAACAATCCCTGCAGATCAATGAGTCTTCCAGAATGTCCTGGGGGTAATATTCCTTAAACTGAAACATGTTACGAACCCAAAATGCTTCAAATGCCCTTGCAGTGTGAGTACTTAACGGAGTCAGAGGGCTCACTCCATCACAGATTACATATAATCCCTGAGCTGTCACGGTATATACTCACAACAAATTCTTGCGAATAGGCAGGGGTAATTCAGGGTCGGGTGGATGTAAGAGCTGGTGAAAAGTATGAAGACTCAAAAAAGTTATGGTAAGCCAGAAGGCTGGCAGTAGGAAAGAGCCCATATTGAAAATAAAAAAATCAGTGTGACTTGAAAGGGGGAATCACCGTATCAACAGGTTCATCCTCTTGGTAATGTTTCCAGTCATCTAGACGCTTCTTCAGGAGAGGTAAAAAACCGCACCGATTCCCCATCTTGGACTCTCAGCCGGGCGGGAAACAGCATACTGTATTTAATCTTACGATTGCGCAGGTCCAATTTAATTCGGTCAAAGGATCTTCGCATCTTCTCTATCCACTGAGTAGTCCGGAAAAATCATAATCTTCGCTCCCTCATGGCGGAGCACTTCAATCTGCCTGGCCTCCCACAAAACTACATCACAGTCCCTGAAATTCAGGAGTTTTAGAATAAAAGTACGTGGAGGAGCTCCTGGGGGCCCCCAAGTAGCAGGCATCCTGTGTGCCCTCTCCACTACAAAGAAATCTGAAAACTGGGCATTTGGAAGAAGGGTGCGCAGCAGCTGTTCAGTAAAGGTTTAGGGTTTTTACTTTCCGCACCCTCAGGTAGCCCCATTATTCGGAGGTTATTCCTTCGATTCCTGTTTTCAGAGTCCTCCGCACGCACTTCCAGGGTCTTCATGTTTTGTGTCAAGTTACCACAACACCATTAGTATCTTGTATTTTTTAACCTCAAGGAGGTTGGTGTTGGTGTCCCTTGTTAATTTGACATTGTATTTTTGAAATGTACCCGCCTACTCACAAACAAACTGTCCTTTTTGAAGTAAAACATATAGGCAAGTATTTGTGAAAAATAAATAGCCATTTATTATGGGTCCTAACAAAATAAAGAGGAAGGTAACGCTGGAGAAACTGGTGAAATTTGTGAAGCCTTTGTACCCCAGGGCAGACATCAATTATTTTACAGTCAAAATTGGTGGCCTGAGCAGTCCTTATAATAGTGAGCACAATCCGGTCCAGGATTACAAGAGATCAGCAGCAGATGACATATCTGTCTCCAGGCTGTGGTCTTACAACAGCCTGCGTCTTTTGTCAGACCAGACTGAACCCAGGCCATCACTTTCTTGTCTTCCTTCCACGCTTCCTTCCATGCTTGCTTCCAGGCTGTGGCTCTGGTGTTGTAGTTGTGACAGGAGGTGGAGGACCATGGTTGAATTCACAAACGTGGCTTTGGCTTGTGAGTTCGCCCCTCAACCCCTTATTTAGGGCTTATAACATAACTTTCTCACATAAGAGGTGTTAGCCCTCCTCTATTTCCTGCATTTTGCAGGCTGATGTGTAGGCATAGTCGTCTTGATTATTGGGGGGGTTCTGAGGGCCACAGTAGCCTTCCGAAATAGGCCAAGTGCTGCCTCCTCTAGGTTACTCCTCTTCCTGGGACTTTTTTTTGGAAGGCAGAGGGGAGGGACCTGGGATTCGGGCAGGCTACTGGGCCCGGCCACCTCCTGGCTGCCACTTACCCCCGCCACCTCCTGGCTGCCACTTTCCTGTGTATGAAAAAGGGACATAGTTTTAGTTTTTGGTTCATCAATCACACACAATTTTCAGATCATGACTGTTGCAAATTGAATGTTAATAATTAGAAAAGACTATCATTCTGACCCCAGCATTTTTCATTCTTGTCCCAATCATTTGTGGCCAATACTGTCTATTGATATGTAAAACACTTAGTAAAATCAGAAAATAATGATCAATATTAACATCTAGTAAACATCATTAATTATTTGACTAGAAATATTTTGACAATGCTATACCTGGCTCAAGCTGGGCTCCTCCACTTCGTCCTGGCTGGAAGTCCCAGGTTGGACATCAGAAGCCTCAGCTGAGGTGGAAGGAAACCTTGAAGGAAGACTGGAGAGTGCTGGCCTGGGTTCAGTCTGGCCTGCCAGATAATGCAGTCTGTCATAGTACCACATCCTGGGTACAGAAACATCATATGCTGCAGCTCCTGATCTCTGGGAATCCTAGACCTTCTTGCGCTCCCTATTATAAGTGCTCCTCATGCCACCAATTAGGGCCTTCAAATAGGGGGTGTCTGCCATGGGGATCACCGGCTTCACAAATTGCAGCAATTGATCCAGTGCTGCCTTCCTCTTTGTTTTATTGTAATAAAAGGGGTGGTTTACCTGCCACAGACAGGGCAGCTCCCTGCACATATCACTGAATATGGGGATAAAGTCCTCATCATTGAATAGATCCATTTTCACTGCAAGACACATCACAAGACAAACCCTAATGTTAGGCTAAACTCTCCTAATCTTGTCCGAATATAGGCCTCAATCTATAAGCAGTATAGGCCACTGATGCACCAAGTTAAAATTGTACCTTCGTTCTAATGATCGGCGCTTCCGATACTCCTTCCTCCTCTCAGAGCAAGAGAAAGAGCAAGTGCATGCAGAGGAGAGCAACAACGATGAACGTCACGATCCTGGAGGAGATTTAAGGCCTTAAATATGTCCTTTGTCGAGATGGTGGAGATGGTGGAGATGGTGGACATCTTGAAGAGGGTCGACTATGATGGGAAGCATGGACCTTTCCCACACCCAAATGTGAGAAAGGCCAAGATCATGGCTAAAGTTGTGAAAAGTCTGCAGAAGAATTTTGGGGCATGGCGATCCAAGGATCAACTGAGGAAATGATGATCAGACCTGAAATTGAGGGAGCAGGATCAGTAAAGAAAGATTAGGAAACTGCTTCTAAAAAGTAAGTATTTGTCCTGTGTTTCTATTATTATGAAACTGTTCATGCTGCTCCATGTGTTTTTGTTTACTGTTGTACAGTTTAAAATGGCAACTTTCAGGTTCGTGGGCACATTAATCGTTCGTAGTAAACATTGTTCTTTCGCCCACTAATATAATTTTTTTGGCAGATACAGGTTAACTACATTTGTTCAGACCTATTTGTATTCAAAGAAGTTTAGTACATTGTTGTCTAGATGGGTTTGTAACTAGAATGAAATGCAAACTTGATTCAGTGTAAGGAGAGGACACTCAGCAGCTGTTTACACATCTGGTGTGTTTGTGGGGACGAGTGTTGTGAAGGGAATGGAGAATGTAGATTACTGGGCCATCGGTTTGATATAACGATAAGAGTTGGTCATTAGATGGCCAGAATAGAATGTATGTGTATATGTGTAAATGAATTGTATTTTAATATACTGTTAGTTAAGAACAGTTGTGTAAATGTTGAATTATAATTAATGTAAAAAGGCTTTTGATAAATAAAGATATTTAAAAAAAAAGAAGTTTAGTACATTGTTGTCTATATGAGTTTGTAACTAGAATGAAAATGTCAACTTGATTCAGTGTAAGGAGAGGACACTCAGCAGCTGTTTATACATCTGGACGCAGGAGCACTAGTGTGAGACACAAGAACAAACTTTTTAGGGTGTCCCACACAGGTGCTCCAGTGGATACTAGGGGTGTCTCCAAGTGTGAAAATTGTACAAAAAAGGTAAGTATTCTAGCTTTAGAAAGGGAAAAAATGTCTTCAGCTTGGAACTCTGCCCAAAAAGACAATTGTACGACACTTCCAAGCAATGTTTCAGATTCCTATTTCTGCCCTCAAATATCTGTGTGCTAAGTATACCTTTTTCTTTATTCACATAGGGGAGAAAAGACTCAGGACATCAGAGGACACCAGTGACCCCCCACCTCCTAAAGAAGGGGAAATACCAGCAGCACAACCAGAGGATGTGGAGGAAGGAGAGGTTTATGAAGTGGGCGAAATAGTGACCACAACAGGTGAGTGTCTGAGACCACAGCTTCAGGTAATAGATGTATGCCTGCATATTTATAATACATGGTGTGTTTTTTTTTAATTTTAGGTGATGTGGATGTTGTGGAAGAAGAAACTCATTTCACAAGTGCAAGTGCACGTCCTCATCGGGGAGATCAAGGTGTGCAATCAGGATTTACAGAAGATCAAGGAAGACATCAATGATGTTGAAAAAAGGCTCAAAAGCATCATTGATGTTTTAGGCAGAATCTAAAACACACCTAAATTCTTCCATTTGTTGAAATTTTTTACATTTTTTTATCTTTTTTGAAGTATATTGAAAGCCAAATTTTGAAGATGCACACAGTGTGCTAACATGTGCTATCTGCCATCACGGGATATCAATGTACCTGTTTTGTGGGTGCAAACCCTTCCTCGCAACTCACGTAGCTGAGAGGAAAGGGTTGCACCCCCGAAACACATCCATTGATCCCCCATGATGGGAGCTAGCAAATGTTGACATTAGGCATGGGATCAGGAGGGAAATCTCCATTTTGATTCTCAATTTGTGTGAATCTTCAAAATTTGGCTTTTACAGGGGTGACATCACCCCATCTGATGAAGGCAATATCAACACAGTTTGGACATACTAATGTCTGATATTGCCTTCAAATTATCAAAGTTGAACTTTGTAAGTTCCTGAGTTGTGTGTGGTTTTAAACATGCCTGTTTAACACTATTTGTACTATCAAAACCAAAAATGTTATTACAAAAATATGTTGGTTTGTTCAAAAATAGGGATGAGCCGAACACCCCCCGGTTCGGTTCGCAGCAGAACATGCGAACAGTCAAAAAATTTGTTTGAACACGCAAACACCGTTAAAGACTATGGGACACAAACATGAAAAATCAAAAGTGCTAATTTTAAAAGCTTATATGCA
The DNA here is from genome assembly GCA_037952925.1 of Lithobates clamitans. Classification (NCBI taxonomy): domain Eukaryota; kingdom Metazoa; phylum Chordata; class Amphibia; order Anura; family Ranidae; genus Lithobates; species Lithobates clamitans. The sequence goes on along the minus strand of JBBGZY010000306.1, from coordinate 8,672,770 downwards.
AGTTATTGTCATAAAAAGTGTTTGGGGACCTGGGTCCTGCCCCAGGGGATATGTATCAATGCAAAAAAAGTTTTAAAAACGGCCGTTTTTTCAGGGGCAGTGATTTTAATAATGCTTAAAGTGAAACAATAAAAGTGAAATATTCCTTTAAATTTCATACCTGGGGGGTGTTTATAGTATGCCTGTAAATTGGCGCATGTTTCCCGTGTTTAGAACAGTCCGAGAGCAAAATGACATTTCTAAAGGGAGAAAGTCATTTAAAAGTACTTGCGGCTATAATGAATTATAGGTCCCGGCAATACACATAAAAGTCATTGAAAAAAAGGCATAGGATTCCCTCACAGTCAATTACCAGAATATGGTATGAATATTAAGGGGAGCCCTTCAGGTTTGGTATGGATATTAAGGGGAACCCTGTGCCAAATTTTTTTAAAAAATTGGCGTGGGGTCCTCCCAAAGATCCATACCAGACCCTTATCTGAGCACGCAACCTGGCAGGCAGCAGGAAAAGAGGGGGGACGAGAGAGTGATCCCCCTCCTGAACTGTACCAGGCCACATGCCCTCAACATGGGAAGGGTGCTTTGGGGTAGCGGCCCCACCAAAGCACCTTGTCCCCATGTTGATGGAGACAAGGGCCTCATCCCCACAACCCTTGCCCCGTGGTTGCGGGGGTCTGTGGACAGGGGGCCTATTGCAATCTGGAAGCCCCCTTTAACAAGGGGACCCCCAGATCCTGGCCTCCCCCTGTGTGAAATGGTAACGGGGTACAAACGTACCCCTTCCATTTCACAATAAATATGTGAAAATGGTAAAAAACACAAGACACGGCTTGGGACAAGTCCTTTATTAAAAAATAATAAAATAAAAGTGTCCCATGAAGTCCATTCATCTTCTTCTTCTCTCGCTCCGATGGACCGAAAAAGAGAAAAAAAAAAGCCGCACGCCACCACCAATCTGCCTTCATGGGAGGCACCTACCGTAATGACTGGCCTCTCAGGTGACAGCTCTTTTATAACTGAGGGCAGGACCACACGATCACGTTGCTGGGTGACCCCGCCCCCTCTGACGCACAGGGGACATCCCTATGGCTTTCCCGTAGTGTCAGAGGGGGCGGGGCCACCCAGATAGGTATCTGGGTGGCCCCGCCCCCTCTGACACTACGGGAAAGCCATAGGGATGTCCCCGTGCATCAGAGGGGGGCGGATCGGGTGGCCCCGCCACCTCTGACTCTATGGGAAATCCATAGGGGTGTGCCCTTGTGTCAAAAAGGGGCAGGGTCACCCAGCGACATCACTGCGTGGCCCCGCCCTCAGTTATTAAAGAGCTGTCACCTAAGAGGACAGTCATTACGGCGGGTGCCTCGCATGGAGGCAGGTCGGTTGCATTTTTTTTTTTCTGTCCGTCGGCAAAGAAGAAGAAGATGAATAAACTTCATGGGACAGTTTTATTTTTTATTTTTTAATAAAGGACTTGTCCCCAAGCCATATCATGTAATTTTTACCATTTTCACACTTTTTTTGTGACATGGTAGGGGTACATTTGTACCCCGTTTTCATTTCACACGGGGGGGAGGCTGGGATCTTGGGGTCCCCTTGTTAAAGAGGGCTTCCAGATTCCGATAAGCCCCCTGCCCGCAGACCCCCACAACCACCGGGCAAGGGTTGTGAGGAAGAGGCCCTTGTCCCCATCAACATGGGGACAAGGTGCTTTGGGGGACTACCCCAAAGCACCCTCCCCATGTTGAGGGCATATGGCCTAGTACGGTTCAGAAGGGGGAGGCGCTCTCTCATCCCCCCTCTTTACCTGCAGCCTGCCAGGTTGTGTGCTCGCATAAGGGTCTGGTATGAATGTTTGGGGGGACCCCCACGCCATTTTTTTAAATTTTGGCACAGGGTTCCCCTTAAAATCCCTACCAGACCTAAAGGGTCTGGTAGGGATTTTGACGGAGACCCCACACCATTTTTTTAAATTTTGGCACGGGGTTCCCCTTAATATCCATACCAGACCTGAAGGACCCCAATGCAATTTTTAAAAAATTTTGGTTTGGGGTTTCCCTTAATATTCATACCAGATCCAAAGGGACTGGTAATGGACAGGGAATCCCATGCTGTATTTTTTCAATTACTTTTATCTGTATTGCCGAGACCCGACAATTCATTATAGTAGTAGTTTTAAATTACTTTTTTTCCTTTAGAAATGTAATTTTGCTCTCAGACAGTTCTGAACACGGGAAACATGCGCCACTTTACAGACATACTATAGACACCCCCCAGGTATGAAATTTAACCACTTGACAACTGGGCACTTAAACCCCCTTCCTAACCAGACCAATTTTCAGCTTTCAGTGCTCTCACATTTTGAATGACATTTACTCAGTCATGCAACACTGTACCCATATGAAATTTTTGTCCTTTTTTTCACACAAATAGAGCTTTCTTTTGGTGGTATTTAATCACCGTTGGGTTTTTTATTTTTTGTGCTATAAAAGAAAAAAGACTGAAAATTCTGTAAAAAAAATGAAATTTTCTTTGTTTCTGTTATAAAATTTAGCAAATTTAGTAATTTTTCTTTGTAAATTTTGGCCACAATTTATACTGCTACATATCTTTGATAAAAATAAGTACAAATCGGTGGAAATTATTTGGTCTTTGTGAAAGTTATAGAGTCCAAAAGCTATGGTGCCAATATCTGAAAATTGATCATACCTGAATTACTGACGGCCTATCTATATTCTTGAGACCTTAACATGCCAGAAAAGTACAAATACCCCCCAAATGACCCCTTTTTGGAAAGAAGACATTCCAAGGTATTTAGTAAGGGGCATGGTGAGTTTTTTGAAGTTGTCATTTTTTCCCACGATTCTTTGCAAAATCAAGATTTTTTTTTATTTTTATTTTTTCCACAAAATTGTCATATTAGCAGGTTATTTCTGACACACAGCATATGTATACCACAAATTACACCCCAAAACACATTCTGCTATTACTCCCGAGTACGGCGATACCACATGTGTGAGACTTTTACACAGCGTGGCCACATACAGAGGCCCAACATGCATGGAGCACCACCAGGCGTTCTGGAGCACCCAGGCCAATTCTGACATTTCTCTCCTACATGTAAAAATCATCATTTATTTGCTAGAAAATTACATAGAACCCCAAAATATTATATATGGTTTTTTTTTGCAAAGATCCTAGAGAATACAATGGCGGTTGTTGCAACTTTTTATCTTGCACGGTATTTGCGCAGCAATTTTTTGAACGTTTTTTTTTGGGAAAAAAAACAGTTTTGTGCTTTAAAAAAAAACAAAAGCAGTAAAGTTGGCCCAATGTTTTTGCATAATGTGAAAGATGAAGTTACACTGAGTAAATAGATACCTAACATGTCACCCTTCAAAATCGCTCACGCTCGTGGAATGGCGCCAAACTTCGCTACTTAAAAATCCCCCATAGGCGACGCTTTAAAAAATTTTACTGGTTACATGTTTTGAGTTACAGAGGAGGTCTAGGGCCAAAATTATTTCTCTCGCTCTACCGATCACAGAAATACCTCACATGTGTGGTTTGAACACCGTTTTCATATGTGGGCGGGACTTACGTGTGCATTCGCTTCTGCATGCGAGCACACGGACAGGGGCGCTTTAAAAAATTATTTATTTTTTTTTTATTGTTCATTTTACTTTATTTATTTTAGTTTGACACTTTTTTCCCCAAAAAATTTTTTTGATCACTTTTATTCCTATTACAAGGAATGTAAACATCCCTTGTAATAGGAATATGGCATGACAGGTCCTCTTTACAGTGAGATATGGGGTCAATAAGACCCCACATCTCACCTCTAGGCTGGGAAGCCTGAAATAATAAAAAAAAAAAGATCCTGGCTTCGATCGTAGCGCTGAGACGGTAGAAGCACCGGAGGGGGGCGGGAAGGGGGGTGGTCCCCTCTCGCCTCCCATAAAAACGATCAAGCAGTGGAACAGCCGCTATGATCATTCCTATGGTGTAGGGAATCGCCGGCTGAAAAAGATGATATCTGAATGATGCCTGTAGCTGCACCCATCATTCAGATATCCCCGCACAAAGTCAAGGACGTCGTATGACGGCCGGCGGGCAGGAAGTGGTTAAAACACTTTTTTTTTTAACACAAAGCATGTACATACAAAATAACACCCCAAAATAGATTCTCCTACTCCTGAGTACGGCGATACCCCATGTCTGAGACTTCCACAGCCTTGCCACATACAGAGGCCGAGTACAGCTGAATATGGCTGAGCATGGCTGCGCATTGCAGGGTATGGCTGCACATGGCTGAGTATCGCCGAGTATGACTGGGTATTGCGGGGTATTGCAGAGTATTGCGGGGTGTTGCAGAGTATTGTGGGGTGTTGCAGAGTATTGCGGGGTGTTGCAGAGTATTGCAGGGTGTTGTGGTGTAGTACAGAGTATTGCAGAGTATTGCGGGGTGTTGCGGAGTAGTGCAAAGTATTGCGGGGTGTTGCGGAGTAGTGCAGAGTATTGCGGGGTATTGCAGAGTATTGTGGGGTATTGCAGAGTATTGTGGGGTATTGCAGGGTATTGCAGAGTATTGTGGGGTATTGCAGAGTATTGTGGGGTATTGCAGAGTATTGTGGGGTGTTGCGGAGTAGTGCAGAGTATTGTGGGGTATTGCAGAGTATTGTGGGGTGTTGCAGAGTATTGTGGGGTATTGCAGAGAATTGTGGGGTGTTGCAGAGTAGTGCAGAGTATTGTGGGGTATTGCAGAGTATTGTGGGGTGTTGCAGAGTAGTGCAGAGTATTGTGGGGTATTGCAGAGTATTGTGAGGTGTTGCAGAGTAGTGCAGAGTATTGTGGGGTATTATAGTATGGAGGGATGGCTGATCATGGTGGGATGGATGGATGGATGTGACTGTATTTGTCACAGAGCAGCGTTGTGGGCACTACAGATGCAGCCCACAACGCTGCTACCATCCGATCCCTCCCCCGCCCCTCCCCCTCTGTACCGATCGGCACACAGAGGGGAGGGAGGAACCGGCGTCATGACATGACGCCGGTTTGTTTACATGTGATCGCTCCGTCATTTGACGGAGCGATCACATGGTAAACGGCCGCGATTAGCGGCCGTTCACCGTGATCCGTGATGCGCCGGGTCCTCTGGACCCGGCGGTCATGGAAGTTCTCGGGTGCGCGCCCCAGGGGGCGCGCGAGAGCAGTATTCTGGGAGGACGTCCATGGACGCCCTCCCAGGATAAGCCGACCGCGCTGTGGCCGTCTTTCGGCTATGGCCCGGTCGGCATGTGGTTAAAAGAATATTTCACTTTTATTGTTTCACTTTAAGTATTACTAAAATCACTGCTCCTGAAAAAACGTCCGTTTTTAAAACTTTTTGTTTGCATTGATACATGTCCCCTGGGGCAGGGCCCAGGTCCCTTTTTATGACAATACCATGCATATTAACTTTTAAAATGAGCACTTTTACATTTTTCCCATAGGCTTTCGAATTTGCCACGAACACTCCAAATTGTTTGCTATTCGGCGAACAGCCAATGTTCAAGTCAAACTCATGTTCGTCCTGAACATAAAGCTCATCTCTATTCAAAAACCCTTTTCTAACGCACATGTGAATGTGCACAGAGTAAAAAGTTTTCTACTCAACCATGTGTGGCTTCTTATTTCAATGCTCAATGCATTGGTGTTTACAGTGGCAATGGGGGTTATTTACTAAAGGCAAATCCACTTTGCACTTTCAGTGCAGTTTCAAGTGCACTTTTGCAGTGCACTTGGAGTGCAAAGTGGATTTTCCTTTAGTAAATAACTCCCACAGTGCTTTATAATTTGCAACAATCAGGCCATTTTAGTGACTCCCAAAAATTAATTCATGGTGCTCAAAATGATGAATATTTTTATCAGTAATGCATTACATACATTAACAACAAAAACAAGGTGTGTGTGTAGCAGACCCACAACATAATAGTTCGCTGAAGAAGAGATTGTCACCTCATGTATCAAATAAATGACATTTGCACTATTGAAGAAAATGGCCAAAAAGAAAAGCCCATTGGATAACCTAGGAGACAGCTAAAAGAAACACAAGCAGTAAATCAAAGGAAATCTTATTTCAGTTTAACTAAAATATTTATTTTTAAACATTTTCTGGCATATCAATGGCCCCCCTACCCGCAAAGTACTCGACATACTTCTGTCTTATTTCGTGGGCGCTTTGGGGGGCAAGCCAGGACGGCCATCTTCAAGCGCCGTCAGGATTTCTTCTTGAATTCCAACTCAGGCCCAACTGAGGCCACATAGTTCATTGAATTTCTCCTTAAATAGTTGTGGAGAATGCAGCATGCAAGGATTACATGGTTAAGTTGATATTCCACCATGTTGATTGCCGTAAGGAATAAGCGGAACCGGCTGGCCATTATCTCAAAAGCGCTCTCCACCACTCTTCTGGCTCAGGTCCGGGGTGAGGGTCCTCATGGCTTCAAAACGGTTGGCTGGTCAGAACGAACTAACAGAAAGCACTGAAAAACAGAAAGGCCTGAGAAGAGCGAGCTCAAAATCAGAAACGAACGGACAAAAATGCACTGCAAATCAAATACATACTATAATAATACGCACTGAAAAACAAATGCGAACTGACTACACGCACTGAAAACCAGATACGAACCCACAAGCACAAACTGAAGAGCAGTAACGATCTGAAAAGCACGAGGCTGAAAAGTGCAAATCGTCTCTCACCAAACTTCTACTAACACGAGATTAACAAAAGGAGCCCAAAGGGTGGCGCACTGGCTATTGAACTTCCCTTTTATAGTGCCGTCGTACGTGTAGTACGTCACCGCATTCTTAATGTTTGGAATTTCTGACAAGATTTGTGTGACAATGTGTATGCAAGACAAGTTTGAGCCAACATCCATTGGGAAAGAAAAAAACATGGATTTTGTTGTCGGAATGTGCGATCGTGTGTACGCAGCATAACTGTGCCCATGCTGTGTGAGAAATATCTTATTACACAAATTTGTGTAAAAACTAAATGTTCATTTTTTTCAGTGTTTTCCAAAAACATGTGGCAAAACAATGAAGTCTGCAAAGGACCAACATGCCTCTTAAAAATTACCTTAGGGTGTTTGTGGGTGCTTCCACTGTCCTGGTGATCCAGGGCCTCCAAAAATGTGAGAGCTAGTCAGGAAATTAGATGCATAATTTATGTCATTAGAATGCCTGAAGGTGCTCTTAGTATTTTGGGCTACTCTAAATGGTTAAGCTGTAAAAAATTCTCACACACATGTTGTATATCCATACTTAGGAGGAGTAGCAAAAATGTTTTGGAGTGTAATTCTAAGTATGCCCATGATGTGTGTTTAAAAATATCTTACTAAATGACAATTATGTGAAAACAATACAATTTCATTTTATTTTCTGCATTTTCAAAAGGCTTATGGCAACAATTTACATTTTCAAAAGATTCACTTAGCCTTTCAGAAAATACCTTGGGGTGTTGCAACACTGTCCTGGTGCTCCAATGCCTCCAAAAATGTGATAGGTAGTCAGGAAACTAGATGTGTAATTTATCCGAAATTCATGTTTCTCGAAAAGCCCAAAGGTGATCCTTGGATTTTCGGTTCCCTTTATACATCTAGGCTGTGAAAAAGTGTCACATGTGGTATCCCCATACTCAGGAGACATAGCAGAAGCTGTTAGGGTGTAATTATAAGTATGCCTATGCTATGAAGTAACTTGTTAAAATAACAAATGAAAGGTGAACAAAAAAAATATTTAGTTTTTTCATTTTCCAAAAAGTTGTGACAAAAAAAATACAACTTTAAAAACTCACCATGCCTCTTACTAAATACTTTGGACTGTCTACTTCCTAAAAAGAGGTAATTTGGGGAGTATTTGTACTGTCCTGGCATTTTAGGACCTCAAGAAATGAGATTGGCAGTCAGTACATCAAGACTGATCAATTTTCATCTATACTGTACAATATATACCATAGTTTGTAGACCCTAGCTTTCACACAGGCTAAATAATATACAATGTAATTAATGTAAAGAAATGTAGCATTAGAAATATACAATGTAAGAAATGTAAAGAAACGTAACATAAGAAATTTGGCCTACATTTATAAAGAAAGGTTTTTTATTTGCAAACTTTTATAACAGAAAAAAACATGTTTTTTTAAATTGCACAGTATTTTTTCACTTGTATAGCAAAAAATAAAAACCCAGTGGTGATTAAATACTGCCAAAAGATAAAAATGAAATTTGAGTACAGTGTTGAATGACTGAGAAATTGCCATTCAAAGTGTGACAGCTAAAAATTGGCCCAGGCCAGAAGGGGGTGAAAGTGTCCCATCCTGAGGTAGTTAAAGTGGAAGTCCATGCAAGATCTAAAATCTATACATCTATAGACACCAGGGATCTAACACTAAACTCTCTATCCATGTAAAGAAAAAACAAGTATACATACCTTTTTGGAAGCCGATCTGACTCGCTCCGACCCGATACCATGCTGAGCTGTCAGCCACTGCTTCTCTGTGTAGGCACGTGCAGAGGAGGTGGAGGACAGCGTAAGCCCCATAGTAACTCTATGGGTGACGTCACTTCCCATTCCTTTCACAGTCGTTGTCGTCTGTGTGCTCTGCAGAGCTTTTGGCGCTGGAGATAGGGTTGGAGCGGGTCAGATCATCTTTCAAACAGGTATGTATACTCCTCTTTGCTTTACAGGGATAGAGAGATTAGTGTTAGATCCCTGGTGTCTATAGATGCAGGGATTTTAGATTTTGCATGGACTTCCACTTTGAACCTTCTGCCTAATAAAAGAAAACAAAACAACTTCAGTAATAGAGTTGGGATGAACACCCGCTGGTTCAGTTCATGCCAGAACTCTTGAATATTGCATAAGCTCGGACCCGAACTCCAAACCCTATTAAAGGCTATAGGACCCAAATGTGAAAAAAAAATTTTAAAGCCTGATATGCAAGTTATTGGCCATAAAAAGGGTATGGGGACCTGGGTACTGCCCCAAGGGACATGTGTCAATGCAAAACATTTTTTAAAAAGATTGTTTTTACAAGAGCAGTGATTTTAACGATGCTTAAAATGAAACAATAAAAATGAAAAATTCCTTTAAATATAGTGCCTGGGGGGTCCCCTTAGTCTGTCTGTAAAGTGGGACATTTAAATTGCCGGCAATACAATACTATTGCAATAAACTATGGCAATACATAAATGTTAAAAAAAAATGACCTGGGGTCCCTCCCAATCCATACCAGGCCTTCAGGAGCGTTTTTTTTTCTTTTTTCGGGCCCGGCGGTGCTGCTGGCATCATGATTACTGTTGGATCTCCATTGGGAACATTGTTTTGTTTTTTTTTAACCACTTCACCCCCAGAAGAATTGGCTGTTCAATGACAAGGTCATTTTTTGCGATTCGGCACAGTATTGCTTTAACTGACAATTGCGCGTGCGACATTTTACTCAAACAAAAATTGACATACTTTTTTCCCACAAATAGAGCTTTCTTTTGGGTGTTTTTGATCATCTCTTCATTTTATCCATTTTTTGCTATAAACAAAAAAAGAGCTACAATTTTGAAAAAAAACACAATATTTTGTACTTTTTGCATGTCTGAGTAGCTCCATTTTACTCACTCCGTTTAGCCTGCTCCCTGGGGCCAGAACTAGGCAAAACTTGGCACAAACTCTCCTAACACCCCCAGGAACAAGCTGTGCATGCCTTCGAAATGGAAAAAACTGGAGCGGACGGTGCAGAGGTCCCTTACTACCTATCTGCTGAACTCACAAGAAAGATACGGCATGGCTCAAGATGGCGCCGGCAGCCCTGCCACTCCCTCCTCACGGCGCACACAGGCAGACTCTGATCCACCATATGACAGTGAGTACTCTGCCCCTCTCACAAAAGAAGATTTGGAAAAAAGCCTAGAATCTATATACAGTAAGATTGCCACTAAATTTCAGACAGAGCTGCACAAAAGCACCAATACCCTAACTCAGGAGATTGCAGCTCTGGGATCTCATACAGATCGTTTGGAGACAAAACATGATGAGCTCAGTAATGCCCATAATGAACTCTCCAGAAAATATTAACACTTAGCCACAACAGTCACGCAGTGGCAATCGCAAATCGAAGATCTCGACAATCGTAACAGGCGTAATAATCTCAGGGTTAGGGGGATCCCTGAATCTAACACGGATTTGATCCCTGCTATCTGCAAGCTATTCCAATCATTGCTACCAGACCATGAGGTGGAATCATTCACTTGCGATAGCATTCATCGTGCTTTGTGTCCAAAACCACCTCCAGATAAACCCCCTAGAGCAGTGTTTCTCAACTCCAGTCCTCGAGGCGCCCCAACAGGTCATGTTTTCATGATTTCCATTGATTTGCACAGGTGATTTGATCAGTTTCACTGCCTTAGTAATTACCACAGCTGTTTCATCTGAGGGAAATCCTGAAAACATGACCCGTTGGGGCGCCTTGAGGACTGGAGTTGAGAAACACTGCCCTAGAGACATTGTACTCTGCCTGAAAGACTTCCTTATTAAAGAGGAGATCCTCAGGGCTGCTCGCAACTCCCAATCCATCACCTTGGATGGCACACCGGTGCAAATATATCCCGACATTTCTCCAGCAACCCTGGACAGGCGCCGCAAGATGAAAGAGGTGACCACAGTGTTAGCAGGTGCCCACATAAGCTATTGTTGGGGATTCCCCTGTAAACTTTCCATTCCTCATGATGGAACTACATATACGGCCACTACCTTGTTGGAAGGGCAGGAGATCTTGGTGAAATTGGGCTTGCTGGATGCTGCTGCTGTGCCTCGCCCACCCGCTACCCCAAGGTCGACCCCAATTTGGTGCACACCTTCTCCTAGACGCAATAGAAGGAATGTCAGACAGGACAATGCTTTTGATCATAATTGAAACTCTGACTTACACCTGTCTTTTTTTGGATGCTGACTCCTTCCTCACCATTTAGCCTTGTCTGACTTTGCCTGCTCTCTCCTATGGATAGATCGCCACCTACTGCCCGTTCCTGGATGTCCCTCGCAACAACCTTTGTTTCCCTGTTCACCTGTAACTGCCGTCCAGTTTTTTTCCTGATTGATGAGATCTACTCATGTTTGCAGACATCTGGGTTCCTTTGAATTGACCCCCGGATCCTGGACATGGACATTGAGGGTGCTTTCTGAGTTCAGTTCCCTGATAAGTATGATACTAGCATGCACATGCTTTACAGTGTTTCAGAAATAGTTGTCGGCTATTCCGACGGATGTCCCTACCATGCCACCCCACTCCACTCACATCTTGACCTCCCTTCAAGGTCTGGATGTGACTTTTGGAGTTAGAGGCATTTTTGCCTCTTACAATTTTATTGTCTCAGTTTCAGGATTATGCAGTTTGCAACCTGACCCAATGTTTTACCATCTCTTTCTAGCTGTGCTGTTTTTTTTTGTTAATTGTTTTTTGACTCTACACCTTTTATTTCAGTTTATTCTTTTTTATGGTCTGAAACGTATCATTCAAGGCATCTTATATATTGAGCAATACAGAGTACAGCATGTGGGATGTCTCCTATATGGCGTTGCCCTTGTGGTGGAGAATTTGAGCGGAACACAAACCATATCACTACACTATTCAGGTGATCTCCATTGGATCATCTCTTATAGATGGTAGTTACCTGCATCACGCACAATGTGCGGGGCTTTAATTCTCCCCACAAGCGGAAAAAGGCCTTTATTACTTATAAACAATTGGGAGCCAAAATTAGCCTTCTGCAGGAGACCCATTTTGCTACAAATAATCACCCTACTTTTTTTCATAGATCATATAAGCAGACTTTTTTTACTCATTATCAGACCAAAAGTAGAGGTGTTGCTATATTATTGCATAACACATTTCCTTTAGAGGTACAAAAAGTCTACAAAGATCCTGATAGCAGATTTCTAATTATTAAAGGGTTGATATCAGGTAGGGATATAACAATTGCAAATGTCTATGCACTCAATGTAGCCCAGGCCTTTTTCTTTGCTACTTTTTTCAGGACCCTTGAAAGATACTCCTCAACACATATGTTTGTGGGGGGAGATCTTAACCTTGTAGCCCACCCTCAATTGGATAGAAACACCACATCTCATGCCTCGGCAGCTTTCCCCAAATCCATGTCTAAATCTCTACAGTCCTTTCAACTAGCTGATGCATGGCGCGCACATAATACAGGGGCTAGAAACTACACCTTTTATTCTCACCCCCACAACTCTTTTGCCAGACTGGATTATATTTTCTGCACCTCTATCATTCTAGCCAACTCTGTTAACTCAGACATTCTGGTCTGTCCATGGTCAGACCACAATATCGTGACCCTGACTACTACCCTCATAGGCCTGTCAGACACTCCTTATTCCTGGCGTCTAAACGACTCCCTACTTGCTGATCCCATCACAAGACAAGACATTTTCACAGCTATACAGGAATACTTTTGTTTGAATACCACCCCTGATGTATCTTCTAGTACTTTGTGGGTAGCCCATAAAGCCGTTTTGCAAGGTAGACTCATTAGCATAGCCTCCAAGTTAAATAGGGAACGATGGCACCGAATATACACTCTTACAACAGAACTAGACAAATTATATAAGTTACAAACGGGGAATCCGACTTTGGCTAATGCACAATCGGTAGCGCAAAAACGGCTTGAGCTAGATACCCTTTTGTCAGCAAAAACGGAGAAAGCTCTTCGTTGGTCCAAATCTAAATTTCTCCTACATAGCAATTTGGCTTCCTCTATGTTTGGACACAAATTGAATCAAACTATACACCCTCCACACTTATACAAACTCCGTAACTCTGCAGGTCATATGGTTTCCCACCCTAAGGAAGTTTTGACTGTGTTTGAACAATTCTATTCCAACCTACTCTCTCACCCCCCCTCTTTCCCCACGCAAACATCTCAGGATTGGCTATCCTCACTACCGTTACCTTCTTTATCACTTTCTCAAATAGAAGCTCTGAATGCTCCTTTCACATAGGAAGAAATCCTGGAAGTAGTTAAATCCTTGAAACGATCAGTCGCCCTAGGTCCCAACGGGTTTACCGCCACTTACTATAAACAATATGCCTCCATTCTAACTCCAAGATTAACCACCATGTTTAATAACATCCTAGAAGGTGAAAGTTTCCTGACCGAAATGACCTTAGCCAACATGTCGCTTTTACCAAAACCCCTCAAAGACCATACTCTCCCACAAAACTACAGGCCGATTTTGGTCATTAACAATGATCTTAAAATCTTCAGTCGTGCTCTGGCAGATAGATTAGCCAATATCATTGAAACCTTAACTTCAGCCGATCAATCAGGCTTCATTCCACATTCCGCTTATCACAGATAACATCCGCCTAGCCCTGAATGTTCAGCAAGACGCTAACCTACACAAAAAACAGGTCCTTTTTTTGAACCTTGACATCAATAAGGCATTTGATAGTGTCCTCTGGCCTTATATGCTTTCAGTCCTACAACAGATGGGTTTCAGGGACGGATTTCTCCATGGTGTGCAGGCCCTTTATCATCAGCCTAAAACTAGAATTAAACTACCCGGTTGCAACTCTGATTTTTTCACACTGGGCAGAGGGACCCGCCAGGGATGCCCTTTATCTCCCTTATTATTTGCCCTTGCATTAGAGCCCCTGGCAATAGCCATTAGACAGCACCCAGATATATCTGGTTATCCCCTCGGTCCTTCCCATTTCAAACTCTGTATGTACGCAGATGACGTCATGATATTTCTGACCCAACCCCAAATTTCCCTTCCTAATTTATTTGCTGTACTGAACAAATTTGCCTCTATATCTGGACTTACGGTAAATATAACCAAATCCATGGCCCTCCCCATTAATATACCCCCTGCCCAATGTGAATTGCTCTGAGGATCCTTCCCTCTCCAATGGTCAAACGATAAAATCCCATATCTTGGCATTTTTATCACTCCATACTTTTCATCTCTCTCTAATGCTAACTATCCCACATGTGTGACCAGATTACGTAATCTACTTAAAACCTGGAGTTCGTACCGTATATCCCTTTTAGGCAGAGTTATGGCAGTAAAAATGACCCTATTACCAAAGCTTTTATATCTTTTCCGTTCCCTCCCTATCAATATCCCAAAAACGTTTCTTGACAGATTACAACAAGAGGTTAACAAATTTATTTGGCAGAATAAAAGGCCCAGATTCTCAAAACTCATTCTGTATAGGTCCCAATCAACCGGAGGACTGGGTTTACCCAACCTTTGGTTCTATTTTCTGGCAGCACGTTTTTCACAGATAGCACAGTGGAACGTTCTGGATTCGAAGGTGCCATGGGTAAAATTTGAATCTGCTTCCATTTTGCCCTACTGCCTCCAGTCCATATTGTGGTCACCTTCCAATGTTACACATAAGCTTACTCCCCTCAACTTGATAGTCTCCCAATCTCTCGCACTCTGGCATCGCTATAAAACCAGACTTGGCCTGATTTCACCAGCCCCTCCAGCCTCATCCTTTCTTGGGGAACCTTTATTTACCCCAGCATTTCATCACCCTGAGAACTTTGTTTTGGTGGAAATATAACTCTTTGACTACCTTAGCAGACCTCCACCTTGGAAATACATTTGCCACATTTGAACTCCTCCGCACACATAAACAAATACCACTACGAGAATATCTCCGCTTTATGCAGATTAGGCATTTTTATATCTCCCATTTTAATCTTATTCCTTCCACTCCTTCTACCTCTTACGAACAGGGAATGTGTCCCGAGCCTTTTCTATTAAACACTCCCAAAAACTTTCAGCCTGTGATTAATAATGAGAATTTCCAATATATAAAGCATGTAGTTTTCTGATCAAAGTCAAAACATAATTAATAATCCACCAAATTATATTAGAACGATACCTCCTCCTCTGATAAGCCCAGGTTCAGTGAGACTCTGTCAGCGGTGGAGCGGCTTGTCTATAATCAGCCGCCGGCATAGAAGAGTAGTTAGCTCAGCTCCTTCTCCTCCTCTGATAAGCCCAGGCTCAGTGAGACTCTGTCAGCGGTGGATCAGCTTGTCTGTGACCATCCGCTGATGGATAAAAGAGTAACAAAAGGTCTGAAATACTTACCTCTAATGAAGAAAATGCTAATCCAGGCTCTTTCCATTTGTGGTCACGTGACCAAAAGCTTAGTCATCTTCGTTATCAGTCAGCCTGAGCCCTGATACCCTTCCTTCTGAAGCAGAAACTTGCCCAGACATATGGTTAAATGACCAACAGTGGGCATAGCCTGGAGCAACATTTTTTCTCAGAAATTTTTTCTCTTAACTATGGGATTAACTATCCCAGGAAGACTATTTACACACATTTAAACCAAAATGTGTCTATCCTTTTATTCTCATAATCTAGGTCCTTCCCCTTTGATCCCGTCTTTGGTAAGGCAGTGTGCATGGGATGCCTCTGTGTTGTTGTAGTTGTATATGCATTTGTAATTTGTATTTTGTAATATAATATTGTTGTAATTAATTCTATTCTTTTTTTCTACTTCCAACGAAAGCTTTTCATCGTCTATTCCAATCGTGTGTGTGCCTCATCTGACTTTTTTTTTTTAAATTCTGACGGACCTAGAAATAGAACGTGTTCTAAATATTTCCGACTGAACCAATTCCTACCGGGAAAACCACTCGTCTGTATGCTGTTCCGACGAACCAAAAACAACGCTTGCTCTGAAGCAAGTACGAGACAGAAGTTATTGGCTACTGGCTATTGAACTTCCTTTTTCTAGTCCCGTTGTACACGCTGTACGTCACTGCGTTCTGGACGGTCGGACTTTGGTCGGACTTTGGTTTGACCGTGTGTAGGCAAGACCGCTTGAATGGAATTCCGTCGGAGTTCCGTTGGAGAAACCTTCGGAGTTTATTCCGACGGCAAAACCGGTCGTGTGTACGCGGCATTATAGTATTAAATGTGATGATTGCTCTGTAACTCAATGTAATAATCTCGTGAAGAAGCAGTGATTTTTCCCACGAAACATGTTGAGCGTCCAACACACAGGTGGTATTTGTTAAAGTTGACAATCGTTATCTTCTAGAGGTCACTCCATCTGTGTTTTTCTAGAGCTAAATACCAAGGACACAGGTTATTGTGCCCCAATTTAAAATGTTTGCATGTTTTAAATCTTTGTAATAAACATTTATATAGTGTATCTTCATTTATCTTGTGTATATTGAGCCTTTGCACGGTACCATGAAAGTCCAAAATAGCCTCCATTCATTCCTCTTTCTTTCTAATCTGACAGGACGTAGGTACGATTTCTAACTGTAATTAAACTGTCACTCCCCTTAATTATTCTTTTATTCTGTTTAAAATTTAGCATAGGAGCCTATAATTTACAAAGTAGCAGAATGTATTGATACCACCATGCATAAGCTTTAGTGCCAGGGTCTCCTCTATTACAACAGAAGAAAATGTTGCAGGTTCCATCCACATTCCACACCTTCCTCTAAAAATAAAATGAAGAAAATTCCTCTTCTAGGCGAATCAGATTTCACTGAATGCCAAATTTACTTTTACAGAACAGCAAAAACTCTGGTCTGATCATTCCTCTTCTATGTATTTTAGCTGTATGTTATAACCACAGTCTGCCAGGGCTCCTGGAATTATAATTTTCATTGGTTATCCTAAAAGTTTTTTCATGCCCATGTGGTTTAGCAGCTAGAATCTGAAATATAAGTCATCGTGACTCTAATTTAGTATATTAATTAAAAGGATCCAATGAACTTAAAAAGAACCCAAACCTACACATTAATTAGGCATGTATTAATCTACTTAGTAACCATGTTTTATGCATAATAAGTTAATGTTCTGGTACTCAGTCTTCATTAGGTGCATCTCACACATCTTAATGAAACCCCTTGATCTTCATAAAAATAAAACATTATCCCTCCATCCTAAGTGTTTCATAATGGTGCACAGAAATATTTTTAGTGGAAAAGTTTGGGTGTAAAAATGTAAGCAATTTAGAAGCATAATATATATATATATATATATATATATATCTTGGAAATGAGTTGATGTGTCTAGGTTCAGTTTGACCATAAAATCGGAAACCCACTGAAGGGGGTTTGAATCTTAATAATTTAGTACATTTTTGAGGCTAATATGCAAGTGATTGTCAAAAAGAACATGGAGAGCTTGGCACCTCTATAAGGGACATATATCAATGCAAAAAAAAAAAAATAATACTGTACTACGGGAGGTGGGTCCTTTTTTTAATTCAACTTTAAAACCCCTTTCACACTGGGGTGGTTTTCAGGTGCTTTAGCACTGGAAATGGACTCTGCTAAGTGCCTGAAAATCCCCTCCCATTCATTCAAGTGTGACATTTCACACTCAGGCGGTGCACTTGCAGGACGTTCCAAAAAGTCCTGCAAGCAGCATCTTTGGAGCTGTTTGAGAGCGCTGTATTTAGAGCTCTCAAAATGCCCTGCCCATTGGAATGAATGGGCATCGCTTCCAAAGCGCCTGAAAAGTGCTTCAGATGTTCCACAACACTGGAGTTTTTAACCCCTTCTTTGGGGTTGAAATTGCCCGCTCGTGGCTGAAAAGTGCCGCTTAAGCTGCGGTAACGCTTTATGCTTTAGCGCTAATGCAGCCGCAGCCCCAGTATGGAAGGGGTCTAAGGGTAACATGGGAAATGCAAAAGTCTTTTGAATTACATGCTTGGGAGATGCCTTTATACTGTATTTGTTATGATTCAGTAAATTTTTTTCTGCTCCCAGCTAAATCAAATATAAAAAAAAATATTTGCACTGGTACATATTCCCTAGGGCAGGACCCATCCCTAATCCTATATTTTGGACAATGCTTTGCCTATTAGCCCAGAAAATGGGTATTTTTGATTTGTCAAATCCTTAATTAAATTGATTTCAATGGGGTTTGTCTTTGGCATACAAACTTCTTTGAAGTTTTCTGAACCCTGCGTGAACCAAATACAGAGCAGTTTGGCTCATCTGTATTAGAAATTGACTAGTGTCATAACTTTAATAGACAGAATGTCAATTAAGAATGTCTGCAGCCCCATCATGGTCTGAAGCTTCTTCCAATGTATCAGCCATTTAAAAAGTACCATCCATTTTGGTACTACATGCACAAGGAAACACAAGAATCTGCACCACAGAATGTGGTAGGAGAAGCACCTCATTGAGACAAGCTGACAACACAAGGTCCTCACTCTTTCTCTTCAAGGTCGAATAACAGCCACCATCTTTTAGAGTTCTGCTAATGTTCCCTTTTCATTCTCCTTAACAATGAATAGTAGGCTTTTTTTTTTTGTTTGTTTTTCTGCTAATGTGTTATTTTTCTGCTTCTCGAGGGCACAAAGCCGCCATTTTTTTCAGTACTGCTTGTGCATCTTTTTTCCTCCTCCTCCTCTTCTACTAATCCCATCATAGGTCCACTAATTCACTATAAGAAGTCACAAATCTCTGCAGGTTTGTTTTACATTTTAGACCTTTTTTTAAAATACCTGCTTTACCAAGTTGAAGAAAATAATGTCCACCAATCAGCCCCATGCCCAATGTATTAAGGCCTATTTTGCCAAACACCCTTTTATGCAAGTTTGTGGCATGTGCTGCACTTTATTAGCAGGTGCCATTATTTTGCTAAATAAGTCAGATGCTACCCACCATTATTTTAAACAGTAGACCATTCCTGCCCACCACCAACTGTGGAATACCATGAGGCACCAGTATACAGAGAAGTAATTCTGAGAGCAATGGTTGGAGTTCTAGCAGTTACGAGGAGGAGGAGTGTTGTGGTGCTGGCAGTTAGGAGGAGGAAGGAGGTTGGAGTACTCGCAGTGAAAAGGAGGGAGAAAATTAGAGGGCATCTTTAAGGGGGACATTTTCTTTCAATACTATTTTATTAAGGTTTTCGAATATATGAAACAAAAATTTACAATATACAAAAGAGATGTGTATATAAAAACACCTACAAATATTTTCAGGGTGAGATGTACACCTTAATTTAATCACATATCTAGGATATAAAAGAGTGCTCTATATTAGCTTTTAAAAAAATTCAGATATTATAGTTAGAATTTAAATAGTCTAATATTCCATTTGTATAGTGAGGAGCACATCCACATGTAAACTATTCACATTATATCTATATAGAATAAGAGGACAGAACAAATGACAGAAGAAAAAAGGGAAGGAGGGAACATTTTACCTCACTCATAGGAAACATCTTTGAAAGATGAGAGTTCCCATTCCGGAGGGATCCAAAAATGCACCACTTGGGGATATGTTACAACAACTTCATTGCTGCATTTCTGATTGTGGCAGGATTCCCCTCTGGCATCTACAGGCAGGTACAACTCACTGGCAGCTCCTGAACCACATGCTTATTGATTACATTATAATAAAAAGAGAAGGAGGAGGGTTAATGTCAGGGTCTGGATCAGAATCTGGGACCGCTGTTGTGTTTGTCATGTATTTTGTTTCTGGTGAACCTTGAATTCATTGCTCCTCAACCTAGAACTTCCTGATTTAAGCCATGTCTCTGCATTTCCTGTTTGCCAGATTATTATGCTCTCTCTAGGCAATATCTTTCTCCTTGTCTTTGCTTCCGCTTGAACTCAACCTGCAACCATTTGTTACCGACCTTTGGCTTGTTTACTGACTATGCTTTTGTTGATGATGGTGATCCATACCTTCTTCAACATCTGTTGCTGGACCCCAGCTTGCTCACATCCTGGTGGAGCAATCCTGAGGACAACAGCCGCATCTACCAGGGTGACTTGCTTGAATACCTATCCTGCTGGTCAGTGTGAACCTCTCTACTGCTATAGCTATTGACCCCTGACCATGACAGTTCATTTCTGGTGTTTGGGGAGGAAAAGGAGTGTGGGGGTGCAGACAATGAGAAGGTGGATTAGGGTGCTGGTGGTGAGGAGGAGGAAGATGGTTGAAGGCATTAAGGGGGAAATTTTACCCCTTACTAATACAATTACATTTTGGGGGAAACCTCTTTGCTACATATTCTAATATAATCTAATATTGGCAGGATCCCTTGAACTGAAGGCATACAGTAACTGCAGAGGGGAAACCTATGGCCATAAGCTGTCTGCCCCTTCAACAATGCAGTGGGAAGAGCACAAAGTAGCAAATGGGGATATCCAGTGGAGAAAATAGTAGTAGCTAGCTTGTGAAGTTGTGAACATGTGTTTTTCTGACTGATGGAGCAGCTGCCCCAGCTGGTCTTCACTGTGCCTTTCACAGTGAACATAGCACTTGGTCATGTTCATATGCAGCGGTTTTGAAATAGAATGACATTCCTTTTCCTTCTAAACTGGATGTAGCTTCATCTTTTAAATCCTGAAATCCAATTTTTGGGCATTTCTATGGGGAAGTTATAGCCAGCAACAAAGCAACCTTCCCCCTCATCGTTCTGCAGCCCTCCGTCTAATCTTCTATCCCTTTATCTCCTCTTAAATCATCTGACATCTTTTTGTACTTAAAGTATTTAATAGCACTGAAAGGAAAAGCTTAGCCCAGCCACCAGCTACTCAGGGTAGAGAAACTAAAGTAGTAGCTGCCATCTTGTGTTGTTTTAAATGGCAGCACACCTTAAAGCGGGGGTCCACCTATCTATCGTTTTTTTTTTTTTTTGGAGTTCATTCACAAACTTTTCTTCTCATGATTATCTACTCACAAGTTCTGTGTAATAAGTCCGCCTGTGTCCGATTTCATTGTAAAGAATAACTTATAAAATTGACTGAAGGCGGTTTCCATCTTCATTGTGGGCATTTGAAGCCCACAAGCATGTATTTCCTGGATGCGGTGAATGCTGTGCTCCCAGCATTCACCGAGATGTTGTGATGACGCTGTTGTACAATGCATGCTGGGAAGCCTGAGACTAGCTCCCAGGGGACTGTGGGAGGTCTGGGAGAGGCTAGAAACACGCCTACTCCCATGGGAGGAAAACCAGGAAGTGCTAAGAAGATTATAAAAAAAAAGGTAATTACGGCGATTTAAATTTTTTTACACAGCATGTCAGCATCTAGGCAAGGAAGAGAATGCATAGAGATAATGTTCAAAATTTGGGTGGAACCCCGCTTTAAAATCCCCATCGGCAGGGAACAGGAATCCTATACAGGGACACTTCATGTTCTGATACAGCACATGATCATGCCCACCAGTAGCTCCCAGTATCTTATGAAGAACTGCAGTGAGTTACATGAAATCAAGTAGAAGTCCTGCTTTTAAACTTCTATCATAGGGTTTTATTTACCAAAGCTGGAGAGTGCAAAATCAGTCCCACTTCTGAATAGAAATAATCAGCTTCCAGATTTTATTGCCAAAGCTTAACGGAATAAGCTGAAGTTAGAAGCTGATTGATTTCTCTGCAGAAGTGAGACAGACACAGTGACTTCAGGGCTCTTTTGAGCTACAGGTGGTTGGTGACCTCAAATGGTGACACCAAAATTCTCTAACACAGCTACAGTCTCTTGAGACGGCTCCTTCCTCCAAGACAACTCACACAGTCCATAGACCAGCTTCTTCTGGCTCCTCCTACAGACATATCATAGCGATCATAAGCACCAATTTACCTAAACAGAGTCTATAAGTGGAAAATACAACACTCACGTATACCTTTTCCTAGGACAGGGTACACAACCCCTTGCAAAAAGCCCACTTCAGTGCTAAACACCTTTTTCTCTTCCCCAGTCTATACACAGAAAAATGTCCAGGCAAGACTGGTGGAAAGAAACTTTAACTTCACTCCAAAATATATTAAACCTTACACTTCTTTCAGTATATAACAGAAGCTTCTTCATAGCAGTGGCCTGACAAGACTCACCTAACAAAGCTAATATTTTCCTTTTTTGGGGTCAATTGAGTGCTTACTTAGTACTTTTAGAAGGGTTATTCCTAAACTATCATCCCTAGGTAACTCTAGGTTCCATTTGGCGTACATTTTTCCCAAAAGGGTACTCAAAGAGCTCCACTCAGTCCCTTTTGCTTTCCCATATTAACAGGAACCCATCTCCACCCACTCTGCTAATCAAACTCTCCTGCCTTAACACCACCCACCCAACTATTTATATGTTATCTTAGGAGTCCAAAATGGCAGGCCTATTACCTGGCCTATTAACAAAATGTGCCCACACTTCCTTAGGGGATCCTTTTACCCTGTTACACTCCATCCTTGTTTTGCATAGCACACCCTTGTGTCACCACCTTGGCTAACAAAGCACTCAATAACCAAAACAGTACAATATCACTTCAAAGTATAGCATATTAAACTCAGAAAATCTAAACTAAAACAGTTAGCAGCAAATTACATATACAGTATATATATATATATATATATATATATATATATATATATATATATAATCAACTAATAGCAACATTATATATTATATTGATGATCAAGGAGGCACACCTATCTACCCATTTCTGCATTTTGACACTTTCCAAAGCGTTTGAAGCTGTCTTTGCCTGGCACACTAGTAAAACTTTATCCTTTGTAATTTGATGACCACATCCAAATTTTTGGAAATGTTTGTGGAATTTCTGATGGAGGGGTTTTCATATATTTCTATACAGCCTCCCCATAGACTGACTGAGAATCTATATCCAGCTGATCAAAATGTTCTTTGGGAGCGTAAAGCAACTTCCATGTCCATGTTCCATTTTTACATGCTGTTTCAGGTACTATTGAACTTGTAAAAAGCAGGTTGAGAAAAGGAAATGTCTTTCCCTAGGTGAAAGATAGGTATCAGGGGCATGACAAAACTTTGATAATTCAGCCAGTGATGGGATTATATCATACAGTGCCCAGAGCAAAGATGACAAACTGCACCCCCCCCCCCCCAAGTGGTAGTAATCTTCAGGTCTAAAATTATTTTTAAAACATTAAAACACGTAAACAAAAAAAATAAAGACAATGTTAAAAAAATGGCTCCAGGACTCAAGTGTACCCCTTAATTACATACTGCCATTGTGGATTGTGGAGGGGAGGGGTTAGCAGGAGTACGGTGGAGGGTGAGGGGGTGGCAAAATGCACCTTTGTCTGTGTAGACAAAAATCCTGGCACGGGCCCTGTCTGTGTGCAGAAAAGTATATCAAATGAAAGAATTTCAGTTTTTAAAAAAATGTACTGAGGCTTAAATGTGTTTGTGAATCTTTAATTTGTGGCATAGTGATTCAAGAGACCCTGCCACCAGTTTAAGCTTTTTTATTTATATGCTTTTATTAAAACAAGCATACCATATACACATGTGCTCTGCAATATGAATAGGAATCAGTCACATCTAGGAGTGTTGGATCATATTAATTTCTAGCTCCCCCTGCAGCTGTAATGCTGCATGCTAGTGGCTTCAGCCTGTGCATTGTCAGTTTGCAGCTTTGCAGTGAACTGAGGCCACTACCAAGGTATGATTCTACTCCAGAGTAACTGCTTAAAATACTCCCTGCAAAGCTGCACACTTAAAATGATAAAGCAAAGGTCTCTTTAAAGCACATTTTGTGGGTACAAGGACTATGGTCCATGTGTATGTGCATGTTGGCAACTGGTAGTAGTATCCCAGGTGTATAAGATGATTGAATGTGTATACTGTAAAGAAGACGGACAAAGTTTGTCATCTTCACCCCGGCACTGAATGACCTTGTCCCAGCTCTGGTTACAGCTACTCTTTACTTTCCAGCATGATTCATGGGATTTGAGCTTAATAGAAGTTTTGTACAACCCATACTGGTTATAAAAAGTTATATTAACACCCTAATGCTGCGTACACAGGGGACAGACTTTTCGAAGGACTAGGTCCGGTGAACTTTTCGACAAACTTTACGATGGACTTTCAGACGGACTTTCAAATGAATGGACTTGCCTACACACGATCAACCAAAGTCCGACGGATTTGTACGTGATGACGTACGACCGGACTAAAATAAGGAAGTTCACAGCCAGTAGCCAATAGCTGCCCTAGCGTTGGTTTTTGTCCGTCGGACTAGCATACAGATGAGCGGACTTTTTGACCAGACTCGAGTCCGTCGGAAAGATTTGAAACATGTTTCATTTCTAGGTCCGTTGAACTTTTTGGGGAAAAAAGTCCGCTGGAGCCCACACATGATCAAATTATGCGACGGAGTCTGGTCCGCCGGACCAAGTCTGCCATAAAGTCCGCTCATGTGTACACGGTATGAGTCTCATCTCCTTGCTCTCCTTTTCCTCCAAAATCCTTGAACACATGGTCTTCAACCAACTGAGTTACCACCTCTTTAAGAATAACCTTCTTGATCCCCTTCAGTCTGGATTTTGCCCTCAACAGTCCATAGAAACTGCTCTCCTAAGACTCACAAACAATTTACTAACAGCAAAAACCAATGGACACTATTCTGTACTTCTTCTTCTTGACCTTTTGGCTGCCTTTGATATGGTTGACCACCCCTCCCCAACAAAAAAGGTTACTTCTTTGGTCTTCAACTGTTCTCTTCATTTCCTACTTATCCCACCGCACCTTCAGTGTCATTTACAACTCTACTTTCTCTTCTCATCTTCCTTTCTCCATCGGGGTTCCCCAAGGTTCTGTTCTTGGACCTCTCCTATTCTCAATCTACACCTTCTCCCTGGTCAGCTGATAGCCTCCCATGGCTTTCAATATAATTTCTTTGCTGATGACACCCAAATCAATCTCTCTACCCCTCAGCTCACAACATCAGTCTACTCACGCATCACTAATTTACTGACCAACATATCAGTCTGGAGGCACACCACTTCCTTCCGTCCAAAACCAGGCTCATAATATTTCCTCCCCCACATGCCCCTTCCCCTGATTTCTCTGTCAAGATTAGGGATGAGCCGAACACCCCCCGGTTCGGTTCGCACTAGAACTTGCAACGGACCGATAGTTTGTGCCAACTTTCGAACCCCCATTAAAGGCTATGGGACTCGAACGTGAGAAATCAAAAGTGCGAATTTTAAAGGCTAATATACAAGTTATTGTCCTAAAAAGGGTTTTGGGACCCGGGTCCTGCCCCAGGGGACATGTATCAATGCAAAAAAAGTTTTAAAAATGCCCGTTTTTTTCAGGACAGGAGCAGTGATTTTAATGATGCTTAAAGTGAAAAAATAAAAGTGAAATATTCCTTTAAGTATCGTGCCTGGGGGGTGTCTATAGTATGCCTGTAAAGTGGCATTGTTTCCCGTGTTTAGAACTGTTCCTGCACAAAATGACTTTTCTAAAGGATTAAAAGTCATTTAAAACTGCTTGCGGATTTAATGTAATGTCTGGTCCCGGCAATATGGATGAAAATAATTGAGTAAAAAGGCATGGGTACCCCCCCAGCCCATTACCAGCCCCTTTGGGTCTTGTATGGATATAAAGGGGAACCCCATACCCAAATTAAAAAAAGGAAAGGCGTGGGGCCCCCAGGCTATTTATACTCTAAATAGCAGAATCCCGGTGGTCCAAACAAGACAGGGACTGTAGGTTTGTTCTTAAGTAGAATCTGTTAGTAATTTTGAACTGGTACATTTTTAAAGTGTAGCTCCAGCAAAAAAATCTATTTTTAAGTTTTTTGGAAAACATAGGGTAGGGTTATCACCCCTGTAACCTTTGTTTTGCTGTCTGTGCACCTGTTCAGAAGATTTCAACTCACTTTCTGTCCAAATGACAATTGGATTTTGAAAATTTGGGTTTTTTAGTGAAATAAGGAACTCTTACAGGAGAGAATTTCCCTTTCTCGGGGTAGATTTCCTCTCACTTCTTGTTGTCTCCTTCTGTTTGAAAGTAGGAGTCGTTTGTAAGTTGGATGTTTGAAAGTAGGGGCCTGCCCTATATACTCTTCAGAAATTTGGGCCTTAGGTGTTGGTGTTGCCACAACACTGTAAGCTCTCACACTTACTCTTAGTGGGCACAGGAATGGGCCCTGCTGTGAAATATTAGATCAAGAATTGTAATTACATGCCCCTGTTGAACAGGGGGAAAAATTGGGCCTTAGGCACTGGTGCTGGTGCCACAACACTGCAACCCCTCACAGAAACTCTAGTTGAAGCGCAGGAATGAGCCCTGCTGCAAATTATTGCAGCAAAAATTGTAATTACATGCCCCTGTCAAACAGGGGCTGAAAAATTGGGCCTTAGCCACTGGTGCCACAACACTGGAACACCTCACAGATACTATAGTTGGAGCGCAGGAATGAGCCCTGCTGCAAAGTATTGTATCAAAAATTGTAATTGTATGCACCTGTTACACAGGGTCCTGAAAAATTGGGCTTTAGGCACTGGTGCTGGTGCCACAACACTGAAACCGCTCACAGATACTCTAGTTGGAGCGCAGGAATGATCCCTGCTGCAAAGTATTGCATCAAAAATTGTAATTACATGCCCATGTTAAACAGGGGCAGAAAAATTGGGCCTTAGCCACTGGTGGCCGTGCCCAGAACCAAAAATGTTCTCATAAGCTATCAGCATGAAAATTGAGGAGGAAGAAGATTGTCACTCAGCATAACAGGATAGTCACTCAGCATCAGTATAGTCAGTCTTGAAGGGATCTCACACAAAAAATTATTTGGTTATATCAGCATCAGTTGCTTGGTAGCTGGTGATCCAAGACTGATACATTTTTATGAAGGTCAGCCGATCGACCGATTCGGTGAACAGGCGCACCCAGTGATCGGTTACAAAGCCTCCAGCAGCATTGAATGTACATTCCGAAAGAACGCTGGGTGCAGAACAGGCCAGTAGCTCAATTGCATACTGTGCAAGCTCTGGCCAGTGATCTATCCTCAAGACCCAGTAACCCAGAGGATTTTCGGTGGGAAAGTCTGATCTTGCCCCTAGGTATTCCTGTACCATGTACGCTGGCGATGGTTGCTGGAACCGGTCATACCTTGAGGCTCAGGACTAAAAAATTGTCTGAACGCATCGGTCAGACAGCCACCTTCTTTATCGCTCCTTCTGTGACTGACCGAAGCCTCAGCAACACATTGTCCAGGACCAGGAATTTGTAAACTCCTGAGCTCTGGAAACGCGTTGCACAAACCTTTCTGCAAGGCCTCCTGAAGATGTTTCATCCTCTGATCCTCTGCTTCCTCTGCAAAGGCAAGATAAGGTCCGCAACCTTACCCTTGTAACGTGGAACAAGGAGGGTTTCCAGCCAGTAATGTTCCCTCTCCTTGATACCAGGAATACGAGGATCCTTCCGCAGGCTTTGCAGGATCAGGGTGGCCATGCAGCATAGGTTTGCTGAGGCATTCGGTCCGGACTCCTCTGGGTTACTAAGGACGACATGATACGCAGCCACCTCCTCCCAGCCACATACAAGTCCATGGGTTTCTTCAGACTGTAAATGATCCTTTGAAGACTGCTGCTGATGCTGAGTGCTAGGCTCCACCTCCATGCTTACGCAATCCTCCTCCTCCTTCTCCTCCTCCTCGTCCCCTTCCTGTGTGATAGGTGGGCCAGCAGGAACACAGATTAGGCGATTCTTGGGCTGGTTAAATTCCTTTTGGAGGTCTGCCAACTGAGCATGGCATTATATGACCAGCGGACTTTCCTGGCCTGCCTCAGGAGATCCTGTAAGCCCGGGTACCTGCCCAAGAACCGCTGCACCACCAAGTAAAGGACATGAGCCAAACAGGGCACATGGGTCAGGTGTCCCTGTCAGAGGGCAGAGAGGAGGTTGGTGCCATTGTCGCAAACCACCATTCCTGGCTTAAGCTAGCATGGCATCAACCACCTCTGAGCCTTCCCCTGCAGAGCTGACAGAATCTCTCCCCCAGTATGGCTCCTGTCCCCCAAGCAAACCAGCTCAAGCACCACATGGCATCTTTTGCCTGCTTGGTTCTGAGGACAAATCAGCGCAGGAAGAGGCCATGAAGGAAGAAGAAGAGGAGGGGGTGGTGGAGAGATGTGTGTCAGAATCACCACTAGTAGCATTTTGGAGGTGTTGTGGCGGAACAACCTCCAACACTACTGCACCCTGTCCTGCATCCTTCCCAGCCACCAGCAGAGTGACCCAGTGGCCCGTGAAAGATAGGTAATGTCCCTGTCCATGCCTGCTGGACCATGAGTCAGCAATAATATGCACCTAACCACTGACTGCCCTGTCCAGCGAGGCCAAGACATTGCCTTCCACATGCCGGTAGAGAGCCGGAATTGCCTTCTGTGAAAAAAGTGGCGTTTGGGAACCTGCCACTGAGGAACCGCACATTCCACAAACTCACGGAAGGGAGTCTACCAACTGAAAAGGCATCAGTTGAAGTGCTAGCAATTTAGCCAA
This sequence comes from Lithobates clamitans, assembly GCA_037952925.1. Classification (NCBI taxonomy): domain Eukaryota; kingdom Metazoa; phylum Chordata; class Amphibia; order Anura; family Ranidae; genus Lithobates; species Lithobates clamitans. The sequence continues at coordinate 8,644,446 of JBBGZY010000306.1, read as the reverse complement.
GCTAGCATTCAACCGCTGGGCATGTGGATGGCTGGGAGAGAACTTCTTTCAGCGGTGCAGCAGCTGGGGCAGGGAAATTTGTCTGGTACAATCGGACGTTGGTGTACAAATAGCAGATTGCCTGCAAGTACTTGGCAGTGACACACCTAATTCTACACCTTCATTCCTCTCAGGTTTCTGAGAGGACTTAAGGTATAGTGGGGTTGGAGATCTCAGCTGATGAGGAGCAAGGAGAGGTCCGCTTTGTTCTTTGGTGTGGGTCTTTTATGTATGCTTGCCAACGGACTGCATGGCAGGTCGACATATGTCTGGTCAAGCATGTAGTGCCCAAGCGGCTGCTGTTTTGGCCATGCGAGATACGCTTCAGACATATGTTGCAAATAGCAATGGTGCGATCTGCTGTACACGTCTCAAAAAAGGACCACACCAAAGAACTTTTGAAATAACGTGCAGAGACAGCAGCGCCCTGCCCATGCGGAGCTCTGCGGTGTGATGCAGTCATTTGGCTGCCCTTAAGCTGGCCCCTGGAGGGCATCCTGCCTCATTGGAGATGTACCTCCTCCTCCTCCTCTCTCCTATCAGGCACTCATGTAGAGTCAGTGACCTCATCATCCCCTCCCTCCTTGTCACTGGAGCAAACCTGGCAGTATGCTGCAGCTGGGGGAACATGACTGTCAGTTTGCTGTCCTTCTTGCGCACCCCTTCTCTCTGGACTCACATAACTGCCTTCCTCAAGCTGGGTACCATCATCGGAGCCCTCAAAACGCTGTGCATCCTCCTGCAGCATGTACCCAACACTGTGGTCAAACAGTTCGAGGGACTCCTCAGGACATGGTGGGGCTAGGGAAGGAGTGACTGATGCCATTGAGCTGAGGGAAGAGGCCGCTTTGGCAGCTGCTTTGGCAGACAAAGTACCCTGATCCTGGGTGAGAGAGTATGAGGGGCATGAGGAGGATGAGGGCGGCTTGGTCATCCAGTCTACCAACTCTTCTGCATGTTGTGGCTCAACACGGCCAGCTGCCGAAAAAAAGGACAAGCATGCCCCATAGCCACGTGCTGATGAGGATGCACAGTGTCCACGACCAACACTGTTGCCTCTAGACACAGAGCCTGCTTGCCCTCTTTTATTGGCCTGTGTGTGTATGCCTCAACTTGTTGGCCTTCCAGACATACTGTCTTTGATGTGTTTCAATAGTAGGGATGAGCCGAACACCCCCCGGTTCGGTTCGCACCAGAACCCGCGAACGGACCGAAAGTTCGCACGAACGTTAGAACCCCATTGACGTCTATGGGACTCGAACGTTCGAAATCAAAAGTGCTCATTTTAAAGGTTAATTTGCATGGTATTGTCCTAAAAAGGGTTTGGGGACCCGGGTCCTACCCCAGGGGACATGTATCAATGCAAAAAAAACTTTTAAAAACGGCCGTTTTTTCGGGAGCAGTGATTTTAATGATGCTTAAAGTAAAAAAAAAAAAGTGAAATATTCCTTTAAATATCGTACCTGGGGGGTGTCTATAGTATGCCTGTAAAGTGACGCGTGTTTCCCATGTTTAGAACAGTCCCTGCACCAAATGTCATTTTTAAAGGAAAAAATCTCATTTAAAACTGCTTGCGGGTTTAATGTCATGTCGGGTCATGGCAATATGGATGAAAATCAGTGAGACAAACGGCATGGGTACCCCCCAGTCCATTACCAGGCCCTTTGGGTCTTGTATGGATATTAAGGGGAACCCCGCACCCAAATTAAAATAAGGAAAGGTGTGGGGCCACCAGGCCCTATATAATCTGAACAGCAGTATACAGGCGGTGCAAACAAGACAGGGACTGTAGGTTTGTTGTTAAGTAGAATCTCTTTGTAATTTTGAACATTTTTAACGTGTTTAGCTCCAGCCAAAAAATCTTTTCTAAGCCTTTTGGAAAACATAGGGAAGGGTTATCACCCCTGTGACATTTGTTTTGCTGTCTTTCCTCCTCTTCAGAAGATTTCACCTCACTTTTTTGTCCCAATGAAAAATGTTTTTTGAAAATTTGGGTTTTTTTGTGGAACAAGGATTGGAAAGCATCAGTGGAAAGGAGAAATTGTTTTCCCATATTAACTCTTACAGGAGAGAATTTCCCTTCCTAGGGGTAGATTTCATCTCACTTCCTGTTGTCTCCTTCCGTTTGCAAGTAGGAGTCGTTTGTAAGTTAGATGTTTGAAAGTAGGGTCCTGCCCTATATACTCAGCAGAAATTTGGGCCTTAGGTGTTGCTGTGGCCACAACACTGTAAGCCCTCACAGGGCCCTGCTGTGAAATATTAGATCAAGAATTGTAATTACATGCCCCTGTTGAAAAGGAGCTGAAAAATTAGGCCTTAGGCACTGGTGCTGGTGCCACAACACTGCAACCCCTCACAGACACTCTAGTTGGAACGCAGGAACGAGCCCTGCTGCAAAGTATTGCTTCAAAAATTGTAATTACACTCCCCTGTTAGACAGGGGCAGAAAAGTTGGGCCTTAGGCACTGGTGCTGGTGCCACAACACTGCAACCCCTCACAGACACTCTAGTTGGAACGCAGGAACGAGCCCTGCTGCAAAGTATTGCATCAAAAATTGTAATTACACGCCCCTGTTAGACAGGGGCAGAAAAATTGGACCTTAGGCACTGGTGCTGGTGCCACAACACTGCAACCCCTCACAGACACTCTAGTTGGAATGCAGGAACGAGCCCTGCTGCAAAGTATTACATCAAAAATTGTAATTACATGCCCCTGTTAAACAGGGGCTGAAAAATTGTGCCTTAGGCACTGGTGGTGGCGCCCAGAACCAAAAATGTTCTTACAAGCTTTCAGCGTGATGATTGAGGAGGAAGAGGATAATTACTCAGGGATAGTCACTCAGCATCAGCATAGGCAGTCTTTGAAGGGATCTGAGATTTCAAAAAAAATTATTCGGTTACATCAGCATCAGGTGCTTGGTAGCTGGTGGTGATCCAAGACTGATTCATTTTTATGAAGGTCAGCCGATCGACCGAGTCGGTGGACAGACGCACCCTGTGATCGGTTACCACGCCTCCAGCAGCACTGAATGTGCGTTCCGAAAGAACGCTGGATGCAGGACAGGCCAGTAGCTCAATTGCATACTGTGCAAGCTCTGGCCAGTGATCCATCCTCAAGACCCAGTAACCCAGAGGATTTTTGGTGGGAAAGGTGTCCAAGTCTGATCTTGCCCCTAGGTATTCCTGTACCATGTAAAACAGACGCTGGCGATGGTTGCTGGAACCGATCATACCTTGGGGCTGCGGACCAAAAAATTGTCTGAACGCATCGGTCAGACGGCCACCTTCTCCACCGCTCCTTCTTTGACTGACCGAAGCCTCAGCAACACGTTGTCCAGAAACAGGAGTTTGTAACCTCCCAGTCTCTGGGAACGCGTTGCACAGACCTTTCTGCAAGGCCTCCCGAAGATGTTTCATCCTCTGCTCCCTCTGCGATGGCAAGATAAGGTCCGCAACCTTACCCTTGTAACGTGGATCAAGGAGGGTTGCCAGCCAGTATTGGTCCTTCTCCTTGATACCATGAATACGAGGATCCTTACGCAGGCTTTACAGGATCAGGGAGGCCATGCAGCGTAGGTTTGCTGAGGCATTCGGTCCGGAGTCCTCTGGGTCACTAAGGACAACAACGTCTGCAGCCACCTCCTCCCAGCCACGTACAAGTCCATGTGTTCCTTGGGACTGATCCCTTAAAGACTGCTGCTGATGCTGAGTGCCAGGCTCCACCTCCATACTGACACAATCTTCCTCCTCCTCCTCCTCCTCCTCCTCCTCCTCCTCTTCCTGTGTGATCGGCGGGCATGCAGGAACACTGTCTGGATAAAGGGGGCCTTGAGAGCTAAGGAAGTCCTCCTCTTCCTGCCTCTGTTCTGCCTCAAGTGCCCTGTCCATTATTCCACGCAGCGTGTGCTCCAACAGGTGGACAAGGGGGACAGTGTCACTGATGCATGCACTGTCAGTGCTCACCATCCTCGTGGCCTCCTCGAATGGTGACAGGACAGTGCATGCATCCCTGATCATGGCCCACTGGCGTGGGGAAAAAAAACCAAGCTCCCCTGACCCTGTCCTGGTGCCATAGTCGCACAGGTACTCATTGATGGCCCTCTGCTGCGTGTGCAGCCGCTGCAGCATGGCCAACGTTGAGTTCCAAATGGTGGGCATGTCACAGATTAGGCGGTTCTTGGGCAGGTTAAACTCCTTTTGGAGGTCCGTCAGCCGAGCACTGGCATTATATGACCGGCGGAAATGCACACAGACTTTCCTGGCCTGCCTCAGGACATCCTGTAAGCCCGGGTACCTGCCCAAGAACCGCTGCACCACCAAGTTAAGGACGTGAGCCAAACAGGGCACATGGGTCATTTGTCCCTGTCGGAGGGCAGAGAGGAGGTTGGTGCCATTGTCGCAAACCACCATTCCTGCCTTAAGTTGGCGTGGCGTCAACCACCTCTGAACCTGCCCCTGCAGAGCTGACAGAACCTCTGCCCCAGTGTGGCTCCTGTCCCCCAAGCACACCAGCTCAAGCACCGCATGGCATCTTTTGGCCTGCGTACTTGCGTAGCCCCTTGAACACCTACGGAGCACCGCTGGTTCCGAGGAAGAGGCCATGGAGGAAGAAGAAGAGGAGGGGGTGGAGGAGAGAGGAGAGAGGTGTGTCACAATCAGCATTTTGGAGGCGTGGTGGCGGAACAACCTCAAACACTACTGCACCTTGTCCTGCATCCTTCCCAGCTGCCAGCAGAGTCACCCAATGCGCCGTGAAACTTAGGTAACGTCCCTCTCCATGCCTGCTGGACCATGAGTCAGCGGTAATATGCACCTTACCGCTGACCGCCTTATCCAGCGAGGCATGGACATTGCCTTCCACATGCCGGTAGAGAGCCGGAATTGCCTTCCGTGAGAAAAAGTGGCGTTTGGGTACCTGCCACTGAGGAACCGCACATTCCACAAACTCACGGAAGGGGGCAGAGTCTACCAACTGAAAAGGCAGCAGTTGAAGTGCTAGCAATTTTGCCAAGCTAGCATTCAACCGCTGGGCATGTGGATGGCTGGGAGCAAACTTCTTTCGGCGGTGCAGCAGCCGGGGCAGGGAAATTTGCCTGGTACAATCTGACGTCGGTGTACCAAAAGCAGATTGCCCACAAGTACTTGGCTGTGACACACCTAATTCTACACCTTCATTCCTCTCACTGCAGGTCTCAGAGAGGACTGAAGGTCTAGTGGGGTTGGAAATCTCAGCTGATGAGGAGCAAGGAGAGATCCTCTTTGTTCTTTGGTGTGGGTCTTTTAGATACGCTTGCCAACGAACTGCATGGCATATGTCTGGTCAAGCATGTGGTACCCAAGCGGGAGATGTTTTGGCCACGCGAGATACGCTTGAGACATATGTTGCAAATAGCAGCGGTGCGATCTGATGCACTCGTCTCAAAAAAGGCCCACACCAAAGAACTTTTTGAATAACGCGCAGAGACTGCAGCGCCCTGCACATGTGGAGCTTTGGGGTGTGATGCAGTCAATGTGCTGCCCTTAGGCTGGCCCCTGGAGGGCATCCTGCCTCGTTGGTGATGTGCCGCCTCCTCCTCCTCCTCCTCCTCCTCCTCTCTCCTATCAGGCACCCACATTGAGTCAGTGACTTCATCATCCCCTCCCTCCTCATCACTGGAGCAAACCTGGCAGTATGCTGCAGCAGGGGGAGCATGACTGCCAGACTGCTGTCCTTCTTGGGCACCCCCTCTGTCCGTGCTCATGTTACTGCCTTCATCGAGCTCAGTATCATCATCAGAGCCTTCCAAACGCTGGGCATCCTCCTGGAGCATGTACCCAACACTGTGGTCAAACAGTTCGAGGGAATCCTCAGGAGGACATGGTGGAGCTAGGGAAGGAGTCACTGATGACATTGAGCTGAGGGAAGAGGCCGCTGCTTTGCCAGACAAAGCACCCTGGGCATGGTTGAGAGAGGATGAGGAGGATGAGGACGGCTTGGTCATCCACTCGACCAAGTCTTCCGCATGTTGCGGCTCAACACGGCCAGCTGCCGAAAAAAAGGCCAAGCGTGTCCCATGGCCACGTGCTGATGAGGATGCACCGTCTCCACGACCAGCACTAGACATAGAGCCTGCTTGCCCTCTCTTATTGGCTTGTGACTGTCTGCCTCTCCTTCTTGGCCTTCCAGACATACTAATGGCCTGTAGCTGCACTAAGCTGGGATAGAACACCTGTAATTTTCTTCAGGTAGCTTTATATACTGTAACCAGACAAGCCTGCCTGTCAGTAGGAAGATAACAGGAACGGATCTAGCTGAACACTGTGAGCAGGACGCACTGTACTAAATGTAAATAGTCTAGCTGCCTGACTGTGGTACTAATAGGATCAAACAGAACACCTGTAATTTTCTTCAGGTAGCTTTATATACTGTAACCAGACAAGCCTGCCTGTCAGTAGGAAGATAACAGGAACGGATCTAGCTGAACACTGTGAGCAGGACGCACTGTACTAAATGTAAATAGTCTAGCTGCCTGACCGTGGTACTAATAGGATCAAATAGAACACCTGTAATTTTCTTCAGGTAGCTTTATATACTGTAACCAGACAAGCCTGCCTGTCAGTAGGAAGATAACAGGAACGGATCTAGCTGAACACTGTGAGCAGGACGCACTGTACTAAATGTAAATAGTCTAGCTGCCTGACCGTGGTACTAATAGGATCAAATAGAACACCTGTAATTTTCTTCAGGTAGCTTTATATACTGTAACCAGACAAGCCTGCCTGTCAGTAGGAAGATAACAGGAACGGATCTAGCTGAACACTGTGAGCAGGACGCACTGTACTAAATGTAAATAGTCTAGCTGCCTGACCGTGGTACTAATAGGATCAAATAGAACACCTGTAATTTTCTTCAGGTAGCTTTATATACTGTAACCAGACAAGCCTGCCTGTCAGTAGGAAGATAACAGGAACGGATCTAGCTGAACACTGTGAGCAGGACGCACTGCACTAAATGTAAATAGCAGGAACGGATCTAGCTGAACACTGTGAGCAGGACGCACTGCACTAAATGTAAATAGCAGGAACGGATCTAGCTGAACACTGTGAGCAGGACGCACTGCACTAAATGTAAATAGCAGGAACGGATCTAGCTGAACACTGTGAGCAGGACGCACTGCACTAAATGTAAATAGCAGGAACGGATCTAGCTGAACACTGTGAGCAGGACGCACTGCACTAAATGTAAATAGCAGGAACGGATCTAGCTGAACACTGTGAGCAGGACGCACTGCACTAAATGTAAATAGCAGGAACGGATCTAGCTGAACACTGTGAGCAGGACGCACTGCACTAAATGTAAATAACAGGAACGGATCAAGCTGAACACTGTGAGCAGGACGCACTGCACTAAATGTAAATAGTCTAGATAGAAGATAACAGGAACGGATCTAGCTAAACTGAATACAGTGTATATATATATATGCAACACCTGGGATGCATATATATACACAATACACTGTAAGTGCAGCTAACTGACTGACTGTTCTAATCTATCTAACTCAAATCAAATGACACTGTCTCTCTCTCTCTCTATCTCTCAGCACACCGGAACACACACTACACAGGGCCGCCCTGCAGGCGGCCTTATATAGTGTGGGGCATGTACTAAATCCCCTGAGCCATAATTGGCCAAAGCCACCCTGGCTTTGGCCAATTACAGCTCTCTCTACTGACGGCGCTGTGATTGGCCAAGCATGCGGGTCATAGTGCATGCTTGGCCAATCATCAGCCAGCAATGCACTGCGATGCCGCAGTGAATTATGGGCCGTGACGCGCCACACGAATTTGGCGCGAACGGCCCATATCGTTCACATATCGTTCACAATTCGACGGACGGTCGAACAGCCGATGTTCGAGTCGAACATGGGTTCGACTCGAACACGAAGCTCATCCCTATTCAATAGGTACACAAGGAATTGTCTGCAGTCAGCTTTAGCTGCACACTGTGCCCAGTATACAGTACACTGACTTAATAAACTGCAGCTTAGCTCAATCAACTGCCTGTATTATTAGGAATAGAACAGGAATTGTCTGCAGACAGCTTTAGCTGCACACTGTGCCCAGTATACAGGACACTTACTTAATATACTGCAGCTTAGCTCAATCAACTGCCTGTATTATTAGGAATAGAACAGGAATTGTCTGCAGTCAGCTTTAGCTGCACACTGTGCCCAGTATACAGTACACTGACTTAATAAACTGCAGCTTAGCTCAATCAACTGCCTGTATTACTAGAAATAGAACAGGAATTGTCTGCAGTCAGCTTTAGCTGCACACGGTGGCCAGTATACAGTACACAGACTTAATAAACTGCAGCTTGGCTCAATCAACTGCCTGTATTATTAGGAATAGAAGAGGGATTGTCTGCAGTCAGCTTTAGCTGCACACTGTGCCCAGTATACAGTATACTGACTTAATAGACTGCAGCTTAGCTCAATCAACTGCCTTTATTATTAGGAATAGAACAGGAATAGTCTGCAGTTAGCTTTACCTGCACACTGAGCCCAGTATACGGTACACTGACTTAATAAACTGCAGCTTAGCTCAATGCACTGCCTGTATTATTAGGAATAGAACAGGAATTGTCTGCAGTCAGCTTTAGCTGCACACTGTGCCCAGTATAAAGTACACTGACTTAATAAACTGCAGCTTAGCTCAATCAACTGCCTGTATTATTAGGAATAGAACAGGAATTGTCTGCAGTCAGCTTTACCTGCACACTGAGCCCAGTATACAGTACACTGACTTAATAAACTGCAGCAAGAATAACAAGAACACTCTGAAGTGAGATCTAGCTAAACTGAATACAGTGTATATATATATATATATATATACATATATACAACTCATGGCATGCATATATATACTAAATACACTGACTGCAGCTACCTGAATCGCCTGCTTGCTTCATCTAACTGAAATGAAATGAAATGACACTCTGACTCTGTTTCTCTCACACACCACAACACACTACACAAGGCTGACACACAGGCGGCCTTATATAGTGTGGGGCATGTACCTACTCCCCTGAGCCATGATTGGCCAAAGGCACCCTTCCTTTGGCCAATTATGGCTCTCTGTGCTGACGGCACTGTGATTGGCCAAAGCATGCGGATCATAGTGCATGCTTGGCCAATCATCAGCCAGCAATACACTGTGAAGCAGAGGTGATCCTGTTCAAGTTGGATAGAGAATCTCTATTCAAAGCTGTGTATGTATTGGAGTATTTCAGTTGTAGTGCTATAGTGTTCCGTTGGCATGTTCACACGTTGTTGTGAAACTGGATTTCTCCATAGCAGTGTTAAACCTCCCCCTATGCCTGCATAGCAGTTAGGACTGTTATTGGAGAGAGATAAGTGTGCCAAGCACTTTGCAGGGCTCTTATACTCCTGTGTAAATGCATAAAGCTGTGTGTTTGATAATCTAGTGCATTTTACAGTCATTTAGGTGCTTCCAGTAAAGAAATATTGGTGACTGGGTGTTTAGTAACACATTGGGATGTCATTCAAATGAATGGCACTGCAGTGTGTCAATACACATTACATGCATCCATGGGGATGTGAACCTAGCCTTAGAGAAAAAGCTAAAATAAACATAATTAAGTAAAATAATATTCATAATATATAATTTAAGTATGCCTGACCACATAAGACTGGAATCAGAAAAAAAATACAGGTTCAAAGCTTTATTACAAATTAATAGCTAAGTTTATTTAATAGCAAAGCTGGTGAAGCAAGCCTGATATTTAATACTATAAAAATACTCTTTGCTGTTATGTGACTAGCTCTGCTAAAGTAAGAATGGTTGTTGCTCTATAGTAGAAAAATATTTTATACATGTCCTCCTGATACAAGAGCATTACAAATTATTTACAGTACTGTCAAGATATGATAAAAAAAATCCAATTGCATTTTATGAGAACACATTAATACTAATGTTTTTCTCAAAATGCCAGTATTGTTTGTATTGTGAAATTGGCTGCACTCCATGTTACAAACCCCGTAAGAAAAACAAAAAAGCTTGCACAGATAAAAAGAAAATTATTTCTTGTGTGCTATTTCTGCCTGGGAAAAATAATCTACTGCTTTCCACCTATAAGGGTATCCTGTCGCGCTGAAGAATCCACCACCCTAATGCCCATCGAACTACAGTGTCCCACTGATGATGTTGTCCGACTAGTTTTCCCCATAGCGAGGACAAACATCCCCTTATGCCTGTGTAGCAGATAAGACTGTAATTGAAGGGAAATAAGTGTGCCAAGCAGTTCCCTGGGCACCCAAACTCCTGTGAAATTGGTTGAAGCTGTGTGTTTGATATGCTTGTGTTTTATACAGCCATTTATGTGATTTTAGTAAAAAGGTATTCTACAGAAGCAAATATTCATGCTATCAAGCTTGGTGAGTGCTAGGTAGGTGCTGAGTTTGGTAGTGAATCTATGAACAGTGTTCCTATTTGTCTGGAAACCTGGAAAAAAAACATATTCAGGAAACACTGAATACCAGTTTTTGTGTTAACCCTGTGTACGTAACACTTGCTTTATGCCTGAAATACGTTTCACCAGAGCAGTATTGCACACATGTTAACATGCATTATGTGAAACCACTACTAATACACCCCATGAAAGCTAAAACTTCCTCTGGCCCATTTTGTGGGAAAGCAACACATGCAAAGAATAGTAGTGCATTGCTATGTGTTGTGGTGTGCTGCACTGCAGGTGCTTTGGCTAATGTAATGTGATGGAGAGGGGGGCTGTGATGTGAAAGGGACTGTGATTTAAAGGGGGAGAACACCGATGTAAAGGTTGAGGAAACATACGTGAAGAGGAGGAGGGGACTGTGATGTGAAGGGGAGTGGAACCCTGATGTGAATGGGGGACTGAGGACACTGATGTAAAGGGGACAGCCATGATGTATAGGAGAAGGGACTGTGATGTGAAGGGGGAATGGAGACATTGCTATAAAAAGGGGGCTGATTTAAAGAGGGGAGTGTGATGTAAAAGGAGAGGAGGGCTGTGATATAAAGTGGGGATTGAAGATGTTGATGTAAGGGGGGGGCTGTAAATTGAATTGAATATACAGTGGGGATGGTGTGGTGTAAAGAGAAGGCTGTAATGTTAAAGGGAAGCTGTGATGTGAAAGGGACTGTGATGTAATGGAGGGAAAAGAATAACAAGGGCGCCACTCTACGTGCAGAATTAAAAACAGATTTAATGCATCTTTAAAATGGGTACTCACAAGGGTACATGTAAACAGGCATGTGGGTAACAGATAGGTGGTGCCGGATGTCCCGGGAGTAGTGTCCAATTACATCATGAAGTAAGAATGTTCTTCATACGACAGGCTGCGCTGCTTGATGGTCAATGTTTCCTGCCGCTGGAATGCATTACTGTAATCAGGGGAATGGGGTCACTTCCGGGTTCGTGCAGAGATAGGCGACGCGTTTGCGGAGCTATGCTCCTTCCTCAGGCCTAACGTGACCTGCGATAGGTCAAGACTTATGTGGACTATGAGGGGCATTGATTGGAGGAGGAAACTGTCAGTCAGACTAAGGCACAAAGCTGTATAGTGCGAGTCCAATGCTAACGTGTCTGATGTGGGAGTGGATAACGTAGTGTTGGTGTGTCTGATGTGACGGGTATAATGAAACAGCGCTATGTGTATATGTGTATAAGAAAAGGGTTTATTGAAATAAAATGCTTAATGTGTATTTTTGTTTTTCTGGTCTGCATAAAAAAATTGAAATGAGAATGAAATGTGAGACTGAAGTTACATAATAATCAGAATACTAATATCACTGAGAATAAGATAACTATAAGAATGAGAATGAAAAGAAATGAATTAGAAATGATGATAGAAATGAAAATGGTGAAAAATGGGGAATGTGAAAAACTGGAATAATTTGAATGAGAAAAATGGGGAAATGAAAATGAAAAATGAAAAATGAAAAATAAAAAATAAAAAATATATAATAAAAATAAAAATAATAATAAAAAATAATAAAAATAATTAAAAAATATATTTTTAAAAAAATAGTGATGGAGCTAATGAAAATAATAATAATAAAAATGAAAATAAATATAAAAAGATGATAATAATATAGAATAAAAATAAAAATAAATATAAAAATAAAAATAAAGATAAAAACTAAAAATAAGATTTATTGAAAATAAGAATAAAAATGGATATTAGTAAAGATGATACTAGTGGTAATGTTAATAATGTGAAAATTGTTATGATGTTGGGAATTCAAGAAAATTAGTTATGAAATCACAGCGTGACTGGGTCGTAGTTTCCAGATCATAAAAATAGAATGAAAAATGTATATACACATACATTTGTTTCTTTATATATAAACACACATATGTATATTCTTATGAAGATTGAGGGAAAATGTATAGTGGCTGAGCTATGGAGTAGTACTCAAATGAAAACAAACACTATAACATCACAATAGGAAAAAACATGCATTGTGGTGGTAAAGGGATACCTGAAACTAAATGGGAAAAAGGCGAAAGAAGCAGGTATATAGGAGGGATCCAATAACCAATAGGACATGGAGAGCGAGGAGAGCGGTCAGATTAGGCTGCTCGCCTCTATCTCCTCGTTTAGACCTCCAGGGGCCAAAGAGTCCAAAATGTATATCCAGTACATTTCCCTCTGGCAGAGACGTTTAAAATGCTCTGCCAGTGGGAACGTACTGGGGATGGACTCAATAATCCAAACTTTAAGGCCAGATGAGGAATGATCATGTTTTTGGAGAAAATGGAGGGGAATATATTTTAATAAATTTGTGTTTTAAAACGTTATCACGCTATGTGAGTTTCCTTTGCTCCTCACATATGAAAAACACGTTTGGCTTATACTGGATCGTCCATGGGTGAGGAAGTCGTGCTGTTACCTTTGTCTCCATTTCATGCTGATGACATCTGACCAGACGTACCCCTCACAACCGTGGGTTATTAAGCCTTTTCCGACTTGTCTGGCGTACGCCATTTCAGGTCATATTGCTCTGGTAAGCCTCCTCCACTCCTGGTGATGGCCCCAGCACTGATGTAAAACCTCTGCACACTTGTGGTCTTCTCATTTTCTACTTATCCGTTAGATCTGGTGAAATCATCCATCTGTGCATTTGGGAGTTTTTTCCATCTCTGGCCACTTATTACCCCCATAGACTTTTTTTGTGATGTTCTCTCCACCAAAATGAAAATGTTTTTTCACATAATTTTTTATGTACATGAAATGGACTTTTATGTTCTTTTTTTTTTGTGTTTAGTTTACAGAACTAGCACGGGCACTTTATCACTAGTATATTTGCTAATAAGGTATTTTCACCGTTTTATATAATTTTTCTTGGTGGTCAACACTGTTTTTTTTTTTTTTTTTAAATCAACAAAGTTTTTATTGCTCATGAAACAAACAATATCACTATACATGTAGGTTATTACATTCTGTACAATCAGTTATATGTATAAAAATAAGTGTGGCGCTAAAAGATGTCCTTTATTGGGCAAAGCCAAACAGAATGGTGTCTGGAGAGCGATATGCACAACAAAGAATATTAATGAAAATAGGTCCTATGAGGACTGTTAGTTGACACCAACAGAAACAGATAAATAGTCCGAACCGCAAGGTATATGGATAAGATATATAAGTGAATCATATATAAACTATTGTGGCACCTGAAGTGAACCAGTAGACAAAACAATACATGTGCATATATTCAAAAAAAGGAAACAATATAGGAAAAACCACAAATCCCAACAATAGGGAGGAGTAGTTCTATACATAAGAACCGAAAAAATGTGACGGTTTTGCACGTCACAAAAGTGTATTGCACACAAATAAAATTAATCGTGTAGAGAGAAAAAATAACTTTAAAAAAACTGGGCTGCTAATACAACAGAAAGTCCATCCGGAACTCATATGTAAATAAAAAATGATGACTCAAAGTCCAAATAATGCAATAGAGAACGATCAACAGCCGCCAAGATCAGTGATGGAGGACCAATGGATCCAAGGATGGCATCCACAAGATACGGTAATAAACATCTGTGTGAAAGGTGTAGGCATAAATACCCTTACCGGAGATGGTGGACTCCCAGTCAACGACTTGAGAGTCAGACGGGCTTGCATTGGAGCAGAGGGAGTAGCTCCTGGTTCCCAGCGGCTGAAGATGATGGAGGAATGGCAACACTCACCGACTCGATCACTCTGATCTCACCGACCTATCACATCAAAGATGTCAGTGGTAGGTGCTTGTTGTAGATCCAGCTTCATAGACAGGATGTCAATCCTCAAAGGTAAAGGGAACAAAACGGAGACTTCCCCATAGTGTAAGTTGGCTAAGAACCAGCTTTATTAAAAAAGTAATAAAAACACTCTGGCTCTTCAAAAAAAACGAACAGTGGAAATAGCGCTAAAATTCAAATGGTGGCAAGACAGGCATAACGAACCCTATGCGTTTCGACTGATGGGACTTCGACTGGGGTATATGCCCGTCTGCCACTTGTGCCTGTATATATAAGTAAACTAGTGATAATAAAAAGGTAACAGCTGTTCGCGCCATGTATACCGATATTTCCGGGTTGCGGGAAAATGGCGTCCGCATCCATCATGATCCAATCACAGTGGTGCTAAAATCGGCCTGTAACCAAGCCTCAATGTGGATAGCCCAATCATAATGGTGCCGTATGCCGCGTCACCAAAGCCCTGTCGATGAGTAAGTCACATGATATCCCCCCTCCTATAGGGCCTCGGGACGGGCAATGCGACATCCAGTCAAACACGTCCATGCCCTCGACCTATCGCAGGCAGCAGGGATGGAGTGCAACCTCCAATCCGGGAGTGTGGTGAGGACGTGTGACGTCACTCCGGCGTACGGCCGGAAGTGACGGAGACGGGAGCGGTAGTGAGACGCAAATGCATACCACGTCTCGTTCTAGTGGGGATTAATGAGCGGAAATACTAGAGCTTGGAGCGCAATGCGGTCCAACTATAACAATAAGAAAACAAAAACCATAAGTGTATTTGAGGACGCTGACATGGCATGAACATTGTTAAACTCAACAGCAAAACAACTGTGCAATGAGAGTGGACAGTGTACTGTATCGCTACAAACAAAATCAATATTGAAGTATACATATCACTGTCATTATATCTAAAAATTACTACATAGCTGAAAAGGGCATCTGTATGTGAGAGTATGAAGTAAGAATACCCAAAAAGTACAAAAATGAGCCAAGTAGTCTGAAAATAGTTAAAATATATGGAGAGAGAGAAACCATAAACTATGATATAAATTGAATAGGTTAGACGGAAACATCTATAATGATTGGAAAATGACTTGATTGGATAGCAGCAAGCCACGTAAGACTTCAGGACTATGTATCAAATATACAGATATGTTAAACGTAGGGATCGTTCATCCAGCCCATACTTAAGAAATAATATGGGACTAATCCAGTACCCTAAAAAGAACAATAAACTAAAGGGAAATTAAGACTGATTAATAAAAGAATTTATGTCCCATTCGATGTTGAGGCCAAATGGCGAGTAACACTTTAATTGGTGTATCCAAAAAGTTTCCAGTCTAGATACGCCCCTCTTCATGGATTCACCCCTCCAATGAGGGGTGAATTTATCAATAACTTGGAACTGGGTTCCATTAGGATTTTGGTTATGACAATGCCGAAAATGTTTGGGTACACTGTGGTTTGTAAGGCCTTTTTTAATATTGGCTATATGCTCATTCCCTCTAACTGCAAAAGTACGTATAGTACCCCCACGTACTGTTTTTTACAGGGACACGTGATCAAATAGACCACGTATCTAGTGTCACATGTCAGAAAGTGTTTAATCTGGTACTCCTTCCCAGTGGAAGTGGAGACAAATGTCTCAGTCTTCCTCCGTCCACAAATGTTGTGTATACAAACGTTACATAGAGATTGGGTACTACCCCTCCATAGGAGGAGGATGTCGTCTATGTACCTCCCCCAGAGGGCTAACTCTGGGGGGTCAAGAGCATAGACGACATCCTCCTCCCAATGGGCCATAAAAATATTGGCCAGGCTAGGGGCGAACTTGGCGCCCATAGCCACTCCCTTCTGTTGGATAAAAAAATCACCATTATACCAAAAGTAATTATGTTTGGTAGCGAACCGTAAAAGGTCCACGATGAATCTCTGTTGGGTTTTGGGAATGGACTCTTCCCTAGACAGGAAGAGTTTGACTGCTGCAAAACCCGCATGGTGGGGTATGGAAGTATATAATGACATAACGTCAGCTGTAACCAAAAGAAGATCATTGCTATAGGTAATATTATTTAGCTTGGAAATGGTGTCCTTGGTATCCCTTAGATAGGATGGTACAGATTGAACATTTTTAGAAATTTAGAAATTTAGAAATTTAGTAATTTTTAGATATAATGACAGTGATATGTATACTTCAATATTGATTTTGTTTGTAGCGATACAGTACACTGTCCACTCTCATTGCACAGTTGTTTTGCTGTTGAGTTTAACAATGTTCGTGCCATGTCATCGTCCTCAAATACACTTATGGTTTTTGTTTTCTTATTGTTATAGTTGGGCCGCATTGCGCTCCAAGCTCTAGTATTTCCGCTCATTAATCCCCACTAGAACGAGACGTGGTACGCATTTGCGTTTCACTACCGCTCCCGTCTCCGTCACTTCCTGCCGTACGCCGGAGTGATGTCACACGTCCTCACCACACTCCCAGATTGGAGGTTGCACTCCATCCCTGCTGCCTGCGATAGGTCGAGGGCATGGATGTGTTTGACTGGATGTCGCATTGCCCGTCCCGAGGCCCTATAGGAGGGGGGATATCATGTGACTTACTCATCGACAGGGTTTTGGTGACACGGCATACGGCACCATTATGATTGGGCTATCCACATTGAGGCTTGGTTACAGGCCGATTTTAGCACCACTGTGATTGGATCATGATGGATGCGGACGCCATTTTCCCGCAACCCGGAAATGACGGTATACATGGCGCGAACAGCTGTTACCTTTTGATTATCACTAGTTTACATATATATACAAGCACAAGTGGCAGACGGGCATATACCCCAGTCGAAATCCATCGGACGACATGCGTAGGGTTCGTTATGCCTGTCTTGCCACCATTTGAATTTTAGCGCTATTTCCACTGTTCGTTTTTTTTGAAGAGCCAGAGTGTTTTTATTACTTTGTTTTAATAAAGCTGGTTCTTAGCCAACTTACACTATGGGGAAGTCTCCGTTTTTTTCCCTTTACCTTTGAGGATTGACATCCTGTCTATGAAGCTGGATCTACAACAAGCACCTACCACTGACATCTTTGATGTGATAGGTCGGTGAGATCAGAGTGATCGAGTCGGTGAGTGTTGCCATTCCTCCATCATCTTCAGCCGCTGGGAACCAGGAGCTACTCCCCCTGCTCCAATACAAGCCCGTCTGACTCTCAAGTCGTTGACTGGGAGTCCACCATCTCCGGTAAGGGTATTTATGCCTACACCTTTCACACAGATGTTTATTACCGTATCTTGTGGATGCCATCCTTGGATCCATTGGTCCCCCATCACTGATCTTGGCGGCTGTTGATCGTTCTCTATTGCATTATTTGGACTTTGAGTCACCATTTTCCGGATGGACTTTCTGTTGTATTAGCAGCCCAGTATTTTTAAGTTATTTTTCCTCTCTACATGATTAATTTTATTTATGTGCAATACACTTTTGTGACGTGCAAAACCCTCACATTTTTTCGGTTCTTATGTATAGAACTACTCCTCCCTATTGTTGGGATTTGTGGTTCTTCCTATATTGTTCCCTTTTTTTGAATATATGCACATGTATTGTTTTGTCTACTGGTTCACTTCAGGTGCCACAATAGTTTATATATGATTCACTTATATATCTTATCCATATACCTAGCGGTTCGGACTATTTATCTGTTTCTGTTGGTGTCAACTAACAGTCCTCATAGGACCTATTTTCATTAATATTCTTTGTTGTGCATATCGCCCTCCAGACACCATTCTGTTTGGCTTTGCCCAATAAAGGACATCTTTTAGCGCCACACTTATTTTTATATCTTCCTTACAATTTGTCTGATTGTGGTGTTGGCTGCTTTGCCCTCTGGTTGGCGCATTATTATTTTTGATTTCTGAATCAGTTATATGTTATGTGCACATTCAATTAGGCCTTTTTTCCCCTTGTTTACAAGTTCACATTTACATGTACAACTGAGAATTAACAGATACATCTTTAATAAATTTCTTTTTTAACCAGTATGTCTGTTATCCTTCTCCTCCTCCCCCCTCCCCTATACAACTATCTCACACCTTTAACATCCATGACATTGCTCCAGGATTCACATTGTATCTCCTCTGCTCACAATCCCAAACATCTCTATATATCTCTAAGTAATCTCATTTGTACCAGTTCTACCGGACTTATACCTGGGGTATCCAGCCATGCATCCCATAGCTTATCAAATTTCCCCGGGTTCCCCCTATGCTGATATATGTACTTTTCTATAACCAGGGTACTACCCATCTGTTGGATCCACATTTTAACCAACGGTGGTGTGGCTGATTTCCAGTGCAGAAGTATTGTTTTTCTCGCCTGAAATAGGGCTCTGACAAAGGCCATTCTAGTTATATTCTCCGGGATGGCCTCTTCCAGTATTCCCAGAAGGCATCTCAGCGGGTCAAGGGGAACATTAGTTTAACCACTTCCCGCCCGCCCTATGGCGGATTGACGTCCGGGAAGTGGTTCTGTTATCCTGACTGGATATGGGGGCGCGCATCGCGGCGATCGGTGGAGCGGTGTGTCAGTCTGACACACCGCTACACCAATCTTGGTAAAGAGCCTCCGGCGGATGCTCTTTACCACGTGATCAGCCGTGTCCAATCACGGCTGATCACGCTGTCAATAGGAAGAGCCGTTGATCGGCTCTTCCTCACTCGCGTCTGACAGACGCGAGTAGAGGAGAGCCGATCGGCGGCTCTCCTGGCAGGGGGGGTCTACGCTGATCTACCACACTGGACCACCAGGGATCGCCACTAGGACCACCAGGGAGAGGGGCAACATGTGGATGGCCAGGTATGTACCCCATGGCCATCCACATGTGCCCAGTGTGCTAAATCTGTGCCAATCAGTGCCCACAAATGGGCACTGATTGGCACCATCATGTTGCAGTGATGCCCAGCAATGCCACCCTTAGGGGCATCACTGCAAACAAGCAGTGTCATCAGTGCCACCCATCAGTGTCCATTCATGCCACCTGTCAGTGCCCATCTGTGCCCATATATCAGTGCCCATCCGTGCCCATCTGTGCCAACTATCAGTGCCACCCATAAGTAACCATCAATGCCACCTACGAGTGCCCATCAATGCCACCTATGAGTGCCCATCAGTGCCGCCTATAACTGCCCATCCATGCCACCTATGAGTTCCCATAAGTGCCGCATACCAGTGCCACCTATCAGTGCCCATCAGTGCCACCTATCAGTGCCCATCAGTGCCGCCTATCAGTGCCCATCATCAGTGCCCGTCAGTGCCACCTCATCGGTGCCACCTCATTGGTGCCACCTCATCGGTGCCCATCAGTGCAGCCGTATCAGTGCCGGTCAGTGCAGCCATATCAGTGCCCGTCATTGAAGAAGAAAACGTACTTATTTACAAAAAGTTTTAACAGAAACAAAGAAAAACTTTTTTTTTTTCAAAATTTTCGGTCTTTTTTTATTTGTTGCGCAAAAAATAAAAACCGCAGAGGTGATCAAATACCGCCAAAAGAAAGCTCAATTTGTGGGAACAAAATGATAAAAAATTTGTTTGGGTACAGTGTAGCATGACCGCGCAATTGTCATTCAAATTGCGACAGCGCTGAAAGGTGAAAATTGGGCTGGGCGGGAAGGTGTCTAAGTGCCTGGTATTGAAGTGGTTAAAAAACCCTATTGAGTAAGGTCATAACCCCTGTCCAGTATCTATGGAGTTTGGGGCATCGCCAGAGGAGATGAATCAAATCACCTGGCGCATTTCTGCACCTGTTACACAGTGAATCTTGTAACCTCCCCATTTTGTGTAGTTTTACTGGTGTATAATGCACTCTCAGCAAAATATATAATTGGGAAACTTTTTGTGATACGTTTAGCGAGCATGTATTGACAGCTTGAAGGGCCTCCTCCCACTGCTCCCCTGTAATGGGTCCCAAGTCTTCCTCCCATTGTGACACCGCCTTCATGGGATGTCCCTCTAGAAAGGAGGACAGAAGCATGAGGTAGCATTGAGATATTATACCCTTTGTGTCTGTTGTCTCTTGTAATATGTGAAAAATAGGGGTGGGTGACTGTACCCACTCCACTGCCCTACCCTGCGCCTGTATTGCATGTTGTAGTTGTAGGTAGTAAAACAGCATAGTAGATGGTAATGCATATTCAGACTGCAAGTCTGCAAAAGATAGCAGTTTCCCATTCTGAAATATGTGTCTTAGGTGAGTAATTCCCAGAGGACGCCATCTAGAACCCTGCTTAATTTTGGCCAGTTCCTCATAAGAGTTATTTTCCCATATTGGGCTGTAGGCTGTGTAGGTAGTAAAACAGCATAGTAGATGGTAATGCATATTCAGACTGCAAGTCTGCAAGTCTGCAAAAGATAGCAGTTTCCCATTCTGAAATATGTGTCTTAGGTGAGTAATTCCCAGAGGACGCCATCTAGAACCCTGCTTAATTTTGGCCAGTTCCTCATAAGAGTTATTTTCCCATATTGGGCTGTAGGCTGTGTATCCTGTAACATGTTGCAGTTGTTTAACCTTGTTCCACACTTTTTGGAGAAGTGCGTAAGTTGGCATCTGTTTATTGGGTTTCTGGAATCTCTGAGCCTCCAGTCCCTCCGGTATGGATTCCACCCCTGCTCCCTTCAGCAGAAGTTTGGCCGACGAGCCTGCAGGGGATGGAGCCATAGCCCCTATTAGATGTTGTAATTGCGCCGCCAGATAGTATATCCAAGGATTGGGGAGCGCAAGACCTCCTCCCTCCTTTGGATATTGCAGTTGCTCCAACTTGATCCTAGGGGGCTTGTTGTGCCACAGCAGTGTTCTGAATAGTGTATTAACAACTCTAAATATTTTGAGGGGGATAACTATTGGCGTATTATGCAGCATGTATAGGAGCTGGGGCATCAGAATCATCTTAATGAGATTCGTCTTCCCTGCCAAGGACATTTTAAGTCTGTTCCATATATTTATTTTGTCTCTAAAACGGGTCAGTAGGGGGTATATGTTTAGTTTGTAGTAATCATTCAGATTGGGGGATATGTAAACGCCTAAATATTTAGGCGTTTATAAGGAGGTTACTACTGGGACCGGACATGAGAGACTCGCCCGCAGATCCGGAGTCTCGTTCAAAAACATCAATGCAGACTTGGACCAATTAATCGTAAGACCTGAATAGTGGCCAAAGTCTGCAATCAGGGACATTGCATGGGACAATGAGGCGTCCACATCCTCCAAAAAGAGGAGCATATCATCCGCATAAAGCATTATCTTCTCATGCAATTCACCATATCTAAATCCCCTAATCTGCTGACAATCTCTGACCTGTGCGGCAAGTGGTTCAATGGCCAACGCAAATAGCAGGGGGGACAAGGGGCACCCCTGCCTGGTCCCCCTACCCAGTGCGAAGACCTGTGACATCCTGTCCGTTACGCGCACCGCTGCCTGCGGTGAAGCATACAGCCGCCGTACCCATGTAATAAACCTAGGACCGAACCCGAATCTGAACAGTACAGCCCACAGGTATCGCCAGCTAACACTGTCGAATGCTTTATTAGCGTCAAGAGACAACAGTGCCCTACTGCCGGTCACCTCCGTTTGGGTCTGCATGTTCAGAAAGAGTCATCGCAGGTTGGTGGCGGTTGACTTCTTGGGCATAAAGCCTGCTTGGTCAGGATGTATGATGGAAGAGATGACTCTATTAACCCTTAGGGCCAGAATTTTGGCCAGTAATTTCACGTTGCTCTGCAGTAACGAGATAGGCCTGTATGAACTGGGATCTACAGGGTCTTTACCGGGTTTAAGTAGTAATATAATATTGGCCCTTGTCATGGATGTTGGTAGCTTTCCTGATTTAAATGCTGAGTTGAATACCTCCAGCAATTTCGGTAAAATCGCCTCCCCATATTGTGTGTACACCTCCATTGGGAGCCCATCATCCCCTGGCGCCTTGCACGTAGAAAAGGAGGCAGCCGCCTCCTTCAATTCGTCCAACGTAATTGGGGCCTCCAGCTCCATGCGCGCCTGACCCGACAGGGCAGGCAGGGAAATCTTGTCTATGTACTCCTGTAATGCTTCATCTGTATAATTCTCACATGGCTTATATAAATCCTCATAGAAGGACTCTAGTTCAGTAATAATTGATTCAGGGTCATTTACTAATCTCCCATTCGAGCACCTGATAGCTCCTATAGCCGGTGACTAGGGATGAGCTTTGAGTTCGACTCGAACATTGGCTGTTCGCAAGTTCGCCGAACAGCGAACAATTTGGGGTGTTCGCGGCAAATTCAAATGCCGCAGAACACCCTTTAAAAGTCTATGGGAGAAATCAAAAGTGCTAATTTTAAAGGCTTATATGCAAGTTATTGTCATAAAAAGTGTTTGGGGACCCAGGTCCTGCCCCAGGGGACATGGATCAATGCAAAAAAAAGTTTTAAAAACGGCCGTTTTTTCAGGAGCAGTGATTTTAATAATGCTTAAAGTCAAACAATAAAAGCGTAATATCCCTTTAAATTTCATACCTGGGGGGTGTCTATAGTATGCCTGTAAAGGGGCGCATGTTTCCCGTGTTTAGAACAGTCTGACAGCAAAATGACATTTGGAAGGAAAAAACCCATTTAAAACTACTATTGCATTGCCGACAATACACATAGAAGTTCATTGACAAAAACGGCATGGGAATTCCCCACAGGGAAACCCCGAACCAAAATAAAAAAAAAATGATGTGGGAGTCCCCCTAAATTCCATACCAGGCCCTTCAGGTCTGGTGTGGATTTTAAGGGGAACCCCGCGCCAAGAAAAAAAAAAAAACGGCGTGGGGCCCCCCCAAAAATCCATACCAGACCCTTATCCGAGCACGCAACCTGGCAGGCCGCAGGAAAGGAGGGGGGACGAGAGTGCGCCCCCCCCTCCTGATACCGTACCAGGCCACATGCCCTCAACATTGGGGGGGTGCTTTGGGGTAGTCCCCCAAAACACTTTGTCCCCATGTTGATGAGGACAAGGGCCTCATCCCCACAACCCTGGCCGGTGGTTGTGGGGGTCTGCGGGCGGGGGGCTTATCGGAATCTGGAAGCCCTCTTTAACAAGCGGAGCCCCAGATCCCGGCCCCCCCCCCTGTGTGAAATGGTAAGGGGGTACTTACCCTACCATTTCACTAAAAAACTGTCAAAAATGTTAAAAATGACAAGAGAACGTTTTTGACAATTCCTTTTTTTAAATGCTTCTTCTTTCTTCTATCTTCCTTCATCTTCTTCTGAAGAAGAAGATGAAGAGAAGAGCGGGAGCCTCCCCCCATGCCATGGGTGCGGAGCGGCCCGAGGAGAAGCAGATAGAAGACGCCGCGGAGGAGATGCTGGACGAGAACGCCGGAGGAAGAACCAGAAGAGCCAGAAGAACCAGAAGAAGAAGAAGATGAAGGAAGATAGAAGAAAGAAGAAGCTATAAATAAAGGAATTGTCAAAAACTGTCTTTTGTCATTTTTAACATTTTTGACAGTTTTTTAGTGAAATGGTAGGGGTAAGTACCCCCTTAATATTTCACACAGGGGGGGGGCCGGGATCTGGGGGTCCCCTTGTTAAAGGGGGCATCTAGATTCCGATAAGCCCCCCACCCGCAGACCCCCACAATCACCCGCCAGGGTTGTGGGGATTAGGCCCTTGTCCTCATCAACATGGGGACAAGGTGTTTTGGGGGGCTACCCCAAAGCACCCTCCCAATGTTGAGGGCATGTGGCCTGGTACGGTTCAGGAGGGGGGGCGCACTCTCGTCCCCCCCTCTTTTCCTGCGGCCTGCCAGGTTTTTTTTTGGCGCGGGGTTCCCCTGAAGGGTCTGGTATGGAATTTAGGGGGAACCCCACGTCATTTTTTTTTTTAATTTTGGCCGGGGTTCCCCTTAATATCCATACCAGACCTGAAGGGCCTGGTATGGAATTTAAGGGGACTCCCACTTCATTTTTTTTTAAAACTTTGGTTTGGGGTTTCCCTGTGGGGAATTCTCATGCCGTTTTTATCAATGAACTTCTATGTGTATTGTCGGCAATGCAATAGCCGCGGGTAGTTTTAAATGGGTTTTTTCCTTCCAAATGTCATTTTGCTGTCAGACTGTTCTAAACACGAGAAACATGCGCCCCTTTACAGGCATACTATAGACACCCCCCAGGTACAAAATTTAAAGGGATATTACACTTTTATTGTTTGACTTTAAGCATTATTAGAAATCACTGCTCCTGAAGAAATGGCCATTTTTAAAACTTTTTTTGCATTGATCCATGTCCCCTGGGGCAGGACCCGGGTCCCCAAACACTTTTTATGACAATAACTTGCATATAAGCCTTTAAAATTAGCACTTTTGATTATGCATATTCGTGTCCCATAGACTTTAATGGTGTTCGCGTGTTCGAGCAAACTTTTTTCCTGTTCGCATGTTCTGGTGCGAACCGAACAGGGGGGTGTTCGGCTCATCCCTACCGGGACGAGCCGAACACCCCGGCTACTTCGCAATTCTGGCCAGTAGCCGACCAGTCTTTTCCCCTTCCTCGTAAAAAGCCTGCTTAGTAAAGAATCGTTTCCGCTGCCGCACCTGGTCTTCAACCTGTTTCATGAGGGCTGATGAATTATGTTTAATGGCTTCTATGTCTGTTATGAATGTGCCCCTAAGACATGCCTTAAAAGCATCCCATTTAGTTGCACTATCAGGATGAAATCGGTTCTCATAAAAGTATTGTTCAATTTGCTTCATTACCCTTTCTTGGGACGTGAAAAGCTTTAGCCAAAAGGCATTAAGTTTCCAAGGGGCTTTGGGCAAAGAGACCTGAGGGCGCGTTGTCAGGTGTGTTACTATTGGGGAGTGGTCTGACACCCCTCTAGGAAAATACTCGAATTTGGTAATTAGATTTACAACATGCGAGGACCCCACACATAGGTCAATGCGTGAGAGCGAGCCATGTGATTTAGAAAAACACGAGAATTGTTTGGTTGTTGGGTTTTTCGCTTTCCAGACATCCATCCAGCCCATCTCCACCAGCAGGCGGCTCAAAATAGTGCCTCTCCCCCCTAGTGGAGCTTGGACCGGAGGATGTCTGTCAAGTTTTGGGTCAAGATACCCGTAGAAATCACCCATAATTACGGTGGGTATATCAGGCTTGTCAACCAGGTACGACAGCAGGAGCTGCAATATCTCTCTAGAAAACGGGGGGGGGAATGTAAACAAAAGCAATAATCAGTGTCAGAGTAAACAGCTTGCAGTAAATGAATACATATCTACCTAATGGATCAATAACAGAATCCAATTCCTGGTAGGCCAGGGATTTATGAACCAACACACTTACTCCACGGGAGAACGCAGAGTGTATGGAGTGATAAGCCCTGCCTACCCAGGAGTACTGCAGGAGTCCCACTGTATCCTTTGTGAGGTGAGTCTCCTGCAACCCCACAATAGCAGGGTGAAACTTCTTTAAACATGAACTTATCATTGTGCGTTTTAGTGGATCATGTACACCTCGGACATTCCAGGACACCATTATTGTAGTAGCCATGTCCAGTAATTTGAATTCTTATCCGGGTGGAGCAAGAGCCAGCCGGCCTCGCACCTGGAAGGTAAAGTGTCCCATGTCTGTGGGAATGTAGGCAGTTCCTTTTGATAGCCCATGGACATAAACTGACCGAGTTTTAAATTTAGTGATATGATGTAGCAGAGAATGTAACTTAGAGCAAGGCGCAACTGCGCAACAGAAATGAATCGGGGGAGACAGTCCCTGGTGTTATTATGGCCATCCGTGGCCCATCGATATGGGATGAAAGTAAACCGTCCCCTTGCTTCTTTAGATTCATGACAGTCAATCAAACTTGTGCCAACCGGGCAACTGTTAACCTGTCCCTGGAACTGGGACCTATTACTGATCTGCAAGATCTTGTGGGTGCGACTCACACATTGTGGTATTGAGCTCAGTTCAGTGTTTTGTTTGAGCCCGTTCAAAACGCTGAAATTGGCTTAATGTGAAGTGTCCCGTTAAACATATATTGTAACCATCCGCCAACAGCTTACCGACCTTATCAGGATTGTTCTCCAGCCATCAGTCACCCCTTTCATGCTCTCGGCGTCTCTGTAGGTCTTGTTCATTGTGATCTAGCCATGAGGTCGCTTCCGTTGCCGATTCGAAAAAAGTAGCCTGACCTCTGGCGGTAATGCGTAGCTTAGCTGGGAACAGCATGGCGTATGTTACTTGAAGTTTTTGTAGGCGTTTCTTCACCTCTGCAAATTTGGCCCTTTTTTGCTGCACCTCAGCAGAGAAGTCTGGGTAAAATGAAATTTTTGTCCCATTAAAATGGACAGAGTCTTCTTTGCCTCGCTAGCTTGAGTATGATCTCATGGTCTTTGTAATTCAGTAGACGCGTCAGCATGGATCTTGGCGGGTTGCCTGGGGGGTGGGGTCGCGGCGGTGTGCGGTGCGCCCTCTCTACTGCAAATAGTGGTGTAAAGGCCTCCTTGCCAAAAGTGTCCTGCAGCCATTGCTCTACAAATGCCGTTGGGTCCCTGCCCTCCACCTTTTCTGGAAGTCCCACAATGCGAACATTATTCCGTCTGAGATGGTTCTCAATGTCATCAGTTTTAGCGTTAGCTTGCGCAGCCTGCTGTAGTGCTGTTCTGGTGTCTCTAGTGAGTGGGGGCATCTGATCCTCCACATCGCTAATTCTGCCCTCCACCGCTGTGGTTCTCTCCCTGATTTTCTGGAGGTCTTGCCTTAATAGAGAGACCGTTTCTGTGAGACCCCCAAACTGCTCTTTTAAGCCATCCACTGAGGCAGTGCAGCGGTGCACAGCACGCAATATATCATTCAGTGTGGGTTGCTGTGAATCATCCTGCAGCATGTCAAACATATCAGGGGTAGAGATCAGGGATGATTCCAGCGGCACTGTGTCATCTAATGCTGGAGGGCTGCGGCCTCTGCTAGTATCATAAGGAAGGGTCTGCATGGTTGGAGGATTCGAGCAGCCTGCTCATTGCAACTTCTGTGCATAGTACAACATGTCTCTAGACTGGTCTTTCCCCTGGTTCTTTTGGGCAGCATGAGACTTACCGCCACCGTCATGCTGTTTAGCGGAGCCTCTCGCCGTCCTCTATGTCTGAGGGGTGTCGGCGCCATCTTGGATCTCCATGCTTGTCCCATTCTCAGTTTCTTTATCCCCCTTACGGGGCTTTATGAGGACCGTGCAGCGCGGGATAAGCACTGCAGGATTCACGGGGGTGTCCGGCGGCAGATGGGGTAGGTGAGAGTCCGAATCGGTAGCGGGATAAGGATCAGATGAGGATTAACAGCGGGAGCTCCGTGTAGTGCGACCGCTCACATGCCCTGCTCAGGCCACGCCCCCCGGTCAACACTGTTTAATTGTATAACTATCTGATACTATTCATATTTTTGGTTATATACATTCTCTTTATATAAGCACTTATGTAATGTGATATACACGTTCGTGGATGTGTAATATAGCGCTACACTTTTATTTTATTTTTTTGATGTTTGTAGCTGTTTATTAATTTTCTAAACTACTTTACCCTCTCTCTATCAAGAGCAATAAGGTTGGGGGGTTTCTGGCTGTTTCTATTGTGTTGAGCCCAGCGCTCACACTTACATGATGTAATGGAGGGGGCTGTGATGTGAAGGGGGACTAAAGACACTGCTGTAAAGGGGAGGAGAGTGTGATGTAAAAAGGAATATGATGTAGGGGGAGGGAGCTGTGATGTGAAGAGGTTCTGTGATGTAAAGGAGGAGGGAATTGGGTGTGAAGGGGGGTATTAAGGCCACTGATATAAAGGGGAGGAAGAGAACTGTGATGTAAAGGTGGTTGTGATGAAAAGTGAGGGACGCAGACCCCTGATGTAAAGGGAAAAACTGTGATGCAAAGGAGGAAGAATAATGTGATGTGAAGGGCCTGAGTCATAACAAAAAATAAACAAAAAAAGCCAAAAAAACATAAAATTGGGGCCTTTGCTGGAAACATTTTTTACTGACCAGACCTCTGTGAATCTGAATTTTTATACAGTACTCATGTTTTAAAAAAATAAGCTATATATATCCAAATTAAAATATAGGAGAACAACCATGATTATTTGTGTTCTGTTGCCTTTAAAAAGATGTTGGACCACAGTGAAACTTTATATATATGTTTGTTTTATTCCAATTTCCAGCCATCAAGGCAGTTATTAAAATCTGTGATGGACCAGAAGTAGATTTTCCTGGCTATTTGTTCTTAATGATCTGAAGGCATATAATTTACAATTTTAAGTCCAGCTGAGTGAAGAAGGGAAAAATTGAAGTTAGACATTTAGTAAGCAGGATTGATATTTAATGCTATATAAATACTCTTTGCCCTTACATGACTTGACCAGCTCTGTTAAAGTAAGAAAGGTAGTTACTGTCTAGTAGAAAACTATATTAATCTTGTTCTGATACAAGAGCACTACAAATTATACACTGCCAAAATATGATAAAAATAAAAAACATTAAATGATAGCTATTGAAAAGGACACGATCCAAAAATTTGAAATAACGTGGCAACCCTGGATTGATTATACTATACCACAAACCTTTGACAATCAAGTACTATTACCGTGGTAGTTTGAATGTTGAATTGTACAGTATATATTTCATCATAGTAGTAAAGGTATATGGCCTCACTTCGCGGACTTTTCCTTTCTTCCTCCTTTCTTCTCTCTTTCTCCTTTCCTGTATTTTTCTTATGATTTAAACTATGATTTCGAAGCTCTCAGTTTTTCTTACTCAATAGTTTTTATGTATAATCTACATTTTGATAACTCATGTTGCTGCTTGACATTGTTTTATTATTTTTTAAGGAAAAGCCATTAGATTCTATATAAAAAAACAATTGAGCTTCCTTTTTGACTGTATTACTATTGAAACATGTAATTTGTGCATTGTTACTACTCTACTGAATTATAAAATAAAATATTTTGACAAGGAAAAATAAAAAACATTTTGCATTTTATGAGATCACTTTGATACTAATGTTTTTTCACAAAATTAACTGCAATCCATATTACAAACACTGCAAGAAAAAAAGGATTGGCTTGCACAGATAAAAAAAGAAACGAAAATAAAACTGTTTGCTATTTCTGCCTGGGAAAATATAATACAGCGCTTTCTGTCTATGCATGAGGGTGTCAAGTTGTACTAAAGTGTCCACCTCCCTAGTGCCCGCTATGCTAGGGAAATTCTGGGGAGGTTAATAGGCTGCTGAAAGAAAGCAGTTACTACTGATAATAAACAATGAAATGCAGGCTCTTGATATCTGCCAGGTAGCATGAACATGGTTTCATATTAATCAAAAATAACAGTTTTTGCAGCTATGGGCTATTTTGATAAATGTAGTCTTTTATGTTTAACAATATGTTTGACCTTGTGCTTTCCTCCCTGTTTTTTCTTGTGTGGGTGTCTTTGATAATTTGTTTCTAGAATCTTGGGAGTAGCCTAAAGCAGAATGATAACAACAAAACAAGATTCTGGGTTAGCTTTAATAAGGTCATAAGTTTGCTTACTGGCTATTGATGTGATGATGATGTGGGATATGATGCACATGGGTGTTCATATGAAATGCATACATATACCCAGCTCAGAAAATATTCAGTGAGTTGTTTATTACCAAGGAGAACCAGCTCCTGGGTTCAAAGAATCAGCAAAGAAAGCAAACATTTATTTTTATTTTTTTTTGTTGGGGGGGCAAAGAAACATTGTTATTTCAGCTCCTGCTGCGAGTATATTTTGGAATAGGGCTCTTTACAAAAGCAAAATACAAATGTAACCACCTTTCTACTGAAGCATTTTTTTTTCACATACATGTTACAATCTTCATTTATTCTACTAGAAATAATTCCAAAATCCCCAAAAGTATATATTTTATGAAAGTGGAGACACTGGAGTATAAAATGGTGGTGGTAGCAATTTTTTGTATGCTGCACAATGTTTGCACAGCTATTTGTCAAACGTATATTTTCAGAAAAAATAACCACACTAAAATGAGTGTAAACAAACACAATATTATGACCAATTTATTTGTAAAATGTGTAGCGCCCTCCTAGTTAGGGTGCTAGGTAAATTTAATTTTCAGCTTCGCTGTAATAAGCAGTGATTGGTTGTTTTTGTCTGTTCAGGATTTCCTAAGCCAGGTGTTTGATTTCTCCCACCTGACATTGGAAGAAGCTTCCAGAATATAGGACAGGGAAATGAGGATGACCAGTATGAATATTTTTCATTCACCATCCAATTCCTGAAAGGAGGCATCCAGAGGGTGGCTGTAAATGTAATAAATGTTTGGGAAGCTCCGGGTGAGTATCCTTCCTTTTCTGTGAGAGTTCCAGTCTCCTGTGGGGCTACTGCCCCTAGGAAAGAGTTTCCAAAATAGGAAATTGCAGTTTGGGTCTCAGCAGGAGCTAGGTTGCAGTACCCTGGGAATACTGCCAAATGAGTATTCACTGGGGGGCACTGTTGTGAAGTACTGGGTCTGGAGAAGGATCTTTTTATCTCATGAGAATAGAAAAAAAGAGGGTGCACCAGCCTTGTGCATTATCCTTTGATATATTTATTAGAAAAAAAATATTAAAACTACTCACAAAGATGAAAAGAAAACCACACTGTAACAATCTTTGGCTTTTGACAATCCATCACAAGCCAGTCTCCAGATCCTGAAGAGAGGACATGTGAACCACTGCTGGCTGACGCGTTTCGAAGGATTATCTTCTTCCTCAAAGCCTCTTTTTATCTCGTAACTGAGGTCCTCCAGTCCCTTTATTAGGCTTCATTGCCTTTCTTTGAATTCTCTCCAGTACACATCCTTCCTTAGGACTGGTGACCAGAACTGATAGGCGGCACAGATAGGCGGCACAGATAGGCGGCACTGATAGGCAGCACTGACTGGCATTACTGATGGGTACTGATTGGCATCACTGCTAGGCACTGACTGGCATCACTGATGGGCACTTTTGGAGCTGCACTGATAATCAGGGCATTGATGATCAGTGCACTGACTATCTGTGCAGGTCTCCCCTCTGAGAAAATTCCACTGGTCAGCTCTCCTCTCACACTGTCAGTGTGAGCAGAGGAAAGTCAATTTCCTTGTTTACATGTGATCAGCTGTGATTGGACAGAGCTGATCGCATGTGTAAAGAGCCTCATCATTGACTCTTTACTGAGATCGGAAATGCACCGTGTCCCAGGGACACAGCACGCTGCTGATGGGCATGCAAGCGTAGCGGGAGTAGCATGTCGTCTCAGAACGAGAGCAAGAGATATGACCTATTATCACCACCGTGACATGCCTCCATCTCTAAATTACTTTATATGTAAAAGGAAACAGTGGTCATGGGACTTTAAATGAGGCATGTCACTACCCTGAATCAAAATAACATGAAGTAAATGGTATAGAAAGTTTATTACAATCCAAGAATAAATCTACATAATAGCAGAAAAACACAGTACATGGTAATGAATCACAAAAAAGTAATAAACACCAGCTAATATATATAACATATATATATATATATATATATATATATATATATATATATATATATATATATATATATATATTCATATATTGTATTGATGCATGATGCTATATGCACAATAATAACACAACCAAAATTAGGTATAAATTGCAAAAACTGGACTGTCTTGGCAACCTTAAAAAAAATTGCAATGGAACTCGATGCGTTTCGTGGAACATGTCCACTCATCAGGAGTACAGTATAAGGAATGTCTATAATAGTGAAAAAATAAAAATATATTATATAATAGTATACAATCAAAATTATTGAACACTTTCCTATATCAGGAATGAAAGACATGATCTAGGAGAGGCAAGCAGTCTGGTACTTACTAGTCAGCTGAAAATTAGCCCGGTTCCAAAAGGGAGGGAGAGAAAGTGGGTGACAACAATGTCTGATCTGGGGCTGAGGCAGGAATAACCCATCCATACCATAGGAACAGCCAGAGGGGCAGGTCAGAAAACAGCAGAAAAGTCCATGGAATAGTGAGATGCAGGAACAGCTCACGTACACACTACTTTAAAAAAAAAAATATATATATACATGAAATAGGACAAAAGGCAGTCCCGGACCTTACCATCTGCCGCTACCACTCACTTTAACATTCCTTTCAGTGTTTTGTTGAACCTTTCCACTAGACCATGCGTTTGTGGGTGGTACACAGAAGTGCGTAAGTGATTAATTTTAAACAATTTACATAACTCTTTAGTAACCTTCGACATGAAGGGCGCTCCCTGGTCAGTTAGCAGCTCCCGAGGAATAACCACACATGAAAATATAGGAGAAAGCTCTTTAGCAATACTCTTAGCTGAGGGGTTCCTTAACAGGATTGCCTCTGGGTACCGGATGGCATAGTCCAAGACAACCAGGATATACTGGTGCCCCCTAGGGGACTTAACCAAGAGACCTACAATATCCATGGCAATCCTGTCAAAGGGCACCTCAATGATGGGTAAAGGTACCCATGGACTCCGGAAATGTGAGACCGGAGCAGTGAGCTGACAAACTGGGCAAGATTCACAGTACACTTTTACCTCTTTGTGTAAGCCTGGCCGAAAAAACCATTGCAATACTCTTTCCTTAGTTTTATCCACCCTCAGATGTCCCCCAAGAACATGAGAATGTGCCAGGTCCAGTACCATGCATCTATGAGGTTGAGGTACTAACTGTTCAAGCCTCTCTTCTCAAACTTCATCGACTCTGTATAACAAGTCATTTTCCATAGCAAAATGTGGGAATATGGCCTCCTCCCCTGGCTCTTGGGGTACCCCATTTATCACTTTTACCTGTTCCCTTACACTAGCTAAAGTGGGGTTCCTAAGCTGGGCCGTGCCAAAGTTTTCCCGGGTCGTGGGCACGTCCGGCATGTTTAAATCTCAATGGGGGTTCTCTGTGTCACCTGCAAGGACCTCCAAGGGAAAATGGGCAGACTCTTTCTCTTAGTTCTGCTCCTCCAACGGTTCTGGGCAGTAGGAATCCGATCCCACTGGGGGCCTTGCTCCCTTGGCGTTGTCTCATAAATCCCCAAAAAAAGGGAAGTCTCATCCAAGGACAGTGTTATATATGAGATTTTGGACTACTCCAACTTCATGGTCCATAGTGCCACAGGGAGATTCGATAGATACAATGGCCGTGGGGTAGCACTTGGTATCCCCATGAATACAAACCACACCTATTAGCTGTTGCTGCAACATTTGGGTGTTCACGAGACTGGCATGCACTAGAGTTACTAGACTGCCAGAATCCAGCAAGGCAGTCATCTGGCAACCGTCCACTTTAATGACACAAATTTGTTTCTCAGTGCCGCCTGGCTGTTGTGGGGTGTCTCCTGCTGTAGCAACAAAAGAGCTTTTCTGGGTCATACTTTAATCCAAAGATTCCTGGTTTAGCGGACAACTGGCGGCCAGGTGCCCCAGTTCTTGGCAACGCCAGCACACTATAGGACCCCGATCCTGGCGGGTCTCCCTTTGGTGATTGAGCCTCTTTACTCCTTGCGCCTCCGGAACCTCCATCGCATTTACTTCCCTGTTCCCCCACTTTAGGGCGGGATCACTTTTTCCTGGGTTGGTGGGCTTCTGTCTCTTGGAGAAGGATTCTGTGGGTACTACGCCCTGAAGAAAATCCTCAGTACACAAGTACCGCTCCACGAGGGCCACCAATTCATTGGCATCTTTATGATCAGTTCTCCCGGCAAACCGCTGTATAGGGGTTGGAAGGGCTCTCACAAAGCGGTCTACTGCGACTCTCTCCAAGATTTGGGCTGGGGTGACAACCTCTGGCTGTAACCATGTCCGTGTGAGGTGAATGAGGCCGTACATCTGAGACCTTGAAGGTTGATCCACCTTAAATTGCCAAGCATGGACACACTGAGCTCTTACAGCCATTATTATGCCAAGGCGGGCCAGAATCTCAGTTTTCAGAGTTTCATATTGCCGGGCCTTAGCAGCATTTAGATCAAAATAGGCCTTCTGTGGGTCCCCGGTCAAAAAGGGAGCAAGAACCTCAGTCCATTGGTCCGGGGGTAGCCCTTCATGCTC